>CM044009.1:53990846-55190846 GCA_024085815.1 Flaveria linearis
AACCTCAATACTTTAGCACACCCACTGCACATACACTGTAACCAACCAACAAACTTCATTACCATCATATACATCACAAAACAAAGCAAACGTGTTCGACTAAAGATCAAGAACTTTATTACCATGTGACGGTAAGGAAGGACTGTAGTGTCCCGAGATTCTGATAAGCAAATAACACATTCTTTACCAGGATCATTCCCATCAAAATCAGCACCATCTACTGAATTACCAATTCCATAAATCTCCTGCAATTCATATCTCATTCCATTGACCCATAAAATCTGTTTGACTACTCTAACTTGATATTCGCCTTATCTTTCTCAAACACTGCTTGGGTTATTTGGGAATTTGTAGATTTAGCATTTGTTGTCCCGTCTTCTGATACATATGGAGTTGCTTCTGTCTTAATTGCTAGAGGATATACCCCTGTTTCACTGACTTTTAGTAGCTCTGATTCCTAAAATGCTGCGAGGTCGATACCAGTCCCAGATTCTTGTCTGAATTTCTAGTCCAAACCTTGTTGGAAGCCCACTGTCATTGGTGGAAGTACGTCTTCTTTTGTTGGACTGATGTTACAGTCTTCCCCTTCTTTTGCAAAGAAATACAGGGTAATGCTGTGAATAATATAACAGAAAAACAAAACAAAAGGTGTCGTTAAGGATTTGCTGTATTTTGATTTAGCAGCTGCAACTGTAAATTGTTATCCTGTAAGTTATGCAACCTTCATACATGCTTCATGAGATGGAAAACATATACTAGGTGTTCATATCAAAATGGTTATTTGAGTGTGTCACACCATCAAAATGGTTATTTGAGTGTGTCACACCCTCAAATCCACGTGCGGAGTTTTACCGCGAGGCGTGTGAACAAACCAGGATCACAGTCAATAGTTACTCGGAACGACACTATGTGCCACGTTTAAAATAAAACAAACCAGAGTTCAAACTTTAAAAGTCATGCGGAAGCGTAAAGTAAAAAAAAACAACCCAAAACATGTGAAAGTACCGTACGGCAAAACAAGTGCCAACCAAGTATTTTAACCATAAATAAAAGACGAGTAATTATGTTTGAAGTTTAAATCTCTAAGATGCATGCTGACTCGTGTAGTGCTCCTATCATTAGTCCAGATTAACGACCTAAGAATAGCATACTAAAAGTCAACACATGGTTGGTGAGTTCAAGAGTTTGCGTATAAACATAACAGTTTATCAATAGTGTATAAATAAGCATGTGCATTGTAATAGATAACTAGTCTATTAACAAATTGATATTAATACATAGTGATTTCACAATTGAAGCTGATTGTGTTATGTTTGCCTCCTGTCATGACTTCACCATATCGCGACAAATATTCATAGGACAAATTGCACCCGGTTGACGATGAGTCACACAGGTGGGGCTCGTCAGACCCAGTAGTACTACCCAAGTTTCCCCGCTATCCAATATTAACAATTCAAAAGTGTGAGGACTTTATCATGGTAAACAACACTATATTAATATCATACACATCTTAAATATAAAAAAAATGTTGTAAAGTTACCAGTATGCTATCTCCCCCAAAAGAGATTAAGTAAAACAGTGGGGCATGAACTCACCTGATACGCGTGATTGATATCTAAGGCTTAACTTGACAAGAACGAGTGGAAAGAAAACCTTCAAAGGTTACCTAGAACACACAACTACATAAGTACATGTAAACACAAAAATCCCAAGGGAACCCTAAGTGTTCTACAACAAAGAACTCAAGGTTCTATAAAGACAACATACATGTGACCTAGTTGACCCGTTTGACCTGTTGGTGATATTATGCGTTGTAAACCATTTAAATATACATAAGCATATAACATACATGGTTAACATTCCAATGAATCACATTTGATGCTATATTCCTAATGCATTGCTTAAATCATCATACTATGCACATATCATACAAGTTATGTAAATTCTTAGCATCTAGCATACTCAGTGCGTTCATAACACAACTATTGTATCATATAGCAAGTTAGATCATGCATAACCTACTTAAATGACCTATAGCCATGATTTAGCTTATATGGGTCAAAACAGATAATTTACCAAAAAGTCATCCATGCTATCCTCAACACATACAAGATGCCCAATACATGCAACGTACATCAATACGCTCAATTCCAGTCGCAAACATGATGTCCTAGTTACTAATCAACATACCAAACCATACATGACCATCAAAGTGCATGAATCACCCAATAACCAAATAAACATTCCACACAACCCAATTAACAGATTCTACTACTTTAGACATCCATAACAATCATTCTAGCATGATCCTAATGCCATGAACATGTCCAATTACCAATATCCAATTTTCATCAAAAATAAAGTTTCCATTTTGGGAAAGTACATCCCAAAATCCATTATACACCCAATGTATACATGCATTCATCAATAATATACCATATCAAGTTCATATCATACCTAGACATGATCTACAACACCTAACTAACATGATTCATGAGTTTCATACTCAAAAAGTTACTATCTTTAGTAATGTATGGATTCTAGCATGTAATCTTGAATTACCAATGTTCATAGCAACAATCCAACATCAATTATCATCATAAACACATCTAAACATCAACACATTAATAATTCAACATTACATGCAAAATAAAGTTACTATTATTAGTAACCTATGAACAAATCCCTCAACCCATCAATTTCTTGTAATATTCATGTGTTCTAGCATCCCTATCATCTAATTAACATCATATAATCATCTAACAATCATCAATTTCATCCACTAAAAACATACAATTCATGCATAATCAACGTTAAACAACATTCATACAATCAATCTAACTCATTATCATCAACAAAACATCAATTTTCAGCCCCATGATTCCCTAATTCGCAGCCTAGGCTTCGGCCATATCAAGAACACATGAAAAACTCACAAAAATCTAACCTTTACACTTGTAATGGCTTGTATTTGATGATCCTAATGCGTTTCCTAGCTTGAAATCGATCAAAAGCAGGTTGTAATGCTTGGTTCTTGGCTGGAATCGCAGAAAGAGAGGGAGAGAGCTGCAGGTCGCGTATGTGGGGAGAAGTGGGGCTAGGGCATTTTTTTTTTTTTAATTAGCCATATTTACACCTTTAACCCTTTTAACTTGTATTTTATAAAAATTCAGCTTTTAACTATTTTTTTAAAAGTTTTTTTAACCATCTAACAAATATATAAACTAGTAATAACAATTATATATTTTATCTTTATAAAACACGCAACCTATGAATTAACACACGCGTTTCCGCGTTACGCGATAAAATTCCCAAATAGTCTTTAAATCGCGTAAACACATAAGCATAAAATAATAATCATCTTATCAACTAGATTATTATTAAATTAACGTTATTAATTATTTTTAAGTCACCAACGTCAAACGACAACTAGTGTGTGCTTACGACACGTGTATGCAAAACTTAACGGAACTAATAGAGTTTGGTATGGAAAATTACCGGATGTCACATTATCCCCATGTTGAAAGAATTTTCGTCCCGAAAATTGCGTTACATGGTGAGAGTGTTCCATCACATGGTGAGAGTGTTCCATCACTGGTCTACTGCATTGGCACACAGAAATCGAAATCGAGTGAGTTTTGGATGAGTTGTCACATCATCCCCATGTTGAAAGAAATTTCGTCCCGAAATTTAAATCAATACCTTCGTCTGCAGGCATCGTCTCGAACAGTTGAGGGTACTTAAGCTTCATTTGATCCTCACGTTCCCACGTGAATTCCGGTCCACGTCGCGAGTTCCAACGAACTTTGACTATGGGTATCTTGCTTTGCTTAAGTGTTTTCACCTCACGATCCATCACCTCGACTGGTTCTTCGGTAAAGCGTAATTGTTCATCCATTTGAACATCTTCTAGTGGTACAATTAGTGTTTAATCAGACAAACACTTCTTCAGATTTGAAACATGAAACACATCATGGACTCCACTCAGTGAGTCAGGTAAGGCTAGCCGATAGGCCACTGGTCCTATCCTTTCCAATATCTCAAATGGTCCAACATACCTCGGATTTAGCTTTCCTCGCTTGCCAAACCGAACTACGCCTTTCTACGGTGAGACTTTCAATAAGACTTTGTCACCAATTTGAAACTCTAGTGGTTTCCGTCTCTTATCAGCATAACTTTTCTGTCTATCTCTCGCTGCAGCCATACGATTCCGTATCTGCACGATCTTCTCAGTTGTTTCGTGTATTAGTCCAGGACCCGTTAGTTGACTATCACCAATTTCAGCCCAGCAAACCGGTGATCTACACTTTCTCCCATACAAAGCCTCGAAAGGTGATGCATGTATGCTAGTGTGATAACTGTTATTATAGGAAAATTCCACCAAAGGAAGGTGAACTTCCCAGTTGTTCCCGAAGTCAATCACACAAGCACGTAGCATATCCTCCAAAGTCTGTATGGTACGCTCACTCTGGCCGTCAGTCTGTGGATGATAAGCAGTACTCATATCCAATCGTGTACCCAGAGATTTCTGTAGTGACTGCCAGAAGTGTGACGTGAAAACGAGCATCGCGATCAGAGATAATTGAGATTGGTACGCCGTGTCTCGAAACGATCTCCTTAAGATACAATCGGGTTAGCTTCTCCATCTTATCCGTTTCCTTAATTGCAAGGAAGTGAGCGGACTTGGTCAACCGATCCACAATGACCCAGATTGTGTCATAACCAGTATTAGTCCGGGGTAATTTAGTGATAAAATCCATAGAGATTTGTTCCCATTTCAACATCGGTATCTCGGGTTGTTGTAACAGTCCAGATGGTTTTTAGTATTCCATTTTGACTTTTGAGCAGGTCAAACACTTGCTCACATACGTAGCTACATCTGCCTTCATGTTAGGCCACCATAGTGCGCCTTTAGGTCATGATACATCTTGTCAGATCCAGGATGTATAGAGTATTTAGACTTGTGTGCCTCGCTCATAACCAAATCCCTCAGATTTCCATAAACAGGCACCCAAAGTCTATCCATGAAGTACCGAATTCCATCATCTTTCTTTACCAATTGTTTATCCATTCCCCGTAATGACTCAGAAACAATTTTTTCCTCTTTCAAGGCTTCTATTTGTGCTTCCTTAACTTGTTCAGGCAAATGGGTACTGATCGTGAGTTGCAAGGCTCGCACCCGCCTGAGTTTAACTGTTTCTTTTCGGCTTAAGGCATCGGCAACTACGTTTGCCTTTCCAGGATGGTACTTGATAGCGCAATCATAATCGTTCAGAAGTTCCACCCAACACTGCTGCCTCATATTCAACTCTTCTTGCTCAAAGATGTGCTGAAGACTCTTGTGATCGGTGTAGATAGTGCATTTGGTACCGTACAAGTAATGTCTCCAAATCTTTAAGGCAAAAACTACTGCACCCAACTCCAGATCATGGGTAGTATAATTCTTCTCGTGAACCTTTAGTTGTCTAGAGGCGTAGGCTATTACCTTATCGCGCTGCATCAGAACACAACCCAATCCTTGAATAGATGCGTCACAATACACCACGAAATCATCTGTCCCCTCTGGCAGTGCCAATATCGGTGCACTTCAGAGTTTCTGTTTCAATAGCTGAAAAGCCACCTCTTGACTTTCTTCCTATTTGTATGTCGTTCCTTTGTGGGTCAAAGCGGTGAGAGGTTGTGCAATCTTAGAAAATCCCTCTATGAATCGTCGGTAATACCTCGCTAATCCCAGAAATTGCCGAATCTCACTCGGTGTTTTAGGTATAGCCCAATTCTTTATTGCCACAATCTTGGCGGGATCAACATGTATACCCTTCTCATTAACAATATGACCTAGGAATTGTACTTCGCGTATCCAAAAGTCACACTTAGAGAATTTGGCGTACAGTTGCTCATTTTTCAATAATTCCAAGATTAATCGTAGATGCTCTTCATGGTCCTCCTTGGTCGTAGAGTATATCAGTATGTCATCGATAAACACGATAACAAACTGGTCGAGATAGGGTTTGCACACGCGATTCATGAGGTCCATGAACACCGCTGGTGCATTTGTCAACCCAAAAGGCGTGACCAAGAACTCGTAATGACCATAACGAGTACGGAATGCAGTTTTGGAGATGTCTTCCTCACGGACTCTGAGTTGATGATAGCCAGATCTCAAGTCGATCTTCAAATAATAGCTGGATCCCTGAAGCTGATCAAAGTAGTAGTCGATGCGAGGTAAAGGGTATTGGTTCTTGACTGTGACTTTGTTTAACTCTATATAATCGATGCACATTCGAAACATGCCATCTTTCTTCTTAACAAAGAGAACAAGGGCTCCCGAAGGTGATGAGCTTGGTCGAATAAAGCCCTTATGTAAAAGCTCCTAAAGTTGTGATGACAACTCCTGTAGTTCGTTCGGTGCTAATCGATAAGGTGCTCTGGCAATCGGGGTTGCACCGGGACTCAGTTAAATTTGGAATTCCACTTGACGATGAGGTGGTAATCCAGGAAGATCCTCTGGAAACACCTCAGGAAAGTCTCGTACGACGGGTATGTCTTCCATTCGCCTTTTCTCCGGTTGTTTATAGGTGACGAGTGCTAGAATAGCCAAGCGACCTTTTGGCAGTAACTTCTGTGCTTTCATGTAGGAGATAATGCCTATCACTGCACCACTCCTATCGCCTCGGACTGTGAGAATTTCATCACCAACAGGAATTCGTATGATCTTCTCGTGACATATGACTTCCGCTTGCTTATTTGAGAGCCAATCCATGCCTACCACAACGTCAAAACTTCCTAGTGTAACAGGCATAAGATCTATAGCGAAAGTATGACTAGCGAGTTCTATCTTACAATCTCTAAGGATGTGTGTCACATGGATCTGTTTACCGTCACCAATTCTACGGTATATTTGGATTCTAAGGCAGAAGGGGTATCACTTAGGAGACTACAGAACTTTAAGGATATGAAACTCCTATCAGCTCCAGTATCAAACAGTACTGTAGTGAAACATCCATTAACAGAAAACCTACCAGTAACAGTAGTAGGGTCATTTAGAGCCTCACCTGAGCCAATGACGAAGGCTCTCCCCTTGGCTCCATTATTGTTACCACCGTTACCATTACCGTTCCCATCTTTGTTGTTGTTGTTACCTTGGTTGTTGTTCTTTTGGCCATTGCCATTACCGTTCTTCCTCAACTGCGGGTAGTTTCGCTTATAGTGCCCTTCTTTCCCACACTCAAAGCAACCCTTTGGAGTCTCATGAGGTTGCTGTGGTTTCCTAACCATCTCACGACAGCAATCCTTAGCCAAGTTTCCCATTTTACCACACTGCTGACACTAGTAATTGTCACATCTTCCAACGTGATGATAGTTGCACCGCGTGCACATCGGCTGTTTACCACCATAGCCGCTCGGTCCTTGATTGTTCGAGTTGACTGGTTGAAATTACGATGGTTGTCAAACCTTCGTTGTTGCTGCTGGGTTGTTGTTCTTGAGATTGGTGTTGACCACCGATGATGATGCTATATTGTTGTTGTTGGTGTTGTTGTTGGTGTTGTTGTTGTTAGAGGCATCCCACTTCCTTTTGTTGTTAGGTACGCCCGCCACAGCGCCCCGTTTTGGCAACCGTCCTTGTTCCACAGCTTCATCAGTCAATTTGTGGGCTAGGCGGATAGCTTGCTGGATAGTGGTCGGGTTTGAGGAAGTCACTATACTCCTAATCTCGGGGCCAAAACCCGAATGTAGTGTTCTACTCGTTTGTGCATCTGGTTCACCATCCCTGGACATAGGGTGGCCAGCTCATGGGTTCTTGTGGTATAAGCCTCGATCTCTGAACCTTGCATTTTCAACTGCCAAAATTCCATCTCTATCTTTTGGACTTTGCTTCGAGGACAGTATTCCTCGGTCATCATATCTTTAAACTCATTCCACGGGAGTTCATTTGCAATGTCTTGCCCTAGCATTTGCACGAGCATTCCACCAAGACAGTGCAGCACCATCCAACGCCCCGGTTGCGTATTTCACTTGGCCAGCAGGTGGACAGTTACACTTTGAGAACACAAATTCCATCTTCTCAAACCACCTTACTAACCCTACAACACCCTCGGTTCCACTGTAGGTGTGAGGCTTGCAGTCCATGAAGGACTTGTAGGTACACACTGGAGGTCCTGCTTTATCACGATAAATATTGATTAGACATCTTATTTGATTAACTAGAGTATTTGACAAATTTTCCATTATCATTTACCTGCGGCCTATCCTACTTGGACAGCAGCTACTGCCACCTGGACTTGTGCATTTATTAAAGCAGCAAATTCCGCAGGAGTCATATTAATTGTACTGGCGCCTTGGCCACCGGCACCTTGGTCACCGGCACCTTGGTCACCGGCACCTCGTCCGCGCCCGCGCCCGCGTCCTCGACCACGTCCACGTCCACGTCCTTGGGCGTCCATTATTCACTTTACATTCACAAACACAATAATGAGTAACATCAAACATATTCATCTCATTGAAGTATAGTAAACAATGAGAAATAATGAATCATCACATCCACAACATTCATAACAAAATGATAACCAAGATAAATAAATTGTAAATAAGTCACAATGTATTCACCAATGTCAAAATTTAAGTTTCTAGTTCAAGTGGGGAAACAACCCTTCCCACATAGGTTCCAAAAGAAGGAAACGCTACATAGTCGAAGTTGTTTAAAAGAAATGAAATAGAATCAATCAACTATGTCTGAACCGTCACTATCTTCTTCCATCTCCACTGGTTCTTGCTCAGGTTCTTCCTCGGGTTCTTCTTCGGGTTCCTCCTCCTCCTCGGGGGCCTCCACTGGAGCAGGAGCTAAGGCTATCTGAAGTGCCGCCAACTGGGCCTCTAAAGCAGCAATCCTATTGTCGGTTGCTTCATCACGCTGCTATCGTGCGGTCACGCGTCCACTCAGCGTCCGGTAACCATCCCGCATTTAGTAACACCCCTCCAAGGTTTTACCATGATGCTCCTCGAGTTCATCCAGTTGATGTCGCAGTGTGTACACTTCGTGCTGTAGTGTACAGACATCACTAGTGAATCGCCGGACCCGGCGTTGCTCCGTGTCCAGTGCTACTACCAATGCAGCAATAACCTGCTCGTTGGACTGCACCGTCCACGGAAGTGTAGGTAGTGGTTGCTCTGTGCTGGTCCTAGTTCAGGGTCTTGATGTAGGCACACGTTCCCTGTACATGAGGTGATCCATAAACTCAGGGTAGAAACTCCAGTCTCGTGGAGGGTCGCGTTCAGGTGGCACAAACGGTTGATCCCAGTCGAACTCACGTCATGGATAGTCCAAACGAGGCCAGTCCAGTCCATCGTCAGGTACCAGTCCAGGAGGTGGGGACTCGGATCGTGTGGGTGATGCTGGTCATTTACCGGGTGCTCTCGATGAAGATGCCATGCTGTAGAGAGTGTGATTTGTGTATGCCAATGAGTATACAGTAGAAAAATCAGGAACAAGTAACTAACTAACTGTGTGTGGTTATGGTCTAGTGTGTATGCACCCTAGTTCTCTATAACCAATGGCTCTGATACCAATCTGTCACACCCTCAAAATCCACGTGCAGAGTTTTACCGCAAGGCGTGTGAACAAACCAGGATCACAGTCAATAGTTACTCAAAACGACACTATATGCCACGTTTAAAATAAAACAAACCAGAGTTCAAACTTTAAAAGTCATGCAGAAGGGTAAAGTAAATAAAACAACCCAAAACATGTGAAAGTACCATATGGCAAAACAAGTGCCAACCAAGTATTTTAAACCATAAATAAAAGACGAGTAATTATGTTTGAAGTTTAAATCTCTAAGATGCATGCTGACTCGTGTAGTGCTCCTATCAGCAGTCCAGATTAACGACCTGAGAATAGCATACTAAAAGTCAACACATGGTTGGTGAGTTCAAGAGTTTGCGTATAAACATAACAGTTTATCAATAGTGTATAAATAAGCATGTGCATTGTAATAGATAGCTAGTCCATTAACAAATTGATATTAATACATAGTGATTTCGCAATTGAAGCTGACTGTGTTATATTTGCCTCCTGTCACGACTTCACCATATCGTGACAAATATTCATAGGACAAATTGCACCCGGTTGAGCTCGAGTCACACAGGTGGGGCTCGTCAGACCCAGTAGTACTACCCAAGTTTCCCCGCTATCCAATATTAACAATTCGAAAGTGTGAGGACTTTATCATGGTAAACAGCACTATATTAATATCATACACATCTTAAATATAAAAAAAACGTTGTAAAGTTACCAGTATGCTATCTCCCCCAAAAGAGATTAAGTAAAACAGTGGGGCATGAACTCACCTGATACGCGTGATAGATATCTAAGGCTTAACTTGACAAGAACGAGTGGAAAGACAACCTTCAAAGGTTACCTAGAACACACAACTACATAAGTACATGTAAACACAAAAATCCCAAGGGAAACCCTAAGTGTTCTACAACAAAGAACTCAAGGTTTTATAAAGACAACATACATGTGACCTAGTTGACCCGTTTGACCCGTTGGTGATATTATGCGTTGTAAACCATTTAAACATACATAAGCATATAACATACATGGTTAACATTCCAATGAATCACATTTGATGCTACATTCCTAATGCATTGCTTAAATCATCATACTATGCACATATCATACAAGTTATGTAAATTCTTAGCATCTAGCATACTCAGTGCGTTCATAACACAACTATTGTATCATATAGCAGGTTAGATCATGCATAACCTACTTACATGACCTATAGCCATGATTTAGCATATATGGGTCAAAACAGATAATTTACCAAAAAGTCATCCATGCTATCCTCAACACATACAAGATGCCCAATACATGTAACATACATCAATACGCTCAATTCCAGTCCCAAACATGATGTCCTAGTTACTAATCAACATACTAAACCATACATGACCATCAAAGTGCATGAATCACCCAATAACCAAATAAACATTCTAGACAACCCAATTAACAGATTCTACCACTTTAGACATCCATAACAATCATTCTAGCATGATCCTAATGCCATGAACATGTCCAATTACCAATATCCAATTTTCATCAAAAATAAAGTTTCCCTTTTGGGAAAGTACATCCCAAACCATTATACACCCAATTATGCATGCATTAATCAATAATATACCATATCAAGTTCATATCATACCTAGACATGATCTACAACACTTAACTAACATGATTCATGAGTTTCGTACTCAAAAAGTTACTATCTTTAGTAATGTATGGATTCTAGCATGTAATCTTGAATTACCAATGTTCATAGCAACAATCCAACATCAAATTATCATCATAACACATCTATAACATCAACACATTAACAATTCAACATTACATGCAAAATAAAGTTACTATTATTAGTAACCTATGAACAAATCCCTCAACCCATCAATTTCTTGTAATATTAATGTGTTCTAGCATCCGTATCATCTAATTAACATCATATAATCATCTAACAATCATCAATTTCATCCATATCACACTAATTTCGAATTAGGGTTTGCCTATAATCAAAGTTCATGATCGATCCTCTAAAAACATACAATTCATGCATAATCAACGTTAAACAACATTCATACAATCAAACTAACTCATTTTATCAACAAAACATCAATTTTCAGCCCCATGATTCCCTAATTCGCCGCCTAGGCTTCGGCCATATCAAGAACACATGAAAAACTCACAAAAATCTAACCTTTACACTTGTAATGGCTTGTATTTGATGATCCTAATGCGTTTCCTAGCTTGAAATCGATCAAAATCAGGTTGTAATGCTTGGTTCTTGGCTGGAATCGCAGAAAGAGAGGGAGAGAGCTGCAGGTCGCGTATGTGGGGAGAAGTGGGGGCTAGGGCATTTTTTTGTTTAGTTTAATTAGCCATATTTACACCTTTAACCCTTTTAACTTGTATTTTATAAAAATTCAGCTTTTAACTATTTTTTTTAAAAGTTTTTTTAACCATCTAACAATATATAAACTAGTAATAACAATTATATATTTTATCTTTATAAAACACGCAACCTATGAATTAACACACGCGTTTCCGCGTTACGCGATAAAATTCCCGAATAGTCTTTAAATCGCGTAAACACATAAGCATAAAATAATAATCATCTTATCAACTAGATTATTATTAAATTAACGTTATTAATTATTTTTAAGTCACCAACTTCAAACGACAACTAGTGTGTGCTTACGACACATGTATGCAAAACTTAACGGAACTAACAGAGTTTGGTAACGGAAAATTACCGGATGTCACAGAGTGTTCTGTTAAAAAGTGAAAATATCCCAAGTAAGTAACATATTGTAACATTTATATACTGATAAGCCTTTTGGGTGAAAACTTTCTGATATGCTTGCTTTCTTTCAATATAAGAATCCTAATTTGCTTTTGATGCACCACTAAATGTCTAAGTTGAATGGTCGTTGGCATACATGTTATACTTTGAGTGACCCTATTAATATTTACTTTAATATTCATGATATTTTATTGAAAAAAAAGTCATCACCATGTTAAAGCAAAGCTGTCAACAAAGAGACCATACTCACAAGATGAGCAACAACCAAGCTCAAACAAACCTCAGTGCAAATTGACAACAACAAAATCACAACTTGAAACCACATTCAGGTAAAGCAATCGTCTCATGTTTGTAACTATTAAGTCATAAAAGTTTGATGACAACTTAATATATAAATTTGGCATCCTTCAAATGAAGTGGAAATCACACATTTACACATTATCATCTTCTCTTGGTCTGCTTTTATCCCTCCATGTCAACAAAGCACAAAGGAACTGATCACTGGCTTAATTGTATGCCATCCAATGAAAGGCTAAAACTGATAATTATTGCTTTAATCTATCCATGTAACAAAGCATAATGGAATTAAACCTTTTTAGACCATTATATTTGTATCAAAATGTTGACCAAAAGCCAAGACAGAAACAAACAAGCCAAGGTATAACCAATTCCGATGCAAATTACACAAACCATAAGCCCATTCAATTCACACCCATAACAGCAGATACACCAAGATGCATGATTAACAAGAAGTTAACAGTAAGTCAAAACAAATAACAACTTTAATGACAATGATACTATCTAATGAATAAAGAATTTACCTCCCAGCAACAGTGGCATCATAAGTGAAAACAACAAGAAACTTCCCAGGGTTTTGTTCATCAGGTTCAATCTTCAAAGTTTCTTTCTTGACATTAACATCATTCCTTATAGTCACAGCCTTTTGATGATCAACATAAGGTGTAGATGGGTGCATCACAGGCCCATAAGGGTACCTCCCACCGACCATCGCCTGTGCAGCAGGGTCCATCGGCACACGGTGGTGGTGATCGTACGGAGCCGGCAAAGGTCCACCGGTGGGCGGCGGCGGTGGGTAGTATGCTCCAGGTGATGGTAATGTCTCCATAGCTTCAGCAACATCAGTCCCCATAAGTATAAAAGAGCTATCTTGATTCTGCAAAGAGGTTAAAACATAAGTTTCTTTTGTTAAATTTGTCTCTTTTCAGTAAACTTATAGTAGTTCTTGTAAAAATGCAAAAAGAAATATAGCAGTTTGCTAGAAAGATTGGTTCTCGATAAATCCTGGAAAATTCATCATATTGCTTTGAAAAATCATGTGTATGGCTTATGGAGGTGAACTCTTTTTCAATTCTTTGGTTCATTAAATAAGGTATGCCTAAAGATTAAACATACTAAATAAGGGCAATAATGAAGTGTCAAAGTGCATTGATTGTGATATATGGACATACAAAATATATAAACCATTAGCTTCTTAGCTTCTTCAACGCCTTCTTTTGCGCAACAGACCCCGGTTGGGCGTAACTCTTAGCTTCTTCAACGCATCGCTTATAAGGAAAAGCTGACCACTTTTCCCAAGCTAATGACTCTGATGTGAACCTCCCAAAAGATACAAAATCCCCAAGAGCATGTACATGGCTTCCCTGAATAACAAAATTCAAACTACGCCAGAAACCATAATCAATTAACCCAAAAAGCACCAAATTGTGTAAATTCATAGCATCCATACCCACATTTATCAACCCTAATCTAAGCAAACAACCCAACATGACACAATTACACATTACACAAAATTCAATTCATTGAAGCATTTCAACAAACACTTGGTGCTCAGTAACCAAAACCCACAATCTGTCAACACTTATATTGTCGTTGGATTCATTGGGCATCCTAGAGGCAAAAGATAAAGAACTCATAAGACACGTCGATTCACCCATGCCGAAAGACAATCCTGAAAGTAAAACGGATCAAGATAAGGGTTTCGTTAAGAAATCTTTACTCAAGATAACCCATTTGTGAGAATTTGAAATTCAAATGAAAAAGGTCATACGTTATAGCGAAAAGTCGTCTGCTGTTGCTTCTTTTGGAGCTTGGTGTTGGGTCATACTGGTTTGAAAATGGAGTAATAATCGAGGGTTTCATTGCTAGCTACAGAGGCACACTGATTGGGTATATACCTGCGTCATGATGAAAATGACGAATTACAACCTTCAATTTCTTCTTCATCATCAGTTGTTCGTCGAGTAACATAAATTCATAGGAAGGTAAACAACTAATCGATCGATGAAAATGGAGAAATCAAAGATCGGAAGACGATTTGAAGGAAAAGTGGCAATCGTTACAGCTTCAACTCAAGGCATAGGCTTCAATATCACTCAACGCCTTGGCTTAGAAGGTGCCTCTGTTGTCATCTCTTCTCGCAGACAGGTTCTCTCTCTTCTTCAGTTATCAACTCTCTTCTTCAATCATCTGAGTAACGTTCATCTGATTAGAGAATGCAAAGGGGGATAAGCCACTTGAAAATTGAATTGCCCGCCCATTTGAAAATCGATCGAGAAGTGTATATTCAATGACATGTTCAGATCTGCAGAAGAAAAGAAGGTCTGCGACCTTCTTCTTTTGTTAATTGTGGTTCTCCAGATCTGTGCACTCTTCTTTTCTTTTTGTTGGTTGTGAGATGAAGATGATGGAGATGAAGATGAGTTGTAAAGTTTGCCCTCCATTCCATATACATCGAAAGCAAACAAAGTTGTACCTAGTGCATGAATACATGTACATCTCTTAATTTTAAGAGATTATGTAAAATTACATTTTTGCCCACCACAAATATATATATATATATATATATATATATATATACGTATATATATATATAGTATATATATATACGTATATATATACGTATATATACGTATATGTATATATACGTATATATATACGTATATGTATATATATATATACATACGTATATGTATACGTATACATATATACGTATACATATATATGTATATATACGTATATATATATACGTATACATATATATGTATATATACGTATATATATACGTATACATATATATGTATACGTATATATATACTAGTAAGCAACCCGCGCGATGCAGCGGCGACGACATCGACATATTTTACAATGCGATATTTGTTTTAAAATAAAATCATTTATGTTATTTTCCTAGGTCACATGACTTCATATTTTTTAAACTAAAAGTTACGACTTGCGAGTATTACATGTTCACCTGTATCATATGTAGAGTTACATGTATTGTAGATTGATTTGATAAAACATATCGATATATATGTTGTATTAGCAGTAGATATCTTCAACAATACACATAGTGACATAATTATGCATGATTCGGTTCGATTTTGGGGTTTAACTTTCATTGAACAGATAACCAACCATCGGTTATTGAAAAAAACATATCTGAAACCGTAAAAAAGCTTAGGTTTCGGTTAATTTAGTTTTCTATTTTGTTGACTATTATTTAATTTGATTATTGGTTTTGTCGGTTTTTGGTTAATTTTAGTTGGTTTCATTGGTTAATGGTTCGGTTTTTCCTCACCTCTACACCAATCCAACTTGTGTGTTTAAGGATTTGGTTTATGTAATATAGTAGCTAGTCGTTTCTTATGTTTGTAAGATGCTATCTTTATTTATAACCATCTAAGATATAATCAAGTAACTTTTACAAACACAAGAACTTTCCTAATGTTTGTGGAGGATGGGGAGATCTAGCTGTCAATTTGAATGTAAATGTAAATATATTTAAGTCTTACATTTCAACCCATATGTCAACAACCAAGATCAAAACCTTACATTTCATTGTAACAATCCATTTTCCATTCAAAATGGCCATGAAAACTTGCAGTGTTCTTGTGGCTTGTGCATGCACCATTCAAATCAGTGGCAGCGATCACATGGGGGACATCATCTTTCCAGCATTTTGACACTAATGCGTCATTACTTCTTGCAAAATCAGCTAGAATAAACTGCATATTCAGAGTTACAGGTTAAAAACGATTTATGAAAACGTGGACATTTATAAAGCAAACAATCTAGCATAAATAAACAATCTAGCATCTTGAAAGTGTTCCCTTGGATCTAAGTGAAAATACCAACATAAAGAGTACAAATTTGACTTTTGAATGTCAAATGTGTTCTTTTACAACTTCAAATTCAAGTTGGAGTACTTCATCCTTTGTAAGAAACAGATAACGTGATACAACTGCATGTAATGTGTTAACAATTTTTTGTTTTCAAGATTATAAAGCCAAACAATTCAACGTCAAAAGTGCAATTTGACTAATACTATGTTGACCGAATGAAATATGCTTAAAAGTGTATATTTTAGCTTGTTTTTACCTCAGACACTCTTCTTTCTATGGCAGCCTCAAGGCATTGGATCACCCTTTGTCTTTCAGCTTCCGAATTCACAGGGAAGCCATCAACATGTCTGATGCCATATTCCTTTAAAATGAAACAAAACGTCAATTAAGTCAACCAAACCGTCAAATATATAACCAAAAAAATCAAACTTTGCAAATCACAAACCTGGTAAGCTTCAGGCCCTTCAGCATCTACATTTCCATGAAATACCACATACTCCCTTCAGGCCCTTCAGAAGCTTCAGGCCCTTCAACATGCTGACATATGATCGTTTACACATCGGGCTCCCTTCATCTGCCAAAGGTGATATAGTCACATGAACTTTATCTGCCAAAGGCATATGAACATAAAATCACATCAAAGTTCATACCACTGCATAAGCAAATTTCTTGGTACAAACTGAAAATAAATGATGTAAGCAATAATGACATCGGACCATAAGGGTTGTAATTTCCCAAATCCCAACATTACATATGCGCTTATCTCGATACATTGGTAAAGGAATGTAGATGTGAGTGACTTTATATTTAATGTATGCTAATATGCAGAAATCAAGTTAGATAATGCTCCTTTTTACCTATTTTAGTGGCTTAAACTCTATCTCTGACGGTGGCAAAGCCTGCACAAATAGAGAAAAGAAAAAAAAGGTAAAGCATCAAGTGATAAAAGATTGCTGAAACAACCTTTCTAAACTTGCAAATAAATATATCACCAAAATCTAATGAAATATTTATATGTTCTGTGGAGTGCTCAGGGGATTTAGGTGCCTATTAGGGTTTTCACGCATACGTCACTTCATGTGCGCAGATCTGACTGTACTTAACAAATTCACAAACCTCATATGTGAATGGGACGTCTATTGTGTCCAAATCATGTGTTCCAATAGCAACCAGAGTTCTCCGCCTGAAAAATATAAAGGTAACAAGCCAAGAAAGTATCTTAAAAGATAAGACATATACATATGAATCTTGCACCCTACAATCAGCAACAAAAGTAAAATTTATATATTACCTGCATATGTTCTGATGAAGCTTATCTTGGAGATCAATAAAGCTGTTATATCTCGCGCTCATCAAAAGTTATACCCCTCAAAACAGCATAAGCAACATACGGACGTATCAAGGATGTCTGCAGTAAAATAAACAACCAATTACATCCATCATGCTGCCTCATAGACCCCTCAACGATATCGTTCGCGAACGGTTTATGAAGATACTCCAATATCTAATGTTAAGAAACAACCAAGCTTAGTTTCAACAACCAATTAACTTTGAATTTCTAAATTAAATAGATCTTGAGCTCTATTTAAAACTACTTTCCCAACAAATGCAATTAAACACCATGGTAGATGTTACTAACATCAAATTTAAGGCATAACATCAGCAACACAGTTGTTAACATTTAACAACGATGTAAAGTCAAAATTGGAGCACTATCTTTGAAACAAAACAAAAATCAAATAGATTAACTATGAGCCCACTGATGCCATCATTCAATAGATAATGAAAGAAATCGTTTACAGTGAAAATGTAAGGGGTCAAACTGAACTGTGAGATATTGCAAACCTGATCCATATTTTAGTCGAATTTAGTCGAATCTGAGATCAGGGAACTTATGGATGTTGTATGTTATTTTATTCTTGATTCCATAAAGAAACAAATGACTTGCATTATATAAATAATCACATACAGGGTTTGAATTTTGAGTTAATAACAGGCTGATATTGATGGCAATGGCACAATAGAATATGGTGAATTTATTGCAGCAACTTTGCACATGAACAAGTATAAATAAATTTTACCTTGGCACAGCTAGTGCATGGGGCATCACATTGAATCCATGTCAAATCACTACCAGTGTCTATGTCAAGGAAATATGGTCTTGGAGGGTTTCCAACATTAATTTGTGTATAATACAACCTGTCCGGTTGTCAAAAGAACAAACAAACATATCAAATCATAAAGAACCTTGCCATGACATAACAAACAGTTTAGCACAAAATGTAACTGTAATAACTGAAACCAAAAAATGTTAAGTCCAAACAGTTCCAAGACTCCACATCGGGCAAGAAAGTCACTCCCTTCATCTTATTGTAAATTTACATAGAACAGCCAAAAAATAAAAATATTATAAGTAAACAGCAGTTCGGTTTACACATCGGGCTCTAAGTTCCAATCATGACCCGTGTAAATCTCTAGCTGACCAATTTGCTTCGGTTTAGGCTGTTCGATTGGTTTCAATAGTTTATAAAAAAAACCCTAAATAATAGACAATCAATCTGCACACTGAATAGAAAGAGAAATGGACAATAATATATTTTCCTAATTAGTGAATTGTAAGCTACTAAACTATCCATCACAATGTCTGCATAGCCAAAAATGAACACTAACATTTATAAAGAATAAATATACCTTAGCTTTAATGGTTAAAATAAGGTAACCTAAAACATGTATATGGAAAAGTTAAAAGAAATTTAAAAGGTATCTTACAGTTTTGGGTATAGAAAAGTTAAAGCCCAAATATAGTATGTAGTAAAAGGTATCTTTCAGGTTTCAAATTTTGAATATTTAAAAGTTGTTTAAAGAAGCAATAGAATGAAATATCTTTTCATTGTATGCAGAAAAATACACACAAAACAGGCAATCTGAAAAACCAGCTCTGTGTTGTTACTATGTTCTGTAAAAAATACCTTATGCCAAAATACTATCTTATGAGAAAAAAGTGTTGCAGTCGGTTCTTTAGATTAAATCTTGAATTTAAGCTTTCTATAAAATATAAATTACTTGATGAATTTGCTTAAAAATGTTAGGATTTTAAAATTTAACCTTTATCTTGTTTTGTTCATCATATCTCTGCTCCACCTTAGATACATATATGATATTTGTTATCATACTTGAACATATAAAAAGAAAAAGAAACCTTCTTTTCATCTAACTGAATATCTCTGACCACTTAGATTTAAAGTCATTACAAAACCCATATGATGTTTTGCTTTCTTTTGCGTATTACAGAGAGCATATTATAAGTATATGTACAGCCTTTTAGTGTATTGTTTTTCAATATCCTTTAATACAAATTAATATGTCTTTCTTTAATTTCATTTATTGTGGTAGCAACAGATATATATTACTTGTAACTAAAACTAAAGTAGATATTAACTTTGGGGTTTTAACTTCTTGTTAGTCCCTTTTAATAATAAGTTTTGTCGTTAAAAAAAACACTATAACTAAAGCAGATATCAAAGGATGTAGAGACAAACCATAAAACTAATAGTTATTAATGGACCCAAATCTTTTTGATGTTCAAAGCCTTAATCCATGCAGTTACAAAAAAAAACTCATGTACCTAAAGATACAATCACAAGATTTAGTCTCCAATGCATTTGACCGTAGATTTTAGTGGCTTTAGTTTTTGAATGATAATTCAATACTAACAGATAATTCAATACTTCACATTTTAGTGAGCATGTTTCAGCCTAAACATTGTTATGTTTATAAAATCAAGACGTCAGCACCACACAAAAGTTGTATTACAAAACATACTAAAAGCTTAATCATGCATTCAACTATAAGAAAACCAAGAATGCCCTTTACTTGAAAGGTTCACAATGTAACTTATGTAATAAAAGCTCAGGAAGTTAAAAAAGACCATTTTCGATCACAAAAACATGCAAGAGAAGTTTAATACCAAAACCCAAGCCATCTAAATGTCCAACCATGAGTTAAAACCATCAATATCTTACTACATTGGTTCAAAGAGCAGTTTAATAACTCCTAATTCATAAGACTATCACCACAAAACATTAAAATGCAACACCAAACCAACAATCAATATATGCAAACATTTTTATATAACAAAACATTACCCTGTTAAAAGCAGGCTGGTAATCGGCCGGAGCTCCGCCCTTTTCACCACCACCTGGAGGCCCTCTCGGTCCAACACGATACCCATCCTTATCACCAAACCTAGGTCTATCCCCTTCAAATATCGATGGTCCACTGTACACACAAACAATACACCAATCAAACACAAAACTTTAACAAAACCCCATCAACAATCAATAATCTTTGATAATTACCGAGGGCGAACACCCGGAGGTCCACCCATGGGACGTCCTGTAACATCGCGTATATATTCATTAATAAAAGTTAGTTTTAAAACGTCGATGTTGATTCCGAAAAATACAATAATAATAATAATAATAATAATAATAGTAATAATAATAATGCTAGTGGTAGTAATAATATAAATATAATAATAATAATAATAATAATAATAATAATAATAATAATAATAATAATAATAATAATAATAACAATAATAATAATAACAATAATAAGGTCCAGGGGTCATTTGGTAATTTTTTAAACTTTAAAACCAAAGTTTCAAGCATAAAATATCAAACTTAAAAACCACAGGGACCGGATGTGTAATTTTTTTTAAAAACCCAACCCCATCCCCCGTCGACCCACTGTTCTCCGGCCACACCTCCGGTGGTCCTCGGCGAGCTTCAAACGCCAAAATTAAGCGGTTTCAACTCAATTAAAAAAACTCCCGACACATTCACGTGGGAGATTCGAACACGTGCCACACAAACAATTTAAAATTTGATACGAGTGCGATTCAGAACCGGTTCCACGCGTTGTCGGCCCCTTTTACAGTCCACAAATCGCACTATAATATAATTAACACCGCATTAACAAACCTTGGATCATTTAAGACTTTCCTATGAATTCAATTTCATTCAAAACGAGCACAAACATCCCCTTCGAACAACCTCTCAACCGCGGACCTGCAACTGATGTGTTCACCTTCCTTCGAGCTTCAAACTTCAAAATTAACATAGGGCTTTGCATCAATACCACTACACGAAGCTAACCTCAAGTTTAATTGGTCTATCATCTTCTTTTGCGTATCAAACTGATTCGGCATTAACCGCGGGTGTTCTTCGAAGTGGGTATCTCCAATTCATCATCATACGGGGTAATTACACATACACACACACTTGGTTTTACACGAGGGTCAAAAGCCCTGTGATTTCAGAAGCTTTCAAAATTGAATCGAACTTCGATTTGGGTGAAAATCAAACTAGGGTTTATACGGGTTGGGGAAAAGGAACTGAAGAAGCTTAAAATCAAATGAAACCCAAACCCAACGCGGCATAGGCCCTTGGTTCACCGGTTACACACTCGAATTCTAAACAGGAGGTCCCGGGTTCGACCCCGGGCCACCTCACCTATTTTTTAGGGCTCTTTTTGATTTAAAAAAATTACAAAAAAAATTTCTAAAAATTATAAAATGTTTTTACAAATATTAGATATTTTTAAAACCACCAAATTATTTTCTGAAAACTATCTTAACATTTTATTTAATTATTTTATTATTTGTTTTAAATAAATAAAATAACTAAATAAAATTCTTATAAAAATAGACTTTAAACAATGGTTAAAAACACTAAATTATTTTTAGTACAAATAATATTAATGTATTATTTAAATCATGATTATTTCAATTAGATATAAAAGTTTTATATCTAAACCATTCCAAATAAATTTCATTTCTTTAAGTCACTTAAATAAATAAATAATTTTAATTAATTAATTAATAAAAATTAGTTATTTGTTTTTCCAACATTTTAACAATAAACCAAACAACTACGTGTATTGATACAATTATTTCTAATAAATTCTAAAATCATTTTCAAATTCATTTTATTATTTCAAGACATACGAACTAAATAAATCATTTTAATTAAACTACCATTCAAACCCAATGGAAATCCTATTACATTCTTAAATTCTCAAATCACTATTATTCTAATTCGAGACACCATTCCTTAGGTTAATCATAAGGAAATCGTTGGTATCTAATCTATCACGTCCAAATTCTAATCTCATCAATCAAGTGAGTATTCATATCCCCTTTTTATATCATTTCTTATTTGGGGAAATCATGTGGTACAATATATTCAATCATGATATTCTATTGTTGTTTCATTCTAAATTCAATTCAAGACAGGTTATGTTATTACTTGCAACTATGTGAACATACTATGATAAACTGGATGACAGTAAAACCCTAATTCATTCAATCAATCCTGGTATCAATGGTAGATCTACTGGTTTGGATAACCCACCCCATATGGCTTACGAGTGGTGATTGTGCCAGAGGCAGGAGTCAATCTATGGTGTATGTGTGGAGTCTATTATATGCAAGTGTCAAGTCAAGGGGTTGTTATTGTGTCAGTTTATCTATATGCTTACTATTGCAATATAAGTCTTAACGTTACCTTGTGAATTGGATTATTCTCAATCAATCAATCAATCTATATGTATACTCAAAACTGTGATTACTCACCAGCTAATTCGTTAGCTGACTTTATTTTCTCACATGATTTCAGGTTAAGCAAGTTAGTGGACTTCTACATGCTCATATAAGACCCGGACTTAGTCAAAACAAAAGACAATTACTATTTGTGACTTTAACTGTTGTATTTGCTTATGTTAAACACATGCTATCATGTAATCTGATTTTAATATTATTTCCACTATTAGACAATCATGTGTTATGAAGAATCAATCATTCCCTTGTCCGCTCCGATGATTCCGCCGTCGGTCGGGGTGTGACAGATTGGTATCAGAGCCATGGTTATAGGAAATTAGGTTATTATAAATGGAATGACCTAGACTATAACTAAGAACCCTTACACATGAGTCCTCTCATGTTTTTTACATGCTTAGATAGGATTTTATGTGCCTTACATGTTTATACTTGATTATGTGATTATATGCCTTACGTGATTCTTCTTATACTTTGAATCTTATCAATGTACACACGAATCTTAAATCATATTCTAAGGCATTATGTGCCTAATTCATGTGATTTCAAACTCCAAAACTCGATTGTTATTCATGGTTTTCAAATTCGTCAAAGTCTGTGTCTTACAACTTGAAACATGCTATGCTGGAAGAGTGGGATGCCTGTATCTCGGGGTGTTCTGTCTAGGCAAGGTATTCGTATAAATCCAAACCAACCGATGGATCTGTCTACCTTACCTGGGAACCCTCGGGATGAGTATCTGCTTATAGGTACGCATGTCTTCAATGAGGTTGTGTTAGACATAACACTTTGATTAGTCAACGTATTCTCTTTGATTTACGAATCAAACGATTACACTCGGAACATATCATTGTTATTATGCCAAATTCCTGATTGTCGTTTTCATAGCTCATATTATCCAATTCTCATAAAATATCTTAATGATATTTCAGAATGGCTTCTCGTCAAATCCGTTCACGGTCTAGAAACTCTGGCCGTAAGATTTCTGCTATTGTAGCACGTGAA
This sequence comes from Flaveria linearis, assembly GCA_024085815.1. NCBI lineage: Eukaryota > Viridiplantae > Streptophyta > Magnoliopsida > Asterales > Asteraceae > Flaveria > Flaveria linearis. The sequence goes on from CM044009.1 coordinate 54,014,969, forward strand.
GTTACTGCGGTCATCCCAACTCTACTTACCCATTTGAACCAAGGCAACAATACTGTTCAAAACCCAACTGCACCAAACCCTCCCCGAACTTGTACTTACAAACATTTCAGTTCTTGCATCCCCACTAAGTTCAGTGGAACTGAAGGAGCTACTGGATTACTACAGTGGTTCGAAAGCATCGAGAACACTTTCCTAAACAGCGAATGCCCTGAAAATCTAAAAGTCCGGTATGCCTCAAGTGTTCTCCAGAAACGCGCACTTACTTGGTGGAACGGAGAGAAAAGAACCCGTGGAACTGATGCTGCTCTAGCATTAACATGGGCTGAAGTTAAGGAGCTCATGACTAAAGGGTTCTGCCCAAGAAACAATGTCCGAAAACTGGAAGCTGAATTCTGGGAGTTAACCCAAGACAGTGGCGAGAACCTAGCATACACTAACCGATTCCACGAACTGAGCCTTTTGGTACCGCATCTTGCTACCCCTACCTCCCGAGCCATCGAGAAATACATTGGTGGACTACCCATGCAGATTCAAGATACGGTGCTAGGAAGGAATCCTTCAACACTAGAAGATGCTATCAGGCTGGCTGCATAGTAAACCGATAATCATGTGAAAGCTGGTTCCTTAACCAGGAAAGGATCGAAGAAGAATACCGATAAACTTCATAAGGAAACCGTCAAAACCGATCAACCCGAGCTTTCCAAGAACAAGAAGAGGAAGGCTCAATCTCAAAACTTTGCTGTAATTACCCCTGCTGTACCAATTAATCAAGTCCCTCCAACTCGTCAACCAACAGTAAACAACCAATCGCTAATGAAAAAGTCATACGCTAGACCCTTTTCGCAGTGTAACAACTGCATGTATCACCATCCCGCTAACATTCAGTGTCGTCAATGCACAAACTGTGGTCATTTGGGTCATACATTCAACGTGTGCAAGAGTGCTGCTAAAGCTCCGACCAATGCACCAGTTCACCAACATCTTCCTGCAATTACCCAGGGTCGTGCATGCTATCAATGTGGTGATCCGAACCATTTTTGCAATCGATGCCCTCAACTTGTCATCCCGGTTCCTACGGCTCAAGGACGTGCTTTCAACATCAATACCCAACAAGCTCAAGCCACCAATGATGTGGTGTTGAATAATTCTTGTCCTTGATTTCGTCTTCCTGATTCAATTCAAGATTTGTAAACGTGATTTCCTTTTGTTACATTGATGTAATTTGAAAATTTCTAAATTTCTAATTGAGATATTTTTCCTTTCGTTGTTAAGTCGAACTTTGAACCGCATGCACCGTGGGAGATACGAGTGTCCTAAATGATTTTAACTCATCAAAACAGGGGTGATTCCCTTACTTTGGTGATGATCCTTTATTCATTTCAATAAATGGTTTCCAATGATGTGTTTTATGAAATCTCATCCTCTGGATTAGGGTGATTTCCTTATCTCGAGGACTGACTTCAATTATTCACTTTGGAACTTGCATTTCACAAATGACATGATCTCACCAAAATAGGATTGAAACCCGTACTTTGGTGACAAATGTCAATCTTCAATTGTTTTCTTGTTATTATGAAATTCAATCATCAAGATAGACATAAATTTCATACCTTGATGATAATATCATTCTTATGAATTGTAATTGTTCAAATGAAACGACCTCATCAAAGTAGGAGTGAATTCTGGATTTTGATGAAGAAGTTCATCTTGTTATATTTTATTTTTGCAAAACTTCATCGTTAAGATAGGAGTGATTTCCCTTACCTTAATGGTGAGTTACCTCGTTTTATTTCTGTAGATCCTTCACAATGAGTTGGGATCGAACTTTTGGATTGGTAAGCTAGTGGTCATACCTTGAGAGTACACCATCAAGTTAAGGGTGAAAACCATACCTTGATGACTATTCTCATTTCTTGATCTCCAACTTACCATGGTTGTAATCAAGTGACGAGAAGCATGTAGTAACTTGAAGGGTGAAATAATGTTAGTGTTTCGACCTATCAAGCCAAAGCATGATCTCTGAACTTGAAAAGAGACCCGATCGCTTTAGGTTGACTTTGATTCCAAGTTTGGAGCATTTAAATTCTTAAATCAATTTCTTTTCCTTTATTCTCATGTTTTAACTCGATCTAGCTACATCAAACCATTTACTCCTTATCTATCGACTTTAATTGTGAGTTATCATCAAAACCTGATTACGTGATGGTAGTCTTCCTAAACAATCTTTTGTCAAATAAAGATATTATCTCTGATCGTGATGGTCGCTTCATCTCTCGTTTTTGGAAAAATCTTCAATCAGCTCTCGAAACTCAACTGAATCTTAGCACGGCCTATCATCCGCAAACCGACGGTCAGACTGAAGGAACGATACAAACCCTCGAGGATATGCTCCGGGCTTGTGTCATTAATTTCAGTGGATCGTGGGATTCCCATCTTCCGTTGATTGAATTCTCTTACAATAACAGTTACCAGACCAACAGATGGCACCATTTGAGGCCTTGTATGGTCTGAAGTTGGTGAATCACAGATTACTGGTCCAGAATTGATACAAGAAACAACCGACAAAATTCATAAGATCCGTGATAACTTAGTCGCTGCTAGAAATTGTCAAAAGCTTTATGCTGATAAAAGACGTAAACCCATGGAATACACTGTCGGTGATCTCGTACTTCTTAAGGTATCACCTTGGAAGGGAGTGATTCGATTTGGAAAGAAAGGGAAGCTAGCACCTCGTTACGTGGGTCCATTCAAAGTGCTCGAGCGAATTGGGGAAGTGGCCTACAAGCTGGAACTACCCCAAGAACTCAGCAATATACATCCAACGTTTCATGTTTCAAATCTCAAGAAATGTCTTGCTGTCACAACCTCAAAATCCACGTGCGGAGTTTTACCGCGAGGCGTGTGAACAAACCAGGATCACAATCAATAGTTACTCGGAACGACTCTATATGCTACGTTTAACATAGCAAACCAAACCAGAGTTCAAACTTTTGAAATTCATGCGGAAGCGTAAAGTAAATAAAACAACCCAAAACATGTGAAAGTACCATATGGCAAAACAAGTGCCAACCAAGTATTTTAAACCATAAATAAAAGACGATTGAATATGTTTAAAGTTTAAATCTCTAAAATGCATGCTGACTCGTGCAGTGCTCCTTATCAACAGTCCGGATTAACAACCTGAGAATAGCATACTAAAAGTCAACACATGGTTGGTGAGTTCAAGAGTTTGCGTTTAAACATAATAGTTTAACAATAGTGTATATCAACCCAATGGTTGGTGAGTTCCAGAGTTTGCGTATAAACATAACAGTTTATCAATAGTGTATATATAAGCATGTGCATTGTAATGGCTAGCTAGTCCATTCACAAATTGATATTAATACATAGTGATTTCGACATTGAAGCTGACTGTGTTATGTTTGCCTCCTGTCATGACGTCTCCATATCGTGACAAATATTCATAGGACAAATTGCACCCGGTTGACCTCGAGTCACACAGGTGGGGCTCGTCACACCCAGTAGTACTACCCAACTTTCCCCGCTATCCAATATTAACAATTCGAAAGTGTGAGGACTTTATCATGATAAACAGCACTATATTAATATCCATACACATCTTAAATATAAAAAGCGTTTGTAACATTACCAGTATGCTATCTCCCCTAAAAGAGATTTAGTAAAACAGTGGGGCATGAACTCACCTGATACGCGTATTGTGTACTAGAGTTTTCTTGAAAGAAAGTGAACAGTCAAACTTCAATGGTTACCTAGATCACGCAAGTACATGAGTTTGTGTAAACAGTGAATATGAGAAACCCTAAGTGCACCATAACCAAGGACTCAAGGTTTTAGAGAAATAGACGTGTTTGACCCAGTTGACCCGTTTGACCCATTGGTGACATTATGTGTTGTAAACCATTTAAACAGACATGAGCATATATCATACAAGTCATGTGAGTTCTTAGTATCTAGCATACTCAGTGTGTTCATAACACAACTAGTGTATCATATAACAGGTTAGATCATGCATAACCTACTTATATGACCTATAACCATGAATTAGCATATACGGGTCAAAACAGATAATCTACCAAATAATCATCCATACTAATCACAACACATTCAACATGTCCTATTCACAACTTATACCATCAAAATAAGTTCTAGTAGTACTAACATTACACGCGAAAGCCAAGTAAATATGTTACAGGTTGTAGGTATTCGTTTTCCAGAATCTGTGTTTTTGGGCAGATTCTAGGTGTTCGGATGATACGGTCAAACACATAACCAACCAAGGATTTACGCCAAGGCCCAACTCCAGTAGGCTCTCCTATGAGTCAATTAATTATGTGAAAAGTTGTTTTAGGTTTTAAGGGCCTGGAGTTACTAGAAAAACTCAAAATGTTACAGCAGCTCTCAACCGGAGGGCTGCTGGAGTTAGCTTGCCAAATTGTGCGTAACTCCCATTTGAAAATAGCTATTGGGTTAATTCTTTTTCTGGAATTCAGAGGATTCCAAGGACAAATGTTTTACCGTAGGGTTTGGTCTCAGGTTTTATGAAATGAAAATGGCATATCAAACAAGTCAACACATACATTCTGTCCAAGAGGACAGAATTGACCCTTCTAGCCAAAACAGGTAAAACACCAATTTAACCACCTCCAATTGGAGTGTGGTTACAATTTATGGAAACTAGACTCAGTAACAAACAATTTGGGCACTAGAAACACATCATTTGGACCTGTTATGACCTGTTTGTGGCACATACAAAATGAGACTCAGAATCTGTCAGAAAGTTTGTTTCTGACCACCCTTCACTAAAATGATCATAACTCACGTTTTACACATACAAATTGGACAAGGTTGGAGGTTTTGAAAACTAGACTCCATGAGGAACATGTTAGACTCAAGAAAACCAGTTTTTGGATTCGTCTTCATTTGGTTATGTCATGATGAAAACAGGGTATGCAATCTGCCAGAAATCAGAACGTGTACACATTTCACAGGAAAGCATATACATACGCATGTTTCATGTTTCCTAGCATTCATACTAACTAATTAACATCCTAACAACATCAAACAACAATTAAATCCATAAAAGTCCCAAAATTTTCGAATTAGGGTTCATGTTCATCAAGTTTCATAATCAATCAATCAAAAGTGTTGTTTTCTTGCATAATCAACTTTAAACAACATACATACAACCTAACTAACATGTGAACAACATCAAAACATCAAGATTTCAGCCTATTGAACACTAATTTCGCAGCAGGATTCGGCCAAGTCAAGAAACCCACAAAAACATCAAAACTAACCTTCAATTCGCGTGTATACTTGTTAATGAAGATCCAAATCGCGTTCTAGCACTTGAAATCGATCAAAACCATGAAGATTTGAGGGTTGTAGATTGAAAAACGCATAGAAGGGAGGGAGAGGGCTGCAGGTCGATGGAATGGGGGAAAGGGTGGGGTTTGGGGTGTTTTATTTTAACAAATTTATACCCCCTCTAAACTTGCATTTTGTTATTTTTATAAAAATTAAGTTTTTAACTATTTGTAATGTATTTTTAACTTAATAATATTAACATATAAACTAATGGTAACCCTTAGATATTTTATTTTGTAAAAACACAAGACATACGAAATAACACGCGCGTTTCCCGAATAGTCTTTAAATCGCGTAAACACATAAGCATAACACAATAATCATCTAATCAAGTAGATTATTATTAAATTAACATTATTAATTATTATTTAGGTCACCAACATCAAACGACAACTAGTGTGTGCTTACGACGCGTGTATGTAAAACTTAACGGAACTAACGGAGTTTGGTAACGGAAAATCACCGGATGTCACACTTGCCGATGAAAATCTCCACATTCCACTCGACGAAGTCCGGATTGATGAATGTATGCACTTTATTGAGAAACCTGTGGAAATTATGGATCGGGAAGTCAAACAACTCAAACGCAGCCAAATACCAATTGTCAAGGTTCGTTGGGAGTCTAAACGTGGGCCAGAGTTCACCTGGAACGTGAGGACCAAATGAAATCCAAGTACCCTCATCTTTTCGTTTCAGCCTCCTCGTGATGAAAAAATTTCGGGACGAAATTTCCTAAAGCAGGGGAGACTGTAACATCGCGTATATATTCATTAATAAAAGTTAGTTTTAAAACGTCGATGTTGATTCCGAAAAATACAATAATAATAATAATAATAATAATAATAATAATAATAATAATAATAATAATAATAATGCTAGTGGTAGTAATAATATAAATAATAATAATAATAATAATAATAATAATAATAATAACAAAAATAATAATAACAATAATAAGGTCCAGGGGTCATTTGGTAATTTTTAAAACTTTAAAACCAAAGTTTCAAGCATAAAATATCAAACTTAAAAACCACAGGGACCGGATGTGTAATTTTTTTTAAAAACCCAACCCCATCCCCCGTCGACCCACTGTTCTCCGTCCACAACTCCGGTGGTCCTCCGGCGAGCTTTAAACGCCAAAATTAAGCGGTTTCAACTCAATTAAAAAACACCTGACACATTCACGTGGGAGATTCGAATTCGTGCCACACAAACAATTTAAAATTTGAAACGAGTGCGATTCAGAACCGGTTCCACGCATTGTCGGCCCCTTTTACAGTCCACAGATCGCACTACGGATTTTTATAATCTAATTAAAACCGCATTAACAAACCTTGGATCGTTTAAGACTTTCCTATGAATTCAATTTCATTCAAAAGAGCACAAACATCCCCTTCGAACAACCTCTCAACCGCGGACCTGCAACTGATGTGTTCACCTTCCTTCGAGCTTCAAACTTCAAAATTAACATAGGGCTTTGCATCAATACCACTACACGAAGCTAACCTCAAGTTTAATTGTTCTATCATCTTCTTTTGTGTATCAAACGGATTCGGCATTAACCGCGGGTATTCTTCGAAGTGGGTATCTCCATTTCATCATCATACGGGGTAATTACACATACACACACACTCGGTTTTACACGAGGGTCAAAAGCCCTATGATTTCAGAAGCATTCAAAATTGAATCAAACTTCAATTTGGGTGAAAATCAAACTAGGGTTTATACGGGTTGGGGGAAAGGAACTGAATAAGCTTAAAATCAAATGAAACCCAAACCCAACGCGGCATAGGCCCTTGGTTCACTGGTTACACACTCGAATTCTAAACAGGAGGTCCCGGGTTCGACCCCGGGCCACCTCACCTATTTTTTAGGGCTCTTTTTGCTTTAAAAAAATTACAAAAAAAATTTCTAAAAATTATAAAATGTTTTTACAAACATTAGATATTTTTAAAACCACCAAATTATTTTCTGAAAACTATCTTAACATTTTATTTAATTATTTTATTATTTTTTTTAAATAAATAAAATAACTAGATAAAATTCTTATAAAAATAGACTTTAAACAATGGTTAAAAACACTAAATTATTTTTAGTACAAATAATATTAATGTATTATTTAAATCATGATTATTTCAATTAGATATAAAAGTTTTATATCTAAACCATTCTAAATCAATTTCATTTCTTTAAGTCACTTAAATAAATAAATAATTTTAATTAATTAATTAATAAAAATTAGTTATTTGTTTTTCCAACATTTTAACAATAAACCAAACAACTAAACGTATTGATACAATTATTTCTAATAAATTCTAAAATCATTTTCAAATTCATTTTATTATTTCAAGACATACGAACTAAATAAATCATTTTAATTAAACTACCATTCAAACCCAATGGAAATCCTATTACATTCTCAAATTCTCAAATCACTATTATTCTAATTCGAGACACCATTCCTTAGGTTAATCATAAGGAAATCGTTGGTATCTAATCTATCACGTCCAAATTCTAATCTCATTAATCAAGTGAGTATTCATATCCACTTTTTATATCATTTCTTATTTGGGGGAAATCATGTGGTACAATATATTCAATCATGATATTCTATTGTTGTTTCATTCTAAATTCAATTCAAGACAGGTTATGTTATTACTTGCAAATATGTGAACATACTACGATAAACTGGACGACAGTAAAACCCTAATTCAATCAATCAATCCTGGTATCAATGGTAGATGTACTGGTTTGGATAACCCACCCCATATGGCTTACGAGTGGTGATTGTGCCAGAGGCAGGAGTCAATCTATGGTGTATGTGTGGAGTCTATTATATACAAGTTTCAAGTCAAGGGGTTGTTATTGTATCAGTTTATCTATATGCTTACTATTGCAATATAAGTCTTAACGTTACCTTGTGAATTGGATTATTCTCAATCAATCAATCAATCTATATGTATACTCAAAACTGTGATTACTCACCAGCTAATTCGTTAGCTGACTTTATTTTCTCATATGATTTCAGGTTAAGCAAGTTAGTGGAATTCTACATGCTCATATAAGACCCGGACTTAGTCAAAACAAAAGACAATTACTATTTGTAACATTAACTGTTGTATTTGCTTATGTTAAACACATGCTATCATGTAATCTGATTTTAATATTATTTCCACTATTAGACAATCATGTGTTATGAACAATCAATCATTCCCTCGTCCGCTCCGATGATTCCGTCGTCGGTCGGGGTGTGACATGTCCAAGGGGCTTAGTAGACTTCTTAAGAGTCGCAGGCACAATATCGTTGGTGAGGTACCAGTAATAGTGCATCCAAGTGAACGTCTCCTTCACATATTCCTTCGATTTGAAGCTCTGCATCAGCTTAATCACCTGCAAGTTTGGGATATCTATCTCCGGATGCTTCGCCAGATTGTAATCCTTCTTAGCGAAGCAAACGCCCTCCACTGCAGCCAAGATATGAGCGACACTGTCGCTAGGGGTACGGCTGTGCTGCCAAAAAGATGGTTGCCGGAGGTGGTTGCCGGAGGTGGTTGCCGGAGGTGGTTGCCGGAGAGGGCATCGGCTCCCGTCACGCCTCTCTCTCTCAGGAGCTGTTTTGAATAAATGTGTAGGGTGAAGATGTAACCCTAATCCAAATGTTTTTAATAAATCTGTGTTTGCTTTAGGGAGTTGTACATCAAGCTTTAATGCTTGTACATCTCTTAATTTTAAGAGTTTTGGGTGAAATTACTTTCTTGCCCTCCTCAAATGCTTATTAATATAGTATAGATATATATATACGTATATATATACACGTATATATATACGTATGTATATATATATGTAGATATATATATACGTATATATATACGTATATATATACGTATATGTATATATATATATATATATATATATATATATATATTGTAACACCCGAAAATTTGACTTTTTGGAGTGTTATGCGACTGGAGGCTCAGTCGCATGGAACTCATGCGACTGGAGGTCCAATCACATGGTGATCGGACGACTGAAGGTCCAGACGCCTGGGTTCGGGCGACTGGACCGTGAGTTTAAGAGAGGGGGCAGCCATCTCCCCTCCCCACACTTGCAAAATACGGGCAGAAAGAAAAGAAGAGATAAAGAAGAGAGAAAGAAGAGAGAAAGAAGAGAAAAGGAGAGAAAAGAGGTGATTCGGGCTCGAGACTCATCGAGTAACTTGTCCAAATGAAGCTCTTCATCTTCTCCTCGTTTGTGTGAGTTCTAGGACCCCTCATTTACTTGTTTTCAAACGATTTTGGGGTTGGTACACATATAAACCCGTTTTGAAATGTGTATGTTTGACCCATTTGGGTGAATCGTGTGTAGTGTGTTTAAAGTACGATTTCGGACTTGTATGAGCTTGAATGAGGTCATAGTATGAATCTCTAAGGTTTAGGAGGGCTAATTTGGGCTTAAAATGAGTTTAGAAGAGTTTGAAGGCCGTATGTCACGGCTGCAGTTCGGGATGAACCCCAGTCACTGCCCAGTTAGGGCTAGATGACTGAAGGGCCAATAGACCGACTGAGGGACGATTGAGACTCAGTCGTACGACTGAGGTTCAATCTCACGACTAGAAGCCCAGTCGCATAAATGCTCAGTCGCCTAGTGCCCAACCGCACGACTGAGAGTCCAGTCGCATAGGAGCTCATTCGCATTAGTCCCATTCGCCTGATGTCCAATCGCCTAGTATTCATTCGCACGATAGGAAGCCCAGTCGCACGATTGGACGTTCATTCGTATAGGTGTCCAATCGCATGGTCCAGTCGCGTGGAGGCCATGCGACTGAAGCATGCCCAATCGCCCAAATAGGGCTGTTGTGTACGAGAAGAGATGTAGTTCATTTACCGACCTTCGGGAAATGCGTAAGGGTAAGTAGTGATGTGATAGCTCCCGTAGGCACCTGAGTAACAGCTGTCGAGGCTAAGAAGTTACGTTGGGCATGAAGATGATAGTATCGCATGTATATGCATGATGTGTGTATGTTAAGTATGATGTAGCCCTTTATGATGGTAATGACTGATGATTTGTAAATATCGATGTTCCTTGATTTGATACATGTTTATCTTTCCGCAACTTTACGCGTTATGATTAATGAATGAAATGAAAGTATTATGTAATGTAAAGTGAAATATAATGAAAGAGGAACATGATGGCGAATGTATGCATTAATGAATGAATGAAAGAGGAACATGATGATGACTGCATGCATTAATGAACGAATGAAAGAAGTCTTGTAAGCATTGGATAAAAAGGGTCCTTCTTTGTGATTGACCATACGTATGGTGCCTCTACCGCTTACCCCTAGTACTGTGGCATACGCTTGCTGTTCATTTATTGACTTCGGCCCAGTAGCTAAGACTGATCGGGGTGTAGCCTATGGTATTGGTACGAAAGATATCCAATGCGCAAGTAAAGTCATAATGAACGAATGAATGAATGAACGAAAGAGATAATAAAGATATTATCTATGTGTACGTATGATGTATGATCGCGTGAAAGAAAAGAATGTTCTTTTTAAAGAAAACAAAGTATGTTTAGTATAAAACTAGAACTCACTCAGCAACGCTGACTTTTTATGTGTTTCCAGTTGGCAGGTAGTGTTGCTGAGGATGGCACGAGGCGGCTACTTAGCTCTTTTAGGATGGCATTCCTTGTACATAATGATGCAACACAGTATGTTGCATGCAAGTGTTTGTTGAGGATTCAAATAAACGGGATTACTTAAGGAATCATGTTGGTTTCATATGCTTCCACAGCAAACACTGTATCATTATGTAATGCAAAAATATGTATTTTGTAGTTAATCAACGATGTATTATTTTGCAAAAGCTTCTATGATGAAATGAGAATGTCCTTTTTATCTATTCCGCTGCATTATTTTACTCAGTAAATATAAACTATATGTTTGATGTGCAATGAATGACCAACTGTAAACGTCCCGGGAACGGGGCCTTACAAGTTGGTATCAGAGCCAAAGTTTAAGTGAAACGGGTAAATTTTCAAAATAAACCTAAACTTAAACTGAGAATGGGACAGAAAGGGGAGGAATGCCAATCTGAGTAGCTGCGTGCCATCAGGTATTTTCTTAAAGTTAACCGATATTATATGCGCATGTTATGTGATGTATGCGTTACTGTTAGATTTAGATACTAATGTAGTCAGGACAGGTAATGCTCGGGGTACGAAGAGTAAAGTAAGAGGCTAGTCACAACTGGCCACTGTAATTAGGGACTTACCATACTTAACATAAACTGAGCTATTCCCTTGAATGACCGTGTTGGTGTTTGAATCTTTCAGTGTGCGATAGAGGATGGCTGGGGGTTGATCTTCCAAAGCTTCACGGGGTGGAGGTGGTGGCGGACGTGGTGCTAAACCACAGGCCACAAGAGGAAGACCTAGGGTAGAGAAAGTGGTTCATGAAGAACACGAGACCCCTCATCAGGAGGGTGTGGATGAGAGCGCCAATCTGAGAGCCTCGGTAAAAGAGGCAGTGGTTGAAGAGGTGCATCAGGTCATGCAGACGATCTTACCGTCTGTGGTGACCGAGGTGATAAAGGTTGTTTGGGAAGGAGAAAGAAAAGAGTGGAATAGGTCCTCAGGAAGACAGGAACAATCAGGGCCGGAAACGGTTCTTTCTAATGATGAAGAGGAAGAGGAGGAGGAGCCTGTGCACGAGTCAGCACGAGGCTGTAATTACGGGGCATTTATGAGGTGCAAGACCCTTACCTTTGACGGTATTGGCACTGCTGGTGCTGCTCACCGATAGGTGAGGGAAATGGAGGTTGTCCTCGATATCAGCGAGTGCCGTGAGGACCAAAAGGTGAAGTTCGCTACCCACTCTTTCACGGATTCGGCTTTATGCTGGTGGGACAACATACTCCAAGCCGAGGGTAGTAGGGCCATTGGAAGAATGAAGTGGTCTGAGCTGAAAAGGTTGGTGATTGAGGAGTTCAGTCCTCATCGAGAAATGGATAAAGTTGAGAGAGAGTTCCTGCAGTTGGAGGCGGGGACGATGACCCACCAATAGTACACCACCAAATTTAACGAGATGGCGAGACTGGTGCCGGATCAGGTGATGCCGGTGTCTCGGAAGATTAACCGGTACATTCAGGGGCTGCCAGCTGACATCCGCAGGCACCTGATTTCTGCTCGACCGAGCACCTTTAGATCGGCAGTGGATTTGGCAGGGAGGCTATATGATGAACAGGCTGTGGTGGTGAAGGCTGAGGGTAGTAGGAAGGACGGTGGTGAGAGAATATGGCAGGGGAAGAGGTTTGGTCGAGGTGATACTTCGACGAGTAACAAGAAGGCGCGGGTGGATGACCGCCGCGTGGTCACGCCAGGTGCAGGGGTAAGGAAGTGTGGCAAATGTGGGAGAGAGCACTCGGGGGAGTGCATGTGGGGATCAAACATCTGTTTCAAATGCGGGAAGACAGGGCATATGGCAAAGGATTGCCTGGCAGGAAAATGTTTTAATTGTGGGGAATGCGGTCATATGAGCAGAGACTGCAAGAAGCCGAGGGCTGAGGGTTCCGACGTGAAGAAGACGGGGAATGAAGGACCAGAGGGCAAGTGCCAGGGCATTCATGATGACACAGGAGGAGGCTAGGATGGACCCTGATGTTGTGTCCGGTACGTTTCTGGTGAACCAAACTTTAGCCTCAGTATTATTTGATTCGGGTGCCAGTAGGAGTTTTATTTCTGCTGCTTTCTATGCCAAACTGCCTGTTAGTAGTAGACGCGTTGACGTACCGTTTGATGTAGAAACTGCGATAGGTAAGTCTACCAGGATTTCTGAGGTAATAGAGGGTTGTGATGTGGAATTAGAGGGCCACAAATTTCCGGTTAGACCATTCGCGATGACCTTGGGTGGTTTTGATTTGGTGCTTGGGATGGATTGGTTGGCGGACTTCGAGGCGAACATAGTGTGTTGAAAGAAGATGATTCGTCTGATAGCGCCTGACAGAAGTCCGGTAACTGTTTATGGGGATCGGGTCACAGCGATTCCAAAGGTGATCTCAATGGCGGTGGCGGGAAAGTGCATGAGGCGTGGATGTAGCGCCTATTTATGTTATGTGAAGGATGTAGAAACGCCAACACCATAACTGTCTGATGTTCCGGTTGTGTGTGACTTTCCAGATGTGTTTCCCGAAGACTTATCAGGAGTGCCGCCTGACCGAGAGATCGAGTTTCAGATTGATCTGATACCCGGCGCCCAACCCGTCGCCAAAGCACCGTATCGATTGGCTCTAACGGAAATGAAAGATTTGATGGAGCAGTTGCAAGAGCTGCTAGATAAGGGGTTCATTAGACCGAATATCTCACCTTAGGGGTGCTCCGGTACTATTTGTAAAGAAGAAAGACGGTAGTATGAGGATGTGTATCGACTACCGCGAGCTGAACAAGTGGACAGTGAAGAACCCATACCCCTTGCCGAGAATCGATGATTTGTTTGATCAACTTCAGGGTGCCAGTTGGTTTTCAAGGATAGATCTTCGATCGGGCTACCATCAACTAAAGGTGAGAGAGCAGGATATCCCTAAAACAGCTTTTCGCACGCGCTACGGTCACTACGAGTTCCTTGTAATGTCTTTTGGTTTGACCAATGCGCCAGCTGCTTTTATGGACCTGATGAACCGGGTGTGTTGGCCGATGTTGGATAAATCAGTGATTGTGTTCATTGATGATATCTTGATTTATTCAAAGAGCGAGACTGAGCATGCCGGTCATATTCGAGAGGTTCTGGAGACGTTGAGAAGGAGAAGTTGTATGCTAAATTCTCCAAATGCGCATTCTGGTTGCGTGAAGTCTCCAAAGACGCCATCCGAAATCTGAAGTTTCTTGGGTTTGGCGGGCTATTATAGAAGATTCATTCAAGACTTCTCAAAGATCGCTTCTCTACTAACCAAGTTGACCCGGAAAGTGTAAGGCCCCGCCCACCGGGCACCTTACTGTTGGTTCTTCATCGCACATATAACGTACATAATGTATATAATCATAAATCAACGCAGCGGAAATGATAAAATATATACATTCTCATTCATTCATAAAAGTCATTACATCATTGACTCGATTACAAAATGCAGCTTTCTCTACTTTGTCTCTCCTCATAGGATCATACAGCGACCTCTAGAGGAGATATTAAGTTCAAGAATATAAAAATTTAATTTTTATACTAAAGAATATTCCTTAAGTAATTCCGTACATCGGAACCCTGACGGAATACTCTTGACACTCTCATGCAACATACTTTGTTGCATGTATCATGCACACGCATCCAATGCGTGGCGAACTTATCAAAATCTAAAGGAGATCTCTTGAGTAATCTCGTTTATTCAGATTCTCAAGAAATCTCATAATGACATGCAACGTGATGTGTTGCGTATATTATGGACCCGCAACCCCTGACGTTGCAGCATTATCAACTGGAGAATGCCATCCCAAAAGAGCTGAGTAGTCGCCTCGTGCCATCCTCAGCAACACTACCTGCGAACTGGAAAACACATAAAAGTCAGCGTTGCTGAGTGAGTTCTAGTTTTATAATAAAACATACTTTCATTCTCATTAACTGCTCTTTCATACATGTGTTCACACATCATACGTACACGTAGATAATATTATTATTATCTCATCATTCATTACTTACTTTCATTCGTGTACGCTTTATCATTCTCGTATACTTTCATACATACATACTTTACATACTTTCGTACGTACTTTACTTTCATTCATACATTCATTTCTTACGTTCGAACATTCATTACATTCATTCATACTTTCATTACTTTCGTTCGAACGTTCATTACATTCGGTGACATGTACAATACCCCACTTTCATCATACATACTACTGGTGCTGGACCTGTGGTGGTTAGCCACGAACGTTGTGCACAAAGCTGATCCAGTCACCTGGGGTAGATACATGCACCACTTATCTTCACTTTACTACTAGCATACGTTAGCCGAGTCTGTTGCAGCGCGCGACTGCTCACCTCAGTGACAATCTTATGATTGCCTGCTAACCGAGTATGTTGCAACACGAAGTTGCTCACCTCATTATCAATCTCAATGATTGACCCGATGTACATCCTTCGGGGTAGCTAACCCGTACACCGTTGAGCTAACACCTGCCAGGGGTGTGCACCTCCTTCATTTGCTTGCAAGCCTTTCTTACTTTCTCTTATTAATGCATGCATTCATTCATCATGTTCCTTCTTTCATTATCTTTCACTTTACGTTCTTAATACATTCTCTTCTTTCGTTCATTCATTCACGTAAAGTTATTAAAGATAAGACACATACACATAAGGAACATAAATACTTATATATCATCAGTATTCACCATCTATCATGGCAACATCATACTAACATACATACATCATACATACACTTCTACATTTACTCACATCAGCCCTATTCGGGCGACTGAACTATCACCAGTCGCATGTCCACCATGCGACTGGGCCATGCGATTGGGCTATTCATGCGAATGGGTACTCAAACGTGCGATTGAACTTCCTTCCGGACGACTAGACACTCTGCGACTGGGTTATATGCGACTAACTCTTAACCGTGCGACTGAACTACTCTGCGATTGAGCTTATGCGACCGAAACCCTCAGTCGCATCACTTACCGTGCGATTGAGACTCAGTCGGGCGTCTGAGCCTCAGTCGGGCGATTGGACTTCAACTATCACTCATTCGGCCGAATGGCCCTTCAGTCGCATAACCCTAACTGGGCAGCGACTGGAGTTCTTCATGAACAGCAGTCGCGAACCCCCGTCCCCACAGTCACCATAACCCCATTTTTAGCCCATTTCGACCCTCCCAAGCCTTAGGGATTCCTACTAGGACCTCGTACAAGCATATACTAGTCCTAATTCATATCATAAACACATTACTCAAGATTTACCCAAATGGGTCAAGTTTACACTATTTCAAAAATAGGGTTTATATGTGAATCCAGCCCCAAAATCGTTAGAAAACTCGTAAATGAGGGGTTCTAGAACTCACATTGTCAGGTAGGAGTTGATGAGCTTCAATTTGGCTAGCTTCACGATCGATCTTGAACTCGGGCAGCACTTTCCCTCTCTTCTTCTCTGTTCTCTGTCGTTCACTACTCTCTCCCCGACTGAAAATGGGGAGGAGAATGGAGCTACCCCCATTTTATACCCACTTCTCAGTCGCATCTGGTCCAGGGGCGACTGGACCTTCAGTCGCATGAACACTATGCGATTGGACCCCAATCGCACATGTTCCATGCGGCTCATACTTCATTCGGGCGGTTGAACTCCAATCGTGCGGTTGAGCTTCAATCGGCCGAATAGCCATGCGGTTGACCTCCAGTCGCACAATTCACAGGCGACTGAGGCTCAGTCGCATAGCCTATCAAAGAGTCGAACTTCCGGGTGTTACAGAAAGATGTAAAGTTTGTGTGGGGTCAAACTCAAGAGAAGCGTTCGAAGAGTTGAAAACGAGATTGACCCAAGCTCCTGTTCTGTCGTTGCCCAAGGGAAGTGAGGATCTGGTGGTTTATTCTGATGCTTCCTACTCGGGATTGGGGTGTGTGTTAATACAAAGAGGAAAGGTTATAGCCTATGCATCCCGACAGCTGAAAGTTCATGAGGTTAACTATCCTACTCATGACTTGGAGCTAGCAGCAGTGGTCTTTACATTAAAGATTTGGAGGCACTATCTCTACAGGACGAAGTGCACCATCTTTACCGACCACAAGAGCTTGAAGTACTTCTTCGAGCAAAAAGATTTGAATATGAGGTAAAGGCGATGGTTGGAGCTTATAAAGGATTATGATTGTGAGATCCATTACCTCCGGGTAAAGCCAACGTGGTGGCAGATGCCCTTAGCCGAAAGGAGATGCCCGAGCCGATTCGGGTGAAGTCATACCAGCTGATTATGACCTCGGATGTGATGAAGCAAGTCAAAGAGTTTCAAGGTGAGGCACTGAAAGAAGATCATCTTAACTCTGAGAGAATGAGAGGTCTGGTCGCGGAGTTGGGTGAAAACACATTTGGTGTTAGAACCCGATTTGGACGTATGTGGATTCCTCGTCTTGGGGATCTACGAATGAATATTATGGATGAAGCTCACAAGACTCGATACTCTATTCATCCTGGTGCCACGAAGATGTACCAAGACATGAAGAAAGACTATTGGTGGCCGGGTATGAAGCGTGATGTGGTGGAGTATTTGAGTAAGTGCCTTACTTGCTTACAAGTGAAGGCCGAGCACCAGAAGCTGTATGGGAAGATTCAACCTTTGGATATACCAGAATGGAAGTGGGAGCACATCACCATGGATTTCATCATGAAGCTGCCACGTACCCCGAAAGGGTATGATACTATATGGGTGATTGTTGATCGTCTGACGAAAAGTGCCCACTTCCTATCGATGCGCGAAACATATTCATCCGAGAGGTTGGCCGATCTTTTCATCAAGGAGATTGTGACTCGTCATGGCGTGCCGGTGTCTATCGTGTCGGATCGTGACACCCGGTTTACATCCAAATTCTGGAAGAAGTTCCACAACGCCATGGGGACGAGGCTACATATCAGCACGACTTATCATCCCCAAACTGATGGTCAGTTGGAAAGGACCATTCAGACGTTGGAAGACATGCTTCGGGCATGTGTGAATGATTTTGGGGGAAGTTAGGAAGACCACTTACCGTTAGCCGAATTCTCATACGATAATAGTTATCATGCCAGTATTGGCATGCCACCTTACGAGATGCTATACGGTAGGAGATGCAGGACACTCGTTTGATGGGGTGTTATTGGTTAGAAGGAACTGGGGAGCGTCAAAGTGATCAAGACTATGACTGAAAAGCTTGAAAAGATCAAGGCCTAGATGAAGGCAGCCAAAGACAGACAGAAGTCGTATGCTGATAAACGACGCAGACCGATTGAATTCCAGGTGGGTGACCGGGTTATGTTGAAGGTATCACCTTGGAAGGGTATCATTCGGTTCAGGAAGCTAGGCAAGTTGAGCCCTCGGTATATAGGCCCTTTCTGAATTATTGCTCGAGTAGGAGAGGTAGCCTGTAGATTGGAGTTATCCGATGAGTTAAGTAGAATTCACCTGACATTCTATGTATCTCATCTAGGGAAGTGCTTAGATGATGAAGATATGATTGTTCCACTGGAGGATATCGAAGTAGATGAACGGCTCAATTATGTAGAGCAACCAGTGGCAATCATCGATAGAAAAGAGAAGCGGCTGAGAAATAAAGTGGTTCCTCTTGTGCATGTACAGTGGAGGCACAGGAAGGGATCTGAGTCAACGTGGGAGACAGAAGAAGAAATGAGACAGCATTACCCATGCTTGTTCGAGGAATGACAGGTTTCGGGGACGAATCCTAAATAAGGGGGTGGACTTGTAACACCCAGAAATTTGACTTTATGGAGTGTCATGTGACTGGAGGCTCAGTCGCATGGAACTCATGCAACTGGAGGTCCAATCGCATGGTGATCGGACGACTGAAGGTCCTGAAGCCTAGGTTCGGGCGACTGGACAGTGAGTTTAAGAGAGGGGGCAGCCATCTCCCCTCCCCACACTTGCAAAATACGGGCAGAAAGAAAAGAAGAGAGAAAGAAGAGAAAAGGAGAGAAAAGAGGTGATTTGGGCTCATGTCTCATCGAGTAACTAGTCCAAACAAAGCTCTTCATCTTCTCCTCGTTTATGTGAGTTCTAGGACCCCTCATTTACTTGTTTTCAAACAATTTTGGGGCTAGAACACATATAAACCCGTTTTTTAAATGTGTATGTTTGACCCATTTGGGTGAATCATGTGTAGTGTGTTTAAAGTATGATTTCAGACTTGTATGAGCTTGTATGAGGTCATAGTATGAATCCCTAAGGTTTAGGAGGGCTAATTTGGGCTTGAAATGAGTTTAGAAGAGTTTGAAGGCCGTATATCGCGGCTGCAGTTCGGGATGAACTCCAGTCGCTGCCCAGTTAGGGCTAGATGACTGAAGGGCCAATCGGCCGACTGAGGGACGACTGAGACTCAGTCGCACGACTGAGGTTCAATCGCACGATTGGAAGCCCAGTCGCATAAATGCTCAGTCGCCTAGTGCCCAACCGCACGACTGAGAGTCCAGTCGCATAGGAGCTCATTCGCATTAGTCCCATTCGCATGATGTCCAATTGCCTAGTATTCATTCGCATGATAGGAAGCCCAGTCGCACGATTGGACGTTCATTCGCATAGGTGTCCAATCGCATGGTCCAGTCGCGTGGAGGCCATGCGACTGAAGCATGCCCAATCGCCCAAATAGGGCTGTTGTGTACGAGAAGAGATGTAGTTCATTTACAGACCTTTGGGAAAGGAGTAAGGGTAAGTAGTGATGTGATAGCTCCCGTAGGCACCTGAGTGATAGCTGTCGAGGCTAAGAAGTTACGTTTGAAAGGATCTCAGCATCTAGTTTTATCAATTAGGTTTGATTCGCAGCGGATTTAGCACAAGAATTAGAAATTAAAGCAAGAACACAAGAAATTTTGCATGTAACAGTAAGTTATAGAGAGAGAGAGAATTCTGCAAAAAGGTGTTTTCTATTAGATCACACGCATCAGTGTACCTGGTGCTGCAAAGAGTTCCCGCGTTTTCGCAGGGTCCAGGGAGGGTCCGTCCCATTTAAGGGAAGATGTACGCGGTCTTTCCCCCACATTTTGTGGGGAGGCCGTTTCCACGGATCGAACCTGAGACCTTCGGTCCCTTAGGAACAGCTTTTACCACTGCCACATTTAAGGGAAGATCACACGCTTCAGCAAGGATTACAATTAGGTCATCTTCCATTTATAGGAGAAATGACGTCAGCTGATGTCACTTGATAGTGACATCAAACCGTTATTTTAACAAACTACTAAAATTAACTTAACTACTGAAGATGTCAAACAGCTAACATCTTCTTACAAAATGCTAAGTGTCAAAACTATTACAAGTACTGAAAAGAAACTACTGAAAAACTACAATGACTGAAGAATAAACTCTTCAGTCGTTTTACAAACTATTGAAATAGAAAATACAACTACTGATAAGAAAAAGCTGAAAGGTAAACCATCACAACAATTGAAGAATACTTCTTCAGCTGTTGTGACAAAGTTTGAAGCTTCAATACTTGTCTTCAGACTTTAACTTCAAATGTTTCATCAGCTGATGAGCAGCTGATGTCTTCAGTATTTGTGTTCAGTCTTTGTACATCAGCTGTTGATCTTCAGTACTTCAGTCTTCAGCTGATATTCTTCAGTACTTGAGTCTTCAGTACTTGAGGCTTCAGTACTTGAGTCTTCAGTACTTGAGTCTTCAGTACTTGAAGTCTTTAGCTGTTGTTCTTTAATACTCTGATCTTCAGCTATTGAAGTCTTCAGTCTTTGTCAAACGGCTGATGATGCTTTCAGCAGTTGTTGTGATGTCTTGTGGGACTTAGAGGTTTTTCTGATCTGGCTCATTGGTTCTTTTGGTCTAACAAACTCCCTCTGAACCAATACAGCCAAAACCTCTAAGATTATTATTGGTCCCACTTATTGTGGCAGAATGATTGGTCTATTTCCTTCTGGATCAGCTCAGAAGTTGACCCATATAAGCACTGGCCTGGGAAGAGGTCTCAAGAAACTGATTGGCAAAGGATGGATGGGAACCCTGTCTTGGGGAACTGGACACAGGGCTGTTGTCCCATCCATGAGACCTACTTCCCATGTATGAGCCTATAGGATTCTCTGGTGTAGGCTTCAAGAAATAAAACTTGTTCCTCCATGGTAAGCTCCTCTGCCTCACCCTCAAATAATCCTTTAGGCCCATACAGCTCTGAGATGTACTTGGCCTGTTTCCCATTTTTGAGCTATACTGTAGTTATCTATCTGTATGCAAACTCATCCGGGTGATTATCCTCAAGCAACAGATAAAGCTCATCCTTCCTGATATTCTCAAGCCTCTTGTAGACTAACCCCTTTTTAACCACCCTATTCTCCAACATCTTTTGTGGTGGCTGGTTAGCCTGATAGGCCTTTTTGAAATCTTCAATAATCTCCCAGGGTGATACTACAATGGCCAAAGTGATCACTTCATCTATAATCTTCTTTACTTGGCCATTGTATCTCAGTGGAATGTCTTTCTTAATGATCCTGTGAGACACCCTGGGATCAGGCCAAATTCTCACTTTATCCTTTTGATATTGATATGTATGCCTTAAAGTGAATAGTCTCAGAGCTTGTTTCCTTATATTAAAGATTGATGAGGAAGCGGCATAAGCTTTATCTACTCTTTTCAACAGCTCATCATCATGTAGCTTTTGCTTCTCTTCTTCTTCAATCTTTACCCTCACAGTTTCCATCTGTGAGGTGGGAGTGATGGGTAAAGGTTTGGCTTTAGGCAAAGATAGAACTGCAGAGAGAGGCAGTCTATCTTCTTCCTTATCATCATCCTCTTCTTCTTCTTCTTCTAGCCTCAACACCCTTCTCTTCCTCTTCAAGGGTGCATCATCGGCTATGGGTTTTGATGGTGAGGGGGTTGGTTTTGTGGGTGGTGGTTTGGTTTTTGGTGTGGGAAATTGGGCAGACTGAGGTAGTAGTTTGGATATGAGTGAAGTTTTGGTTTGTTTTGCTAGGTCAGTCTTGTTTCCAGCACTGGCTTCACTCAGGGCTTCTATGACCAGCCCTTTTGTAAATACCTCAGACAAACAGATCTTGGTGGTTATTGTCAAGATGCTGTCCCTGGGCCATGATCTAATCTTCAAGACTGATCTCCCTAGATACTTCGAAATGAATCTTGTCATAGCCTCAAGTCTCTCTTTCTCCTCTTGGCTATAACAAGACCATCGGTATTCGATCTCTTTCACCTCCAACTTCCTAATCTCTTGATCTAGCCCAGTAGTGTCAGTGTCAATGCCTTGCCTGAACAGCTGATCAATGATATTATCCGTTGACCTGCTATGTTCAGCATCTGCTTCCTTGACAAGGACAGCTAGATCTTTCTCCTTCTCTCCTTTCTTCTTCTTGTATATGAAATAAAAGTCTTTTTGACTTTCAGTCACTTTCACCAATTCAGCTCTCTCCTTCTCCTTCTCCCTCTCAGTCTCCACCACCAACTCCCTCTCATGTACCACCTCTTCCTCAACTCTTTTCTCCTTCTCTTTTTCCTCCTCCACCCTCTTTCTCTTGGTAGCTTTCACTGAAGTCTCCCCCTTTTTTGTTACATTGGTTGCAAGGGGTTGACTGTTAGAAAGCTTCTTCATCACAACAGCTTCCACCAATGGCTGTATAGTAGAGGAAAGCCTCTCATCAAGGGTTTTGATCATAATATCTGTGATAATGGGTGTGATGAGAGTCAAGGAATTGTGAAAGATAACAGCTATTTGCTTAGGGGGGTTCTGTCCCTGAGAAATAGTGCCAGAAGCAGGGGCAGGTGACTGAGTTTGTGGAAGTGGCTGAGTTTTTATGAGACCTTCAGGTGAAGGTGCCATCTGTGGGTGAATGGTGGCAGATGGACTTTGTTCTTGAGTCATTTTGGTGAGTAGCTCTTTGAGTCTACTCACCTCATCCTCAAGAATGGTGTTTTGGGCTACTACATCATAGAAAAAGCCCAGGTCATCATCAGTTAGGACTGAATCACCTGACCTCCTGATTGAATCAGGATGTACATGTGCTGAGTGTGGCTCAGTGATCACATGTGCCCCTTGTTCTTGGTACTGGGACTTCCTGCCTCAGGACTAGAACCTTCATCACCAATTGCCTCTGGTGAGGACTTAGCTATGTTACCAGCTTCATCCTGCTCATTTGCTGAAGCAGAGGAAGTGGCAGCCTCACCAGATGTTCGAACCTCCTTTGCCACACTTGGAGATTGAACATGAGAATCCCTATGCTGCGGGCTCTCAGCAACACTTTGTTCCTCCATCTTATAGGTTGTGGTTTGCCCAGTTGTTATAGGTTCTTGGGGAGAGGGTGGAGTGTTAAGCTGAGTCAGCATTTTTGCAATGATAATTGTTGGGCTTTGAGGGGCGGTTGTAGTGGGAGATGGGTAGAAGCAGTATGCACCTGGGGAGAATGGTGCTTTTCAATGGCAACCTCCTCAAGTGAGAAAGGTTCTAGATTTGTGGGTGCCCCTGATATGGTTGCTTCAGGCTCCTGTTGAGAGGATGCCTGAGCGGTTAAGGTTGGTGGAGCCCTTGTATCTACTGGGGGATTAGTACCAGTAGATATATCCTGCCTTTGTGTTGCAGGGGCATCCTCAGGGGGCTCATCTCCCTGAGTATCCTTTTTGGGTTTCTTTTGTTTGGGTTTGGCGGGGACTTTTGATTTGGAGGTGGTGGCTGTGGGTTCCAGCTGCGTGGGTTTTTGCAGCTTGGCAGCCTTTTTGAGTGTGAGGTCAGAGTTGTGCCTGGAGTATACCTCAGGCAAGACAGCCATGGCAGGGACTCCAAGGCCAACAATTCCCTCAACTTGTAGCTGGTTCTCTATTATGGCCATTATGAACCGTGGATATAAAATCCAGCGGTTAGCAAAAGGTTTTGTGGCCATATCCTTAAGTTCCAAAAATATTATTTCAGAAAAAATTAAGTTTTGTTTCTCAAGGATAGAGAATAATACCTGCTGCCACCTTGATAACATTTGGTCCCATGAGGAGGTCTTTGGGGCTAAGCAAACATTTACCATGTGGAATATAAGGCGTTCGGCATCATGGAAATGTTTCTTGAGCAGGGTAGAAGCATGAAGGTCACCCTGATAGTCATGGTGTGCAAAAGAAAGATCAGTAGTGCCTTTTGGATATTCGGTTGGGAAGGTGGCATCATCCAATTTTAGGGTTTGGTGGATGATTGCTGGATTGATAACCACCTTCTGGTTGTTGACGAACGACTGGAGAGAGACCTCGGCGTCGTTCTCTCCAATATGCAGGGTGACGTTCGTCCAGAACTGAGCAAGGGAATCGGCATATATTGTGGGATTGAGGAGAAAGGCCGTTTGGTAAGGAGAATCGACCATGAGATCTATGGCGTTATGAAACTTGGTCCAAAAGGGTGATTTGGTGAGGTAGGCAACGCAGTTGTGTCTTGGCTTGAGCTGCATGGTCGCCATTAATGGGATGAGAGAGGTTTCAGAGTTTTTGAAATATTAGGTTATGAGAGAATGAAAAACTCTGAAGGTAGGGTTGGGTATTTATAGGGTATGGAAACAGCTGAAAGAAAACGACTGAAGGTTTTGGTGTTAGTCATCAGTTGTTGAAATGACTGATGACATGGTTTTAACCTTCAGAGCTTGTAAACATCTGAGGACTTGGTGTCAGTCATCAGTAGTTGAAACTACTGAGACCTTGGTTTTGTCCTTCAGATGTTGCAAACGACTGAAGACTTGTTAGTCATCAGTAGTTGTAAAACTACTGAAGACATGGATTTCATCTTCAGACTTTGTAAACAACTGAAGACTTGGTGTTAGTCATCAGTAGTTGTAAACTACTGACATCAGTAGTTGTAAACTACTGAAGACATGGTGTTGGCTTCAGTTGTTGTAAACAACTGAGGACTTGGTTTAGGCATCAGTAGTTATAGAACTACTGAAGACATGATTTTGTCCTTCAGTTGTTTGGTTATGAAACAGCAGATGTTGAACGCAGCTGAAGAGTAAATTTACTCATCAGCTGTTGTCGTTAATTCAGTTGTTTCATTCTGACCTCAATATTTACTCATCAGCTCTTTGGCTGACTTTCAGATGTTTCATTGGCCTTCAGCTCTTGTGAATATTTATTCTTCAGCTCTTGTGAACAAATGTGCATAAGATCTGATAAAATAAATTATTCTTCAGAGATTATGAAAAAATTTTGCCTTCAGTACTTGTGTAATATTACACATCAGTACTTATGAACAAAATTTGTTCTTCAGTACTTATTTGTTTGAAAAATATACATCAGTAGTTATAACCACATCAGTAGTTGTAACTACATCAGTTGTTTTCAACAAATAATGTACTTCAGTACTTTGAAGCATTTTAGTCTTCAGTAGTTATGAAAAATGCTGAAGACTAAATTACTCATCAGTACTTATATTTGACTTTTGCATACTAATGCTCATCAGTACTTGTGAGCTAAGAACATCAGTATTAGTCAAATTATTCTAGCTGCAGCATACCAAGCCTGAGTACCAAATTTTGAAATGTGGCACTATCTAAAGGCTTACTAAATATGTCTGCAAGCTCATCAGCACTAGGCACAAACATTGGGTCAACAGACCTTTTTCATAACAATCTCTAATAAAATGATGTCTGATCTCAATATGTTTGGTCCTAGAGTGCTGGACTGGATTTTTAACAATACAAAGAGCTGAAGCACTATCCATTAGTAATGGAGTTTTGGTCTCTGTAATGCCATAATCCAAAAGTTATTCTGAAGGCAGAGTACCTGAGATGTACAACTTGCAGCAGCAATGTACTCAGGTTCAGCAGTGGATGTAGCAATTGAAGTTTGTTTCTTACTCTGCCAAGAAACTACACAATTGCCAAGGAATTGGCAACCACCAGAAGTGGATTTTCTAGTGACTTTGCATCCTGCATAGTCACTATCAGAGAAAGCAACTAATTTGCAAGAATACCCAGTAGAATACCAAAGACCTAGTGATTGGGTACCTTGCAAATATCTAAAGATCCTTTTGACTGCAATCAAATGGGATTCTTTAGGTGCAGCCTGAAATCTAGCACAGGCACGTGTTGCAAACATAATGTCTGGTCTAGAAGATGTAAGGTACATCAAGGACCCAATCATACATCTGTAAAGGGTTTCATCAACTGCTTTACCTTTCTGATTAACATCAAGTTGTGTGGTGCTGCTCATGGGAGTAGAACAGGGCTTACAGTTTTGTAAATCAAACTTATTTAACAGATCTTTTGTATATTTGGACTGATGAATAAAGGTTCCATCAGCCCTTTGTTTGATTTGCAAACCTAGAAAGAACTGTAATTCCCCCATGGCACTCATTTGAAACTTTTGCTTCATGAGCTTAGTGAATTCATCACACAACTATGGATCAGAAGATGCAAAAATTATATTATCAACATAAATTTAAACAAGTAGCTTATGCTGCCCTACTTTCTTAATGAATAAAGTTTTATCTATGGAGCCTCTAGTGAAATTATTTTGAAGAAGAAAGTTAGATAATGTTTCATACCAGGCTCTAGGAGCTTGTTTCAGCCCATAAAGAGCCTTATCAAGCTTATACACCCAATCAGGATGTTTATTGTCCTCAAAACCTGGTGGTTGACACACATAAACCTCTTCTTTTATTTTAGCATATAAAAATGCACTTTTGACATCCATTTGAAAAACTTTAAGATTATGAAAAGCAGCATAAGCTAAAAACAATCAAATTGCCTCCAGTCTGGCTACAGGGGCAAAGGTTTCATCATAATCAATACCTTCTTCTTGTGCAAACCCATGTACAACCAGCCTGGCCTTGTTCTTAACAATTTGGCCCTTTTCATTAGTTTTATTCCTAAACACCCATTTAGTGCCTATTGCACACTTACCTTGGGGTAAAGGAACAAGCTCCCACACTTGCTGCTTTCTGAACTGAAGAAGCTCAAGCTGCATTGCTTCAACCCATCCATTGTCTCTTAAGGCAACATGATAATTCTTTGGCTCTTGCTGACTGATGAAGAGAGCATAGAAGCAGAAATTGGGCAACTGACTCCTGGTTAAAAATCCAGCATTGATATCACCAAAGATTTGAGACATTGGGTGATTCTTCAGCTCTTGATAGACAATCAGATCAGTGCAAGTGTTTGTAGGACCTTCAGCAGCAACAGATGGTGATGTAGATCTTGAAACCAAGTAGGAGATGGCAACTCAAATGAAGTAGAGGATTCAGAAATCTCATCAGCATTTGTTATGGATGGAACTACTGAAGCTACAGGAGCATCAGGTTTAGTTGACTCAGGCAGGTGGTCACTAAACCTGAAAAGGTGAGTACTGGCTATATCATCATCAGTACCACCAGGTGGAGAACTGTTGACAGGAACAACAGCTGGAAGTTGATAGGGAACATATTGCAGTATGTCTAGATCAAATAACTCCATGTGGAATTTTATGGAATCTTGTCCTTTGGAGATTCATTAAACTTCACATGCAAAGTCTCTTCAACCATCTTTGTTCTGCAGTTGAAAACTCTATATGCCTTGCAAGTTGATGAATAACCAACAAAATACCCTGCATCCACCTTTGATGCAAACTTCTAGAGTGGATTGCTTGTGTTGAGAATAAAACAAGGACACCCAAAGGCTCTAAAGAAGGAAATCAAAGGGGCCAAATGATGGAGTACTTCATAAGGAGTCTTTATCAACCTCTGATTCACTAATACTCTATTCTGCACATAGCAAGCTGTGTTGATAGCTTCAGCCCAAAAGGTCAGTGGTAATCCTGAGACAGCCAACATTGACCTTGCAGCTTTAATGAGGGTCCTGTTCTTTCTCTCCACCACTCTATTTTGTTCAGGAGTTCTTGGAATGCTGAACTGCCTTTTGATTCCCTTTGACAGATAGAAGTCTTCAAGTGTGTGATTTCTAAACTCTATGCCATTGTCACTCCTCACACACTTGAATGGAAGAGAATACTGCTTCTCCACATATAACAAAAAGTTCATAATAGCTTTTGCAGCTTCATCTTTGGAGTGCAAGAAAAACTCCATACAAATCTGGAGTAATCATCCACAATTACCAGACAGTATTTCTTCTTTGCCATGCTCATCACTCTGACATGACCAAAAAGATCCATGTGCAAAAGTTGCAAGCAGGCATTGGACTTTGGTTCTTCTATAGGAGGAAATGAAACTTTGTGTTGCTTTCCCCTTAAACAAGCAGTGCAGTTATCTTCACATTTGAACTCCTTCAAAGGCAACCCTCTTACTAATCCATGGTGTATCAGCTGATTCATGTTTTTTAGATTCACATGACCCAGCCTTCTATGCCATAGAGTAGATTCTTAAGAATAAGCCTTGGAGAATAGGCAAGGATGGCCTTTTAGATCAATTTTCTTTGAAAGATCTAAGGCATATACTCTTCCTATCCTGTTGGCCTTCAGGAGAGTATATTCATCCAACACCTTGTCAATCAAACTCAGAACTTTGGTTGATAGAATCCGATAGTTCTGGCTGGTGAAAAGGGCAACATGGCCTTTATCACATATTTGACTGACACTTAAGAGATTGTACTTGAGATTCTCCACATGGTTAACATCATCAAACCTTATTTCCCCATTGGAAACAAAGCCTTTGCCGATGATGTAACCTTTTGCATCATTGCCAAAGGAAACAAACCCCTTCTTTCATTGAGAGTACTCATTAAGAAGTGAGTTGCTTCGTATCATATGCATGGATCCTCCACTATCTACATACCAGATGCTTCTTTGGAATGTTGAAGAACCCTGCATTCATAACAAATCAATTAGTTTTTAAGACCCAAACCTTTTTGGTTTTGGGTCTGTTCTCATCAGCAGATGTGACACTAACTGGTTTGTTATGTGTGACAGCCTGAGGTGAAGGAGATGGTGTAGAAGAGGATTCCTTTGGCTTGGATTTCCTTTTCTGTGGTTTCAACACAGGAGCGTCTAATTGGTTGACTCTTCCCATTAGATGTTGAACCATCATAACAAGTTGTGTCTGATTTTGTGATAAAGCCTTCAGCTCATCAGACACATTAGCGCTTGCTTGTGTGGATTCCTGTGTTGCATCATCTTCTTTTGAGCAACCTCAGTTGTTGCCTGATTAACCCCTTCCTTCTTTTGGATTTCTTTTTGGACTTAGGGGTTTCAGGTTTTGATGTTGCTGGTACAAACTTAGTTTCAAACTCAGTTTTCATTACATTCATTTTCTCTTTAATTTTCTCCTTTTGTTTGAGTTTGGAGCCGTTTTTGTACCAGCAATCATCAGTAAGATGATTGAACAAGCCACATATTTCACATGGCTTCTTCTTTATCTTTAGTTAATCATCTACTGAAGAAGATAAAACTACTGAAGACTTGTTCTTCAGCAATTTGCTATCAGTACTTGCAGTTTTCTTCCTTGTAGTACTGGCTTTCCTGATATCTTCTTCAGTAGTTTTCAAACCCTTTCTACTTGCAGTTTTCTTCCCTTCAGTACTTGCAGTAGTTGGGGTTTGAACTTCAGGTGTTATCACTTTCTCTCCAGTACTTTTAGTACTTTAAGAGACAACACCTGAGTTGATCAACTTTTTGATCATGTGACAGTCAGCATTTGAACCATCAGTAGTTTTAGCATCAGCTGATTGGTTTTGTGAGGAATTAATGCTGACTTCAACCTCTGATGATGCTATATCAGATAGTAGGTCACATGATGAGAAGGATTGGTTATTGCTTTCTCCACCAGATTCTACTTCTGATCTGGAAGTAAAATCTGTAGGAGGAGCAGTGTGATTATAACCAATGCCAAACTTCATATTGGAAGCTAATTGCTTACTAAGAAGCATTTCAAAACCCTTGCAGGATTATACCCAGTGATCACACTCTACCTGGGTAGCTGCAAGTATTTCCTTGAGGTCTTTGTACTTCTCTAGAAGTACCTCTTCCCTAGCCTTATCATCTTTGTTTGGCATTTTAGCTTATAAATCTCATCATTTTTATCCTTAAGCACAGACACAAATTCATCTTTTCTTTTGGAAAGAGTTTGCTCTAGCTCAAGATTTTTATCAATTAAAGCTACATTTGCTTCTCTAATAGATGCAAATATGGCTATGCATTTTTTAGAACATAGCTTGGCTTTGGCCTCAGAAGATACCCGTGATAAAGCATTGGAGGATGAACCATCAGCAGACTCCAGGGCCATGAGAGCAAGGTTCCTAAAAGGATGATCACCACCATGTTGACCAGCACCAGGAAACAATTGTTCATGACCGGATAAATCATCTAGTAAACTGCTCCAGTCAACAACTCCCGGGGTGAAGAAGCTGTGTTGTTGAGGTTGGGTTTGATGATGAGATTAGGAAGGTTGAGGCTTAGGGAGAGCATGTGGTTGCTGAGCAGTAAGTGCTTGAACTTGACTTGGCTGAGGCATGTAGTAGCAGGGGTATGGGTATGGCATATGACCCTGAGGCACAAAGTATGCAGGTGATGCCTGAGCTGGTGATGGATGACCAGAACTGGTGAAATGTTTCTCTTTGTTCTGTGAGCTATTGCTTGGAAAAGTCACAAAGGGTGCAGAGGAGTTAGATCCAGATGATCTACACTCTCTAGCAAAGTGTCCAAGCCTATGGCACTTGTGACACCTCAACTTGCTCTTGTCAAAACCAACTTTGGTTTTGCCAGAGAGACCAGGAAATTTCCTGCCAGTTCTCTTGTAGAACTTTTGAGATCTGATATTTATCATTGCCATTTGACTCAAAATATCCATCTCTCCCGGATCATCATCTAGAATTCCCTTTAAGTCCTCCATCAGAAAGCACAAGTTATCACTGCTACCTCCTGAACTACTATCAACACCAACAGAAGCATGTTCAGAATTTGTAGAGAAATCAATATGCTCATTATAGGCACTCTCTGATGCAACATATTCAGACTCTTGACCTATCAGTGCAGCATTGCCTGATACAAAGTCATCAGTGAGCTTGCCAGATGATGACAACTTCCTTTTCTGTTCTATCTCTCTCTCAAATGTAAGTAGTTTCCCATGAAGTTAGGTGAGAGATAGAGTACTCAGATTTGCACTAGAGCATAGGACAATGGTATAAGTGTCCCATCTCTCAGGCAGGGATCTGGGGAATTGGTTGTTCATCTGGCTATTGCAATACTCTTGTTTAACCATTTTCAGCTAAGAAATAAGACAAGAGAATCGCTCTAACTGTTGAGTCAGTGTCTCACCCTTCCTATGAGAGAATGTCTCATATTGTTGGGCGAGGATTTCCCTAATGTTTGCTAGGACCTCATCAGTTCCTTCGAATTGTTCCTTCAGAGCAACCCAGAGATCATGAGCAGTTTCATGATGCATCAGCCCAGAAAAGATTTCATTAGGCAGTGCCATGGCCAGAATTCCATGGGCTTTAGCATCAATTTCAAACAGCTTAAGATCTTCGTCCGAATATTAATCAGGTTTCTTCGGAACCATCTCATTTGATTCAGGAGCACTCACCATAGGCTTGTATGGTCCATGCACCACTGACTTCCAACAACCAGCACTGTTGATAGACAGGTGATGAAGCATACGATGTTGCCATATGTTATACACACTCCTAACAAGCATCGGAGGCTTTGTTGAGGAGCCAGTATTGTGAGGATCATTTGTTGGTGTTGCTATTTTAGATTTCAAGCAAATTCAAGGTAAAGAAAACAAATCTAGTTCAAAACCACGTAAACCTCAAGTTGGTTGGCCAGAAGCAGCAGAAACTCAATCTCTATAACTAATTCTTGCAAATTTGCTAATTCGATCAAACGTGGATAGCAAAAGAGCAGTTTCAATGATCAATTGTTAAATCGATCAATGATTAACCTGTTTTGATACCATTTGAAAGGATCTCAGCATCTAGTTTGATCAATTAGGTTTGATTCGCAGCGGATTTAGCACAAGAATTAGAAATTAAAGCAAGAACACAAGAAATTTTGCATGTAACAGTAAGTTATAGAGAGAGAGAGAGAATTCTGCAAAAAGGTGTTTTCTATTAAGTCACATGCTTCAGCAAGGATTACAATTAGGTCATCTTTCTTTTTTAGGAGAAATGACGTCAGCTGATGTCACTTGATAGTGACATCAAACCGTTATTTTAACAAACTACTGAAACTAACTTAACTACTGAAGATGTCAAACAGCTGATATCTTCTTACAAAATACTAAGTGTCAAAACTATTACAAGTACTAAAAAGAAACTACTAAAAAACTACAACGACTGAAAAATAAACTCTTCGATCATTTTACAAACTACTGAAATAGAAAATACAACTACTGATAAGAAAAAGCTTAAAGGTAAACTATCATAACAACTGAAGAATACTTCTTCAGCTGTTGTGACAAACTCTGAAGCTTCAATACTTGTCTTCAGACTTTAACTTCAGATGTTTCATCAGCTGATGACTTCAGTAGTTGTCATAAGCTGATGTCTTCAGTCTTTGTCTTCAGTCTTTATACATCAGCTGTTGATCTTCAGTACTTCAGTCTTCAGCTGATATTCTTCAGTATTTGAGTCTTCAGTACTTGAGGCTTCAGTACTTGAGTCTTCAGTACTTGAGTCTTCAATACATGAGTCTTCAGTACTTGAAGTCTTCAGCTGTTGTTCTTTAATACTTTGATCTTCAGCTGTTGAAGTCTTCAGTCTTTGTCAAACGGCTGATGATGCTTTCAGCAGTTGTTGTGATGTCTTGTGGGACTTAGAGGTTTTTCTGATCTGGCTCATTGGTTCTTTTGGTCCAACAACATTGGGCATGAAGATGATAGTATCGCTTGTATATGCACGATGTGTGTATGTTAAGTATGATGTAGCCCTTTATGATGGTAATGACTGATGATTTGTAAATGTCGATGTTCCTTGATTTGATACGTGTTTATCTTTCCGTAACATTACGCATTATGATTAATGAATGAAACGAATGTATTATGTAACGCAAAGTGAAAGATAATGTAAGAGGAACATGATGGCGAATACATGCATTAATGAGTGAATGAAAGAGGAACATGATGATGAATGCATGAATTAATGAACGAATGAAAGAAGTCTTGCAAGCATTGGATAAAAAGGGTCCTTCTTTGTGATTGACCATACGTACGGTGCCTCTACCGTTTACCCCTAGTACTATGGCATACGCTTGCTGTTCATTTATTGACTTCGGCCCAGTTGCTAAGACTGATCGGAGTGTAGCCTATGGTATTGGTACGAAAGATATCCAATGTGCAAGTAAAGTCATAACGAACGAATGAATGAATGAACGAAAGAGATAATAAAGATATTATCTATGTGTACGTATGATGTATGATCGCGTGAAAGAAAAGAATGTTCTTTTTAAAGAAAACAAAGTATGTTTAGTATAAAACTAGAACTCACTCGGCAACGCTGACTTTTTATGTGTTTCCAGTTGGCAGGTAGTGTTGCTGAGGATGGCACGAGGCGGCTACTCATCTCTTTTGGGATGGCATTCCTTTGTACATAATGATGCAACACAGTATGTTGCATGCAAGTGTTTGTTGAGGATTCAAATAAACGGGATTACTTTAAGGAATCATGTTGGTTTTATATGCTTCCGCAACAAACACTATATCGTTATGTAATGCAAAAATATGTATTTTGTAGTTAATCAACGATGTATTATTTTGCAAAAGCTTCTATGATGAAATGAGAATGTCCTTTTTGTCGATTCCGCTGCATTATTTTACTTAGTAAATATAAACTATATGTTTGATGTGCAATGAATGACCAACTGTAAGCGTCCCGGGAACGGGGCCTTACACACATATTGTCACACCCTCAAAATCCACGTGCGGAGTTTTACCGCGAGACGTGTGAACAAACCAGGATCACAGTCAATAGTTACTCGGAACGACTCTATATGCTACTTTAACGTAAACCAAACCAGAGTTCAAACTTTAAAAGTCATGCGGAAGCGTAAAGTAAATAAAATAACCCAAAACATGTGAAAGTACCATATGGAAAAATAAGTGCCAACCAAGTATTTTAAACCATAAATAAAAGACGAGTAATTATGTTTGAAGTTTAAATCTCTAAAATGCATGCTGACTCGTGTAGTGCTCCTATCAGCAATCCAGATTAACGACCTGAGAATAGCATACTGAAAGTCAACACATGGTTGATGAGTTCAAGAGTTTGCGTATAAACATAACAGTTTATCAGTAGTGTATAGATAAGCATGTGCATTGTAATAGATATCTAGTCCATTAACAAATTGATATTAATACATAGTGATTTCGCAATTGAAGCTGACTGTGTTATGATTGCCTCCCGTCACGACTTCACCATATCGTGACGAATAATCGTAGGACAAATTGCACCCGGTTGACCTCAAGTCACACAGGTGGGGCTCGTCAGACCCAGTAGTACTACCCAAGTTTCCCCGCTATCCAATATTAACAATTCGAAAGTGTGAGGACTTTATCATGGTAAACAGCATTATATATTTATGATGTGTATGGGTATTAATATAGTGCTGTTTATCATGATAAAAGTCCTCACACTTTTGAATTGTTAATATTGGATAGCGGGGAAAGTTGGGTAGTACTACTGGTGTGACGAGCCCCACCTGTGTGACTCGAGGTCAACCGGGTGCAATTTGTCCTATGAATATTTGTCACGATATGGAGACGTCATGACAGGAGGCAAACATAACATAGTCAGCTTCAATGTCGAAATCACTATGTATTAATATCAATTTGTGAATGGACTAGCTAGCCATTATAATGCACATGCTTATATATACGCTATTGATAAACTGTTATGTTTATACGCAAACTCTGGAACTCACCAACCATTGGGTTGATATACACTATTGTTAAACTGTTATGTTTAAACGCAAACTCTTGAACTCACCAACCATGTGTTGACTTTTAGTATGCTATTCTCAGGTTGTTAATCCGGACTGTTGATAAGGAGCACTGCACGAGTCAGCATGCATTTTAGCTAACCATTGGTTGGCACTTGTTTTGCCATTGGGTTGATATACACTATTATTAAACTCTTTATTTATGATTTAAACTACTTGGTTGGCACTTGTTTTGCCACGTGGTACTTTCACATGTTTTGGGTTGTTTTATTTACTTTACGCTTCCGCAGGTCTTTTGAAGTTTAAAGTCTGGTTGATTTACATTAAACGTAGCATATAGAGTCGTTCCGAGTAACTATTGACTGTGATCCTGGTTTGTTCACACGCCTCGCGGTAAAACTCCGCACGTGGATTTTGAGGGTGTGACAGATTGGTATCAGAGCCATTGGTTATAGAGAACTAGGATTGCATTGCATCTAGACTATAGCCTTAGACACAACACTAGTATCGCATAGACACTTTTACACGATTGCAACTGTTGTACGAACATATTCTTGGTATACTAACATTTCGTTGTTGAACGAACACAACCATATCGGTATGATATGTGTATCATTACCGACTGACAGAGGGGCGGAGAATCCCGCTCGCTCACATCCAACATTTACACATGATTTTTCACTCTCGGAGTGGAAGCAACGATGAATTGAACCAAACATTACCACGTTGGAACACGAAACTCTTCCCTAACACACCCGACAAGCTTAACGATGACAAACAAAGAGAACAACACCTCACTCTTCCAACACTTTTACACTTGTTACCATTCCCGACATATCCTACATACTGCACTGGTCTGAGCAGTAAATGAGGGATAACTAAAAGATACAAAGTCTATCAGAGGATAGGACTTAAACATTTAAACGCCTAGAACTTCAAAGGGAAAACGGCCAAATCGTCTTGATTCCCCGTTGATATCTTAACAGAATCCTTTGTACAACCTTAGTACAACCATAGTTGTTTGACTCTTGGTATAACAAATATATCTTTGATACCTCTATCATTGATAACACTCGGTACTCGACAAGGTAGGTTATCGCAAATAGGAGGGACCCATGGTGACCATGCAAAGCAAATTAGAATCACGGGTGCACACGTAATTGTGATTTGTTGTGCATGAGAATTCTGGCAACTCTATCGGGTGATAACTGCCATAATCAGTACAAATTTTCAATTTCTATACTTGGAGACATGAGGTCTCGGTTCTCATAAAACCTCCCAGTTGATATGGTAACAAATCCTTCATTCCTACTCGTATGAAAGTTCTCATCCACCTCGAGCCTTAATGAGATTCGTATTATGGCATTAGCCCTAGTCTCTATGAGATGTTACCCTTTCTGTCATTTCAGTGATCGTGCATAACTATCTATCAACAACGTACCAGATCTTCAAATTTTGTAATAGAGTGGTGATACTCTCTGCCGTATGTAGTCCTTGTTCATTGAATTGATCATAAGACTTAGAATCTTGGTAATTTGAGCGTTCCAACATTCATTTCATTTGATATTTATCATGTTTAAGCGTACATTATATTTGCTTGTTCCCTAGTGGTGGGACGCAATCGAATTTTTTCCGGCTAACTACGTTTGGCGTAGGACCAAATAACAAGATATTATGACGACCTCGTTCATTTCATCTCTGCCTTTCCATTATAAACAGCAAGTACAATTATAACCGCCACCCGTGTGCTTGGCAGTTGTGATCTAGGTGTGACTAGACATTCGTTCGATATTAGTCGGATCTCTATTACCCATGGTTACTACGATGTCGTTGGCATGGACTGGTTATCGAAAAAACCAAGCTGAAATTTTCTGTCGCGAGAAGATCGTTCATGTACCCCTCCCTAGTGGTGAAGTATTATCCGTTCAGGGTGAGAAAAGTGGTGTCGTTTCTGGCATCATTTCGTATAAGAAAGCCCAGAAGTGCTTACGCAAAGGCCATACTGCTATCTTAGCTATGATCACTGAGAAGACCACTGAATAAAAGAAGATCGAAGATATCCCTATCGTTCGTGACTTTCTTGAAGTGTTCCCTGAAGACTTACCTGGTCTTCCACCGCATCGTCAAGTCGAGTTTCAGATTGATTTGACGCCTGGAGCCGTACCGATAGCTAGAGCACCATATCGACTAGCACCAAAGGAACTGCAAGAACTGGCTACGCAACTGCAAGAGCTCTTGGTTAAAAGATTCATCAGACCTAGCTCATCACCGTGGGGAGCTCCAGTCCTGTTTGTCAAGAAAAAGGATGGAACTTTTCGCATGTGTATTGATTACCGTGAAGTGAACAAAGTGACGGTTAAGAACCGTTATCCCCTACCTCGCATTGACAATCTGTTTGATCAACTTCAAGGGTCAAGCTTCTATTCGAAGATAGATTTAAGATCAGGATATCATCAACTAAAAGTCCGAGAGGAGGACATAACAAAGGCGGCATTCAGAACTCGATACGGTCACTATGAGTTTCTGGTAATGCCATTTGGTCTGACTAATGCACCAGCGGTTTCATGGACCTCATGAACCGAGTATGCAAACTCATGAACCGAGTATGCATCCTTATTTACTTCATCAATCGATGACATCCTTATTTACTCAAAGAATAAGGAAGAACATGAGGAACACCTTAGGTTGATTCCGGAGCTGCTGAAACGAGAACAATTGTACGCTAAATTTTCAAATTGTGACTTCTGGATACGAGAGGTCCATTTCATGGGTCATGTGGTCAATGAGAATGGGATACACGTTGACCCGGAAAAAATAGAAGCCATCAAGAACTGGGCTACGCCTAAGACTCCGACTGAGGTACGACAGTTTCTTGGGTTGGCTGGCTATTATCGATGGTTCATTGAAGGGTTTTCAAAGATTGCTCAACCACTCACCGTATTAACTCATAAAGGCACTACGTACAATTAGGGTGACAAACAAGAATCCACATTTTAGGTTCTGAAGCAGAAACTTTGTACGGCACCGATTCTATCCCTGCCTGAGGGAACAGACGATTTCGTAATTTACTGTGACGCTTCTATCAAGGCCTCGGTTGCGTGCTAATGCAACGCAATAAGGTGAGTGCTTACGCATCCCGACAATTGAAAGTCCACGAGAAAACCTACACGACACATGACCTAGAGTTGGGAGCAGTCGTGTTTGCACTCAAGATATGGAGACACTACTTGTATGGTACCAAATGCACCATTTACACCGATCACAAGAGTCTCCGGCACATCTTTGAGCAAAAAGAGTTGGATATGAGGCAACGACGTTGGGTGGAACTTCTGAATGATTATGATTGTGCTATCAAGTACCATCCTGGAAAGGCGAACGTAGTTGCCGATGCCTTAAGCCGAAAAGAAACAGCTAAACCCAGGCGTGTGCGAGCCTTACAACTTACAATTAGTACTCAACTACCCAAACAAGTTAAGGAAGCACAGATAGAAGCCTTGAAAGAGGAAAATATTGGTTCTGAATCATTACGGGGAATGGATAAGCAATTGGTAGTGAAAGAGAATGGAATTCGGTACTTCATGGATAGACTTTGGGTGCCTGTCTATGGAAACCTGAGAGATTTGGTTATGAGTGAGGCACACAAGTCTAAATACTCCATACATCCTGGATCTGATAAGATGTATCACGATCTAAAGGCGCACTATTGATGGCCTAATATGAAGGCGGATGTAGCTACGTATGTGAGCAAGTGTTTGACCTGTTCGAAGGTGAAGGTGGAATACAAAAAAAACCATCTGGACTATTACAACAACCCGAGACACCAATGTGGAAATGGGAGCAAATTTCTATGGATTTCATCACGAAATTACCCCGAACTAATATTGGTTGTGACACAATCTGGGTCATTGTGGATCGGTTGACTAAGTCCGCTCACTTCCTTGCAATTAAGGAAACGGAGAAGATGGAGAAGCTAACCCGATTGTATCTTAAGGAAATCGTGTCGAGACACGACGTACCCATCTCAATTATCTCTGATCACGATGCTCGCTTCACGTCACACTTCTGGCAGTCACTGCAGAAATCTCTGGGTACACGCTTGGATATGAGTACTGCTTATCATCCACAGACGGACGGTCAGAGTGAGCGTACCATACAGACTTTGGAGGATATGCTGCATGCTTGTGTGATTGACTTTGGGAACAACTGGGAAGTTCACCTGCCTTTAGTGGAATTTTTCTATAATAACAGCTATCACACTAGCATACAGGCAGCACCTTTCGAGGCTTTGTATGGAAGAAAGTGTCGATCACCAGTTTGCTGGGCTGAAATTGGTGATAGTCAACTAACGGGTCCCGAACTAATACACGAAACAACTGAGAAGATTGTACAGATACTAAATCGTATGGCTGCAGTGCGAGATAGACAGAAAAGTTATGCTGACAAGAGACGGAAACCTCTAGAGTTTCAAATTGGCGACAAGGTCCTATTGAATGTCTCACCGTGGAAAGGCGTAGTTCGGTTTGGCAAGCGAGGAAAGCTAAATCCGAGGTATGTTGGACCATTTGAGATATTGGAAAGGATAGGTCCAGTGGCCTATCGGCTAGCCTTACCTGATTCACTGAGTGGAGTCCATGATGTGTTTCACGTTTCAAATCTGGAGAAGTGTTTATCTGATGAAACACTAATTGTACCACTAGAAGATGTTCAAGTGGATGAACAATTACGCTTTATCGAAGAACCAGTCGAGGTGATGGATCGTGAGGTGAAAACACTTAAGCAAAGCAAGATACCCATAGTCAAAGTTCGTTGGAACTCGCGACGTGGACCGGAATTCACGTGGGAACGTGAAGATCAAATGAGGCTGAGGTACCCTCAACTGTTCGAGATGATGCCTGCAGACGAAGGTATTGATTTAAATTTCAGGACGAAATTTCTTTCAACATGGGGATGATGTGACAACTCATCCAAAAACTCACCCGATTTCGATTTCTGTGTGCCAATGCAGTAGACCAGTGATGGAACACTCTCACCGTGTGATGGAACACTCTCACCATGTAACGCAATTTTCGGGACGAAAATTCTTTCAACATGGGGATAATGTGACATCCGGTGATTTTCCGTTAGCAAACTCCGTTAGTTCCGTTAAGTTTTACCTACACGCGTCGTAAGCACACACTAGTTGTCGTTTGACGTTGGTGACTTAATAATAATTAATAATGTTAATTTAATAATAATCTAGTTGTTAAGATGATTACAATTGTATGTTTATGTTTTTACGCGATTTAAAGACTATTCGGGAATTTTATCGCGTAACGCGGAAACGCGCGTGTTATTTCGTATGTCTTGTGTTTTTACAAAATAAAATATCTAAGGGTTACCATTAGTTTATATGTTAATATTATTAAGTTAAAAACACATTACAAATAGTTAAAAACTTAATTTTTATAAAAATAACAAAATGCAAGTTTTAGAGGGGGTATTCTTGTAAATTAGCTAAAATAAAACACCCCAAACCCCACCCTTTCCCCCATATCACGACCTGCAGCCCTCTCCCTCTCTTCTCTGCGAATTTCATCCAAGAACACCCAATTCTTCATGGTTTTGATCGATTCCAAGCACTAGAACGCGATTTGGACCTTCCTTGACAAGTATATACGTGAATTGAAGGTTAGTTTTGATGTTATTGTGGATTTTTCATTAGGGCCGAACCCTACTGCGAAATTAGTGTTCATGGGGCTGAAATCTTGATGTTTTGTTGATGTTAACATGTTAGTTAGGTTGTATGTATGTTGATTAAGGTTGATTATGCAAGAAAACTACACTTTTGGTTGATTGATCATGAACCTTGATGAACATGAACCCTAATTCGAAAATTTTGGGGCTTTTATGGAATTGATTGTTGTTTGATGTTGTTAGGATGTTAATTAGTTAGTATGAATGCTAGGAAACATGAAACATGCGTATGTATATGCTTTCATGTGAAATGTGTACACGTCCTGATTTCTGGCAGATTGCATACCCTGTTTTCATCATGACAAAACCAAATGAAGACGAATACAAAAACTTGTTTTCTTTAGTCTAACATGTTTCTCATGGAGTCTAGTTTTCAAAACCTCCAACCTTGTCCAATTTGGATGTGTAAAACGTGAGTTATGATCATTTTAGTGAAGGATGGTCAGAAACAAACTTTCTGACAGATTCTGAGTCTCATTTTGTATATGCCACAAACAGGTCATAACAGGTCCAAATGATGTGTTTCTAGTGCCCAAATTGTTTGTTACTGAGTCTAGTTTCCATAAAGTGTAACCACACTCCAATTGGAGGTGGTTAAATTGGTGTTTTACCTGTTTTGACTAGAAGGGTCAATTCTGTCCTCTTGGACAGAATGTATGTGTTGACTTGTTTGACATGTCATTTTCATTTCATAAAACCTGAGACCAAACCCTATGGTCAAACATTTTTCCTTGGAATCCTCTGAACTCCAGAAAAAGAATTAACCCAATAGCTATTTTCAAATGGGAGTTATACACAATTTGGCAAGCTAACTCCAGCAGCCCTCCAGTTGAGAGCTGCTGTAACATTTTGAGTTTTTCTAGTAACTCCAGGCCCTTAAAACCTAAAACAACTTTTCACATACTTAATTGACTCATAGGAGAGCCTACTGGAGTTTGGTCTTGGCCTAAATCCTTGGTTGGTTATGTATTTGACCGTATCGTCTGAACACCTAGAATCTGCCAGAAAACGCAGATTCTGGAAAACGAATACCTACAACCTGTAACATATTTACTTGGCTTTTGCGTGTAATGTTAGTAGTACTAGAACTTATTTTGATGGTATAAGTTGTGAATTGGACATATTGAATGTGTTGTGATTAGTATGGATGCTTATTTGGTAGATTATCTGTTTTGACCCATATGTGCTAACTCATGGTAATAGGTCATATAAGTAGGTTATGCATGATCTAACCTGTTATATGACACACTAGTTGTATTATGAACACACTGAGTATGCTAGATACTAAGAACTTACATGTCTTGCATGATATATGCTCATGTCTGTTTAAATGGTCTACAACACATAATGTCACCAACGGGTCAAACGGGTCAACTGGGTCAAACATGTCTATTCTTCTAAAACCTTGAGTCCTTGGTTATGGTGCACTTAGGGTT
Source organism: Flaveria linearis (assembly GCA_024085815.1). Lineage (NCBI taxonomy): Eukaryota > Viridiplantae > Streptophyta > Magnoliopsida > Asterales > Asteraceae > Flaveria > Flaveria linearis. Next base: position 54,057,042 of record CM044009.1, read on the forward strand.
TCTCATATTCACTGTTTACACAAACTCATGTACTTACGTGATCTAGGTAACCTCTGAGGGTTGACTGTTCACTTTGACTTTCAAGTAAACTCTAGTACACAATACGCGTATCAGGTGAGTTCATGCCCCACTGTTTTACTAAATTTCTTTTGGGGGAGATAGCATACTGGTAATGTTACAAACGGTTTTTATATATTTAAGATGTGTATGGATATTAATATAGTGCTGTTTATCATGATAAAAGTCCTCACACTTTCGAATTGTTAATATTGGATAGCGGGGAAAGTTGGGTAGTACTACTGGGTGTGACGAGCCCCACCTGTGTGACTCGAGGTCAACCGGGTGCAATTTGTCCTATGAATATTTGTCACGATATGGAGACGTCGTGACAGGAGGCAAACATAACACAGTCAGCTTCAATGTCGAAATCACTATGTATTAATATCAATTTGTGAATGGACTAGCTAGCCATTACAATGCACATGCTTATATATACGCTATTGATAAACTGTTATGTTTATACGCAAACTCTGGAACTCACCAACCATTGGGTTGATATACACTATTGTTAAATTGTTATGTTTAAACGCAAACTCTTGAACTCACCAACCATGTGTTGACTTTTAGTATGCTATTCTCAGGTTGTTAATCCAGACTGTTGATAAGGAGCACTGCACGAGTCAGCATGCATTTTAGAGATTTAAACTTCAAACATATTCACTCGTCTTTATTTATGGTTTAAACTACTTGGTTGGCACTTGTTTTGCCACGTGGTACTTTCACATGTTTTGGGTTGTTTTATTTACTTTACGCTTCCGCAGGTCTTTTGAAGTTTAAACTCTGGTTGATTTACATTAAACGTAGCATATAGAGTCGTTCCGAGTAACTATTGACTTTGATCCTGGTTTGTTCACACGCCTCGCGGTAAAACTCCGCACGTGGATTTTGAGGGTGTGACAATGTTTTCTTATCTAATTTTATGGAACCCTTTCGTACAGAACAACTTGAGCAACAACATCAACAGTACAATGATTCTAGTGAGCAGACTAAGCCACAACATCAGCATAACAATGTTTCTGGTGATCAGACTGAGCCACAACATCAGCATAACAAGTCCTCTAGTGGATCTGTTAGTGGTGGATCTTCATCTAATGATGAAGATTTTATTGTAGATGTAGATAATCCTTTAGAGAATGTGGAGGTAGATATGGAAGAATATAGAGCATTTGTTGATATGAATGTAGATGGTCTGCCTGGAGATGATAAAAGTGATGAAGATGATACTACAGAGGTTGACTTAGATAACTTTGACAGTGCAAGTGATGAAGATGATGCTCCATATCGAAGGGCAATTAAAAAGCTAAATAGAAAGAATAGAAACTGGAAGTCAGTTGTTGTATCATCACCATTCTATGTTGGTCAAACCTTTAGGGATAAAGAAGAGGTCAAGGACATTGTTAAATCAATTGCTATGCAAATTAGGAGGCAACTAGTATTTGTAAAAGATGACAAACTAAGAATTCGTGTGGTGTGTTATGGACAAAATGTTGGTTCTTTTTGTAGTGAAGGGCAAAATGGGGAATGTTCAAAAGCAGATGGGTCCAAAAGAAGGGAATCAGTTAAGGACAAAGTGGTTGGTAGTGGTGTAATAAATAATAACTCTGAATTGAAAAAAGGTTCCCACTTGCCTTTGCAGCTAAAAGCTTGGATCTCATTAAGAAACAAGCAAGTGAGTATAGTGTTATCATGGCTGGAGTTAAAAAATACCAAGTAAGTGGACCATGGATGGATCAAGTTTATGTCGACTTAGAGAAACAAACATGCTCGTGTAGAAAATGGGAGCTTACAGGCATGCCTTGTAAGCATGCAGTAGCTTGCATATGGGATTTGGCAACTTATAACCAGCAAAATGCAAAACCTGAGGCTTGGGTGTCCAGAGTGTATTGGTTAGAAACATGGAAGGATGTATATAAAAACACCCTTGAGCCTATCAATGGGAGACCCATATGGATGCCATCAAATTCCCCAACTACACTGATACCTCCAAAGCATCATACTCAAGTTGGCAGACCAAGAAAGAAGAGGAAGAAATCAATTGAGGTGGTGGATGCAAGTAAAGTTAACAAAGATGGGAAGTTGGTGAAAACAGGATTTTCTGTTAAGTGTGGTCTGTGTAAGAATTACGGACACAACAAAAGGTCATGCATAGGACAAGGTTCATCACAACAGGTTTCACAAGGTGCTCCTTTAGATAGTCAGTAGTCAGATGGTTTATGTATTTTGCATATGGATTTTCTGTTAGTTGGATGTATTTGGTACTAGAACATGTTTCCTTAGTTAATTATGTATTTGGGTATGTATTTTGAACATGCTTTGTTGCTTCAAACAATGTTACTACCACTCATGCTTTTTAGATGTAATCAAAAGCCATGTATTTGGTACTAGAACATGTTTCATTTGCATCCATTAAACTTGTACAACCATTACTAATTAACCTTTATAATATTTAGAAGAAAATTAGGTCAATTGGTACAAAATAACTTCTACTACTTCACTAACAAATCAAGTACATAATAAAAAAGAACCAACTAAAAATTAACAACATTCTATATTTTTTCACTTGATGCTCCAACCTCCCGGCTCTTTCTTCTGTCATGTTGCTTGATCTTAACAACCCATTAATAATTTCTGTAGATCTTGAACATAGTGCAGGTTCAACCCAACTAACAAAACCACAATTTTCCCCAATCTCGCACAACAGTTAAATCTGTGGCCTGGATTCTTTACGGTCCATGATGTTCGAACAAAAGTTTCAAATCCACATTTACCACGTCTGGCCATCGTTTTTCTTTGAGAAGAGAGTGACAGGGAGACAGATAGAGAGAGGGGGAGAGGTGAGAGGGTGAGATTGGGGAGGGTAGTTGAGGTGAGAGGTAAAAGAAACCCTTATAATGGTTTTACAAGAAAGAAGGAGGAAAGAAGAAATGACCAAAATGTCCTTACAGGAGAGAGAAAAAGATGCGCATTTAACTGTCCACATTAACAGCCTCAGTCATTGGGATGCAAACAAGGAAAAAATTAAAAGTATAGGGTCGATTTAAGGTTTTTGAAACTATAGGGATGCAAACGGTTAAAATGGATAAAAATCAGGGATGCAAATGGTAATTTACTCATATATATATGTATATATGTGTGTGTGTATATATGTGTATACCTATATATATATATATATATATGTACACATATATATATATATGTATACATATATATATATGTATATACATATATGTGTGTGTCTGTGTGTGTGTGTGTATATATATATATACATATATATATATACATACATATATATATACATACATATATATATATACATACATACATATATATACATATATATATATATACACACACACACACACATACATACACACACACACACACACATATATATATATATATATCTACATACATATATATATATATACATACACATATATATATACATAAATACATATATATATATATATAAGTACATACATATATATATACATACATATATAAACATACATATATATATATACATATAAATATACATATATATACACACATATATACATATACATACACACAAACACACATAGATATATATATATATGATATATATATATATATACATATTTATATACACACATATATATACATATATAAATATATACATATATATATACAAATATTGTAACACCCGGCCTCTCACACCAACAATATTGTCCGCTTCGCCCATGAGGAGCTCACGGATTTGCTTTTGGTTGCCCAGGTGAAAACTTCCCAGGGAGGTCACCCATCCCTGGATTGCTCCCACCTGAGCACGCTTAACTGTGGAGTTCTCCTCTCATCCACAGCTAATACGCCCAAAACGCGTTGTTGATATTAGTGGCCAGACATTTCTTATGAACCAGGAATCTCTCCTGTCCACGGCCGATGTGGGATATGTGTAGGGTGTCACAAGCACCCCTTGTTTGGACTCATCGTCCTCGATGAGCCCGAGAAGTCACCATCCTTGGTGAGGTATGTCCCACACCTCGAACGGCACAGGAGTGGCTCTGATACCATTCTGTAACACCCGGCCTCTCACACCAACAATATTGTCCGCTTCGCCCATGAGGAGCTCACGGATTTGCTTTTGGTTGCCCGGGTGAAAACTTCCCAGGGAGGTCACCCATCCCTGGATTGCTCCCACCTGAGCACGCTTAACTGTGGAGTTCTCCTCTCATCCACAGCCAATACGCCTAAAACGCGTTGTTGATATTAGAGGCCAAACATTCCTTATGAACCAGGAATCTCTCCTGTCCACGGCCGATGTGGGATATGTGTAGGGTGTCACAAACATCATCTTGCAACATGTCAATAGAATCAAACCCTTCTGCTTCTATCACTGAATCAACCCCTTCTGCTTCTATCACTGAATCAACCCCTTCTGCTTCTATCACTGGTTCTGCCCCTTGATCCGGACCTAGTTCTGCCCCTTAATCCAGACCTGGTTCTGCCCCTTGATCCGGACCTGGTTCTGCCCCTTGATCCAGACCTGGTTCTGCCCCTTGATTCGGACCTTGTGTTGCCTCTGCAAGTAGGGGAATCTCCTCTTCAAACCACTCTAGTAGTAATTGTCTACTGCAAGGATTAGATGGTCCTCTATCATCAATCTCTTCGATTATCACCTTTGACCTCTGGTTAGGAGACTGCAAATAGGTCTTTACCATTGTAACTTTGTGTTCTATGTACAGTTCAATGACCTTAAACATGTGGACGTATTGTTGCATATTATGCACATCCATATCACCACCCAGAGCTCTTAAACCAAAATCCAAGTCCTGACCAGGAAGCTTAAAGTTGTAATACATTACCTCATCCCCATCATAACCTAACTCTTCCATCATAGCATCAATATCATAAGTTGAAAACACATCAATGTCTACCATGTCCACGTATGTAACTTTGCCCTTCACATACCTTCTTCCTGGGAACTTAATAAATTCTCCACCATGATGGATTTCACATGTAAAATAAGTAGGCTCATTAGCTGTAACAATGTATACTATAATATTAGAACATACTGAAACTAAAATAAACCCCTAACTTAAGTTGATTTTGAAGAAAACATACCGTATACTTCGATCGGATTAAACCCTGGATCATCTGTGTCACGAATGTACCAGGTAGGATAAACCATCTTTCAAATGGGTTTAAGGCCATGATCACTTAATAGTTGAAGATAATGATGGGTTTAAGGCCATGATCACACAATCGGGTTTGAGCTTCAGTTGAAGGTTAGAATGTAAAGTGAAAATACGATTTACAATAGGTAAAAGAAACTCTTAATAGAAAGAAGGGGGAAAAAGAGGGTGAGATTGGGGAGGGTAGTTGAGGTGAGAGGTAAAAGAAGAAATGGGATTTATAATAATGGTTTTACAAGAAAGAAGGGGGAAAGAAGAAATGACCAAAATGTTCCTGCATGAGAGAGAAAAAGATGCACATTTAACTGTCCACATTAACGGCGTCAGCCACAGGGATGCAAACAAGGAAAAAATTAAAAGTATAGGAGTCGATTCAAGGTTTTGAAACTATAGGGATGCAAACGGTTAAAATGAACAAAAGTCAGGGACGCAAATGGTAATTTACTATATATATACACACACACACAAATATATATATATACATACACACACACATATATATATATATATACATACATATATATACACATACATATATATATATACATATATATACACACACATATATATATATTAAATATATGTATATATATTATATATATTATATATATACATATATATATAAATAATATATGTATATATATAATATATATAATATATATACATATATAATATATATGTATATATATGTATACATATATATATGTGTACATATATATATATATGTATACATATATATACACACATATATATACATATATACACACACACATATATATACATACACATATATAGATACATATATATACATACATATATGTATACATATATACACACACACGCACACACACACACACACACACACATATATATATATATGTATATATATATGTATATATACATATATATCTGTGTGTGTGTGTATTTACACACACACACAGATATATATATATATATGTATATATATATATGTAAATCACAGTTATTGGTGCATTACATAATACACACACACACACACACACACACACACACATATATATATATATATATATATATATATGTATCTGTGTGTGTGTATGTGTGTGTGTATTTACATATATATATATATATATATATATATATATATATAAATCACAGTTATTGGTGCATGACATAATACACACACACACCACACATACACACACACACACACACACACACACACACACATATATATATATATATATATATATATATATATATATATATATATATATATATATATATATATATATATAAATCACAGTTATTGGTGCATGACATAATATATTATAATAAAACCTGGACTCGAGCTACCCACCTATGTGCTAAAATATCCCCTAACCCACATTCGTTATTGTTATGTGCTTAAGTCTTCCCTACTATGCACGATTAAACTGCACTAATTTATGACACAACAATTATAAAATCTCAATAGGGGGTTTCCCTGTCATAAAGGTCATTATGTGTGGGAGATTCCCCAAATTGTATAATCCACATAAAGGTCATTATGTATATATATATCTATATATGTATATATATGTGTGTATATATCTATATATGTATATATATGTGTATGTGTATGTGTATATATATGTATATGTATATATATATATATATATATGTATGTATGTATGTATGTATGTATGTATGTATGTATGTATGTATGTATGTATGTATGTATGTATGTATGTATGTATGTATGTATGTATGTATGTATGTATGCAAGTGTGTCGTGAGTGTGTGTATATATGAATGCATGTAGGAAATTTGTCTTATTCCATATTTACTTCATTGTTTTATATCATTCACCTAATTTAGTTTCTATAAGAATTGTTAGCTAGGATTTACAAGGATTTGATGATATCTTATACAAGAATTTTATAAAATATGTATGTATGTAATGCATGTGTGAGTGTATATGTGAGTGTATATGTGAGTATATGCGTATGTGATATATATATGCATGTACATGTATGGGGGTGTGTGTTATGCATATATGTGTACGCATACATGTAATTATATATGTTTGTATGCATGTGTGTGTGGATATATGTATTTATGTCGTAGGTATATATGTCAAACGTATATACGTCGTATGTATATATGTCGTACATATATATGTATGTGGTGTCTCTGTATCATATGTATATATGTGTGCGCGTAGACAATAGTTTTTTCTTATTCTAGTTTATGAAGATTTGTAGTAAATTTTGGTGTATTTTGCAAGATTTCAAGATTTGCACGAGAATGCTAGGTGTTCGTTGGTTAATTTGTAGGTGTTTTTATCACACTTTGTTTTTATAATTATTAATTATTTTATATAACGTACATAACTTGTTTTATAAATATCCAAGTCTTGAGATATATATATTTTATAAAATACTTATTACTTAAATTACTGTAATATCCATATTTTGACAATCTTTAGTTGTTAGGCAAATAAATAATTTAGGTACGAAAATGTATTTAGCTATAGTTGGTGATTGTTATATTAAAGTTTATTTTCACATGGTTTTTATTTAAATCAACACTTTTGTTATTCTATGTATATTTGGTATCTTTCTAAGTTTTAATCTATTAAATGATTGTAACTTTATAAGTTTATTGGTTAGTTTAATTATGATAGTTGTTTATTAGGGCATGATGATTTATTTTAGGTTTTATTGATGTTAGGCTTACACGTTTTGTTTTTAACATATTGGCCAAGTCTATATTAGTTTGTGGCCCAAGACCCATTAAAGTCTAAGCATCATCTAGGTATATTAAGGTACCAGGCCAAAGTGGGTCAAAGCCCATTATGGTATGGGTTTCTAAACAAACATATTTTCCGGGCCCAACAACCGGGGCTGTCACATTCTCCAAAGTTAAATAAATTTTGTCCTCAAAATTATTGTATGGGTAGTAATGTTTTAAGAAGTGTTTTGTTTAGCACAATCTGGTTGTTGGTATCATTTGAGATTAACTTTAGTAGTTGTGGAGGAACTATACCAAGAGGCGACATCTTAATGAACTGAGATTCATCCATTTTATGTTAGGTATGAAAATGTATTTAGCTATAATTAGTGATTTTTTTATTAAAGTTTATTTCATATGTTTTTATTTAAATCAACACTTTTATTATTTAATGTATATTTGGTATGTTTGTAATTTTTATCTATTAACTGATTGTAACTTTATAAGTTTATTGGTTTGTTTAATTTTGATAGTTGTTTATTAGGCCATGATGATTTATTTTAGGTTTTATTGATGTTAGGTGATATAGTGTTAATTAGTTGAGTTTATAGTGCCAGTTTCGTGTCTGTTTCGAGTCTTTGTGTGTTTTATTTAGTTATTAGTGCATATTATTTGTTCAAGTTGGTATTTGCAGTGGCTCGGGTGAATTTGAAGCTAAAATGGTCAGAAAACGAGAAAGAACGAGATCCCGGGGCGTCGTGATGGAGTTTGAAGATGAAAAGAATAAAAAAATCAGAAAAACAACCTCTCGCGCTACGCGAGAGGGTTTGGATCACATTGGCGCGCTACGCGAGAGATGAAAAAGGTGGTGAAATGACCAAATTACCCTTAATGAACCCATGGATGTACCCGAGATGCCACCCGACTATTTTGTCGGGTTATGCAGACCCTCGCGCTACGCGCCACTCATTTGAAGAACCCGTCACGCTACGCGACGGGTGTTTAAGTCGGCAAAAAACGTATTTTTCATTATATAAACCCTAGTTGTCGAATTTGAGAAAAAAGGAGAAGGCATTGGATGGCTAGAGGACGATTTGCAGAAAGGATTGAAGGTTTTGGAGCTCTTGGATGCTTGGATTGAAGCTTTGGAGTTGAAGATCGAGTTTTCGGCATTCAATCAATCCGGTTTTACGTTTCTAGACTTTGTGTTTAGTTTTTAATTGTATTCAATGACTTTAAAAACCTGTTTTGCTTCTGTTTTGATAATGACTATTGGCTAGAACTCTTGTACTACCTAGTTGTGATGATTACGCTTGATTAACATGAATTTTATCGGTTTTATGGTTTGATCTTGTGATTTTGTAATAAACGAATGATTTAATATGAATGATCAGATGTGTATGAGTAATAAAATTCTGTTCTTGTGATTGATTTCCAGTTTTCATGTGATTTGGTGAATGTCTTTCATAGGATAATTGCATGCTAGATCGTTTACTTTGTGTTCTCGATTTGTGGATTGGTTTGTGTAAGGCCCCATTCCCGGGCACCTCACAGTTGGCTATTCACAGCATAAAACATTCACAACACAATATTAAGCAGCGGAAATTATTTTAAACAAAACCATCCATTCATTTAGAACGCTGTTGTTAAGCAATACATTTTAGTTTATAAGTTCACAAAATATTTAATTGAATGGATTACAAAACAACAGTATCGTCAAAAACATAATGGATGTCAGCCTTGCCCACCAAGTAGCCACCCCTGTGTGCCATCCTCAGCAACCTGTCACCTGCCAACTAGAAAATACATAAAAGTCAGCGTTGCTGAGTGAGTTCTAGTTTTATAATTTAAAATACATTGCTTTTCGTCTCAAGGAAAACCTTTCTTTACTTATATGCGGTCACACAAGTACGTACACAGATAATATTATTATTATCTTCGTCGTTCATTCATTAACTTTCGTTAGTGTGCCGTTCATCGTTTACATTCGTATTCTTTCTTTCATATTAGTTCTTCCATTCGTATGTATCTTACTTTCATTCATTCATTCATTACATACATTCATACATTAATTTCATACGTACGATCATTTCTTTCATTCATATGTTCATTACATTCCTTCGTACGTTCATTCATTTCATTCATACATTCACATTACATTCTTTTATTCTATCATATGTTAGCTAAGTCTGTTGCAGCACACGGCTGCTCACCTCAGTGACAATCTCACGATTGCCTGCTAACCGAGTCTGTTGCAACACGTAGTTGCTCACCTCATTATCAATATGTTAGCCAAGTCTGTTGCAACACATAGTTGCTCACCTCAGTGGCAACCCCACGGATTGCCTGCTAACCGAGTCTGTTGCAACACAAAGTTGCTCACCTCATTATCAATCTTAAAGATTGACCCTGTGTGCATCCTCCGGGGTAGCTAACCCGCATCACAGTTGAGCTAACACCTGCCAGGGGTGTGCACGTCCATTCATTTGCTTGCAAGCCTTTCTTACGTTCGTTCGTTCATTTATTAATGCATGCATTCATTCATCATGTTTCCCCCTTTCATTATCTTTCACTTTACGTTCCATTTCTCATTATCATTAATATTTTACTTTATTAATGATTATGCTCTTCGTTAAATCTTAGTCATTCTTCGTCATGCCAGTACATACTTAACAATATTAAAATAATAATAATAATAATATTGTTAATAATAATAAAATACTCATAATAAAATCAGTAACAGAAATCAAGGGTTAATCATTTACCATCATTTCATGCATGAAACATCATTATTAATTAACCCTAGTCAACCCTGGTCAAAATCCCATAAATCAGATTTCCAGAAAATTTCTGTAAAAATTCTAAGTGTTCTGGACGTTTGAGCCCTGTTGGGCGTATAAGCCCCTTGGGCGTATGAGCCCTGTTAGTCATAAGAGCACTGCTAGGCGTATGAGTCCTATTGGACTTTTCATCCTATACTTAGAATAATCATCTGGTCATACGACCACCCTGTTGGGCGTATGAGAACTATTGGTCGTTCCATCCCATACTTAGAAATATTTTCTGGTCATGCGACCAGAATTCAAACTTTTCACCTTTTTACTTAGTTTTCAGACTCATGGGTACTGTGGGACTCATGAGTCCTGTTGGACTTATAAGTCCCCATACTTAGCAACTTTTCAGACTTATGAGTCTGGTCGTTTTAGAACTATTGGACACATTACCTGCGTAGACTCATGACCATACTTAGAGTATTACTAAGGCATGTACCTAGGCGTATAAGCACTATTAGACTCATCAACTTATACTTATTTATTCTAAGTCCAAATTTCAGACATATTACTACTATTTGGGCTTGTTAGTCGTTTTAGTAACCTGCTCATATGACAAATTCATATTTCAAATTCCTAAACATCAGATTGCCTAGTAATAAACATATACACATGATTCTAGGCATAAATCTAACATAAACATAAACATACATACGTTCATATCATACGGGTATTATACCCAAACTTATAAAAACATACTTACATGCATTTCCAGCCCCAAAACATTTAAAAACAGGTAAGAAGGGGTCTAGAACTCACCTTAGTTGTTTCAAATCTTAAGACTCTTCACCCGAGCTCCTTTAAACGATTCTAACACCTGGAAACCTTCTGAACACACATTTGGAACACATAAAAACACAAATAAGCATTTAACCGAGGCTAAGGTTAGCCAAAAACAACTCAAAACACTAAACCTTACCTAATTTCTCGAATTCTTCTTCTTGTTTCTTCAAGATCCGCAAGTTTTCTCTGCTTTCTCTCTCTAAATGTCGAATGAAAGTTGTTGTGCAGAAAAGTGGGCAGCCATACTCCTTATTACCAACTTTTCATGATTTTTATCATCTTTTACACTTTTGGTCCCTCAACTTTGGGGTTGACTTTCTTTTCCCCATTTTCTTTCTCTTTTATTCTTTTATTTCTTTAAAAGAAATATACGGGTGTTACAGTTTGCTAGACGTAGTATTCCATTAAATTGGTAATCTTGAATTGAACTAAACTAATTATTCAACTAATCTAAAATTTGTGAAGTTGTTAGGTTATCGGTTAGTCTCGTGTGATTGAATTGCTATTCGAGAGTGTTCGTGAGAAAATCCCATTTAGTGTATCTTTCACATCTTTTTAATCGAGTCTATCTATTCATCTTAGATCTATCCTCTTCACTTTAGGGTGTTGTGACAGTCGTGCCGTAAGGTAGATTGCTTTTCGGGTGTTCTATTACTAAGTTAGAAAACCTGTGAGGGAGATCTAGCTAAACCGGTAGTTAAACGGGCTTTAGGGTTTCTTAGTTGTCATCCTTGAGAAGGGTTGAGGATTCTCTAATTCATCCTTTAGTTTAGAATCTTAAGATCCTGGTTTTCACAAATCATTCCATTAATGATAGAAGAAGTGTTAGTCAAGTATAGGATTCCAGCGTAGGTATTGTTTTAACATCATCTGAATTCAGTCTCAGCTTTCTCGTGTGTCTTTAGTCTACTCTCATTTAAGTTCTTATTTTAAGTCTTTTAGAATTAGTAGCTAAATTCCCCCCAATTCCAATTTTATTTAATTAAGTCTAGTTTTCGTTTTTCATTAGGAGTCTCGTGGGTTCGATATCCGGACCTACTTTTAGCATTACTAGAGTCGATAGGCACGCTTGCCTGTCAGTAGTTTAGTTTTTAAGTGTCTAGAGTATTACTTAGTGTTTAATTTGGAGTCGTTTTAATTGTTTTTTATTTGATCTACTTTGTGCACATCAAGTTTTTGGCGCCGTTGCCGGGGACTTCTTTCTTGATTGCGTTAATTAGGCTTATTTGATATTACGTGCTTTTTGTACTTTGTATCTTTAATTTGCGTGTTTTATTTTTAGTACTTGTTTTCTTTATTTCTTCAGTTTCCCTTATATTAGTGTGTTTCTGTTGCAGTTTATGCCGCATCTGCGTTCTCAAGGACCGCCTCAGGATTCGGCATTGCGTTCTTAAGGACCGCCTCAGGATTCTACACCGTACCCGACACCCCATTCTAGCCCTCCTTCTTCTACACATTTTATACCACCACGCCCAATGGCTGCTAACCAAACCGTTTACCAACAAGCCACTGAAGGCTTCACTGGCGTTAGTAACCCCATCACCATTCCCACTATTACTAATGAGAACTCTTGGCAAATCCCGTCTTATGTCATGGCCGCCATAGCTAACAATTGTCAATTCCATGGTCGTGAGGATGAGGATGCACCAGCCCATATAGGTCATTTAGAGCGTATCTGTAGGACTTTCAAGCTTCAAGGCGCCACTGAAGACGCCATTTTCCTTCAGCTTTTCCCGTTCTCCCTTACTGATCGAGCTGCCCCTTGGCTCGAGTCTCATGCTGCTGGTATGTTCACTACTTGGCCGGCTCTTCGTGAGCGTTTTCTGAACAAATATTTCCCGCCGGCCAAGGCCTCCCGACTTCGTGATGAGATCCATTCGTTCCGGATGGAACCTGATGAGCCGTATTATCGTGCGTGGGAGCGTTTTCAAAACTTGCTTAGTCGTTGTTCTCAACATGGTCTCTCTGAGTGGACTCTTGTAGAGAAATTCTACAATGGGCTTACTTATGAAACTCGTGCGCGATTCGATACTTCTGCGGGGGGACATCTCATGGGTAAAAAGAATGTCACTGAGTGTAAGGATATGTTTGAGAGTTTTGCCCAGGCTGAATACGAACAGCGGTCAGGAAACAGGAAATCAAATCCTGTCACCAGTTCCTCATCTCGAGAAGTTCACCATGTCACAATGGATACTGGTTTCAATGCTGTTCTTAAGACCTTAGTGAGAGAAGTTAAGGAGTTGAAGATGAAAGTTGATAGGTGTGAGCTGTGTAGGGGTGGGCATGGTACGAATGAGTGTCCTTTGATTAAGCAGGAACAGGTAGAGTACATAGGAGGTCCAAATAGGATTCCCACAAATCCATTCAAAGCCCCCTATAATTCTGGTTGGAGAAACAATTCAAATTCCACTTGGCGTTCTTCCGGTAATCCCCCTGGTTTCCATTCCAATTCAAATCAAAACCAAGGGCAGAGTCAAGTTCCTAGTGGTAGTGCAGGTGGTAGCTCGGGTGGAAGTAACATGAGTAGGATAGAGGAGTTGTTGACACAGTTAGTTGCTAAGGATGCTAGTACACAAAAAATCCTTGCTGAACATGATATCCTTCTTAAGAATCAACAATCTGCTTTCCTAGATCTCCAGCGTTCGGTAGGTGACATCGCTAGGCGTTTAGATGAGAGGCCTCAAGGACAGTTTTCAGGAAAAACCCAACCCAATCTGAATGCTCAGCTTAAGGCAGTCACAACCTGTAGTGGTAAAGGAGGTGAAGTACTTAGACCACCGGTAGAGGAGGATGAACCGGTGGATAAGGAGATAGAGGTAGAAGCTCCTGTGAGGGTGCAACCTAGGCTAGTCCCAGCAAGTACAGCACCAAACAGTGAGTCTTCAGTAGATAGGCTGGTAGTTAGGAAGCCTGTTGAGGTTAGGCCCGATCCTGTCATAGATCATTCCCGTCTTCCATATCCCGCTCGTTTGGCCCATCAGAAGTATGCGAAGGAGTATGGGCATTTCCTTGATATCTTCAAATAATTGAAAGTTAATCTTCCGTTCAAGGCTCTTCAGCACATGCCTAAATACGCGAAATTCTTGAAAGATCTACTCAAGCGTAAGAGTAAGTTAGGTGAGTTGTCCAATGTTCCCCTGACTGGAGGGTGTTCTGCGGTGATTCTAAATAAGCTATCGGAAAAATTGACAGATCCGGGAGTCTTCACGATCCCGTGTATGTTTGGTAGTGATACTCAGAGTCGCGTGTTGGCGGATTTAGGTGCTAGCATCAATTTGATGCCATATTCGATTTATGAAAAGCTAGACCTAGGCGATCTGACTCCAACGCGCATGACACTCTCGCTTGCTGATCGATCAGTCAAATATCCTCGAGGCATAGTTGAAAATCTTTTAGTGAAGGTCGATAAGTCCGTGTTCCCCGTTGATTTCATGATTCTTGATATGGAAGCCGATGATACCATTCCACTCATTTTAGGGCGTCCGTTCTTGCGTACCGCTAAGGCGGTGATTGATGTGTTTGATGGTAAAATCACGTTAAGAGTAGGGGAGGAGAATCTCACGTTTGAGATAGTTAGATCCATGCGACATCCGGGTAGTGATGATGATTTTAGTGATCCGTGTCATTCCGTTTACTTCATAAATTCTTTCATCTCGCGTGTTAATCGGTGTCTATATTACATCTGTGGAGCGGATTTAGTTGTTGAGGATAGTGAGAAGGAGTTAGATGAGTTTAAGGAGGAGATTCCTTTGTTACCCGAGGTCCTGGAGATTAATGAGGTTAAAGAGGAGAGTAGGATTCCTTCGATTGATTCAACGCCACCTTTAGAGCTTAAGGTCCTACCCTCCCATCTCGAGTATGCTTTCTTAGGGGAAGAGTCCACGTTACCCGTCATCATCTCTTCTAGATTGACGGAGGAGGAGAAGAATAGGTTGTTAGAAGTGTTGAGGGAGCATAGGCAAGCCATTGCTTGGCTTCTTTTCGATATTCAGGGTATTAGTCCAGTTTATTGTTCCCATAGGATACTCATGGAGGATGAGTATAAGCCGGTAGTACAGCCTCAAAGACGTTTAAATCCACACATGAAAGAGGTTGTTATGAAGGAGGTGATGAAGTTGATGGATGCAGGTATAGTTTATCCGATTTCTGATTCCGCTTGGGTGAGCCCGACCTAGGTTGTCCCTAAAAAGGGGGGGATGACTGTTGTGATGAATTCCAAAAATGAGCTAATTCCCTCTCGTACAGTCACTGGTTGGCGTGTTTGTATCGATTATAGGAAACTCAATGATGCCACCAGAAAAGATCACTTTCCACTCCCATTCATTGATCAAATGCTAGAGCGTTTAGCAGGCCAGCAATTCTATTGCTTCTTAGATGGCTTATCGGGTTATTTTTAGATCCCTATTGCACGGAGGATCAGGATAAGACCACTTTCACGTGCCCCTATGGCACATATGCTTATCGTCGTATGCCATTTGGTTTGTGTAACGCTCCAGCTACATTCCAGCGTTGTATGGTTGCCATTTTCCAGGATATGATAGAGACTTCCATGGAGGTTTTCATGGATGATTTTTCGGTTTATGGTAGCTCGTTTGATGTGTGTTTGTTGAATTTAGAGAGGATGTTAAAGAGGTGTGTTGAGACGAAGTTGATGCTTAATTGGGAGAAGTGTCACTTCATGGTGAGAGAGGGCATTGTCTTAGGTCATAAGATATCAAGTACGGGGATTGAGGTTGATAGGGCGAAGATAGACACGATTAGTAAACTTCCACCACCCACTAGTGTCAAGTCTATTCGCAGTTTTCTTGGTCATGCAGGTTTCTATAGGCGTTTCATTAAGGATTTCTCCAAAATCACTCGCCCCATGACCCGTCTTCTAGAAAAAGATGTTCCTTTCGTTTTCGATGATGAGTTCCTTAAAGCGTTTGAGTTCTTGAAGGAGAAGTTAGTTAGTGCTCCTATTTTAGTTGCCTCGGATTGGAGTTTGCCCTTTGAGTTGATGTGTGATGCTAGTGATTATGTTGTTGGGGCTGTGTTAGGACAAAGGCGTGAGAAACATTTCCATCCGATATACTATGCTAGTAAGACTCTTAATGATGCTTAAGAGAATTACACCACCACCGAAAAAGAGCTTCTAGCAGTAGTATTTGCTTTTGATAAGTTTCGTTCCTACCTCGTGCTTTCTAAAACCACCGTTTTCACCGACCATTCGGCATTGCGATTTCTTTTCGCCAAGAAGGATGCCAAACCTCGTTTGATTCGTTGGGTTCTTTTGCTTTCCGAGTTTGATATTGAGATTAAGGATAAGAGAAGGGCGGAGAATGTAGCGGCCGATCATTTATCTCGTTTAGAGGATCCTAGTAGAGAGGAGATGCGTGAGGAGGAGATAGGTGATAAGTTTCCTCATGAGTCGGTTGAGTTAATAGCAGCAGAAAAGCAAGGTATGCCATGGTTCGCTGATTTGGCAAATTACCTCGCTTATGGCAATGTGATTGAGGGTATGACCACCCAACAGAAGAAGAAGTTTTTTAGGGATGCGAGTAAGTATATTTGGGACGATCCTTATCTGTTTAGGATTGGAGGAGATAGAGTGTTAAGGAGATGTGTTAGTGTTGAGGAAGGTTTAGAGATCATTAGGCATTGTCATGAGGGTTTGATAGGGGGTCATCATGGTCATCACACGACCGCCCAAAAAGTGTTTGATTGTGGGTTTTATTGGCCATCGGTGGTGACGGATTCCCTTGCGTTTGTGAGAAAGTGTGATGTGTGTCAACGCACGGGAAACATCTCCTACAAGAATGAAATGCCTCAAAATCCCATTGAAGTTCTTGAAGTCTTTGATGTATGGGGCATAGATTTCATGCGGCCATTTCCCGTTTCTAGTGGCAATAAGTACATTATCGTGGCCATCGATTATGTTTCAAAGTGGGTGGAGGCTCAAGCTCTTCCTACTAATGATGCCCGAGTTGTGATTAAGTTTTTGAAAAAGTTGTTTACTCATTTTGGTACCCCTAGGGCTCTAATTAGTGATCGTGGTACGCATTTTTGTAACACCTTGATGGAGAAAGTTTTATCGCTCTACGGAGTCACTCATCGTTTGTCCACCGCCTATCATCCACAAACAAGTGGACAAGTTGAGAATGCTAATAGGGGTGTGAAGAGAATCTTCGAGAAAACAGTTGGGAAGAGTAGGAAGGATTGGTCCGAGAAGTTAGATGATGCTTTGTGGGCGTTTAGGATCGCGTTTAAAACACCCTTAGGCACCACACCATTCATGATTGTTTATGGCAAAGCTTGCCATCTTCCCGTCGAGTTAGAACATCGTGCGCTTTGGGCTCTTAAAACCGTTAATCTTGATTTAACCGAAGCGGCTAAGAGAAGGTATTTCCAACTTCATGAGTTAGAGGAGCTTAGGGATGCGGCGTATGCACGTTCTTTGAATCTTAAGGAGAAAACCAAGGCATTGCATGATAGGAGAATTAAAGGTTTGAAGGAATTTAAGAAGGGTGATAAGGTCTTGCTTTATAATTCGCGTTTGAAGTTGTTTGGAGGAAAGCTTAAGTCCAAATGGACGGGACCTTACACGGTGAAAGAGGCGTTTCCATATGGTGCGGTTGAGTTGGAGAATGAGGTTGATGGAAACGCGTGGAAGGTGAATGGTCATAGGTTGAAGCATTACTTAGGAGGACCATTGGAATCAAGTGAGGGGGAGGAGATTCCCCTTGAAACACCCGAGTGATTATGAGTGATAGTTCTTGGGTGCATTCCCAAGTGTAAAGTTTGTAAAGATTGTAGTTTTGGTGTTTTGATCGTTTATTGGTCATTTTGGGTTGTATTTCGTATTTGTTTTGCTTTTGTTTTCGTGTTTTTTAAGTGTTTTGTAGGGCATTGCTATGTGTTGATGGATACCGACCACAATCATGGGGATACCAGGTAAGTTTCATACTCCTAACTTGTAAAAAAATCAGTTTTTAAACAAGTATGGGTTGGAAAGGGGTAAAAAAATGGTTAAGTCATAAAAATTTCGAAACCTTCTGAGGAAAATACCATCTCACGTTACGCGCCATACTCACCCTATACCCTCGCGCTACGCGAGAGGTCTGGTTAAACTTTTGGTCAACCATTGTCTCTCGCGTAACGCGCCAGACCCAGCCTCTACACCTCGTGCTACGCGACGCGACACCAGACGGGGCAAAAAGCTCCAAATTCAAACCCTAACCCCATTTTTACACCACTTCTCTTATACCACCACCAACCACCCTATTCCACCACCATCTACCACTCGTCTTTACCATCTAACACCACCAAATCATCATTCATCCATCTAAACATCTTTTCCTAAGTTAAAATCACCATTTTCATCCCTTATTTACCCACCACCACCAACAACCGCCATAAACCACCACCACAGCCGGTTGGGTTCAAATTTTCGTCGGGTTTTCAAGGGTTTCTCTGTTCTTTGCTTGTATTTGTCTTAGAATCATCATTTGGAAGGTATGTATCCCGATTTCTCATCTTTTAGTTGCTCTTTACTCGCATTGCCTTGTGTTTGCTTCATTTTAGTAATTCTAGTTTAGATTTCTGCTTGTTTTGTCTTTCTTTTTGGTAGCTATTGCTTAAATTAGTAGTCTTTGTCTTGCTTTATCGGTTTTTGAGTATGTTGCGTTGTTTTGGTATTGTTGGAACTACCTCATGATAGTGATAGTTATGGTTGTTTATTTCTAGATTGTGATGATGACATGAGATATTTTGACTACTTGGTTGTTCTCTTGCTAGTAACATGATGCAAATTGTTGAGATTTCTTAAAAATTTGATTTTTTATCTCATGAATGATTCTATTGCAATGATCTTTACTTGGTTTGGAATTATGGTTTTGTTTGGCACTTGGGATTTAATTGAGGACAATTAAAGTGTCGGGATGGGGTAGTTTTGTATATTGAGTCTTGTTTTTGCTTTAGTCGTTTTGGTTCTTGTGTGCAATTTGGGATGCTTAATTTGTTGGCTATCTTTCCCGTACTCAATCTCCATTCGGGTATAGATAAAGTCAAGTTATTCATTGTGTTAATCAATATGCCCAAATTTTTGAACTTGTTAGTCACAACCGCGAATTAAATGCTATACGGTTGTGTTTTATTTCTTTGTCATGATTACTAATGCTTTCCAATCTGTTTTGCCATTAAACTTTGTTTTAGAAGAATGTCAGGAGGAGAATCATCTGCAGCAGGTGCTAAGAGGAGAAAAGGTCCAGCTCCCCGTCCAAGGGATGCCCCAGATTCACCCATGGATGCTCAAAGGCACGGGAGGCAAATCAAATATTTGGAAAATGAATGGGTGCCAGTTAGTAGAGTTAGGAGGTTGAGAGAGCATACTTTGCTCAGGTTTGAGTTGGATACATTTGAGTCAGTGAGGCTTGACAGGTTTGTTTCTATGAGCCTGTTACATCATAGGACTTTTGACTGGACTTTGTTAGGAGTTTTGGGGCAAAGAGAGAGAGTAGAGCAGATGCTAGGGCCAAGGTGGCTTAATGTTCTGAATTGTGATTGGCCATAATATAGGGAGTTGACTATTGAGTTCCATTCCATGTTCATTCACCATGATGACAAGTATGATGAGGTTGATACTGTTTCTTTTGCTTTAGGAAGACAGTTATTTGAGATGACGATTCCACAATTTGATGTAGCCACTGGTTTTTACACTGATGAGGAGGTTCAGAGCCCTGGGTTCTTGACTAGGTTGAGAGGTGCGAATAGGAGGCCAAGAGATTATAGTATTGGCGAGACAGAGTTGAATGATTTCTGGAAATCTATTGTTGATTCACCTTTTTCCACCAGCATGGTGGAGTCTGACATTAGGGACCCGATTCTGAGGTATATTCATAGGGTTCTAGCATGTACGGTGATTGGTAGGTACTCAGGTGAGGAAAAAGTGAGCTGGATAGATCTGTTCTGTATTTATTGCATGGTTCAGGGCCAGGAGCCCAATTTTGGTTGTTTGATAGGGGTAGGAGAGGTGGTACTCAGGCTAGGCTTGATATGGGTCCTTATGTGTATAGGCTTGCTGCGAATTTGGGAGTGTTTGACAGGTACTCCCTGGATTTGATGACTTTAGGGCCGGTGACCACATCGATTGAGGTTAA
The DNA here is from genome assembly GCA_024085815.1 of Flaveria linearis. Taxonomy (NCBI): domain Eukaryota; kingdom Viridiplantae; phylum Streptophyta; class Magnoliopsida; order Asterales; family Asteraceae; genus Flaveria; species Flaveria linearis. The sequence goes on from CM044009.1 coordinate 54,077,721, forward strand.
GGATCTACAGAAAGCGGGTATTCTTACTAGGGATGATCCTCCCCAATTAGAGGGTGTTAGGGTTGGATATCAGGCTTTTCCTCCACAGGGGTCAGAGGCGGCAGACGCTATGAGATCTAGTATTCCTACACACCGTCAGAGGCCAGTTTTTAGGAGAGATGTAGCTGGGAGGCAGTACCCTCTGCGTGAGCCTATCCCTGACCCGCTTACTCTAAAGTCACTTTGTGGGAGGATGGACACATATTATGAGAGAAGTATGGATTTCTAGAGATCTATCCATGAGGAGGTGATGAGGGGACAGCATCGACAGGAGGATGCGCTGCGGTACATGATGAGTTCCATGCAGATACAGGTACCTCCTTTCTTTCAGCCACAGGGACCGTTAGGGGAGCATGATGGAGATGATGATGAGGATTAGCTGGTGATGCTGCTGCGGGTTTGTGATGTTTGATATGTCTTTTTCTGTTTGTTTCTATCCCTGTAAATTTTTGCTACATTTATTGTCTGTACTTGGAATTAAGGGATGATCGGTTGGTTAACACTTCTAAACATTTGAACTTATCTTTATCTTTCTTATCTATGTTTAATATGCTTTGAATCATCCCATTTGTTGAGTTTGTTTGTGGAGGTTGCCGCTTCGTTTGTGTGTGATGAGTAGGAATTGTTTGCTGAGCACATTCGATTAGGAGGGCGGTTCTTGATGGAGAAGACTGGCACTTTGACAGTCTTGCTTTTTACCAGCTAAGTTTTTTCTGATTTATCTCTTTTTAGTTGGTTTTGTTTTGTTTCATTCCTACGTTAGGGACAATGCAAAATTCAAGTGTGGGGATGGGAACATTTGTTTATTGAGTCTGTTTTGAGTCAAATAGTTAATTTGAGTGTGTTTAGTTAGTTTTATTATTTTTGTCTGTTTGTTTGAGTCTTAAAAAAAATTGAAAAATTTTGAAAAATGTCCCTGTTTTTGAAGTTTGCATTATATAAAATATGGAAGATGATAGGTAAAGTCAAGTGTCTGGTTTTCAACTATTATATGTATGAGATAAATAAATAATTGAAAACGTGTCTAATTTGGGATGCACTGGTAGGCCCAGCTGATTATGAAGGGTTTTCATAGATGTATTCTAATCCATCTAATTAAATATTTAATTTAATATATGTGTTCTCACTAAATGGAAGTCAAAACTGTTGGAAGGTTGAAAAAGCACCACTGTAGGTTGAAACCCGTTTGTATTTAAGATTAGCAATAGTTGGCACATTAGGTGGCGCCTTAGGATTCCATCTTAGTGTTGTGTGAGGTTTGAAGATGACAATTAGGTGCGAGAGGATTGTGACTCTGTTGTCAAAAGCCTCCAGGCTAGTGCTTAATGATTGTGGCCTGAAGCTTATGTGCTTGACTGCTGGGATGGCGACTTGGCTGGCAACACCTCTGAGTTAGGGTCGTGATCCTGTTGTTTTTAAATCTTGCACAATTCAAGAAGAAAAACTATATGCTATATAAAAAAAAAGAGTTGCAAAGAAGAATAAGTGCTGAAAAGAAAAAAAAATATATATATATAGAGTGTAGCTTAGCTTTCATCCAAAATAAGTTAGTTTTAAATACACGTGGGTATTAGGTTACAGTGGTAGAAAAATCATGGAATTTTGATTTAATCTTTGCTTTGGAGGCTTGAAAACAGGAATAGATACCGACTTGTGAGGCTCATGATTAATAAAATAGAATACTTGAACTTAAATGCTATACTCTTGGGGGCTTGGATGATCGGCGGTTGGGTTTAAGTGGACAACCATATCTTATGATCGCGGTTAACACGTTAGTAAATTTTAATAAGTAATTAGACTTAAATGTTGGAAACCGGATTTAAACTTGACTATGATTCCATAGCATAATTCTTTTTCAGGGACGAAAAAAGATAAGTGTGGGGATATTTGATATAGTGTTAATTAGTTGAGTTTATAGTGTCAGTTTCATGTCTGTTTCGAGTATTTGTGTGTTTTATTTCGTTATTAGTGCATATTATTTGTTCAAGTTGGTATTTGCAGTGGCTCGGGTGAATTTGAAGCTAAAACGGTCAGAAAACGAGAAAGAACGAGATCCCCGGGCGTCGTGATGGAGTTTGAAGATGAAAAGAATAAAAAAATCAGAAAAAAAACCTCTCGCGCTACGCGAGAGGGTTTGGATCACATTGGCGCGCTACGCGAGAGATGAAAAAGGTGGTGAAATGACCAAATTACCCTTAATGAACCCGTGGATCTACCCGAGATGCCACCCGACTATTTTGTCGGGTTATGCAGACCCTCGCGCTACGCGCCACTCATTTGAAGAACCCGTCGCGCTACGCGACGGGTGTTTAAGTCGGCAAAAAACGTATTTTTCATTATATAAACCCTAGTTGTCGAATTTGAGAAAAAAGGAGAAGGCATTGGACGGCTAGAGGACGATTTGCAGAAGAGGTTTGAAGGTTTTGGAGCTCTTGGATGCTTGGATTGAAGCTTTGGAGTTGAAGATCGAGTTTTCGGCATTCAATCAATCCGGTTTTACAATTCTAGACTTTGTGTTTAGTTTTTAATTGTATTCAATGACTTCAAAAACCTGTTTTGCTTCTGTTTTGATGATGACTATTAGGTAGAACTTTTGTACTACCTAGGTTGTGATGATTATGCTTGATTAACATGAATTTTATCGGTTTTATGGTTTGATCTTGTGATTTTGTAATAAACGAATGATTTAATATGAATGATCAGATGTGTATGAGTAATAAAGTTCTGTTCTTGTGATTGATTTCCAGTTTTCATGTGATTTGGTGAATGTCTTTCATAGGATAATTGCATGCTAGATCGTTTACTTTGTGTTCTCGATTTGTGGATTGGTTTGCTAGACGTAGTATTCTATTAAATTGGTAATCTTGAATGGAACTAAACTAATTATTCAACTAATCTAAAATCTGTGAAGTTGTTAGGTTATCGGTTAGTCTCGTGTGATTGAATTGCTATTCGAGAGTGTTCGTGAGAAAATCCCGTTTAGTGTATCTTTCACATCTTGTTAATCGAGTCTATCTATTCATCTTAGATCTATCCTCTTCACTTTAGGGTGTTGTGACAGTCGTGCCGCAAGGTAGATTGCTTTTCGGGAGTTTTATTACTAAGTTAGAAAACCTGTGAGGGAGATCTAGCTAAACCGGTAGTTAAACGGGCTTTAGGGTTTCTTAGTTGTCATCCTTGAGAAGGTTTGAGGATTCTCTAATTCATCCTTTAGTTTAGAATCTTAAGATCCTGGTTTTCACAAATCATTCCATTAACGATAGAAGAAGTGTTAGTCAAGTATAGGATTCCAGCCTAGGTATTGTTTTAACATCATCTGAATTCAGTCTCAGCTTTCTCGTGTGTCTTTTGTCTGCTCTCATTTAAGTTCTTATTTTAAGTCTTTTAGAATTAGTAGCTAAATTCCCCCCAATTCCAATTTTATTTAATTAAGTCTAGTTTTCGTTTTTCATTAGGAGTCTCGTGGGTTCGATATCCGGACCTACTTTTAGCTTTACTAGAGTCGATAGGTACGCTTGCCTGTCAGTAGTTTAGTTTTTAAGTGTCTAGAGTATTACTTAGTGCTTAATTTGGAGTCGTTTTAATTGTTTTTTATTTCAGGCCAAACAATCGGGGTTGTCACATTCTCCCTTCTTAAATAATATTCATCCTAGAAATTATTGTATGGCTAGTAGTGTTTGAAGAAGTTTTTGTTTAGCTCAATCTGGTTGTTGGTATCATTTGAGATTAACTTTATTGGTTATTAAGGAACTATACCAAAAGGTGACATCAAATGAATTAAGATTTATCCACTTTGTTATGTGGACGAGTAGCTTTATGGATTTCCACTAAACAAATCAAATATCAGGGAATCACTTTAGGAGTAAAGATAGTTGGATTCAAAGTGGGTTGACCTAGTATAGATATTGATCATGCACTCAACTAGGGATCTATGGCGTATAATGCACGAACTCTTTATATAAAATTTAACTAAACGAACCTATTTAATCATTATACATGCTACGAATGATGGAATGAAAATGTAGGGTTGTTGCTAGCAAGTCTAGGGGCGTATGCCTAAACAACAGAGTCAATGAAACTTTTCACTTGATTCTAACCCCTAGAGGGTTATTTTTTCTCCATTGAGTAAACAAGTGATCATGCGACGCAGAATCACATATACAAGGATGAAGGCCTTCGAATCGACAAGGATTGGAATACTATAAGCCTAGCTAAGATCAGAATCTGCATAGTCCCAAAGCTATAATAGTAGGGAGTGTATGTCATGAACATATCTTTCAATCTTGGTAACGGGTTTTCAAACTTTTCACGTGTCTAATGATAATCTTTGTAAAATATCTATCATTCTGCAATTTCTAAGGATAAAGGTTTGTAATATCTATGGAAGTAAATCTGATGGTTAATCAAAAGGTTTTGATAATCCTAGGGTTAGGGTTATAGTTTGTTATTTGCATTTAGTCATATCTCCTTAGATTCTCCTCCATTGTAGAAGGACCTTCGATGTTGCGTGCGATCACATGGGGAAATATCATGGCATTATATCATGATTCGCAATTAAAGAATGTAAGTTATCAATCAACAAGCATTACCTAAGAAATAAAGACAGGTAAGAGTCCTATAGGTTGGATTCAATAAGGAAAATAAATGGGGATTTGAGGTCCAATGTAAAAGGTCTTTCTTCATAACATGATTACTTGTACATAATAGGGATTTTTGCTAGATCTAGATAAGGTATCCTTATCGATGTCATGCACATCTAGTAAATTTTGAATATGGGTGTTCAATTTGAAAGAGTTAATAGTTGGGAATGCAACTACTTATACTTGAAAGAGGATGGTTTGCATTAAGCCGTCGACATTTGCCATCGTAGCAATGTAACAACCTTTTCCATTAAATATAATTTTTAAAGGATATATGGATCTTTGAGGTAGTATCTAAGTTCGCAAGGTCTGTCTGCTAATAATATTATTAAGGTGATCACAAATTTAAATGGGCGTTGGTCAGGACCTCAATGTCATGGATGTCATTCGATCGACTTGAAACTATGCAAACCGGGAAGAATATGGATCGTGATGATTATATGCGTATCATGTTAAGGAGGGTTAGGTGGGGATGATCTATTAAGTGCTCAGCTGTCTATGCATAATAGGTTCTGAACGAGCTTAGATCTACGCAGCAATTTTTTGATGACTCTAGTCAATACACCTTGTTACTTATACATGTTGCATATAAATAAGTTCTTTGGGAGTTAAATATCTACTTAAATGCCTTTTACTTTTGCTATATTGAATCCAACTACAAGCCTTGTATCATTGACACTACTTGTCAACGAGTACTTCCTCTGCTCGCCCATTGTCATTGTTGATACTAAAGTCGAGTGGCATTGAACAACTTGCTCAAAAGCATAAGCTATGCCAAGAACATTTATTAACTTAATTGATTACATGCCTTGCCATTTTTCTTAATTACTTATCTTTTAAGTGCAACATCGATAACTAATTCTCTTTTAAGTTACTACCATATTCCATTCAATTCCATTATAGCATTTCACCACATCCGTTGAGTTAGATCTTGTTTTCCAAAGGGAAACTTCTTATATTTGGTCAAACTTCTAAAAGACCTAATCATTACACTTTTTATGATCCCATGAAGCAATTTTTTATAGGGTCGATCGCCTAATTAGTCCAAACTCCTCAACTATGAACTTTATAATTTCCATCACGTCAGATAGTAGGATCTTCACTCTGAGTTGTAGAGTGGGGCATGAAGGTTATATTCTATAGGAGGTTCCTAAAATTTAGAAAGGTTTTACTTTAATGATGGCTTCGTGGGGTGCAGTTTCTCTTTTATCTAACTGTATGTCCATTATCCTGTTATAGTCGGATTTGCTAATAAGAACTCATCTTTTGTTCATGACTCTTCTCGTGAGTAACTATTATGGAGAATAAATCCTTCAGTCTCCAATTAATCCTTTGCCATATGTATTTTTCCTTTGGTATTAGGGACACTATAGTATAGGGTTATGGAAGCATTCTTTCGTCTTCATATTCTTGCTTTAGTTTGTTGCTCGAGTTAAGTTTTCCTGAATAATAAATCTATAGTCCCATAACTAAGTCTCCTTGAGGACTAAGAAGTTGTTCTCTTCACCACAATCAACTTTAACACTATAGCTTTTGGCTTTAAGAGGTTAAGGATCAACAATCCTTCTTCTATTGATGAGACTTTGAGGTTCATGATACATGATCGATTTAGGTCAATAATCAAGGATGGAATCACTTAGTGCTTGCAAATTTTTTTAGTGGGTAGTTAGGGGATTATTGATGCCGATGACAATAGTTAACAAAAGGCATAGCAAAGTAACGAATTTCTTAAGTGAATCTTATATAAAATCATATTATCAATAAGGCAAATAGTTCTATCAAAAACCCTATTTATTAGCTACGCAGGTGATATATGTTTTAACACCTTTATTAAATAAGAGGTTATGAGTAGAAGAGTTTATTAAGAGACATGAGCTACAAGGCAAGATGGACACAATATGTCTTCAATGTTCTTGTTCATGCGGAGTGCTTGTTATAGCAATCCGTTTCTTCGATTTGCCGGAGGTTCTTTTGAAATTTCCACCTGATGAGGTATTTAAAGTTGAATTACATTTTACATCTTTGTGAGATTGATCAAAAGTATTGATTTGGAAATGAAAAAATTAAGGTATGTGAGTACATATATTTAGGGGCCATGGTTTTAGCATTACTTACACATAAATGCTTTATGATGTTTAAAGTTTGAGGGTCAATTGAATCGGAATGAACTAATAGCTGGAGTTTTCTAACTAAGTCTCCATCATGTTACAACTCAGACGAGGTTAACAAATTCCTTATAGTAAGAGGAAGGAAAGAGAAGAACACTTTGGTTACAGATATTCAAATATATCAAAGTAAGGTATATGTGAACTTCTGAGCCTAACTATTATCACACCAACTATCGTATAAATGTATTAATTTTATTATGACAAAATAGAGGGGGGCGTATGAATGAGTGTCGATATGTCATCCTTGGCGGCTTGCCACATGTTTGGTAGTTGTAGTTAGTTTTGTTGTTTTACAATTTGGTTGATGTTCTCATAGTATCTAGTGTCTAAATCCATGTTGTCCAGTTTGGTATGTGTGACATGTAGCATTTTAAGGTTAACTTCATTAACCAGACTGTGGTTACATCAGTTGAGTGATGCATAGACGTCACGTAATCACACATAAGTCTGGTTACATCAGTTGAGTGATGCATACACGTCACGTAATCACACATAAGTCTATTCTCAAACATTGATGTCACACCCTCAAAATCCACGTGCGGAGTTTTACCACGAGGCGTGTGAACAAACCAGGATCATAGTCAATAGTTACTCAGAACGACTCTATATGCCATGTTTAATATAAACCAAACCAAAGTTCAAACTTTAAAATTATCGACTTGAGAATAGCATACTAAAAAGTCAACACAATGGTTGGTGAGTTCAAGAGTTTGTGTATAAACATAACAGTTTAACAATCGTGATATATATTGTCACACCCCGGGCCCAAGGAGGGTGGGACGTCGCAGACTAGCAACAGATGTGGCAGCGGAAACAAACCATCATAAGAGCACACAAGTAGAGAAATCACATGGCATTATATTAACTTAAATGAAATCCGGGACTAAACAGCTTAGCCCAGTTACATCAAATTGTTTCACGTCAAAAGTACATAATTAAGAGTATCATTCATTACAAATTGTTTGAAAGTTCAAAGTAGAGTCTATAATGCTATGAGGTCGGGGTGCTAAGTCATCCATGCATCTTCCAAGTCAAACTAGACCTCCATCAAGGATTACCTGAAACATGCTCAAAAAGTTTTCTGTCAACTAAAAAGTTGGTGAGTTCAAGCGGTTAAAGTTTTAGAAAAACAAAAGGGACTCTTAAGTCCACATGTTAAAGTTTTTGTATTAATTATAACTGTTGTGGGGTCACAATCAACCCTACACTCAGTCCCGGCTAGCCTCTTCTAAAGTTATGTTTACCGGTTAACCCCAAAGGGAGAACTGAGCCTCAAAGCAGTGGACCGTACCTGCCGAATGGTCCACCATAGTATCTTATATAAAACCTATCACATGCCACAATGATCCCTCAGGATCTCAGTGGGGTTCCTCCCTGTAGCGGGAGCCACTGTGTGTGGGGGATTCCCCAGATAGATCTATCCATATAAAACAAGCGGTTCACAAAAGAATTAATGATTATGATTCAAGTATCAGCAGGTATCATCAAAATCCACAACATAAGCATCACATAGTATCACAAATAAAAGTTTCAGTTTAAAGGAGCATGTTTCATCCCCAAAACCAAAGTAAAAAGGGGAACACGGGAACTCACATTGGTATCAGTCAGGTTCCAAAAATCACAGACAGTTTCAAGTTCTAGCACCCTATAATCATGATTCAAGTAATAAGCTATAGATTCTTAGATTTTTGCAAGTGTAGTTAGGTTTCGTTTGATAGTTAAAGACACTCGTGGCTTTGTTTCTTAGAAGTTTACATTAAAAGTTTCCTTTTTTAGGAAAGTTAAGGTTCTAGCGTGTGTACATCAAGTTTTCGGGTCCTTATGAGTTTATTAAGACAAGAATAAGCCTAATATTAGTTTCTGGTCTTGAGGTTGCTGAGATTTTACTAAAATGCAGAATTTACACTTTTAGCCCCTCAAGTTTCCAAAATTACATTTTCTACCCCAAAGTTTGTCTCTTTACCATTTTTGACCCCTAATATTTTCTTAATCTTTTTATAGCCTATTTGAGTCTATTGGAATCCAAAAATCTCAGATCCTACTTGGTGATGTTTAAAACACGAGTTTCTAGTTATCGGTTACGTTTACTTTTGTTAAATAAATTCGTAGAAATTACCTATTAACTCGAAAATTCACCAAATTTGATCCCTATTATTAAATAATTATTTTAAGGCCTGAAAAATTCTTAGACCCTAAGTTGTTCATATTATGGCTCGTTTCTTTGGTTATTTCCATATTTAGGGTCACCGACTAGTCTAGCGTAGCCATACACATTCTCACTACATTTCCCAAACATTTAAACTCATATTCCAGGCAGTCTAAGTCCTAAACTTACTGAAATTCAACCTTAATTCTCGGCCCCACATAAACATAATCATAACCGGGTTTTTAACACCATTTGCATTAGTGTAAATATCATATTTACCTCCCAATTACTACTATATCATTTATAACCTTAAATCCAGAAAATACATATGTATTTGGGTGTTTGTTTCATTGTTCTAAACAGATTAATAACTTCGGTTATAGAAACGTGGAAGGTAAATGTCGCTAGAAAGCATAAACGAGGGTTTACAAGGTAGAAATCCTTGTATATCTACCTCTAGACTCACGGGTTACGGGATAATACCTTGTGTGGAGTGTGATTCCCACGAATACGAAGTTCGAGCAAAGATCTCTCTGTTGGATCAGTGAGAATGGTGTTTTAGCATGATAAGGATGAGTTTATTAAAGTTTAACTAAATAATGTAATATTACTTACGTATGAGGAGGTTTAGGAGGTTGGAAATGAGCTCAAGATCTTCGAAATCAGCTGAAAATGTTGTAGTTCTTCGAATTGTTGAGGTGAACAAGAAGATTTGTGTGTGTGTTCTCGGTTGAGAGAAAGAAAGTGGGGAAGTGGAGAGAAAATCCAAGGGATAGAGAAAGAGAAATATGGAGAAATGAAAAGGGGATCGACGGTTTGCATGTATTAAGAAGTGGATTATTTGGTGGAGTGTGGTTGTGGTTTTTGGGGTTTTCAAAGGGTTTTTTTTCCATTGGTGGGTTTGGACGGCCATGCAAAAGTTTTGTATTTTATTTATTTTTTGTATTCTATTATTATTATTATTATTATTATTATTATTATTATTATTATTATTATTATTATTATTATTATTATTATGTTTGTTATCCGCGGGTGTGGATGGGTTTATTTATCCAATTTCGTTTAAGTGTTGAAACACTTTAATTGTTTCTAATAATCATTCGAATGATAGTTTTCTTATACAATTACGAGTCCGTACATGGTTAAATACCAATGTCAGATGTATTTCAATAATGCAAAACTGATCACAAGTTAAATATATGTGAAAATATACAAGGAAAAATCTAGGTGCATTACCACTGTTTAGGCGCATGACAACTGTTCAGGCTCACGACAATTGTTTGGGCACATGAGGTGGGCACTTTCCGGGCGCATGAGCACTGTTCAGGCACATGGGCACTATTCAGGCGTATGAGAACTGTTCAGGCGCATGACTAAAAAAATCCCACTTAGATATTTTGCATTAGTCCTTGACTCATCTTGAGGTTGAGGAGGGGTTGGTACATTCTCCCACCGTTTAGAAAATTTCGTCCCGAAATTTTTGTTTCCTGTTGAGTCTTTGAACGGTTGGGTTTGAAGAGGTATGGATATTCCTTTCTCATCTCATCTTCCCGCTCCCATGTATATTCAGGTCCTCGTTTAGAGTTCCATCTTACTTTCACCTTGGGTATGCGACTTCGCCTAAGTTTTTGGACCAGTCGATCGGTAATCTCTATGGGTTCCTCTACAAACTTCAGTCTGTCATTTATTCTTGCTTCTTTCAATGGAAATTCTAAGGCTTTGTCTACCAGACACTTCTTCAAATTTGATATGTGAAAAGTGTTATGTATGTAGCTCAGCTTCTCGGGTAGTCTGAGCTGGTATGCTACTGGACCAATTCTTGCCAGTATTTCAAATGGTCCAATATACCTTGGGCTTAGTTTGCCCTTCTTGCCAAATCTCACGGCTCCTTTCCATGGTGAGACTTTTAACATTACTTTATCACCCACTTGAAATTCAAGGGGTTTTCGTCTCCTGTCAGCATACTTCTTTCGACGGTCTCTGGCTGTTCTCAGTCATTCCTTAATCTTAGCTATTTTCTCAGTGGTCTCCATTACGATGTCAGGTCCCATCACTTGGCTATTACCTATCTCATTCCAACTCAACGGTGACCGACATTTCCTTTCATATAAAGCTTCATACGGGGCGGCTTTTATGCTTGTGTGGTAACTATTATTATAGGAAAATTCCACTAGGGGAAGGTGGTGATCCTAACTTCCACCAAAGTCAATCACGCAAGCTCTCAACATGTCTTCTAGGGTCTGAATAGTTCTTTCACTTTGCCCGTCGGTCTGAGGATGGTATGCCATGCTCAAATCAAGTCGGGTTCCCAAAGCTTGTTGGAGAGATTTCCAAAATTGTGAAGTAAAACGGCTATCACGGTCGGAGATAATCGATAGTGGCACTCCATGCCGGGTTACTATTGCATCTATGTATAGTCGAGCCAATCTCGTCATGTCATAATCTTCTCGGATCGGTAGGAAGTGGGCTGACTTGGTAAGTCTATCTACAATTACCCAAATTGCGTCATGTCCAGGGTAGTTCTTGGTAACTTCGTGACAAAATCCATTGTGATGTTATCCTATTTCCATTCTGGGATTTGGGGTTGCTGTAAGCTTCCCGATGGTTTCTGGTTTTCGGCCTTTACCATTGCGCATATCAAACATTTGCTCACATAGGTGGCGATAGATTTCTTTAGTCCAGGCCACCAGAAAAGTGCTTTCAAGTCCTGATACATCTTATCACTTACCGGGTGAATCGAATATCTAGACTTGTGAGCTTCGTCCAATACTGTAGTCCTAATTCCGCCATAATTTGGTATCCACGTCCTTCCTTCGCATTTGCATAGCCCATCGTTGTCCATTTCCAGACCCTTCTCCATCCCTGTTAGCATTTCACCCGTCAGGTTGTTCTCATTGAAAGCTTCCCCTTGTGCTTCCTTCAATTTAGCAACGAGGCTGGTGTACACACTCATTCTCAGAGCACGAACGCGAAGAGGTTTCTCCCGTTGTTTTCTACTCAGGGCATCGGCCACTACGTTTGCCTTGCCAGGATGGTAACGGATTTCACACTCGTAATCGCTTAGTAACTCTACCTATCTTCTTTGGCACATATTTAACATTTTCTGATTTAAGATGTGCTGCAGGCTCTTGTAATCAGTGTAGATAACACACTTAGTACCATAAAGGTAGTATCTCCATATTTTGAGTGCAAACACCACGACACCCAGTTCAAGATCATGTGTCGTGTAGTTCCTCTCATGCTCATTCCGCAGTCTGGATGCACACGCGATCACTTTTCCCCGCTGCATTAATACGCAACCAAAACCTTGACACGAGGCATCGCAATAGACTATGAAGTCTTCAGTTTCCTCTGGTAGGGTAAGGATAGGCGTACTACATAGTTTTTCCTTTAACAGGTTAAAAGCGTCATCTTGCTCCTTTCCCCATTCGTAGGTTGTATCCTTCTTGGTCAGAGCGGTTAATAGCTGCACTGTTCGGGAGAAATCCTTGATAAATCTCCGGTAGTAACCAGCCAAGCCAAGAAATTGTCGGATCTCGGTAGGAGTTTCTGGGATCCTCCAGTTCTTAATAGCTTCTATTTTCGATGGGTCAACCTGGATTCCATCCTTATTCACTATGTTAACAAGAAATTGAATTTCACACATCCAAAACTCACATTTGGAAAATTTTGCGTATAATTGTTCATGCTTGAGTAGTTTAAGGATTAATCGGAGATGTTTCTCGTGGTCTTCTTTACTTCATGAGTAGATCAAGACTCATCGCTAAATACTAAAGGAAGAGGATGTTTCTCGTGGTCTTCTTTAATTCATGAGATCCATGAATGTTGCGGGTGCATTAGTCAGCCCAAAAGGCATGACTAGGTATTCATAGTGTCCATATCAGGTTCTGAAAGTTGTTTTAGGAACGTCCTCTTCCTTTATTTTCAGTTGGTGATACCCCGATCGCAAGTCTATCTTAGAGAAGTAACTTGCTCCCTGCAATTGATCGAATAGGTCGTTAATTCTGGGAAGAGGGTATGGGTTCTTCACAGTAAGCTTGTTCAGTTCCCTATAATCGATACACATTCGTAGCGTTCCGTCCTTCTTTTTATCAAATAGCACCGGAGCACCCCATGGCGAGACACTGGGTCGTATAAACCCCTTGTCAAGCAATTCTTGGATTTGTAGCATCAGCTCCTTCATTTCAGGCGGAGCGAGTCGGTAAGGTGCTTTAGCCACCGGTGTGGCGCCAGGTACTAGATCAATCTGGAATTCGACTTGTCGGGTTGGAGGGAGTCCTGGTAAGTCTTCTGGAAACACTTCCAAGTATTCAGACACCACAGGTATGTCTTCAATCTTCTTTTCCTCTTTGGCCTTTATCACATATAGTATAAACGCTGCGTGTCCTTTCTTGTGGCTTTGAGTAGCCTTTAGGTGGGATATCATAGGACACAGTGGGTGGTTTCTCTCTCCATGAATTACCAACATCTCCCCGCTGGCTATTGGTATCTCAAGCAAACGCTCATCACATACAATTTCAGCCCTATTTTTAGCCAGCCAATCCATACCTATTACTACGTCAAAACCTCCTAATTTAATAGGCATCAAATCTATGTCAAAGGAATTACCCTCTAGAATCAACTTGCAATCATTGATGATTTCATTAGTTTCTATTATATTACCGTCAGCTAGTTCTACGGTGAATGTTTCGGTCAAAGTGCAAGCGGTCAAATCAATCAAAGACCTAAAAGTAGTAGAAGCAAAACTAGCGGTTGCTCCAGTAACAAATAGCACAGTAGCAGGATGATTGTTTACAAGAAACGTACCGTTCACAACATCAGGTTCCTTACGGGCACCATTCGGATCCATCACAAACGCTCTTCCCTTGGGCTTGTTGGGTCGAGTGTCTTTGTCTCTTGCTAGCTTAGGGCTTTTGTTCCTCATATGCCCTGGATCTCCACACTCATAGCATTGCTTTCCAGGTTCGTAGGTACAGTCTTTAATCAGGTGACCATGTCTCTTGCACCGAAAACAAGGCATGGGATTGCACTTCCCCTGGTGATGAAGCTTGCATTTATTGTAGAAGGGGCTTGTGCCTAGATACAACCTCCTAGCCTTTCCACCGTGGTCACTTCGTCTTGCTTCTTCTCCAGGTCTCTTGCTTGAACGGCTACTGCTGCCGACCACCCTCCTGGTATCAAACCACTTCCTCTTCTCTTCCACAGCCTTCTTCTTATCCTCGGTTCTCCCATGCTCAGTCCACCCAGCTCTAACTAGGTCGTCGGTCAGACTACTGGTAAAGTCGACTGCAGCCTGTAGGGTTGTAGGCCTAGAAGACCGAACCATGCCCCTCACCCTTGGGTGTAACCCCAAATGAAACGGGCTACGCCCTTGGATTCTGGTATCACTAAGTGTGGTACTAGTCGGGACAATGCAAGGAATCGGTTGATGTATTCAGTGTAGTTCGGGCCTTTCATCTCCAGATTCAGGAATTCAGCCTCAAGTTTCTCTAGCTGGTTGATCGGGCAGTATTTGTTGGTGATTAGTTCCCTGAACTCAAACCAGTTCATTCTACCAAAGGCATCTCGGCCCCGAGGCTGAATGATGGTTTTCCACCATTCCAGTGCGGGTCCCTTGAGAGATTTAGAAGCAAATCTCACCATATGCTCCAGCTTGCATTCGCTGATGTCCAACACAGCTTCGATTTCATCCAGCCACCTATATGTTTCAATTGCACCCTCGGTGCCATAGAAGTCCTTTGGCTTACAAACCATGAATGTTTTATAGGAGCACCCATTCCTGATAGCCTCGGCTTCCTCATGGTTTCCTTCATCGTTATTAGGTCCATTAGTCCCGGTGGTGTTTCCCTGATCGGCGTTGATCTGGGCGATTATCGTCGGGATCACGTTAGCGATCTGCTGTGCCACCAAGTTGGCAATCCTTTCATTATTTACTGGGTGGGCGCTCCCCCAAGGTGGTGTTCCTGGTGGAGTAGGTGGTTGGTTCCTACCTCAGGTTGCACCTCTCCTTCCTGCACGAGTTCCTCGTCGTGGCGGCATTCTGATAGTATCATAGATAAATTTTTTTAGCATCTCATACATTTTTGTTTCTAGTATCCCATTGTATCTCATAATTCCTATTATGCACTACAATCACGCATTTACGTTTCATTCAAAGTATTCAAAGATGACTACCAATAAGTAAATATCAATCACGCAACACAAGGATTGACACATTTTCAAATAACTCACCCTGCAAAAGTTGGCATCATCAATCGATAGTTTCATAGATAACTCAAACATAAAGTCAACCATACATAATAATAATAAGTTTCTTTGTTTCACAAATTGGAAGGTGCCATCACCCCCATAAATAGAAATAGTTTCTTAAATAGATAGATAGATAGTTTCTCAGATAGTTTCGTGGCCTACTGCTATTCATTCAAAATACCAGCTACATCACCCCTGCCATTTCTTCTTCAACCATCTGAACCATCCCGAGCTTTTCTTGTTAGGACCGTGTACGTACGGAGTACTAACTGATTCTTCGTTATACCGGATCAAATAGTGCGGAATCCTATTTGATTGGTGATCCAATCAGGGAGAACATAATCAAGATCAATCCTAACGATTAGAAAACGTTAAGAATGGACTAGGAATGATCTGGGACGTTATATGAAGTTGAAATTGACGAACTGGACGTTCTGGGTTGACTAGGGTTATGAATATTCGAAGTGTTTCGGTTTTCCACGAATTAAGTGGTATTTATAGGTAAGGGTTTCTCATTCGTGCGACTGAACCATTCGCATGGTTCAGTCGTGCGATTGAGCTATGCGGTTGATCCATACGCACGACTGAGCCTTCAGTCGTACGATTGGTTCAATCTCATGCTTCAGTCTTACGACTGATCCAGTCTCATGGTTCAGTCATGCTACTGAGCCATTCGCATGAAGTTATTCATGCGTATGGTCCATTGTCATGGCCCATTCGCATGATAACTTCATCATGTTAAGTTTGAATGTGTTAATCATTACAACATTATGCATACCAATTCAAACAACCACAAACCTATATAATTAATCATTACACAACCCATTAATGAAATATATAAACATTATAACATAAACAACCAAATGTATTTCATTAATCAATGTTTAATCACATATAATCAAGACATTACAAAGATATTACATTCAGCTCAGAATCTAGGGACACATGTATCAACAAACTCCCCCTTGGACCTAGATTCCTCTAATGTCTTGCTTTACCCATAACCTCTTCGTACTTCTTGAATTTCTCCTCTCTGGTTACACCTGCATGTATTTCAAATACAAAGCAGATACGTATGACGTTCTGATACTAGTAGAGTGTATAAACATCATTAGCTGACAAGTTAGTAAGCCACATTGGGTCAAATACCCGGATGACATCCATCTGTCCATCTCTGTTCAACACTATGACTGCTTCAGCCGTTCGCCAATTGTAGTACCACCACTTGAAGTTTGGAGTGATATCCTGAGGCATTTCCCTTAGAGGGATCTTTGACTTGGTGCGCGAGGACGCCACTTCAACACAATCTTAGGCCTCCTGGTCCGTGGATCCACTTCAGATTTACGAATATATCTCGTACCTTGCTGAGGTCTGAAGTTTACCCACCGGTGTGGTACTCTCTCTTTAAAGTAGCCTCAAACCAACCTGACATCTTCCTCGGATCAGCATACAGCAACTTTAGCTTTGCCAGTTGGTTGAGCTCAAAACCAGGTAGAGTCTTTAGATCGTGTGGGAATCTAAAGTACTCGATACCTTTCTCCCTCTTAACTGCATATGCGTTAAGGTCCTCAAAATACGCCCAAGATATGATCTTGCCAGACACCTTCTGATGTTTCTTCACTCTATAGAGTTTGGTGTAGGCATCAGACTTTGGAGCATCTCTCTGGGCACGAAGCTCTGCAAAACAAGCAGCCCACTCAGCTTTTCTTTCTTTGACTTCTTCTTTAGTAGCTCGGGCTGTATCCTCTTGTTTGTCATTCTCTGCTTCCATCTTTTCCAGAGTGTAAAATGTCTCACTTACTAGGTTGTCATCCAAATTTGGAATGGCGTGACCTTCAGTGTCTGTATACTCTGGGTAATGCTGGTCAGTGATGTCCTCGATCTTAAACTCATCTATATCATGTAGCTCTTCATCACTGTCAACTTGGACTTCAGGAGCATCTTTCACAATCTCATCGGCGTTAAGCTTGAATATCTCAGCCAACTGCTCCTTTGTGAAGCTATGAATAATCTCACCCTCCTCAGGGGTATACTCAACCGATCTTCTCACGATACCCTGCAGATCAAGAATCATTGTTAACTGACTCTAGACTTGCTGTAGGGGTTCGACATCGTATGCATCGCGTTGGAAGTTTGGATCTGCTTGATTTAAACATGAAACACAATATTAGTTAGTCAATAATCAAGCACACTCATTAACAAAAGATATAAACATTCATTACATAAATGTTACATAATTTCAAATACAAAAGTCTGTTAAATACATAAACATGAATAACTAAACAGTACTTTTATCTTGAATCTCAGGAGTTCTTCAGTTGGAGCAGACGTAGAGGGTCCTTGATCTTGACGATGTTTAGAACGCCTCTCGTCGGCTGCATCATCGCTATGATCTCCTGCTGTCTCTCCTCCTTCACCTTCCTCATCATCCTTCTTCTCGTCACCATCATCACTTTCATCACTATCATCATCATCATTGTCATCATCCTCATCATCATCGTCCTCATCATCATCATCATCATCATCATGATTTCCTTCCCCGATCTTGAGGGGCTCACTCTGAGTGTTTTTCAGCTTTAGCAATAGAGTCTTGTGAGCCGCCTCCAGCTTCTCCATCTTCTCATCAGTCTCAGCCTCATATTGAAGCAAGCCTGTGATCTGATCAGTCTTTGCAGTGATCAACTGGGCATGTGAAGATGTCAACTCCCTCAGTCTCTCAATCTCAGCTGTTTATGTAAACTTTGCTCTTGCAGCTGTAGAATATGAGCAGTCTTGGCCTTGTCGGAGGCTAGCAACTGGAGTACCATGCTGTTCAGTGCAGCAAGTTGCTCAACCACAGAGACAGGTAGTATAACTGAGCTCGAGGGTGCAGATGAGGGTTGGGTTTGGTGAGTGGTGGTTGTTGTGGCAGCTGTGGTGTAGATGGGAGAAAATGGGAAGGCTGTACTGGGGGGCATAGTGGTGGTGGTGGTGGATGTGGGAGTGTGAGATGTAGGTATAGTGGTGGTGGCTTGAGGTGTTTGGGATAGAGTGGATGTGGTGGCTGTGGTAGTGACTGAGGTGGTGAATCGTATACGTTTATTCTTCTTACCATGCGCTCTCGCCATGGTCTTCCTCCTCTTCCCAGTAGACACCGCTAGGTTCATCAGGGGCATAAGCCGGATCAGACTCTATGTGTGGATCCCCTGATGTCCCCGACTGACCACCCACAACCTTCAGACCTCTCTCCGTGGCAACCACTTTGCTGCCAACTCTCGTGGTCAGACCTTCTTCCTCACTCTCTTCATCATCGTCCGGCGGGCAGAAATCAGGTACAAACCCGGTGTAGCCGTGTCTGTATGTGGTGGTGGCTGAGCTGTGTGAGTGGAGGGCCCCTCAGAAATAACTGGCCCACCATCGCCATCATGGCCATCATCGTGATCTGAGTCATCTGATGGTATCGCAATCACCTCAGTATCAGATTCGCTGTCATCATGACGCCATTTGCGTCTCCTCGGTGCAACATAATCAGCCCGGGCCAGATGCCCTATCAATCTCATCATAACTGGCTTTACCTGCTTCCCTCTATACACCTTCATTCTCCCAAGAGTTGTGTCATCCATGATCTCTAATGCCACTGAATCACTTTTTTCCTTGGGCATATCAGGCAATTTTCATCAAAAATCAGCTGTAGGAACCGGGGGTACATACAAAAGCCTTCCTTTCCCTTTGCCTCTAAATTCTCTATCAGATACGTGAAAACCATGTTGGAGAAGCTGAAGGGGTGGTTAAGGACCAATGCAACATATGCATTCTGGATTTGGTCCGACAGATCATCAAACCCACCCCTCCTAGATGCTATGCACTTCAGTATGACGTGTGCTAGGTACTTATACTGGGGGCTCAGGTTGCTCTTGTTCAGCATCCCCGAGTTGATGTCCCCGCAGTACCCGATCCTCATAAAGCACCCACGAACCGTCAGAGGATGTAGCTTAACTGGATGATCCTCATCATCTCCAAATCCCAATACTCTCCTGATATCTGCCGCTGTGATCTCTATCGCCCTACCAAAGATAGTACTTCGGATACGGTAGGGTTCCACAGATCGATCTACCGAAGCTCCCTCCCAGAATGATTGGTGAAGGGACTGGTAGGGAGTACAGGGTGTAGATATGGCTCTATAGATCCGTGACCTCCTCAAAAAGTCGATAATCCCTTCAAACTCACCACCATTCCTCGAGGTAGAATCCAAGTGAGCACAAATGTTGTGCTTTGGATTAATAGACCAACGGTTAGCCATATTCCTGTAACAAATAGCAAACGCACGTGAGAACACATGAAATAAAACAGAGTTTGACCAAATAAAAAAAACAGTTCAGTTCAATCGTGCGATTGAGCTATGCGACTGAGTTCAGTTGATTGAATGAACCTGCGTTTGGGTTAGTCGACCGAATGGATTCATTCGCATGATTCATTCGGCTGATTGAATGAGTCGTCCCTTACAATCGTGTGATTGAAGTTCATTCTGGAGTCCAGTCGTATCACACACTCAACCCATTCGCATTATTCATTCGGCTGATTGAATGAGTCGCCCCTTTCAATCGGGCGATTGAAGTTCATTCTGGGGGACCAGTCGCATCGTAGACAAAACTGTTCCATTTCAAACTCAGATTTATCAAATGGCTAAATTAAACATTAAGTTCATGTTTATTAGACTCGCAATCATGTATCTAAACCACCTAATCCATTGATTTTAACATTGTATGTGATTAAGGTAGTTTATTTTACAAAGTTGGTGTCGGTTCAAGAACTAGGTCGAATACGATCGGATTCAAACCCCATTCGACTGTAAGCATCATCAATCACTCGCGTTATACCTGTAGAACAATGCTAAAGTGTCAGAAATCGGATACAGTAGGTGTTTAAGATCAAATGAAATTTGGGCAGCGTAACGGTGCGATTTTGAGTTTAGGGCGAATGAGTTCTGCGATCGACTGAGGATCTTATTTATACTAAAACTCAGTTCAGTCGGGCGAATGAACCCATTCGCTCAATTCATTCGGCCGATTCAATCTCCAGTCGTACGACCGAGTCTAATCGCATGACTCATTCGTGCGATTGAAACTGGGTCGTACGATTCACTCAATCGACCAGTTCCATTTGATCAATTGACCTCCATTCGCATGTTTGACCTTGTCGGTCACTTTCAATCGGCCGATTGGGCTCATTCGCATGGCCCAATCTTACGATTGTGTTCAATCGTATAACCCATTCGTACGACTGGGTCAGATCAGATTCAGTTGTGCGATTGGGCTATACTTGTGCCATTTTTGTCAAGTTATGGACCGACCCTTAGTTTTCTTAACCAATTGATAAGACATTATAATCTTTTGATCATCTCAGACATGATCACTTTTAAAAACAACATATTCACTGATCACCTCAGATGTGATCCATTTATCCACCCGATCACCTCAGACGTGATCCATTTATCCACCCGATAACCTCAGACGTGATCCTTTTAACCTTTCAGAAACAATTTGTTTAAGTAAACGTTAAGCACATTTGGTGACATTTAGCAGATAACAATACACACAGTCCGACATTGACACACTATACTAAAAAATTGAAAAATCTTAAACTACGAATAGAATGAACATGTTTTTGTGGTTTTTGTTGGGGTAAGTTTGTGTATCTTATTAGCATTGACATCATATCAAGGACAGACTCATATGGAATCAGACAGGTATAAACAGCATTACTTGGAACCTTTGATTAGTATTTAACTTTAAACACTTGCATATCACAGCTTTCTCACTTATCTAAGACTTCTAAAATCTAACTGGGAATCATGCTTGATATGATACGTAACGTACTTTGATTATCAACTTCAGTCAGTGCATACACGACGATTGTCAGTATATTTGTCCACTTAAATCCATACACAGACTTTTGACAGGCATTGGTAAAGAATTAAGTTATATTATTTCAACCAACATTTGTGGATCCCAAGCTTATATATTAATCAGTATTCCTTAGAGGACTTTCGAGCAGTCTATAGGTATTTTGACAAGAAGAGACTATTCTTAGAGCTTACAAAGAGAAGCCAAGCCTCAGGTCAGTGCCATCGCACAACAGAGAGGCGGCAAACAACAATGAATTCTAGAATATGTAGGTTATGCTTATCCTCAGGTCGGTGCCATCGCACAGCAGAGAGGCACACAACCTATCTCCTTGTTAGAGCATTTCTTATTTTCCTTTTTCACATAACGCACCAACAACATTTTGTTATCAGCATGATTGCACTTGTATTCATTTTTTTTTCTTTTGCTCTTTTTGTAGTCACACGCGCACCTTGGTGGCGTTTATTTGCTCGTTATCCCTTATCGGAAATGGCTGATTGTGTTAACCAGTGATAAGATGGGAACCCACAGTTGATTGAGCCATTTAGGTTAGATTGAGTTTACCAATGTCGTCTACTCCTCTAATGTGTTGAATCTACCGACATATCGTATAGTGAACTAGTACCTCCTAGATCCCTAGATCAACTTTCTCCGTGTAGTTACAATACCAACCAAGCGTACTATCATCTTTCCATTTTTCTTTACTTCTTTTATACGTAAATCGAAATTTTTGATAAACAAATAAACACTAGTTGGACTATGTATCTGCTTCTTCGCAAATCACAACTCCTTTTGCGTTTCTATAATTGGTTAGGTGTAGAGGTCAGCGCGCTGAAAATCCGTGTTAATTTAATCACATCAATCAATTGTTTTTCATAGCAATCACGTATGAAATGATATTTAATGCCGAGTGTTTTGTTTTTGGATGTTGAACAGGATTTTAGTAACAGCTATGGCAGCAGAATTATCAACATAAATAGGGGTGTTAGAAAATTGCAAACCGTAGTCGCGCATTGCTGTTGGATCCAGATGATCTGAGAGCAGCAACTTGTAGCAGCAACATATTCAGCTTCACAGGTTGATAAAGCAACCGAGGTCTGCTTCTTGCATTGCCACGTGACTAATCTCCTTCCAAAGAACTGACACCTGCTGATGTAGACTTGAAGTTCATCTTGCACCACCATAGTCTGAATCGCTGTACGCAGTAAGCTCAAAGTCATCATCATGAGGATACCACACCCCAGGTTGGAGTAACCTTCAGATAACGGAAAATCTTTTCACCCAATCAGGTGATTCACTTTGGCTTCGCTTGATATCTAGAACATAGACATGTGGCATACATAATATCTAGACGCGAGCAGTTGGGTACATAAGAGATCCGATCATCCCACGATACATAGTGGCATCCACCAAATCCCCATTTCATCAGGAGCAAAATCATGATTTGTGGGGCCGAGAGGGGTACCGCAGTAGAAACATTCTCCATATCAAACCGACTCAGAATATCATCGACATACTTGGTCTGATGTAGGAATACCGGGTGGTGTTTGATCCACCTGAATCCTAGGAAGAACTTCATTTCTCCCATGGCATCATTTCGAACTCGGCCTTCATCACAGATTCGAACTCTTTGCACAATGCTTCATTCTAGACCAAAGATGATGCCATCCACGTAGATCTGCACCATAAGCAAATCACCATCCTTTTCTTTGATGAACAATGTACAGTCAATCACACCCCTGCGAAAACCGTGTTTCAACAGATGGGTGGAGAGCTTCTCATACCAAGCTCGAGGAGCTGATGTAGCCCATACAGAGCCTTATCTAGCTTGTAGACTCTGTCCCGATGATACGGATCCTCAAATCTTCGGTTGAATGACATAGACCTCTTCACGGATTCCCCATGAAGGAATGCACTCTTCACATCCCAATGATAGACTTGATCTTCATAAACGATGCATAGCAAGGAAGATCCGAATTGCTTCCATTCTTGCCAGGTGCAAACACTTCATTGTAGTCGATCCCCTCGACTTGTCTAAATCCCTGAACAACCAAGCGTTCCTTGTTTCTGATAACAACCATGGTCATCCTTCTTGCACTTTAGTACCCATTTGGTACCAATCACTTAACTCCTTTGGCCTGTCAACGAGGGTCCAGACTCAAGTTCTTGAACTGGAGTAGCTCTTCTTGCATAGCATTGACCCAGGCCTCATCTTTCTGGGCGTCACTGATGATTTAGGCTAGATTTGTGAACAAACATGAGAAAGCCCCGTCATTGACATAACCCTTCTCCATGACTGCAGCATAATCAGAGAGTACAGCTGATTTTGCGTCTGCACACCGGATTGAATAGGAGGGGGATGATTCACATCTGATCTAGTCACTGGTGTGGAAGGAACCACAACCTCAGAGTCAAGATTGGTGACTACAGGTTCAGTATCCAGTTTTCCAATGCTGGTTCAGCTGCTTCTTCATCACCTGATGAGTCATCACTCTCGGCCTTGAGCAGGAGTCGAAGAACTTGAGGCACCGTTTGCAGGTATGATGTTGCTTGAATCCAGATTCGATGTGTTGAGGACATCGTACATCATCTGGGTAGCAACCTCATCATCTGAATCAATTGAGGATGATTAAAGGAGTTGAAAAAGCCATCATAATCGAATAATGATGATGGACCTTTCCAGCAGAGGGTGTGTATCTCTGAACATCTACGTTGCACCACACTTCTACCTGACCTGTCGAGTTATTGTAAACTGTTGTGGTATGCTGTATCCTTAGAATATTCCTTGATCGGCTTTCTCACTGAACTTGCCATCCTGAGTCTTCTTCAACAGTACAAGGGGCTCCAAAAGGTTCCATATACTCCAAGTTAGGCTGCGCTTTGAAGTAACTCATAGCAAGTCTGCCATGCTTTGGACTACTAACACACGGTTAAGTGTAGCAAGTAGAAGCATTGGCCAAGCCCATTCCAGAACTGGACTGGAAGCTTAGAATCAGCTAGCATGGTTCGGCAGTCGATCAAGCTCCGATTCTTACCTTCTGCAACTCCATTCATCGTGGCGTATATGCTGAAGTGAGCAGATGAACAATCCCTTTTCCTTGCAGAAAGCATCCATCCACTGATTCTTGAAACTGTGCCATTATTAGAACGAATCTTCCTTACCTTCAGGTGTAGAGTGACTCCAGTGTCGTGACGAGCACCTTGAATGATTCAAATGTTTGATTTAGCTTTCAGAACAACCCAGGTGAATCTTGAGTAGTCATCTGTGACTACAAAGCAGTACCAGTCTCCTGCGGATACTCTTTGTGCTAACTGGACCAAAGAGATCCATGTGTAGCAACTCTAGGGGCTCTCTATAGAATTAACTTGCTTGGTCTTGTGAGATTTCCTGGTCTGCTTTCCCTTCTTGCATGAGACACAAAATCAGGAAGTTTGAAGTTCTTGATAGTAACTCCTTCAACGAGGTTGTTGTGAATCAGATGATCATCTTCCTGTGATTGATGTGTCCATCCTCCTGTGCCATGAGATGGATTCCTTCTCTGTTGCTTTTGATAGGAACATTAAACTGTAGACTTAGAGTAGAAGCAATAGACATATCCAAGACAATAAATCATTGTACCTGGATGCGGACATCAGAACCTGCTCCTCTAGAATCTCCATCTCCTTCTTCAGTATGTAACATTTGCGATTGTCAAACAGAACTTGAAGCCCTTGTCACATATCTGAGACACTGACAGCAGATTGTTTTCCAGTTGTTGAACAAAATTTACTTTGTCAATCTTACCTTTATTACCTACTTCACCTTGAGCAGTAATGATCCTCCTTTGTTACAGCAAAGGAAAACATGTCCCCCTTTAATTTGTTTGACATTAAAAGGAGAGACTTGTTTCCTGTCATGTGCCTGGAAGCTCCGCTATCCACAATCCATGTATTGGTAGAAGCACTATAGCGGACAAACTGCATAATGAAAACAATTAGTTAAGGAGGGGGACCCAGCCTTAACTGGCTTGGGTTCTCCAGAGGCATCAGACATGATGAACTCCACCCACTGTCCTTTGTCAGTTGGTGGGACATCAACCTTCAACTTGTCATTTCTATCAGACATCAGATGATTTTGCCTTCCACATATACTTCTTAAAAAGATTGTTTGTGGTAGACACTAGATTGATTTACTGTTTGATCTTTGGTTTAGGTTCCAAAACGGTTTCACCTTAGCATCACAGATTCGAGGACATGTCTATGTTGTCTGTGGTGTGGAGGTGAGGTATAAGACCTAGCAGGTGTGTTGGACCTAACTGGAGTCTTAGATCTCTGTTTTGGTATCTTATTGACATCGTGATCTAAGTCATCTTAACCCGAGGTGTCTGATAACGAGGACAACTTGAAGAGATGTGACCTCGTTTCCACAAGAGTAACAGGATCTCCTTTCAAATGGACTAGGATTTCTCTTGTGGGGTGGGGGAGCAGACCTCAGGAATGGGCTTTTAGTCTCAGTCTTTGAACATTCACCTTCTTTGACAAACATAACTTGTTTAAATTTGGTGTATTTGTCATTGAGGCTGAATATTATCCCTTTTAACTGATTTAACTTGAGTGGTTTTAGACATCGGATTGTGTGTAATTAGACTTTGAATCCAACCCAAGAGATGTTTGGACATTCTCTTCCACCCGTTTCTCAACAGTGACATTGCTCGATGCGAGGTTTTCTGATCATCATCCAGAGAAGCAGGTTTAATGCTATGTCCGGATCACTAACCAAAGGAGTTGTCCAACATGATCCTTAATTAGATTATATTATTGGACGTTGTTAGTGTTCAACAGGATCTCATGTGGTGGTGGAAAACCTTGTAACCCAAACCTCCCATTGTTGCGCTCTTTAACCAATTTTTCAAAATGTGTGAGGAACTCGCTAAACTATGTAGTTTGTGCTTCAAAGACTCATTTTCTACTTGTAAAAACGCTTTGTCCTTTTAGTCTCTCATGGTCTTTAAGTAAAATTTAATGTCATTTTCCGGGTTAAACGCAACAACTTCAGTTCCTTTAATTGCTTCTTTAAAGCATCTATCTTTTCCTTATAACTGCTCTCATTCTGTTTTAACACGATTAGCCTCTGAGCACAGTTTCAAGTCATTTACTAAGTCATCATTGTGTTCTAATAACCTAGCAAATTTTAAGTCAAGCTTTCTTAAATTTATCACAATCAACCCAAGCATGTTTAGCGAATAATTTCATCCTTAGATTGTACTGGCAGCTGTGGACGTTCCAGCCATTAAAGCATTCTGAGACGCAGGTTGAGCTTCAGATTCTGAATTCAGCTCATTCTTGACAATTTCATCCACTGCATCAAACGTCTCTTCCAAGTCAGCAGTATCAACATCAGCTGAGCTCTCCCCTCACTCGCTGAGTCTTCGTTCAAGTCTTCCACAGAAGCTTGTTCGCTTCACCATCAGATAAGAATCGAAAGGACCAGTCCTGTCCTTCATCTCCTTGTGCTACCATAGCTTTAGAATCATTCCCTGTGGATGGTCTTCTTGTCTTTATCTTGCTATTGAACAAGGAGAAGGGATTCCCGTTCCCAGTTCTTAGGCTTCACGACTATCTCTTTAAAATGACCCTTTCTCCACAGTTGAAGCACGTGACTTAGATTGTCAAAACCAAAGGTCGTATCTTTAGTAGCTACTAGATTCTGCCTGTTTCTTACAAACTTCTTGGCTCTCGGACAGCACTGCAAGAGCCCACATGATATCCATCCTTTCAAGCTCGTTTCATCTACTTTCGTAGTCTTTATCAGCAAGGTGGCAATTTCAATCTTACCCGCCACCATACCATCATAAAAGTGCACAACTGCAGCAAGTAGATCCATGTGCTCTTTAGCAACCTCACTGTTACCTTTCCCAAATTTTTGTCATCAACTTAGCAGATTGAGTAACAATTGGACTTGTAGAACCAGATGCACCATGAGATCATTTGCAGATGATGAACCTTGATCTGTAGATGACGATGCATTGGACACAAATGCTGCTTGCAGAGGTGCTCCAGAAGACTTTGCAGCAGGAGTGGAAGTAGGAGTTACATTGTAGAGTGATGGGTCTTGTGTATACGCTCCTTTTTCGTCCTGTACTTGTGACGCACTTCTTCCTCTATCAGTTTTAGAATAAAGTCATTAATATCCAAGGTCTCTAAAACTGAGTTGTGTCGCATAGTGGAAATGAATGAATCCACTTTTCAGGTAGACATTGCCAAGCTTGAAACTTTGTCTTCCATTGACGTCTTTACTCCATGAGTGTGAAGTTCACTCATCAAGTGATAGAAGCGATCGATAATTTCATCCAAGCTTTTTCCCAATAGCAGAGAAGTTGAAAACTCTTTCTTCAACGCTTTACCCTTTAGGGACTTTAGGTAGAATTCCAGCATACCTCTCTCAAGAGCTTCCATCAACTTTTTACTTGCTTGAGATCTGAGTATTGGTGAAAAATGGCCTTGGGAATGGACTGAAGAATAGCATATGCCTTCTTTTCGGCATTGTAGGCAACTTCTGTGTATCAGTGAGTCCACTTAAAGTCAAAGGAACACCATCAGCTCCTACGGGCATGTTATAACCAGTCTCAATAGAGTTCCATAAGTCGTGTCCACTCCATTAAGATGAATCTCAAAACGTTGCCTCCATTGTGGAAATTCATCTATACTCAATAGCTTAGGTGGATTTATGGTTCCCTATCTCATTTTCCAGTAAAGCAGGTTCTGTATCCTTGAGTCCTTTCCACTGACATTGCAAAGTTTTCTGAGTTCCATTATGTTATTACTTTAACTTGTGAATGAAGCTGCTAATGCGATTGGGGAGTGTGACTGGGATGCGACCGACACTAGCTGTATGCGATGGACTCAAAAGTACGATTGAACAGACGACTGAGAGACTTAGGCGACTGAACAGACCGAACGACTCAACTGGGCGACTGAACTGGGCGATTGACTCAATCGTGCGATTGGACGAAGCGACTGATCAATCGGTCGAATGAATGGGCGAATGGACTTCAGTCGTACGATTGAGCTAATCGTGCGACTAAGACTGCAGAAATCGAAATTTTTCACACTTTTGACCTAAACGTGTTTGTGACACCCTCGAGCCGCTGTAAGTCGAAAACCACTGATTTTGCAGAACATGCACACGTAAAGACTCGGTTTGAGCAGAAAGATTGGATCTTTTCGCGAAAAAAAAAACGTGACTTTAACAAAAACTTGATTGAATCAAACGAAGAATCAAGAGCCAAGGCTCTGATACCACTTGTTAGGAACGTGTACGTACGGAGCAGAGTACTAACTGTCTTCTTCGTAACCGGATCAAATAGTGCGGAATCCTATTGAGATGTGGTGATCCAATCAGGGAGAACGAATCAAGATCAATCCTAACGATTAGAAAACGTTAAGAATGGACTAGGAATGATCTGGGACGTTCTATGAAAGTTGGAATTGACGAACTGGACGTTCTGGGTCGACTAGGGTTATGAATATTCGAAGTGTTTCGTTTTTCCACGAATTAAGTGGTATTTATAGGTAAGGGTTTCTATTCATGCGAATGAACCATTCGCATGGTTAAGTCGTGCGATTGAGATATGCGGTTGATCCATACGCACGACTGAGCCTTCAGTCGTACGATTGGTAATCTCATGCTTCCGTCTTACGACTGATCCAGTCTCATGTTCAGTCATGCGAAAGCCATTCGCATGAAGTTATTCATGCGTATGTCCATTGGCATGGCCCATTCGCATGATAAATTCATCATGTTAAGTTTGAATGTGTAATCATTACAACATTATGCATACCAATTCAAACAACCACAAACCTATATAATTCATCATTACACAACCCATTAATGAAATATAAAACATTATAACATAAACAACCAAATGTATTTCATTAATCAAGTTCAATCACATATAATCAGACATTACCAAAGATATTACATTCAGCTCAGAATCTAGGGACACATGTATCAAACATTTCTTCTTCTGCTCCTGCTCTAGGCGCTGAACATTATGAGACGCCATCATTGCCTGGATTTGGGCAGATTGGGAGGTCGCATGGCATGCTGTAGGTCAGCTCATGACGCTGGATAGTCTTCAGTATCTCACTCAAAGTAGGGTCTGATGGACGAAGTCACTAGCCCGACGGCTAGACTGGGAGTGATGCTCTCCAGCGAGCACTCAGGGCATCATACATACTATGCCTAGATGGCACCAGCTACAACATAAGATAGACGTCTAGGTGGTGCGAGCATAGTAGGTGCTGTGTGGGGGTCCTAGCATGTGGTGGTGGGGGAGGAGGCATCCCCATTAATGAATATATAAACATTATAACATAAACAACCAAATGTATTTCATTAATCAATGTTCAATCACATATAATCAAGACATTACAAAGATATTACATTCAGCTCAGAATCTAGGGACACATGTATCAACATTTCTTCTTCTGCTCCTGCTCTAGGCGCTGAACATTATGAGACGCCATCATTGCCTGGATTTGGGCAGATTGGGAGGTCCGCATGGCATGCTGTAGGGTCAGCTCATGACGCTGGATAGTCTTCAGTATCTCACTCAAAGTAGGGTCTGATGGACCGAAGTCACTAGCCCGACGGCTAGACTGGGAGTGATGCTCTCCAGCGAGCACGCTAGGGCCATCATACATACTATGCCTAGATGGCATCCAGTACTCATCATAAGATAGACGTCTAGGTGGTGCGAGCATAGTAGGTGCTGGTGTCGGGGTCCTAGCATGTGGTGGTGGGGGAGGAGGCATCCTAAAAGAAACAGAAGATCCTGGTCTAGCAGTCTTCCTAGGCCGAGTGACAACACGAGCACCCATAGTCCTAATAGGTGGAAGGGTGAGTGGGTAGGAGCTACAACATGTGGTGAGTTAGAGCGTGTTCGGCTTCTAGCAGGTGATGTCGGGGACGACTCTTCAGATGGCTCAGTGTCGTCAGAGGTCGCGGATAGCCAGCCAGGGTGTCCACACCTCCGTAAGTATGCCTCATACTCTGTCTGTGGCTTCACCCTCCTAAGGGTCCCAACAGGAGTAGTCTCATCAACAGGGGTGCAGGTGCTTTACCTCAGTCAGCCATGGTTTGGTTATCCTATAAAAATTATCATGAGTAATTTTGTTTCTCATAGCTCATGATCATAGTAATAGTACTAGTAATAGTAGTGATGGCGGCAGTAGTATCTCATAGAAGTAGTATCCATTAGTAGTAGCATCAGTAAGCAGTAGTATCAATGAGCGGTAGTATCATCAAGCAGTAATGGACATAAAAGTCCAATTAAAATTTAGTTTTTAACCATGTTAAAAGAATTCCTCAAGTAATCTAATCCAAAGGTTACACTTAGGCTTTGTGCTGGAATTTACGCGTCCGATAAATTCATGATTACGTTGATCAAGTGTAATCATCAATTTATCCAACCCGCTTACCCCAACATTTACCCAAGCAAGGACAGTCCTACAGTATCAAGGTTGTAGCTTAGGGTCTACTAAGGTATTCCCGATTTCTCTACAACATGGCTCTGATACCAATCTGTCACACCCCGGGCCCAAGGAGGGTGGGACGTCACAGACTAGCAACAGATGTGGCAGCGGAAACAAACCATCATAAGAGCAACAAGTAGAGAAATCACATGGCATTATATTAACTTAAATGAAATCCGGGACTAAACAGCTTAGCCAGTTACATCAAATTGTTTCACGTCAAAAGTACATAATTAAGAGTATCATTCATTACAAATTGTTTGAAAGTTCAAAGTAGAGTCTATAATGTCATGTGGTCGGGGGTGCTAAGTGATCCATACATCTTCCAAGTCAAACTAGACCTCCATCAAGGGTTACCTGAAACATGCTCAAAAAGTTTTGTGTCAAATAAAAAGTTGGTGAGTTCAAGCGGTTAAAGTTTCTGAAAAACAAAAGGAACTCTTAAGTCCACATGTTAAAGTTTTTGTATCAATTATAACTGTTGTGGGGTCACAATCAACCCTGCACTCAGTCCCGACTAGCCTCTTCTAAAGTTATGTTTACCGGTTAACCCCAAAGGGAGAACTGAGCCTCAAAGCAGTGGACCGTACCTGCCGGATGGTCCACATAGTATCTTATAAAAAACCTGTCACATGCCATAATGATCCCTCAGGATCTCAGTATGGGTTCCTCCCTGTAGCGGGAGCCACTGTGTGTGGGGGATTCCCTAGATAGATCTATCCATATAACACAAGCGGTTCATAAAAGAATTAATGATTGTGATTCAAGTATCAGCAGGTATCATCAAAATCCACAACATAAGCATCACATAGTATCACAAATAAAAGTTTCAGTTTAAAGGAGCATTTTCATCCCCAAAACCAAAGTAAAAAGGGAACACAAGAACTCACATTAGTATCAGTCAGGTTCCAACAATCGCAGACAGTTTCAAGTCCTAGCTCCCTATAATCATGATTCAAGTAATAAGCTATAGATTCTTAGATCGTTGCAAGTGTAGTTAGGTTTCGTTTGATAGTTAAAGACACTCATGGCTTTGTTTCTTAGAAGTTTACATTAAGAGTTTCCTTTTTAGGAAAGTTAAGGTTCTAGCATGTGTACATCAAGTTTTCGGGTCCTTATGAGTTTATTAACACATGAATAAGCCCAATATTAGTTTCTGGTCATGATGTTGCTGAGATTTTACTAAATGCAGAATTTACACTTTTAGCCCCTCAAGTTTCCAAAATTACATTTTCTACCCCAAAGTTTGTCTCTTTACCATTTTTGACCCTAATATTTTCTTAAGTTTTTTATAGCCTATTTGAGTCTATTGTAATGCAAAAATCTCAGATCCTACTTGGTGATGTTTAAAACACGAGTTTCTAGTTATCGGTTACGCTTACTATTGTTACATAAATTTGTAGAAATTACCTATTAACTCGAAAATTCACCAAATTTGATCCCTATTATTAAATAATTATTTTAAGGCCTGAAAAATTCTTAGACCCTAAGTTGTTCATGTTATGGCTAGTTTCTTTGGTTATTTCCATATTTAGGGTCACCGACTAGTCTAGCGTAGCCATACACATTCTCACTACATTTCCCAAACATTTAAACTCATATTCCAGGTATTCTAAGTCCTAAACTTACTGTAATTCAACCTTAATTCTCGGCCTCACATAAACATAATCATAACCGGGTTTTTAACACCATTTGCATTAGTGTAAATATCATATTTACCTCCCAATTACTACTATATCATTATAACCTTAAATCCAGAAAATACATATGTATTTGGGTGTTTGTTTCATTGTTCTAAACAGATTAATAACTTTGGTTATAGAAACGTGCAAGCTAAATGTCGCTAGAAAGCGTAAACAAGGGTTTACAAGGTAGAAATCCTTGTATATCTACCTCTAGACTCACGGGTTACGGGATAATACCTTGTGTGGAGTGTGATTCCCACGAATACAAAGTTCGAGAAAAGATCTCTCTGTTGGATCAGTGAGAATGGTGTTTTAGCATGATAAGGATAAGTTTATTAAAGTTTAACTAAATAATGTAATATTACTTACGTATGAGGAGGTTTAGGAGGTTGGAAATGAGCTCAAGATCTTCGAAATCAGCTGAAAATGTTGTAGTTCTTCGAATTGTTGAGGTGAACAAGAAGATGTGTGTGTGTGTGTTCTCGGTTGAGAGAAAGAAAGTGGGGAAGTGGAGAGAAAATCTGAGGGATAGAGAAAAAGAAATATGGAGAAATGAAAAGGGCATCGACGGTTTGCATGTATTGAGAAGTGGATTATTAGGTGGAGTGTGGTTGTGGTTTTGGGGTTTTCGAAGGGGTTCTTTTCATTGGTGGGTTTGGACGGCCATGCAAAAGTTTTGTATTTTATATTTTATTTGTATTCTATTATTATTATTATTATGTTTGTTATCCGCGGTGTGGATGGGTTTATTTATCCAAATTCGTTTAACTGTTGAAACACTTTAATTGTTTCTAATAATCATTCGAATGATAGTTTTCTTATACAATTACGAGTCCGTACACGGTTAAATACCAATGTCGGATGTATTACAATCATGGAAAACTGATCACAAGTTAAATATATGCGAAAATAACAAGGAAAAATCTAGGCGCATTACCACTGTTTAGGCGCATGACAACTGTTCAGGCTCACGACAACTGTTTAGGCACATGAGGTGGGCACTTTCCGGGCGCATAAGCAATGTTCAGGCACATGGGCACTATTCTGACGCATGAGAACTGTTCAGGCGCATGACTAAAAAAATTCCACTTAGATATTTTGCATTAGTCCTTGACTCATCTTGAGGTCGAGGAGGAGTTGTTACATATATAAGCATGTGCATTGTAATAGATAGCTAGTCCATTAACAAATAAATATTAATTCATATTGATTTCGCAATTGAAGATGACTATGATAGTTTTTGCCTCCTGTCACCAACTTACCATGTTGTGACAAATGTTCATAGGACAAATTGCACCGATTGACCTCGAGTCACACAGGTGGGGCTCGTCAGACCCAGTAGTACTACCCAAGTTTCCCTGCTATTCAATATTAACAATTCGAAAGTGTGAGGACTTTATCATGGTAAACATCACTATATTAATATTATACACTTCTTAATATATAAAGCATTAGTAAAGTTACCAGTATGCTATCTACCCCAAAAGAGGTTAAGTAAACAGTGGGGCATGAACTCACCTGATACGCGTATTGAGTACTTAAGATTTACTTGAAAGAACAAGTGGACAGTCAACCCTCAGAGGTTACCTAAATTAATAAAGTACATGAGTTGTGTAAACAGAGAATATGTGAAACCCTAAGTGCACTACAACTAAAGACTCAAGGTTTTAGAAGGATAGACATGTTTCCGTTTGACCCGTTGGTGACATTATGTGTTGTAAACCATTTAGACAGTCATGTTCACATATTATTCATGGTTAACATTCTAGTGAATCAGCCTTTGTTAACGAGTCGGGGGTCTCTTCGGAAGCGGTCTCTCTATCTCTCAGGATAGAGGAAAGACTTGCCACCACATACCCCTCCCAGACCCTGCTCTTCAGCGGGATACACTGGGTATGTTTGTTTGTTTGTAACATTCTAGTGAATCACATATGATGCTACATTCCCAATGCATTGCTTAAATCATCATACTATGTACATATCATACAAGTCATGTAAGTTCTTAGCATCTAGCATACTCAGTGTGTTCATAACACAACTAGTGTATCATATAAATGGTCAGATCATGCATAACTTACTTATATGACCTATAACCACACACATTCAACATGTCCAATACATACCACCTACATCAAGATGATTGATTTCCAGTCCCAAACATGATGTCCTAGTTACTAATCAACATTCAAAACCAGACATGATCACAAGTACACAAATCACCCAATAACCAAATAAACATTCCATACAACCCAATTAACAGATTCTATCACTTTAGGCGTCCAAACAATCATTCTAGCATGATCCTAATGTCATGAACATGTCCAATTACCAATATCCAATGTTCATCCAAATTAAAGTTTCCCTTTTGGGAAAGTTCATCCCAAAATCTAATCAACACCCAATGTACACATAATTCATCAATAATATACTATTCAAGCTCATAACAACACAACTAACCATGATCACAACATCAAACTACCATAATTCATCAATTCATATCTAAAAAGTTTCTACTTTTGGCAAGATATGAACAACAACATCTAACATAAGGTTTCTAGCATTCATATCAACAATCTAGCACCTAATCAGCATCATAAGACATCCATAACATAAACACATTACCAATTCAACGTTACATGCAAAATAAAGTTACTATTATTAGTAACCTATGAACAAAACCCTCAATTCAACAATTTCTTGCATGATTCATGTTTCCTAGTATTCATACAACCTAATTAACATCTTACCAACATCAAACAACTATCGATTCCACATAATCATCACCAATTTCGAATTAGGGCTCATCTAGATTCAAAGTTCATGATCCATCCATTAAAAACGTATCATTCATGCATAATCAACGTTAAACAACATACATACAGCCAAACTAACATGTTACCATCATCACAAACAACAATAATCAACAATTTTGATCCCATACTCGAATTAGGGTTCGGCCCTAATGAGAAAAACCCACAAACATCAAACTAACCTTCAATTCACGTGTATACTTGTCAATGGAGATCCAAATTGCGTTTTAGCACTTGTAATCGATCAAACCCGTAGCTAATTTGTTGTTCTTGACTGAAAATCGTAGGGAGAGGGGATGGGAATGCTGGTCGTGACCGTGGGGAGGGATTGTGGGCTAGGGTTTGTTTGTTTAGTTTAAGTTACAGAGATTTACCCAACCCTTGCATTTTGTATTTTTATAAAATTTAAGCTTTTAAACTCTTTGTAATGTTTTTTAACTTAATAATATGAATATATAAACTTATGATAACACTTATATATTTTACTTTATAAAAACACAAGAATACGAATTAACACACGCGTTTCCGCGTTATGCGATAAAATTTACCGTTAATATTTAAATCACGTAAACACATAAGCATAACACAATAATCATCTAATCAACTAGATTATTATTAAATTAACATTATTAATTATTATTAGGTCACCAACATCAAACGACAACTAGTGTGTGCTTACGGACACGTGTATGCAAAACTTAACGGAACTAACGGAGTTTGGTAACGAAAAATTACCGGATGTCACATTATCCCCATGTTGAAAGAATTTTTGTCCCGAAAATTGTGTTACATGGCGAGAGTGTTCCATCACATGGTGAGAGTGTTCCATCAGTTCCAACGAACTTTAACTATGGAAAGAAATATCTTGCTCTACTTAAGTGTTTTCACCTCACGATCCAACGAACTCACCTCGACAGGTTCTTCGATAAAGCGTAATGGTTCATCCACTTGAACATCTTCTAGTGGTACAATTAGTGTCTCATCCGATAAACACTTCTTCAGATTTGAAACGTGAAACATATTGTGGACTCCACTCAGCGAATCAGATAAGGCTAGTCGATAGGCCACTGGACCTATTCTTTCTAGTATCTCAATGGTCCAAAGTACCTCGGATTTAGCTTTCCTCACTTGCCAAACCGAACTACGCCTTTCCATGGTGAGACTTTCAATAGGACCTTGTCGCCAATTTGAAACTCTAGAGGTTTCCGTCTCTTATCAGCATAACTTTTCTGTCTATCTCGCGCTGCAGCCATACGGTTCCGTATCTGCACAATCTTCTCAGTGTTTCATGAATTAGCTCGGGACCCGTTAGTTGACTATCACCCATTTCAGCCCAGCAAACCGGTGATCTACACTTTCTTCCATACAAAGCCTCGAAAGGTGCTGCCTGTATGCTAGTGTGATAACTGTTATTATAGGAGAATTCCACCAATGGCAGGTGAACTTCCCAGTTGTTCCCGAAATCAATCACACAAGCACGAAGCATATCCTCTAAAGTCTGTATGGTATGCTCACTCTGGCCATCAGTTTGTGGATGATAAGCAGTACTCATATCCAATCGTGTACCCAGAGATTTTTGTAGTGATTGCCAGAAGTGTGACGTGAAACGAGCATCGCGGTCAGAAATAATCGAGATCGGTACACCGTGTCTCGAAAAAATTTCCTTCAGATACAGTCGGGTTACTTTCTCCATCTTATCCGTTTCCTTAATTGCAAGGAAGTGAGCGGACTTGGTCAACCAATCCACAATGACTCATATTGTGTCACAACCAGTATTAGTCCGGGGTAACTTAGTAATAAAATCCATGGAGATTTGTTCCCATTCCACATTGGTATCTCAGGTTGTTGTAACAGTCCAGATGGTTTTTGGTATTCTACTTTGACTTTTGAGCAGGTCAAACACTTGCTCACATACGTAGCTACATCCGCCTTCATGTTAGGCCACCAGTAGTGCGCCTTTAGGTCATGATACATCTTGTCAGATCCAGGATGTATAGAGTACTTAGACTTGTGTGCCTCACTCATAACTAATTCCCTTAGATTTCCATAAACAGGCACCCAAAGTCTATCCATGAAGTACCGAATTCCATCATCTCTCACCACTAGTTGTTTATCCATTCCCCGTAATGACTCAGAACCAATATTTTCCTCTTTCAAGGCTTCTATCTGTGCTTCCTTAACTTGCTCAGGCAGTTGAGTGCTGATTGTAAGCTGTAAGGCTCTCACCTGCCTGGGTTTAGCTGTTTCCTTCTGGCTTAAGCATCGGCAACCACGTTCGCCTTTCCAGGATGGTATTTGATAGCGCAATCATAATCATTCAGAAGTTCCACCCAATGTCGTTGCCTCATATTCAACTCCTTTTGCTCGAAGATATGCTGAAGACTCTTGTGATCCGTGTAGATAGTGCATTTGGTACCGTACAAGTAATGTCTCCAAATCTTCAGGTAAAAACCACTGCACCCAATTCTAAGTCATGGGTAGTGTAGTTCTTCTCATGAACCTTTAGTTGTCTTGAGGCGTAAGCTATTACTTTATCTCGCTGTAATAGGACACAACCCAATCCTTGAATGGATGCGTCACAATACCCATGAAATCATCTGTTCCCTCTGGCAGTGCCAATATTGGTGTACTACAGAGTTTTTGTTTTAACAGTTGAAAAGCTGCTTCTTGACTTTCACCCCATTTGTATGTTGTTCCCTTATGGGTCAAGGCTGTGAAAGGTTATGCAATCTTAGAGAATCCCTCTATGAATCGTTGGTAATACCCTGCTAATCCCAGAAATTGCCTTATCTCGCTCGGTGTTTTGGGTATAGACCAATTCTTTATCGCTACAATCTTGGCAGGATCAACATGTATCCCTTCTCATTCACAATATGACCTAGGAATTGCACTTCTTGTATCCAGAAGTCACACTTGGAGAATTTGGCGTACAGTTGCTCATTCTTCAGTAATTCTAAGATCATTTGTAAGTGCTCTTCATGATCCTCCTTGGTCTTAGAGTATATCAGTATATCATCGATAAACACAATGACGAACTGATCGGATAGGGTTTGCACACGCGATTCATGAGATCCATGAACACCACAGGTGCATTAGTCAACCCAAAAGGCATGACCAAGAACTCGTAATGACCATAACGAGTACGGAACGCGGTTTTGGAAATGTCTTCTTCACAGACTCTAAGTTGATGATATCCAGACCTCAAGTCGATCTTCGAATAATAACTTGATCCCTGAAAAACAAATTGACGATACGAGGTAGAGGGTGTCGGTTCTGGACTGTAACTTTGTTTAACTCCCTATAATCGATGCACATTTGAAACATGCCATCTTTCTTCTTAACAAAGAGGACAGGGGCTCCCCAAGGTGAGGTGCTAGGTCAAATAAAGCCCTTATCTAAAAGCTCCTGAAGTTGTGATGACAACTCCTGTAGTTCGTTCGGTGCTAATCGATAAGCTGCCCTAGCAATCGGGCTGCGCTGGGAGTCAACTCGATCTGGAATTCCACTTGGCGGTGAGGTGGTAGTCTAGGAAGATCCTCTGGAAACACCTCCAGAAAGTCGCGTACAATAGGAATGTCCTCCATTTTCCTCTCTTCCGGTTGCTTATCGGTGACGAGTGTCAGGATAGCTAAATGAGCTTTTCTTAACAACTTTTATGCCTTCATGTACGAGATGATGCCTTCATGTACGAGATGATGCCTATCACCGCACCACTCCTATCACCTCTGACCGTAAGAATTTCATCACCAACAAGAACCCGTATGATTTTCTCGTGGCATATGACTTCTGCTTGCTTATTAGAGAGCCAATCCATGCCTATCACTACATCAAAACTCCTTAGCGTAACAAGCATAAGATCTATAGTGAAAGTATGACCAGCAAGCTCTATCTTGCAGTCTCTAAGGATATGCGTTACATGAATTCGCTTACCATCAGCCAATTCTACGACATACTTAGACTCCAATGCAGAAGGCATATCGCTTAAGAGACTACAAAACTTATTAGATATAAACTCCTATTGGCTCCAGTGTCAAACAGTACAGAAGCAAAACGACCATTAACAAAAAATTTACCAGTAACAGTAGTAGGATCGTTTAGAGCCTCACCTGAGCCAATGACGAAGGCTCTCCCTTTGGCTCCATTATTGTTACCACAATTTCCATTTCCGTTTCCATCATTGTTGTTGTTATTGCCTTGGTTGTTGTTGTTTTAGCCATTGCCATTACTGTTTTTCCTCAGCTGCGGGCAGTTTCGCATGTAGTGCCCCTCCTTTCCACACTTAAAACAACCCTTGGAAGTCTCCTGAGGTTGCTGTGGCTTCCTAACCAACCCACCACGGCAATCCTTGGCCAAGTGTCCTATTTTGCCACACCGTTGACACTTGAAATTGTCACATCTTCCCACATGATGATAGTTGCACCGCGTGCACCTCGGTTATTTACCACCGTAACCGCTCGGTCCTTGATTGTTCGAAACTGACTGGTTGAAAGTACGATTGTTGTCGAACCTCCTTTGTTGTTGCTGCGGTGGTTGTTGCTGAGGTTGATGTTGACCACCGGACGATGATGATTTATTGTTGTTGTTGTTATTGGTGTTGGAGGAATCCCACTTCCTCTTGTTGTTGGGCATGCTCGCCGCAATGCCCCGTTTTGGTAACCGTCCTTGTTCCACCGCTTCATCGGTCAGTTTGTGGGCTAGGCGAATAGCTTGCTGAATAGTAACCGGGTTGGAGGAATCCTATTGTCGGCTATGGCGATCTGAAGCGCCGCCAACTGGGCTTCTAAGGTAGCAATCCTATTGTCGGCTGCTTCGTCGCGCAGTTCTTGAGTAGTCACGCGTCCACTAAGTGTCAGATAACCATCCCGCATGTGGTAACATCCTTCCAAGGTCTTACCATGTTGTTCCGCAAGTGTATCCAGCTGGTGTCGTAGTTTGTACACCTCGTGCTGTAGTGTACAAACGTCACTCGTGAGTCACCTGACTCGGTGCTTATGTTCCTATTGCAGCTCTGAAGATCCTTGATCTCCGTAAGAATGAGATGATGCCCACAAACTCCGCTGCGTTTCTGGAGGTCAGATCCAGATGAGCGCAAACATTGTGCTTTGTGCTTATGATCCAACGACTTGCCATCTGTTACACAATGTAAATAAATGTTAGTGCATGTTGAGGATAGCTAATTTCAGTCAAAGAACTTTAAACTTTGGTTTAATCGTGCGACTGAACAAACGACTGAGTTTCAGTCGTACGATTGAACTGTGCGACTGAGATTTAGTCAAACGATTTAGTTCATGCGTACGACTGAGTCATGCGATTGGACTCAGTCGCATGTCTTCTCATACGTGTATCTCAATCGTGTGCCTGAACTCATTTGCATGGTTCAGTCGTACGATTGAGTCATTCGTTCATCTTAGTCGTACGATTGAGCCAATCGTACAGTTCAGTTGTACGATTGAAGTACATCAGCATGACAAGTCGTCCATTCGACTGTTTGTCAATTCAAATTCTTGTATTGAGCAATACTAAGTGTTAAACATCAAAATTATGCTCATTACACTCAGAACCAACCGACTAAGGATCTTTTACCATTATTTTGATCTTGAAGCTCAGTTTAAATGGTTTATTAGTCGGCTTAAGGTTCAGTTACTGTTAGGTCAAAATGTTTGCCCATTTTGATGATTTGACACGGTTTGTTCGATGATTTCTCTTGTGCAGTACTTGTATGATCGAAAGCAAACGTCAGAGCACACGAATATATGGTAAAGGTGAGTTAAACAAAATTTTGGCAGAAATTCTTTAGGTCGTGCGAATTGGAGGCGATTTGGGAGATTGAGCGACTGAGGCCGATTCGACCTGTATATATACTAGGGCAAATCCTAGTCGGGCGACTGAGCCGAGTCGCATAGGTCAGTCGTACGATTGAGTCTAGTCATATGAGTGATTCATGCGACTGAGTCTCAGTCGTACGATTCACCCAATTGTTCAGTTCCAATCGTACGATTGAGGTTCAGTCGAACAACTGTGACAGTCGGTCACCTTCAATCATGTGCTTGGACTCATTCGCATTGTCCATTCGTACGATTTGACTTATTCGTGTGTTCTAATCGTACGACTGGACCATACTTATGATTCAGTCGTGCGACTGGGCCATACTTGTCATCTTTTGACCATTTTACCATTTCGACCCTTAGTTCCATTTAAAAGTAGATAAAACATTATGAGCAATTTGATC
Organism: Flaveria linearis; assembly: GCA_024085815.1. Lineage (NCBI taxonomy): Eukaryota > Viridiplantae > Streptophyta > Magnoliopsida > Asterales > Asteraceae > Flaveria > Flaveria linearis. The sequence goes on from CM044009.1 coordinate 54,119,085, forward strand.
ATCGCACACATGACCATTTTAATAAAAACAGTTTGATCACCTCAGATGTGATCCATTTATCCACCTGATCATCTCAGACATGACCTATTTATCCACCCGATCACCTCAGACGTGATCCATTTATCCACCCGATCACCTCAGACGTGATCCATTTATCCACCTGATCACCTCAGACGTGATCCTTTAACCTTTCAGAAACAATTTGTTTAAATAAACGTTAAGCTCATTTGGTGACGTTTACAGAGAACATTTTGCACAGTCCGACATTGACACATTATACATATAACTTGAAAATGTTAAAACTACGAACAAAATAAAACATCTTTTTGTGATTTTGTTAGGTCAGGTTAGTGTAGCCTATTAACATTGACATCATATCAAGGACAGACTTATATGGAATCAGACAAGCATAAACACCATTACTTGGAACCTTTTATATGTATTTAACTTTAAACCCTTGCATAAATTACATATCACAGTTATTCACACATCTAAGACTTCTAAAATCTAACTGGGAATCATGCTTGACATGATAAGTAACACCCATTGATTTTGAGCATCAGGCAATGCAGCTGATGATTTGTGTAGGTTGGACTCACCGGCATGTCGGTGTTATTGTTTTGTGTAAATTTGTGTTTTTCATTGTTAGCGAACCTAAGGGCGAATCTATAGGTTCGCCCGATAGTTCAGACTAGTTTACAATTTGGTTATGCTTGTATGTTACCAGGCGAATCTGCAGATAGATCGCCTAGCGAACTTATAGTTTTGGCTGACAGATTCGCTTGCAGCGAATCTGTCAGCGAACCTAGGCCTGCTACTATATAATGTTCGTTTGATCTTTGTTAATGCAACTTTTGCACATTCACTTATTGAAAACCTATTGTTGTGTGACGGCTAGAGGTGCTAGGAACTTATTTGTTCATTATTGTAGCTTTATATCCTCTATTCATCCTTGTTTGATCTTTACATTGATTGTTTAGCAAGAATCTCTTATAGTTCGATGAATTTCAGTGGGATATGTGTGTGTTTGTGATCATTTGCACTGTTGAATCGATCATGTTGGACCAACAATATGGTATCAGAGCCTTAGTGCTCTTGATAGTTTGATTTTTGATTTGTTCTTGGGGTTTTTGAGGTAAAACTCTTTTTGATTCATTTCGCACCTGTTCATCGTGTTTTTGATATGGAAACTGCTTGGGGATTGTAGTTTTTGGTATTAGGAAGCTATTGAAACAAACCGTTCATCAATTGGTTGTGTTTTGAGCAAGTTTTGGTTGATTTCTTGTTGTCTAAGTTTGTCTCGTACCCAGCGAATCTATATTATTCATCCAGTGAACCTAGCTGTTTCATCCAGCGAATCTAAGGAAAGTTGCTTTTCAATCTTTGCTGACCTTTTGGACAGCGAATCTAGCCTTTTGAACGAAAGTTCACTGCTCTTGGTTGACAACCAAGCGAAGTTGCTGCTGAACCTAATTTTGAACGAAAGTTCTTATCTTGCCTAGCGAACTTGCTCAGCGAATCTGCTTTCTCGTGCACACTGCCGAGCGAATCTGTTGCTGGTCTACCAAGCGAACCTGTAGGTTCACCCAGCGAATCTATTAGCGAATCTACATCAGTTTCAGCAAATCCAATTTCTGATCTTATCATGTCTGCTACAAGTGTGAATTTGACTGATATGGAGTGTGTTCAACCAAACAGGCCACCGAGGCTTGTCAACGGAGAGAATTTTGAGGATTAGAAACGGTGCTTGAAAGCTTTCTTCTTCTACACTGATCATGGTCAATGGGAATCTATCACTAATGGGCCTCACCTACCTACAACTGTCGGATCTGTTACTTCACCAAATCAGGATCCTAACACTTATACTGAGATTGACATCAAGTTGCTCGATCGTGACAAGAAAGCTTTTGGAGCTTTGATTCTGTGTCTGCATCAGGATATTTATAACAGGTTTGCTGAGCACACTACCGCTATGGCTTTGTATGATGCTCTATGCGAGTTTTATGACGAGAACGAAGATTTGAAGAAAGACAAGAAAGCTCAGGCTCAGAAGGAGTTTAACTCATTCGTGGGATATAAGCATGAGACACTTACTGATATCACAAACCGTTTTCTATCAGTTTCAAGCAATCTGAAGAAGTATGATGAACAGCTTGGAAATCATGAGCAAGTGAGTAAATTGTTAGACTCTCTTCCTGCTCAGTGGAGTCTGCAAATCAAACTACTCAAACAAGAAAGAAATTTTACAGATTACAAGTTGATGGATGTAATCAACAAGTTAAAATCATTTGATCTTGATGTGAAGAGAAGAGAGTATAATCAAACCATGATGTCTCCCAATGTTCCTCCTTAAAACGCTGCACTGATTTCATCCGCTGCAAACTCTAACTATTATGGTGTAGCTTGTGGGAGTTCATCTGGTAATGGTGGCTGTGCTAACTCTGGGTATGGTAAAATTGTCAACTCAGGTGGTGGTTGTAAGGATGTTGGGTCAAGTTCAAATGCCGTAGTTTCTACTCAAATTCCACACGATACGATGGCACTGTTTGGGTTATTTGTGCACAGTTATGAGGCTTTGGTGGCCGGAGAATTGAAGGGACGTGGTATGATAGTAGAAGACATGTATCAGGTTGATCCTTATGACCTTGAAGAAACCGACATTCAATGGCAAATGGCCATGCTTACTCTTCGTGCCAGGAGGTTCATGGAAAGAACTGGCAGAAAAAATTTTGGAAACCAGAGTCAGAACAACGCTCTAGGATATGACAAGTCTAAGCTCAGATGTTTCAATTGTAAGCAGCTTGGTCATTTCAAAAGAGAGTGTCCTTCTCCCATTGTCATTGAACCTGTTAATTCTGGAAACTCAAGAACCATCCCAGTCATGGATAAGGTTGAAGAAGCTAAGCCCAAGAAAGAAACTGCTCTGTTGACCAATTTTGATTGGAGTGCAGAAATTGAGGAGTCAAAGGAGGAAATCAACCATGCCTTGATTGCTGAGATAGTGGAGGAATATGCTCATGATGATGGGGACATTGACAGTTTTAATCCTTTCAAGGAGTTCTATGGTGAAGCTGATAATGAAGTTGATGGCAATGGTGAATCTATTGGGTCTGAAGCCATTCAAAAGGTTAAGGAGTGTGTAGATGTAGTTCAGAAAGATATGGTTCAAGAAGAGATTGTTCAAACTGGCTTGGTGTGTGAAGCTGTTAAGGAAGAGGTTAAACTGGATTGTGAATCTGCTGGAAAGGAAGCTGATGAAAATGAGAAGCTGAAAATGAGTTCAATGATTGAAGAAGCCAAGAAAGAAGGTGTGGAGGAGTACAAGAGGAACACTCCTTATTGCCAATGTGATCATGCTCTCGCACCAGAAAAACTGGTAATGGGTCTCCCTTATGAAATTGTTGAAGATATGTGTTCCTCTGCATGCAAAATCCGTTTGATTGGTATATATAAAGCTAATAGGTTGCTTATAATGAATGAAAATGAATTAAAGAAAACCAATAAAGAGCTTAAACAAAATGAGTCAAAGTATTTTGTTAAATTAAGAGAAGCTTTGAAAGAAAATGAACATTTAAAAAGGACCCTTTTGGAAAAGAATTGTGAGGTTAACTATTTAACTGAACAAGTCACACTTGCTGAATTTGAAGTCAGAAAACTTAAAAATAAATTAGAACAGTGGTCTCTTTCAAGCATGAAAAGGGAGGAATTATGCAAAAAACAAAGGGGGGCAAGGATCAAGACCGGTTTGGGTAATGAAAATGATGCATTGGTATATCCTCCACCTAGTACTTTCTGTTATTCTCCTATGCCCACTCCTCATCCATCAAATGAGTTGATACAAGAGATTATACAGAATGATACTAACAGCTCTATTGCAGGTTTAGAAGGAGATAATTCTAAGGAGTTGTGAGAAGGATATGATTATGGTGGCAGTGTTGGTCTTGGGAGCTCTAGTAGTCATGTTTTAAATTCCAAGAAGTCATTTGTAGACATTAGCTTAAGTAATCATTTTGTGTCTGGTGGAACCATTTTGGATTCAAACTCTAGGGCATGTAATAGTAACTTAGGATGTTCTGTTTCAAACACTTGTGATGACTTGAATGTTTTAAATTCAGCAGTTGATGCTAATGTGTGTATGAATGATGCAGCTCAACTTTCAGGTCATGTCACTGAAAGTGAAATAAAAACTAATTGCTTTAACAAATTCTTCTCTCATCCAATCCCATCTTTTACACCGATAAGGATTTCTAAACCAAAAGATAAAGATATGCCTTCTTTCTCTGAAAATAACAAAGATAAAATTGAACAAGAAACAGTTAAAGCGGAAGTTATGACAGGGAAGTCAAATGAGTCATATGACTCGAATAGTGATTCAGATTCAAGATTGTCTGAATGTAATGAAGAAATATCTATTGATAGAATTCCTTCATCACATTGTCCCAAAACAAAGTTGAGATCCCATTGCTTTAGATGTGGAAAGGATGATCACTTGATAAAGCAATGTCCTAAATCAGGTGGTCTTAATATTCAGAATAAATCTTTTGGAACTAGATTAACAGCTTATGTGAACGGTTTCTTTTGCAGAAAATCTGTTCCTCCAAGACCTAAGTACACTAAGACTTGGGTCCCAATTTCCAAGGTCTAACCAATTTTTTTTGTGTCAGGAACATTCAGAGGCCGCTGTAAATAGTTATTGGCATGTAGATAGTGGATGTTCCCGACATATGACTAGGTTGAAGGACCTGCTGACAAATTTTAGAATAATTGATGGTGGCTATGTTGCTTTTGCTGGAGACAAGAATGGTGGAAAGATGATTGGCCAAGGAGATGTTTCAAATGGTTTCCTTACTTTGGAGAAAGTCAACTATGTTCCAAAATTGGCATTCAATCTTCTCAGTGTATCACAAATCTGTGATAAAGATATTCCTGTGATGTTCCTCGCCAATGAATGTCTGTTCTTGAAACCAGAGTTCTCAATCCCTGAAGAGATGGTGATCATACGAGCTCCAAGGAGAAATGATACCTATTTGTTAAATATGGGATCGAAAGAATCATCTTCCACTGTGACTTGTCTTTTATCAAAAGCTTCTTCCCATGAATCTTTTTAGTGGCATAAAAGATTAGGGCATATCAATTTTAAATTGATAAATAAGTTAGTTAAGAACAATTTGGTCAGGGGACTACCACTGAAAGATTATTCTGTGGTAGAAAAATGTATGGCTTGTGCAAAAGGAAAACAACACAAAAAGCCACATAAACTTAAACTTCAAAACTCAATTGGGCATCCCCTCGAATTGTTACATATTGACTTATTTGGCCCTATCAGTGTTAAATCAATTGCTAAGAAATCTTATTGTCTTGTTGTGACAGATGATTACTCTAGGTACTCTTGGGTGAGATTTCTGTCTAACAAAAGTGAGACCGCTGAGGAATTGATGAAGCTGATCCCACTGATTGAGGTTCTTGGAAAGAGAAAGATTCAAGCCATCAGGAGCGACAATGGCACAGAATTCAGAAACCACATCTTTAATTCATTCTGTGAACAAAGGGGTATTCTCAGACAGTTCAGTGCTGCCAGAACACCTCAACAAAATGGTGTTGCTGAACGTAAGAACAGAACTCTAATTGAAGCAGCTAGAACGATGTTGATCGAGTCAAAGCTTCCAATTATCTTTTGGGCTGAGGCAGTTAATTGTGCAGCTTATGTTCTTAACTAGGTATTGATTGTCAAGAGCAAAATGAAGACATCATACCAGTTGTTCCAAGGAATTAAGCCTCTTATTGATTTTCTGCGCCCTTTCGGTTGCTCTTGTACTCTGCTAAATACCCAAGACCAGAAAACGAAGTTTGGTGCTGTCTCCGATGAATGTTTCTTTGTTGGGTACTCAGAAACACAAAAGGCGTATCGTGTGTATAATAAACGATCGCGGATTGTGCAAGAGTCCTACTATGTCGACTGGCAAGAATCCAACTCAACAAGCATTGGAAGTGAGCCTGCATGGTTTTATGATTCTACCACTGTCTTCAAGACATTCAATTTGCCAAGTCCCGATGATGATGACGTTATTCCTCACTCGCATGTGAATCTGATTCCACCACAACCGCAACCGTCTACCACCACCTCATTACCTCCCACTTCATTTGATATCCCATCTTCACCACCTTCACCACCACTTCCATCATCTGATCCATCATCTCAACCATCTTCATCTAATCCTACAAGCTCATCTACCATTCCATCCACCGCTTCATCCATTCAAAATCCTCCTATCGATCCAATTCCCACAAATTCATCTCCTCTCGCACAACCAACCACTTCCACATCGACATCACAACATAACCCTTCATTGTCTGTCATGTTCCTGGAACAACAACTATCAATGAACCATACATTTCTTTTGGCTTTCAGCTGTTCCTACACAACAAGAAGAAAGTTAGTTACATTTGGAAACCCAAGCCTCATTGGTCTTGAGCTCTTCAAAATAGACTGAAGACAATGCAACAGTAATTGATCCTATGTTAAGACTTCGGGGATCATTTGCTGTAGTTAATGAAGAACTTTCAGTCACTTGGTCTTCCTTTATCTTCCATACCATCTTTGGAAGATTAGACTTGACCTTCAATACCTCTGAAGTTTTGACAACTTCAGAAGTATTGGAGACTGATACTTTGGAAGATTTTGCTTTCACTGCAACAAGCTTTAGTGCTTTACTTGTCTTCATTTCCATTTTGGACCTTCCGAAAGAAAAATATTTTCCTTCCGAGGCTTTCTTCTTCTTGCTCCTCTCTGAAGTCATCTTCTTGGTTTTGTTGACAGTATTTTCTGATTGTAGATACAATCCTTATCAAGATGAGAAGTACTACCACATATAATTCAATCAATTGGCTTCCTTTTAAGAGTTTTCTTGTGAATAGAAAATTGAGTTTGATCACTTTCCCTCTCCATCCCCGTCTTTTTAGATGTTATAACAAGCTTCCTAGGGTGAAACTTGCTTTTGGAGGTGGATGATTCATGCTGTGTAGTAGTGTTACACAGCTGATCAGCTTTCATCCCTTCACAGGGATGAGTTGGACATGAACTTGAACTCTTGGTACTAGAGTTCAGAGTTGTATCCACAGTCTTCACTACTTTAAAACCTGTAGAGATAAAAACTTGTTTCTGCTTAGAGTTGAAGGTGGCCTTGATCTCTTAAGCCCTCTTTGATCTCCTTTTGGTTGCTCTGATCAAGTTCTTCCTCTGTGACTTTGTCATCCCTGGTTTCTTCCTCTCCTCAGGAGAATAGTGATCCTTGTTAAGATGATCTTCTTCACTCTTCATAGATCTATCCTTCACTATCTACTCTTCATCCTCTTCATCACTGGAGTCTATGGATCGAAGCTCATCTTGATCAGTTCCACACCTAGGAGATCTTACTAACAACAGTGTGTGTGGAGGAGATATCTTACTAGATCCCACTCCCTGTTTGTTATGATAACACACTTTGGCATGTAGGGATGAGGATATTATGTTCTTGAAAGTCTCTTCTTCAAGAACATGTTTCTCTGCCTTGGCTTTGCTGATCACAAGCTCAGCTTGACACTCTGTTAACTTAGTGATGAGATCCTTAATTTGAGTCCTGTAGTTGGTATGTTTATGTTTGAGAGTTGAAATTAACGGTTTTCTTTAAGTCTTCTATTTTTAATTTATACTCATGTTCAGCTCTTTTGAAATCAAATTTTAAGATGATCAAGGACTCAAGATCAGATCTCATCTCTAAGTTATAGGACCTATATCTATTTACTTTAGCAATGCATTCTAGGGTACAAACATGTTCCAATACCTTGGCTTCAACAATATCTGCCATCAGTGCTTGGTTTGGAGACACATCTTCAAACTTGAAACTCCAATCATATCATCCTTCTTCAATAACAACTATAACTTAGTGCTTGGGCTTCTCAGTGTGTGGAGTTCCCTCAGTGTAGTTTAGCTTGGGTTGTGCTTGGTCACCATTAGTCCTGGGTGCCTTGCACTTCCTAGCAAAGTGTCCCATCTGGGTTGCATTTGTAATACTTCACTTTGCTTTTGTCTAGTCTAAACTTTCCACTTGACACATTGCTGGAAAACTTCCTCCATGTGCTCTTGTAGATTTTCTTGGCTCTATGAGTGAGAAGAGCCATATGTTGGGCTATTTCCATATTCTCCAGGTCATCCGAATGGATACAGTCCAAATCTTTAAGGGTGAAGAGGAAGTTGCCTATGCTTTCATCATGAGACACAAAGACTTGTGACGAGCTTGTCTCTTGGAATGGGCTTCCTTAGATGTAGCTCTCCCTTGGTGTCTCTGGGAAGGCGATGAAAGTACCCTTTGGTGAGTTGTTATGGTAAGAGATAAGATGGTGTTGTGGTTCTTTATAATCCCTTTCAACCACATGTAGAGCAGAACTCTGTTGATTGATAGAGATGGATTTTGCATGTTCATTTCCATCTGGTAGCCGCCGAGTATGCCATATAACTAAGTGAGAGTAAGGGCCTTGAGGTTTTCAGTCCTCTTAATGACCACACAGTAATGTGTATATTGTCTTGGAAGAGAGGACATGAACTTCCTCACAATATCCCTATTCTCCAGCTTCACTCCAACATCCACTAGAGTGTCCACAATCTCAACATACCTAAAGTATTATTAAGTCATGGTTTTATTTGTCTTGAATTTGAAGTTCTCAAACGGCTGCTGCAAGAGGTCTTTCTTGTGCTCTTTAGCTTCACTTGACCCCCTCATATATCAGCTTCACTGCATCCCATAGTTGTTTAACAGTTTTGCACTTCTTGAAGCCTCTGTAGATGGTATTTGGAAGAGCAGTTTGGAGGGTAGTCATGAGTTTTTGATCTATGTCTATTCTTTTTCTATCTTCATCAAAGTAGCTAACCACTTCTTTTGGTATCATGCCACCTCCAACAACAGCTGAAGAGGTGCATGGAATGTAAGGTCCTGTGGTAACAAACTCCCACATCCTACTGTCTTGTGACTTGATGAAGCCTTCTAGTCTTAGGCACCAAGTATCAAAATAATCTGGAGTGATCAGTGGGGAATTTACCATGGTGCTTGTTTCCATATCAGACTTAGAAGCTGTCATTTGATATGTTATGTGTTTTGTGAGAACTGAGGAGATTTAAGATGATGAGATCTTACAATCAAGAGCCTGGAATGCTCTGATACCAATTACAGGACCAGTTAAGGGAGGTTAATACAATCAGCCTCATAATAAGGAGAGTGTTAGAACACTTAACAGTTCAAATAGGGAACAAGGTTTGAATGAAAAAGGCAAAGAACATAAGTAAACAAGGAGAAAGAAGTCAAGAACAATGTGATATAGTTTTCAAGAATGGTGTATATTAGTCTCAAGTTCTTTTACAAGTGTTAAAATACATAAATAAGATACAAGACCCTGAGATACTTTATACTACACTCTACAACCGGCTATACTTTGAAAGCTAGCTGGAAATATTGATCGACAATAAGATCAATATAGAGTCTAAAGGCAGGTTGCCTTTTGACTAGTGACTATGACATGTCATAGCTTATATCCTAATATATTACAAAAAGGATAAAAGTACATAAAGTAGAAAGTTATAGACTCTAGACCTTAATATACAGTTGCAAAAGCATGAACCTTGTCACCAACTTATGCAAGTTGGTGAGACTTTAAAGTTGCAGCAGAAAGTGGGTCAACTTTATATAAAAATACATCCGAGGAAAGCATATTCTCCTCTATCTTTGGAAGAAATCAGTCTTCACTTCATTTGGCTTGTGAAGACTTTATCTTTGAAGCTTCGGAAGACTTCATCTTTGGCTTCGGAAGATTTGGTCTTTGGATTCGGAAGATTTTACACTTAGAATATTTTCTGTGTAGAGTGTAAAACTTCCGAAGCAACTTCTACCTTGTACATAGTACATACATGCAGGAAGCCTTTGGTTGCTCTGTTGCATCAGTCTTCTTATATAACCTTACAAGTTTTAAATTAGTATATATGTAATTGACTAAGGTTTAGAATGTGATATATATAACTAAAACTTTAATATGAGTATATATGTAGTTGATTAAGTTTTAAAATGGGTATATGTAAATAAGATTTTGAATTGAATGTATATGTAATTGATTAATTTGTACGAGAAAATATATAAATAGAAAAGCATGAGAAATTTACTTGACCGAAAGATATTTTTAATATAAAAAATGAATGGTTCAGAAATAAAAAATAATTTACGAAATAAGTGTGTGTTAGAAATGATAGTCGATTGACAATGAACATTTCCTATCATGCTTGAACATTTTCCTTACAAGAATACCATATTACAAATGTATGACCTATAAAATGTACCCTTTCTTATAAACACGTCTAATTTGATAACCATGAAAGAGACTGTTTTAAATATCATTATTCAAAGGGTAAATGCCATTTCTTATCTTTCACTTTGTTAAATTTGTTATTTCAATTCAAATACCTTTTTTTTTGTCATTTCAGTCATTGCAATTTACCAAATGTTATAATTTTCATCCACTCCACTAGCTTCGTTAAAATCTCCGTTAAATATAAGGGTACGTTAATCTTTTTCAAAACTCTAATTATTCAATTATAACAAATTAATCAATTAATTTTCAATCAAAACTAAAAAATATGAAGCGACTAATTAGACCAAACGCTTCGATTTAAAAGTTTCGATTAACTCTAACTCATGTTGTTTGATCTAGGTCTGATGTGGGATTTCAATTTATCTTCACGTTTTGTTCGAACGTGCACCGTTGTTTGATTGAGATCTAATATTGTCACATAGTGTTTGATTAAGATATGTTGTTGTCATGTTCAAACAAACGTGACAATACAAAGGTGACAATAACATACCTCAATCAAACAAAGTGTGACAACAACAGACCTCAATCCTACAGTAACCCTCAATCGAATAAAGGTACACATTAAAACAAAATATAAAAATTAATTGAAATCTTACAGCTGACCTCAATCGAACAACATGAGTTAAAGTTAACTGAAGCTTTTAAATCGAAGCGTCCGGTCTTGCTAGTCACTTTATGTTTTTTTAGTTTTAATTAAATATTAATTGATTATTTATTTTAATTGGAAAATTAGAGTGTTAAAAAAGGCTAAAATACCCTCATATTTAACTGAGATCTTAACGGAATTAATGAAGTGGATGAAAATGACAATATTTAGTAAACTACAGTGATTGAAACGGTAAAAAAAAGTTTTTGAATTGAAATAACAAATTTCAACAAAACATTAGAGACGAAAATGACATTTTACTCTTATTTAAAATAGAAACATCAAAATTATCATTTTGATAATACCGTTTTTCCTCACTAATTTTAACCTGCTAATTATTAAATCTTGACAGCCTCTCGAGATTAAATATATTTTATCATGTTTGTCAGTAATTGGACACTTAGGTGGTGTTTGTTTTTTAGAAAAAAAGCTTCTAAAGCTCTTTTGTCTACGCCAAAAAGAGGCGGACAGATGTTTGAGGTCTGCAGAGTGTTTGTTTTTTTAAAAACATTTCATTAAAAAACGTCTGCGTGACCTCTTCTTGGAGAAGAGGTGGAACGATATCTTCACATCTCTTCTAACCTCTTCACAAATACCCACAGTTCATTTCAACCCTAAACTACTTCTCTTCCCCAAATACCCACACCCCACTCCTCCCCACAACAACCTCTGCTCAGTCGCGACCTCCCCCTTTCGCGACCTCCCCACTCCTTCCCACCTCCCCCTTTCGCGACCGCGCCACCGTCACCAACCCCTCCTTTCGCGACCTCCCCCTTTAACACAACATTCCCCAAGTTACCCTATTAATCCAACTCTAAACACCAAGAAATTCTAACATAACAAATCTTTAAACTTCAATCAAACCTATGATTCAACTGATGAGTCAGAGCATGCGAACGGCAATCTCGCCGGAATAGATCTCGCCAACACCGGAGAAGAAGTCAACGAGGAGAAGAACTAAGAGGTCGCGCGCGGCTGCCATTATCGCCACCAAACAACCTTCGTTCCGCAATCGATTCACCGGATATGAAGCTTTGAGAGGAATAGCGTGAGAGCAATGATTCTTACCCGATTTATAAAGCGCACAACTGCAGGTACGGTCTCATCCGAACATCGATGTCATCGCCGGAGGTGCTTCCTCTGAACCGGTTTGTGGAGATGGAATCTCCGGCAGCTCATACTTGTGGAGCTTTCTTTCTTTCTAGATCTGGAGAGGTTCTGGTATGTTTATATGACTACAACTTTCTTTTTTAGTTTGCATTTTAGCTTTTTTGAAATGGAACGTAAATATTGTTAAAATCTATCTATCCATCCTAATTAAAAATATAATATAATACTAAATAAAAAATAATTTCAGTTTATTTTAGTTTATTTCAGCAGTCTGCAGACGTTACAAAACAAACAGTTTTCTTAATACAGACTGCAGAGGTTTGGTCCACCTCTTCTCCTACAGATGTCTGCAGATGTAACTGCAGACGTTTTACATATTCAGAAACAAACAACACCTTAGTCAAGATCTCGAGAACCTTTTGAGATATTGCAAAAGTTATCAAGCTCTTGCAAAAGATGTCTTGATCGCAAACATGTTTCGTTGTCTCTGAAAGATTGAACTCTTGAGGATAATGTTAAGATTCTAGTTGCTAGACTCATATTTCAAATTTTTAAGAGTGGATCGAAAGAATTGGTTGGAGGGAAAGCCCCACTCATGTCTAGCTCAATAATATAGCGGAAGGTTCAAAATTGAGCTTAGACCTCTTATAATTTTATTTTTTGTATCAGGCTCTTTAAAAGCCCGTTAGGCCCCTTATACTTTTTAAAATCTTGTTATACACTTGCTTGTCCTTAGTATAGCACAATTTTAATCACAATCCTTAAGTGTGTGTTCATGAATTTAGTCTTATTTTCCAGGTTCTTGTCTTTGTTTATGAATCTGCTTTCTTAGCAGAAAACTTGACAACCATGTATATACATTCTTAGAAGAAAATTAAAAGTAGGGGAAAAATTGATCTACTTTGGAATGGAAAGAAGGCTTACATCCATAAGTTTGGTTTTAACACAAGTAAGTCAAAGAATCGAAGTTAAAGTTAATCACATATTCTAAAAATCGAGTGGAAACTATGTTTCATTTTCTTTCGATTTCATATGATAATGCTTCAGACACTTGTATTATTATTATTATCTTTAGGTTTAGGTTTTAGACTTTTGGCTTTAATTTAAAGTTGTTTGTATGTTTGCTTTTTATTAATTTCACTTTGTTTTAACTGGGATTGTACTTTGTTATGGACTGGATTTGGATTTGTGTGTTAGAAATAAAAAATGTGATACCGGATGGTTTGTAGCCAGCCAATTATTGTGTTTACCCGGTCACATGCTTGTTTGTATGATTGAAAACGTCGCTTGTGAATTAAATGTACCCTCTCTTTCCCTCTTTTGTTTTACCTCTTTCTTGAAGTTATTTCATCAACACAATTCAAAAGTCGTCAAAACTTTATGTTTTACTCAAAGATAAACCTTGATCCAAGAAACTATACACATATGGTGGGAGGAAAATAAATGGTGTCGGCAGCACAACACCATCGTTTCTCAAAAACACCAATAAATACCTACTCTGGTCAATAGCACGAACAAATTCTTTAACATAAAAGTAAGACTAACTTTCCCACTTGGTTTTATTTGGGGGGGGGGGGGGGTTGTTCTATATACAAGAAACCGCCTTGAATATATATGGGATCCCCATTAGACGAGAAGCCTAATACCTAAAAAAGTGAAAAAAGACGTAATGAATCTCTTATCACCATTTGCATCTTTCTAGCAAAGCTCTCAACTATTGTCTTATTAGAATACATTTTTTCTACTCTTTGCAATGATAGCCACTTCTATATTAAGCTATACTACAACCTTAATCCTAAGAAGGGGGTAAGACTGAAAGATCAAAATGATTATAGAAAGTGCTACGAAAGTAATACCCAAAGAGCAGGTGGAGAAGATCGGTGGACCTCATCCAATTTCGTATCGGTGGTTCCATAAGATTTAATTTGTTGGGAGGTGTATACGTTTTATATGGGAACAACAACATAAGATTGACTTGGTACGGATGTGTAGAAGTTTAAGCTGGGAACGCAGTCAAACCATATAAAAGTTATATTTCACTTGTTTTTATTTTATTTTTCTTTTGTTATTTATTTTGTCAATCAGTTGTTTTTATCAGTATTATATTTTTATTTTTATTGTTATTATCTAATTAAATGTTCTTTTAAGTTTTAGAAAATTTTTAAAACCCAGATTATGTTTAACTTATTTATTAAAAAAAGTAACTTATATTTTTAACTTTTTAGCAAAATTTCTTCACTTTTATACAGAAACATTCTTTTAAAATTATCTAAAAACAATTATCATAAAAACGTTATTTTCTAACTTTTTTTATAGACGTTTATTTTATTTTTCTAATTAAAGAAACCCTTTTTATGTTCTTATAAGAGAATGATTGTTTTAACTTTTATGAAAATGTATTTAGTTTTTTTAACTGGTCTTTTTATAAAATGGTCTTTTTAAAATGGTCTTTTTATTGGTGGTTCCATAAGATTGACTGTTGGGAGGTGTATACATTATATCTGGGAACAACAACATAAGATTGACTTGTTATGAAGGTGTAGATGTTTAAGCTAGGAACGTAGTCAAACCATATTAAAAATGATATTTCACTTGTTTTTATTTTTCTTTTGTTATTTATTTTGTCAGTCTGTTGTTTTTATCCATATTATATTTTTATTTTTATTGTTATTATTTAATTAAATGTTCTTTTAAGTTTTAAAAATTTTTAAAACCCAGATTATGTTCAACCTATTTTTTGAAAAAAGAACCTTATATTTTTAACTTTTTAGCAAATTTTTCTTCACTTTTATATAGTAACGTTCTTTTTAAATTATCTAAAAACAATTATCATAAAAACGTTATTTTCTAACTTTTTATAAAAAACTTATTTTATTTTTCTAATTAAAGAAAGCCCTTTTATGTTCTTATAAGAGACTGATTGTTTTAACTTTTATGAAAATGTATTTATTTTTTTAAAATGGTCTTTTTACATAAAAATGTATATACGTTGATTTTTGAATTTATGAACATATTTTTTAACCTTTACCGAAATGTTATTTGTTTTTTTTTTTTCTAATATCATCTTTTTTTATAATAACGTCATTTCTTAATCGTTTTTTGCTTTTAAACCTCTTTAAGGATTTTTTTTAATTTCTTAAAATAAAAGAAACTACAAGAAAAAAAGATAGGGCATTTAAAAGAGAAAATAAAAAATATTTTTTTTCAAATAATTAAATATTTTAAAGGGGGTATGACAAGCATGAATGAGGCAAATTTAGCCAGACTCATGGTAATTTTAAAATTTTATTTGTCTTATATTGTTAACTGATGTTGAATGATTATAAGGGTAGCGTTATTGTAAAAAAATGTTAATTTAAGAACTTTAAAAAATTATAAGGTTGACATATGTCATTTTATTGTATTTAAAAATGATTGTATTTTGGTTATTATGTCAAATTAGTATTATGCCCCCCGCGTTGTAACGAGGGGCCTAAATCCATGGCAAGTAGCATCACCGTCACACCACCATCAGTGACCACTGGCAACGGAAAAGTTCGTATTAAAAGTGAAAAAAAATGAAAAACATAAAACTGAATGTAAAAACATTGAACCATATATACGTGAAATGTTAAACATTAAAAACAATAATTAAATCGATCTAGGAGCAGCGCGTAGTGACCGAGCCGCTAAATGGAAAATACACACATAAGAACATTGAATCGCACGCGTATGTTGCGGTATGTTAACTCGTAAAATTTAGACCGAAATGTAAACGGAAAATTCATAAAAGATAAAAAATATAGAAGACCAAAATTGAGAGTAAGAAAATTTAATGGTTATATTGTAAAAGATATGTAGTATTGGGATTAAAAGAATAATTTGAAGATAAAAAACCCAAAATTAAGTACAACCAACTAAAACTAAATTTATAACTCATTATGCATAAAGAAGTTAGTAATTAGTATAATTTACATAAATCAGGTTATTATGTCAAATATATCAAATTATTGTACTAACTATTTTTTATTATTTGTTAAATATATTAATCATTGTGTTTCATACTTTAGATGATTTCGTATTATTTTTATCATTGTTTGTCATATTTAGTATAAAATTATTATTATTTTATCACTTTATTTTATAGTTATAAGTATACAGTAATGTTATTTCATTAATATATATTTTTTAAAACTTATCATTTTAGAAAATAAAAATAATGTCTAAGAAAACGCATTGACGAGCAAGAAAAAAAACATAATAAGATATTTGTCATTATGTTTTACGTTACTTTTTGTTATTTTATCATTGTTTTGATTTATAAGATAAAAAGGTTATTATTTTATCCTTATATCTTGCGTACTAGAAGTTCACAAAAAATGTTATATTACTATTATGTTTTTGTTTTTGATTTAAACATTTAGAAGGAAAACACAATAAAAAATAAAAAGACGCAATAAAGTGAAAGAAAGAGACCAGCAATAGTTATATGAGCCGTAAAAATATTTAATTTTTGTATATAGCGATAATATATTCGTTTTAAAACTAAAATACAAAACTTTTGATGGTGCAATTTTGATGAAAGAATAATATCATATATAAAATTGATGAACGTTAAATAAAGGGAAGAACTTAAAAAAAGTTAATAAAAGTCGTTATATCTAAAATACCATTTTAAAAAACTTTTACCCATAATTTTTTATCAACAATTAACTAAAAAATTTTTGGTTAAGATTATTCTTAATTTTTTTAGATTTGAAATCTTTTTTATTTATCCCTTACGTAATTATATACTCACAATTGATCGGCATCAGTTTTTTTTTTCAAAACAAAAATCATGCAATTGACTGTTTTTAAATACAATTATATTCATGTAAGCGTATTAGGTTCCATTATATCTTTGTAGCGTTACATTCTAAGAGTATAAAAAGGGTGAATATGTTGTTTTAAATTTAATGACAACTTATAAAAACTCTTTGCTTTTTCATAAAATATTGGTTGTGAAATACTTATAAGATGAAAGAGAAAGTATAAACAAGTTTGTAATGAAAGAAAAATCAATTCACGAATATAACATTATAATGGTTTAAATGAATGTTAACTAGTTCACCTCATATCAACTCCTTGGTATCCATCGAGAGTTTATCATCTCTAAAACTTTCTCTTTAATTGTTAATTGTGATCACCTTACAAGATTCACACTAATAAGTTAGTGAACACCCAAGTTTGTCTCCAAGTATGGTAAGCATCACCACTAAGCGCATCTATATTAATGTAATATAGATTATCAATCAAAATCTTATTTTGGAGGTTGGGGTGACACTACTAGAAACTGTTAATAGATGACTCTTATATTACTAATATATATCTTTTTACTATTCAAGAATTTAAAACCATGTTGGAAGCTATATATAATTTGTCTACTTGATTCAGGAGATACTAAGAAACAATAAATTCTCGTCTCAAATACTTGATTTTGATGTTGTAAGGCCCTAATCCCAGGAAACCTCACAGTTGGTCATTCACAGTAAAAACATAGATTTAAAACATTCGTTTAGGTATATATATATTGCAGCGAAAAAGTATAGTAATTGCAATTCATTACAACATAGTTAAATTGAAATATAAACATTATCTTTAAACATCAAATACTCTTTAAAAATCCTCTTAATATTCTTCTTCATCAGGGATGCCAGTCTTTAGATGTCAAGAAGCTTTAGAGTAGTCATTAAGAAGAGAGTTGTTCCCTGTCATATGCATGGATCCTCCACTGTCCACATACCAGATGCTTCTTTGGCATGCTGAAGAACCCTGTATTTGTCAAAAGAAACTAGTTAGCTTTTGAGACCCAAACCATTTTGGTTTTAGGTTGTTCTCATCAACATATTTTACACTAACTGGTTTGTCATGATTAACAGCCTGTGAAGGTGGAGATGGTGCGGAAAAGGATTCTTTTGATTTTGGCTTGGTTTTCCTTTTCTGTGGTTTAATCACAGGTACATCTATTTGGTTGACTCTCCCCAACAGATGTTGAACCATCATAACAAGTTGTGTCTGATTGTTTGCTAAAGTCTTCAATTCATCAGACACATCAGTTCTTGTTTTTGATTGGTTCTTGTGTTTCACCATTTTCTCACTTTTGGAAGACACGGACTTAGTCTGGTGTTTTGGTATTCCATGAGGAATCCACTGAACACCTTCAGCTGTTTTCTGATAAACCCCTTCCTTCTTTTTGGATTTCTTTAAGGATTTTGGGTTTTCAGGTTGAGATGCCTCTGGTACAAACTTGGTTTCAAAATCATCTTTCATTTTATTAATTTTCTTTTTGGTGTTCTTATCTTTGTTGAATTTGGAACCCTTTCTGTACCAGCAGTTATCAGTGAGATGATTGAATAAACCACATATTTCACATGGCTTTTTCTTCATCTTCAGTTGATCAACTACTGAAGAAGATGAAACTACTGAAGGTGTAACATCCCGTTTTAGAAGAAAATATATTATTTGAAATATATATTTTAAATATTATTTAACGAGTAAATTTTGGGTTATGTTATTATTATTAAAATACCTTTAAAAAAATGGTTTAATGTATTCAATAAAAATTTAAGAATGTAATATAACAATATTTAAGGAGTTATAATAGAAATTTTATTTTCATCAAAAAGAATTGAACGTGGATATGTATGAGTAATTTTAAAAGTTTATAAACTAACAATAAATAATAATTATTAGTATATATGAAAGAACTTAGTTTGAATAATTGTGTACGTGTAAACTATTGGTGTCAAAAATAAGACACGTATGTAGGTTAATTAATTAAAAGGATAAGTGTGCATGTGGTCTAAGAAATGTTCATACATATCCTCATAAAAGAAGAAGTGTGAATTTTTCACAAACCTTGAAGTCGGCATATGTGTCTATATATTGGATAGCGCTCAATATAAAAAGAAACAAAAAGGAAAGATGGAGACTTATAAATTTTGAATAAGAACGTAAGGGTTATTGTTTGGGTCTTGATCGCATCAGTTAGCGGGTTATATTTTGTATTCAAGTTAGTGACATTAAAAGGTAAGTACACTGACCCGTAACTAAATTTTGATATACGTTTAATTACATGATATATGTGTTATTTATTATGAGTTTGTATGTATTATATGGAGATGAAACATGTCTAAATACATGTGATATATGTTTATTTATTTTGATAAACATGATTATGAAGAAAATATTTATATGTTTACGGGTCCAAGTATGAGTATTGTTAGTTTAAAGAGAAGTTGATATATGTAAGGATTTCGGGCGTTGAAATCCCAAGGGGTTCGGGTGTTGAACTCCACATATATATAAAAGGGAAGTTAAATATATGTAAGGATTTCGGGTGTTGAAATCCCAAGGAGTTCGGGTGTTGAACTCCACATATATAAAGAGATGAGTTAATAATCCTCAAGGGTTAAAAATAAACCCATAAGGAATTCAGGTGTTGGATTCCAAAGAAGTAAAGGGGATTAAATAAATAAAGATTTTGGATATTAAATTCCAATGAATAAAAATATGTTTTTTTTAAAAATAAAAGGGTGTACTTACTTAGCGAAAGCTAATAAAAATATTTTTAAACGTTTTCAGGAAAAGCGCCAATAAATGGTTAAAGCTTCACGGACGAGACTGGACTGACGAAGGAACCCTACTCTCGTTTAATACTTAATATAATAAATATTGTATTAAAAGTTTGTAAAACGTTTATGTTTCTTGTAATGTTTTTTTTATGAAATGATATGTCATCACGAGTGACAAATTTTGTTGTGAACTTGGACCAAAACTCTGATATAAATTGTTGCAAGTATTTTGAAAAAAAAAATTTGGGGTGTTTCAAGTTGGTATCAGAGCACGGTTCGAGAGATTTAAGTGTATAAAAGAAAGACTCGAACCATAAGTGCTACTGATATTAAAACGAGAGGGTTCAGTCCAGAAATGGTCCAGGGAAGCAGATAAATGGGAAGTTTGTATTGGTGCTTTATGAAAATATATGAGAAAATATGTGTACACTGAAATTTGTATGTTTGAGATATAATATGGTAGTTGGAAAATTATGATGAGTATAGTATATTGTTTTCATACCTGGCCAGTATGAGGGTAATATATCCTATCATTATGAATTTCTAAAGATCATATTGTATTAAAAACGTCAAAGAGTAAGTGTGGGGATGGGGAGTATATATGCATAAAATGATGTGTATGTGTAGTATGTTATAAATGCATATATAGTACTTTTGGGCCTTAGATATATTGTTTGTCTTGACAATAAAGTATGGAGCATTAAGGCCTTATATAAGTGCTTGCAGTGTAGAAATCATTAGAATAAAAAAAATTAACGTGAAATAAATAAATTGTTTAGAGAAATATGGCGGATGAAAGAGGAGAGAATGCTACACAAGGCGAGGGAAATCGTAACACTGAAAAGCATGTAGATAATGCTTCAGAAAGATCAGTGTATTCATCTCGTCTTAATAATAACACAACGTTTGTACCAGATGAAATTCGTAGACAGATTGCCATTGAAGTAGGAAAGGCATTTGAAGCCAACATCCCATATCTTTTAGCTGAAATGCAAAATTCTATTGGAATTATGCTAGAAGAAAAATTAAAAAAGAATGAAATGGTTGTAGAAAAACCTACGAATAATATGAAAACAGCGCCAATAACTAAAGTCGAAAAACGTCACTGCACGTATACAGATTTCATGGCATGTAAACCGTCACAGTTTAAAGGTGAAATTGACCCTTTGGTCAGCCAAAGGTGGATAACAGCCATGGAAACTATTTTCGATACATGTCATTGCGATCCGTACGATGAAGTGATGTTCGCGACAAACCAGTTTTATGAAAGAGCTAAAGACTGGTGGGATAAGATGAAGAAGGAGAAGGGGAGAGAAAGAATCAGAAGTATGTCCTGGGAAGAATTCAAACCAATCTTCCTAAAACATTTCAGTCCTCGTGTTGCAATTGATCGTATCACTGAAGAACTTCTTCATATGCGTCAAGGCAATGAGACTGTGGATGAAATCTTTGGAGTTTTCTATGATAAAGCGAAGTTTTGTCCTTCGCTTTTCACTTCTGAAGAAATGTGGATGACTTGGTTCCATCTTATCCTTAAGACAGAAATTAGAGAATTTATTTCTCCATCAAAATGTGGAAGTCTTGAGGAGCTTCTTAATTGGGCTCGTGAACGAGAGATGGAACTGAAAAGACAGAAAGAAAGAGACGGGAAGAGAAAGGTTGATGTTATGGTTCCTGCAGTACCTGCAAAGAAAGTAAAATTTATAAAACCTATAAAGAGTTCAGGCTCAATCAAAGAGTATGGTAACTGTCAATTCTGTGGAAAGAGGTATCTTGGGGAGTGTCGTTATAAGAACCCAATTTGTTATAAATGTGGGAAACCAGGGCATACAGCACCACAGTGTATCAGCCCTGTCAACTTATGTTATAACTGCTATAAGCCGGGTCATATGAGGAATGATTGTCCAGAGCTAAAAACAAGGGTTACCAAGACTGCGGAAGGATCGAGAGCCTTAGAGAACATGAAACAGTTGGAAGCTCCAAAACCACGAGGCAGGGCTTTTAAAATTACCACAGAAGAAGCAAAGGTTGAACCTGATGTCGTCACAGGTACCTTTCTAGTCAACTCCCTTCCTGCATATGTTTTATTTGATTCTGGGGCGAGTAGATCCTTCGTATCTATAAAGTTTGCTTGCCATAATTCTTTTGTTAGAAGTAAGCTAGTAAAGGTGTTAGAAGTTGACATTGCTAGTGATAAAAGTTTCGTCGTATCCGAAATATGTCGAAACTGTAAAGTAAATATTCAAGGAGAGGAATACGATATCGACTTAATCCCGATAGAGTTAAGGGAATTTGATGTGATTATTGGAATGGATTGGTTGTCCCAGCATCACGCGTTGATACTCTGCAATCGAAAGATTGTTCAATTTATGTCGCCAACGGGAGAACAAATCTGGATTTACGGAGAAAGAAAGAGCAACATAATCGTATGTTCAATGGCGAAAGCCAACAGTTACATACGACATGGACATCAAGCGTTTCTAGCCTACGTGGCTGATAAAGAAACGAAAGAAAGAAAACTTGATGAAGTCCCTATAGTTAAAGAATTCCCTGACGTATTCCCTGATGAGCTACCGGGCGTTCCACCAGAAAGAGAAGTTGAATTTAAAATTGATTTAGTTCTTGGAGCTAAGCCTGCTGCTAAATCGCCGTATCGACTAGCACCCAACGAGATGAAGGAATTGATGTCTCAACTTAAAGATCTCTTGGATAAAGGTTTTATTCGCCCAAGTGTTTCACCTTGGGGCGCGCCTATATTGTTTGTTAAAAAGAAGGACGGTAGCATGCGGATGTGCATTGATTATCGTGAATTGAATAAGCTGACCATCAAGAATAGGTACCCTTTGCCTAGAATTGATGATCTTTTTGACCAACTACAAGGCGCTAGCTGGTTCTCAAAGATCGATTTAAGGTCAGGTTATCATCAAGTTAAAGTACGAGAAGAAGATGTACCTAAGACAACTTTTCGTACTCGTTATGGGCACTATGAATTCGTCGTGATGCCATTTGGTTTAACAAATGCTCCAGCGGTTTTCATGGACCTTATGAATCGAGTATGTAAACCTATGCTTGATCGTTCCGTCATCGTTTTTATCGATGATATTCTTATTTATTCACGAACCGAAGAAGATCACGCTCAGCATCTTCATGAGGTTCTCAATGTGCTAAGAAAAGAAAAGTTATATGCCAAATTTTCTAAATGTGCATTCTGGCTTCGAGAAGTCCAATTCTTAGGTCATGTGGTAAATGCGAAGGGTATTTTGGTGGATCCCTTCAAAATAGAGACTATTATGAAATGGTCACCTCATAAGACCCCAACTGAAGTCAGAAGTTTTCTGGGCTTAGCCGGTTATTATCGGCGTTTTATTCAGTATTTCTCAAAGATAGCCTCCCCGTTGACGAAGCTAACTCGGAAAAATTCCAAATTTGAATGGAATCCAGAACAAGAAAAGGCGTTCCAACTTTTGAAAGAAAAGTTAACTAAAGCTCCTGTTCTGGCACTACCAGAAGGAACTGAAGATTTCATAGTTTATTCTGATGCCTCACGTGTTGGATTGGGTTGTGTGCTTATGCAAAGAGGAAAAGAAATAGCTTATGCTTCACGACAATTGAAATCACATGAAACAAATTACCCAACCCATGATCTTGAATTGGCAGCAGTTGTATTTGCGTTGAAGATCTGGAGACATTATTTGTATGGAACGAAGTGCACTATCTATACTGATCATAAAAGTCTGAAATATTTCTTTGACCAAAAGGAATTGAATATGAGACAACGATGGTGGTTAGAACTGGTCAAGGATTATGACTGTGAAATACTTTATCATCCGGGTAAAGCTAATGTTGTAGCTGATGCTTTAAGCCAGAAGGAGAGTTACGCTCCAATTAAAGTAAAATCATATAAACTGATTGTGAATTCCGACTTGTTTGATCAAATTAAAGCTGCACAAGTGGAGGCACTAAAGGAAGAAAATTTGAGGCGTGAAAGAATTATTGGTCAAGTTCGATATTTTGAAGAAAATGATAAACGAATTAAAGTTCGTTTTGGACGAATTTGGATTCCTCAAATTTGTAATGTCAAAACAATGATTCTTGATGAAGCGCACAAGTCGAAGTACTCAATTCATCCAGGTGCAACCAAGATGTATAATGATTTAAAGAAAGAATATTGGTGGCCTGGAATGAAAAGAGATATTGCTAAATATGTTGAAAAATGCTTGACTTGCTTACAAGTCAAAGCTGAGCACCAGAAACCATACGGGAAAATGCAACCACTAGAAATTCCATTATGGAAGTGGGAGCATATCACGATGGATCTGGTAACGAAACTTCCAAAAACGGCAAAAGGATATGACACGATATGGGTAATTGTCGACCGTCTGACAAAAAGTGCTCACTTTATACCCATATGTGAAAACTATTCGTCTGAACGAATGGCAGAAGTATATGTTAACGAGGTAGTGTCAAGGCATGGTGTGCCATTGTCTATTATATCTGACAGAGACACACGTTTTACCTCAAGATTCTGGAGGAAATTTCAAGAAGGAATGGGCACCAAATTATTAATCAGTACGGCATATCACCCACAAACTAATGGGCAAAGCGAAAGGACGATTCAAACTCTCGAAGATATGCTACGTGCATGTATTATTGATTTTGGTGGTAGTTGGGATAAATATTTGCCTTTAGCAGAGTTCTCTTATAATAATAGTTATCATTCGAGCATTGGAATGCCCCCGTTCGAAATGTTGTATGGTAGAAAATGCCGCACTCCTGTATGCTGAGGAGAAGTTGGCCAAAGAGAACTTGCTAATAAAGAAGTAGTGGAGGCGACAAATGAAAAGATTGATCAAATCAGAGCGCATTTAAAAGCAGCTCAAGATCGACAAAAGTCGTATGCTGATAAACGAAGACGCCCGATTGAATTTCAGGTGGGAGACTATGTTATGTTGAAGGTCTCTCCATGGAAAGGTGTGATTCGTTTTGGTAAACGTGGCAAGTTAAGTCCGCAGTTTATTGGTCCGTTCAAAATTATTGCTCGTGTGGGGCAGGTGGCGTATCGTTTGGAATTACCTGATGAATTAAACGGAATCCATAACACATTTCATGTGTCATATTTACGAAAATGCTTAGCTGATGAAACGACATATGTACCGTTGAATGAAAGAGGTGGATCAAAAGCTTAACTACATAGAAAAGCCAGTGGCGATTGTTGATCGTAAGGTTAAGCAACTACGAAATAAAGAAATAAAACAAGTAAAAGTGCAGTGGAAACATCGGCGTGGTTCTGATAACACATGGGAAGCCGAAGATGAAATGAAGAAATATTACCCTGAATTATTTGAGGTATGAACAGGTTTCGAGGACGAAACCTAAATAAGTGGGGGAGTAGTTGTAACATCCCGTTTTAGAAGAAAATATATTATTTGAAATATATATTTTAAATATTATTTAACGAGTAATTTTTGGGTTATGTTATTATTATTAAAATACCTTTAAAAAAATGGTTTAATGTATTCAATAAAAATTTAAGAATGTAATATAACAATATTTAAGGAGTTATAATAGAAATTTTATTTTCATCAAAAAGAATTGAACGTGGATATGTATGAGTAATTTTAAAAGTTTATAAACTAACAATAAATAATAATTATTAGTATATATGAAAGAACTTAGTTTGAATAATTGTGTACGTGTAAACTATTGGTGTCAAAAATAAGACACGTATGTAGGTTAATTAATTAAAAGGATAAGTGTGCATGTGGTCTAAGAAATATTCATACATATCCCCGTAAAAGAAGAAGTGTGAATTTTTCACAAACCTTGAAGTCGGCATATGTGTCTATATATTGGATAGCGCTCAATATAAAAAGAAACAAAAAGGAAAGATGGAGACTTATAAATTTTGAATAAGAATGTAAGGGTTATTGTTTGGGTCTTGATCGCATCAGTTAGCGGGTTATATTTTGTATTAAAGTTAGTGACATCAAAAGGTAAGTACACTGACCCGTAACTAAATTTTAATATACGTTTAATTACATGATATATGTGTTATTTATTATGAGTTTGTATGCATTATGTGGAGATGAAACATGTCTAAATACATGTGATATATGTTTATTTATTTTGATAAACATGATTATGAAGAAAATATTTATATGTTTACGGGTCCAAGTATGAGTATTGTTAGTTTAAAGAGAAGTTGATATATGTAAGGATTTCGGGCGTTGAAATCCCAAGGGGTTCGGGTGTTGAACTCCACATATATATAAAAGGGAAGTTAAATATATATAAGGATTTCGGGTGTTGAAATCCCAAGGAGTTCGGGTGTTGAACTCCACATATATAAAGAGATGAGTTAATAATCCTCAAGGGTTAAAAATAAACCCATAAGGAATTCAGGTGTTGGATTCCAAAGAAGTAAAGAGGATTAAATAAATAAAGATTTTGGATATTAAATTCTAATGAATAAAAATATGTTTTTTTTTTAAAATAAAAGGGTGTACTTACTTAGCGAAAGCTAATAAAAATATTTTTAAACGTTTTCATGAAAAGCGCCAATAAATGGTTAAAGCTTCACGGACGAGACTGGACTGACGAAGGAACCCTACTCTCGTTTAATACTTAATATAATAAATATTGTATTAAAAGTTTGTAAAACGTTTATGTTTCTTGTAATGTTTTTTTTATGAAATGATATGTCATCACGAGTGACAAATTTTGTTGTGAACTGGGACCAAAACTCTGATATAAATTGTTGCAAGTATTTTGAAAAAAAATTTGGGGTGTTTCAGAAGGTTTGTTCTTTAGTACATTCTTCCTTTCAGTACTTATGTTAAGTACTGACGGATTCTTAACTGCTGAAGATTTGTTCTTCAGATGTTTTCTATCAGTACTTTTAGACTTCCTGATAGACTCTTCAGCAGTTTTCAAACCCTTTTGTTTTCAGTGGTTTTGGTTTGTTCTTCAGGTGTTGTGACTTGCCCTTCAGTACTTTGAGTACTTTGTGAGACAACACCTGAAGTGATCAACTTTTTCCTGATCATGTGTTTTTCAGCATTGGGACCATCAGAGTCTATAAGTTTTAGATTAATTTTCTCAAAAACTTTTTCACCTTCATTTATCTTGGTTAAAACAACACCCTCAGCTGTTTCTCCCTGAACGACATTTGTGCATCCAACAGTATAAGAATAGGTTTCTATATCAGCTGATTGATTTTCTGAGGTACTAATACTGACTTCATCCTCTGATTTTGGTTTATTGTTAGAGGGTGAGGCACATGATGATGTGGTTTGGTAATTGCTTTCTCCTTCGAATTCTACTTCTAACCTGGGAGTAAAATCTGTAGGATGAGCAGTGTGATTATAACCAACCCCAAACTTCACATTTGAAGCTGTTTGTTTGTTGAGAAGAATTTCAAACCCCTTGTATGATGTTACCCAGCGTTCACACTCTACCTGGGTAGCTGCAAGTGTTTCTTTGAGGTCCTTATACTTCTCAAAGATGACCTCTATCTTTGCCTTTTCATCAGTGATTTGGAGTTTTAATTTGTAAATCTCATCATCTTTTTCATTTAAAATAGACTCAAACTCAGCTTTTCTATTGGAAATCACTTTCTCTATCTCAAGATTTTTATTGATTAAAGCTACATTTACTTCTCTAATTGAGGCTAATTGAGGCAAATGTGGCTATTAATGACTCAGAACACAACTTGGCCTTAGCCTCTGAAGATACCTGTGATACCTGTGATGTTGAAGCATTTGAGCATGAACCAACAGTAGACTCCAGGGCCATAAGAGCAAGATTTCCAAAAGGGTTTTCACCACCATGTTGACCAGCACCAGGAAACAGTTGTTCATGATAACCAGAAAGATCATCTGGTAAACTGCTCCAGTCAACAACTCCAAGGGTGAAATAGCTTTGTTATGGTTGAAATTGAGATTTTTGATTTGATTGAGATGGTTGAGGCTCAGGTAGTGCAGGTGGTTGTTGAGCTGTGGGTATTTGAACCTGACTAGACTGAGGCATGTAAAAACAGGGGTAAGGATATGGCATAGGACCTTGAGGGACAAAATATGCAGGAGACGATTGAGCTTGTGAAGGATGACCAGAATTGGTGGAATGTTGCCCTTTGTTTTATGAGCTATTGCTTGGGAAGGTCATAAAGGGTGCAGATGAGTTAGATCAAGATGATCTACACTCTCTTGCAAAGTGTCCAAGTCTATGGCACTTGTGACACCTCAACTTGCTCTTGTCAAAACCAACCTTGGTTTTTCCAGAGAGACCTGGGAATGTTCGACCAGTCCTTTTGTAAAACTTTTGAGATCTGATATTGATCATTGCCATTTGGTTCAAAATATCCATCTCTTCCAGATCATCATCTGGAATTCCTTTCAAATCATCCATCAAAAAGCACATGTTATCACTGCTACCACCTGAATTACTATCTACACCCAAAAAAGCATGGTCTCCACTGTTTGTAGAGAAATCTATATGCTCATCATAGGAACCTTCTGATGCAGCATACTCTGACCCCTGACTGACCAATGCAGTGTTTCCTGGTACAAAGTCATCAGTGAGCTTCCCAGTTGAAGACACTTTCCTTTTCTGTTCTATCTCTCGTTCAAATGTCAACAGTTTCCCGTGAAGTTGGGTGAGAGATAGAGTATCCAGATTTGCACTGGAGCGTAGGACAATAGTATATGTGTCCCATCTCTCAGGCAAGGATCTGAGGAATCTGTTGTTCATCTGGC
This sequence comes from Flaveria linearis, assembly GCA_024085815.1. Lineage (NCBI taxonomy): Eukaryota > Viridiplantae > Streptophyta > Magnoliopsida > Asterales > Asteraceae > Flaveria > Flaveria linearis. The sequence goes on from CM044009.1 coordinate 54,147,575, forward strand.
TGTTTGAATATTCCTGTTTAACCATTTTCAACTTAGATATCAAACAGGAAAATCGCTCAAACTGCTGGGTCAGAGACCCACCCTTTCTGTGAGAGAATGTCTCATATTGCTGGGCAAGGATCTCTTTAGTGTTTGCCAAAACCTCATTAGTTCCTCCAAATTGTTCCTTCAGAGCAACCCAGAGGTCATGTGTAGTTTCATGATGCATAAGCCTTGAATAGATTTCATTTGGTAGTGCCATGGCCAAAATTCCATGGGCTTTAGCATCAATTTCAAACAGTTTTAGATCTTCATCCGAATACTGCTCTGGTTTCTTTGGAACCATCGCATTTGTTTCCGGAAGACTCACCATAGGCTGGTATGGTCCATGCACCACAGATTTCCAACATCCTGTGCTATTGATAGACAGGTGATGGAGCATACGTTGTTGCCATATGTTATACTCACTCCTAACAAGCATCGGAAGCTTTGTTGAGGAGCCAGTATTGTGAGGATCATTAGTTGGTGTAGCCATTTTCACAGATTAAAACAAATTCAATGTACTTTTAACAGATGAAGCTTAAAAACTCAACAACTCTGTTTTAAACACGTAACTTCAAATTAATTCAGCGGAAGCAACAGAAACTCAAACTCTATAACCAATTCTTGCAAATTTTCTAATTCGATCAAACTTAGATATCAAAAGAGCAGTTTCAATGATCAATTATTAAATCGATCAATGATTAACCAGCTCTGATACCATTTGAAAGGATCTTAGATCTCGTTTGATCAATTAGGTTATGATTTGCAGCGGAATAGTGTTAGAATTAGACGAAATTTAAGCAAGAACAAGATGAATATTCAATCAAACAGTAACGGTTATAGGGAGAGAAAGTTTTCTGCAAAAGAGAATGTTCTCATTCATTCATAGGCTTCGGCACCCATACAATTAGGTCAACTTTCCTTTTATAGGAAAAGATAACGTCAGCAGATATCACCTGATAGTGACATCTAACCGATTACACAAACAACTGAAGATAACTAAAACTACTGAAGATGTCCGCTCCTGCTGAGGACATCTTCTTACAATAAAAGCTTAAGTGTTTACTAATTCTACAACTACTAAAACTACAACATCTGAAGAGTAAGTTCTTCAGACGTTTTACATCTACTAAACTACTGATTATAATCTACTGAAAATATAAAGACAACTACTGAAAGTAATCCATCATAACTACTGAAGAGTACCTCTGAATACTTGGTCTTCAGACTTTGTCTTCAAACTCTGTCTTCAGACTTTGTCTTCAGATCTTGTCTTCAGACTTTGTCTTCAAACTCTGTCTTCAGACTCTGTCTTCAGCTCTTGTCTTCAGACTTTGTCTTCAGACTTTGTCTCCAGACTTTGTCTTCAGCTGATGTAGTCTTCTTCAGTTGTTATGATGTTTGTGGGACTTAAAGGTTTTTCTGATCTGGCTCATTGGTTCTTTTGGTCCAACAGCTAGTTTCCCTAGACAGATTCGCTGCCATGAGCGCCCAACTTTCGTTGGAATTTCCTAGATTTGCTAAGTCTAAATGGTTTTCTCGAACGCAGCAGTTTCGCGTAGGCGAAACTACTGTTTCGCTTAGGCGAAACTACAGTTTCGCTGGTTGAAGGTACAATTTCGCTGGTTGGGCTCACAGTTTCGCCGGATGCATAAAAATGACGAACCAGCCCATTTTTAACCCAAAATCATAACTTTTTACGTCCAAATCCTTGGTTTACCATCCATGAAACCATACCTAACCTTTTTACACATTTTCATACCTAAAAATTTGACCTTCATGTGTTTCTTTGAAACTTTTTAAACCCAAAACCCTAGAAATCCGGATCTGTTCTAAAGGGATGTTTGGATGACGATTCTTACCTTGATTTGTTGCTCCTTCCTTGTGGTTTGAAGCTCCAACTTGCATATCTTCAATACCATTCACAATAACACACCAAATCCTTGGGTTTTCTTCACTTTCTCACTCTACTTTCTCTCTCTAGAAACTTGGGGGCTAGGGTTGCAAATGATGAGATGGAGGCTGATCATGCATGTTTAAGGGCTGATTAAGGGCCCTTAAACCCATCAAAACACAGTCTATTAGGGTTAATTTTGTCCATAGCCCACTAACTTACTTTTTTTTAATTAACCCTTAAAAGCCCATTACTATTAAATGGCTTCCTCCGGGAATTTCGGGGCGTTACAGATGTAGTAGCTGTGAAGAAGAGAAAGATTTTACTATTAAACATGCTTAAACATGAGAAACTAATGTGTGATATCCTAGAAAGTTTATACTTAGGCAACCAAAACAAATCTATTAGATTTAATATCGACATTTCTCTAAATAGGTAAAGATCATCGATACACAAATTGTCTTACTAGTTGGAAAGTAATGATACTATGTATAAAATAACTCACTATTTAAAGGAACATATTTATAAGACCGGTTAAAGGTTGGTCTATACAATCAGCCTCATAATGAGCAGAGAGTTAGAGTACTTAACAGATCAAAATAGAGAACTGGGATTTGAGAGTTAGGATGCAAAGAACACAAGTAAGTAAAGAGACAGAACTTAAGACAATATATATAAGGTTTTTAAGGATAATGTATATTAATCTCAAGTTCTCTTACAAAAATTACAATGCATAAGAAATAAGCTACAAGACATTGAGATACTTTATACTACACCTTACAATCGGCCATATTTGAAAAGCCAGTTAGAACATTGAAAGACAACAAACTTGACGAGTGACTATGACATGCCATAAATCACATCCTAATATTATACAAAAAGGATAGAACTACATAAAGTAGAAAGTTAAAGCCAAAGACCTTAATGTACAGTTACAAAAGCATGGACCTTTTCACCAACTTATGCAAGTTGGTGAGTCTTCAGAGTTACAGCGGAAAGTTAGTCAGCTTTTTTAAAAGTACATCAGAGAAAAGCATGTACTTCTAAGTCTTCGGAAGAAATCAGTATTCACTTCATTAGGCTTTGGAGGACTTTGTCCTTGAAGCTTTGGAAGACTTCATCTTTGGCTTCGGAAGATTTGATCTTTGGCTTCGGAAGACTTTATACTTGAAATATTTCTAAGCTTCCGTAGAACTTTTGGCTTCAGAAGATTTTATACTTAGCATAATTCTCATGCAAAGTATTAAATTTCTGTAGCAGTTCTACTTGGTACTTTGGTGCATGCATGCAGGAAGCCCTTTGATTGCTTTGGTTGCATCAGCCTCTATATCAACTTTATAAAATCCCCCTAGGTTGATGCTACTAAAACTGAGAAGGTTGATCTTCAGTTGATTATCCTCATTAGAATCATGGCCATTTCTTTTTTTATCAGTTGGTCAGGATCCCTTAGACTTTTCAAATATCTTCTTATGTCATGAAGATCATACAAAGGTAGATAAAGTATGTCTTGTCAGAAGCATACATCTTGAACGCCTTGATCTCTGATGGCATACCATTTGTCTGGATTAGCAGCAAAGGTCCATGATAGGATGGGTCTTCTGGCTGTAAGAGGCTGTACTATGGTAGGAATTATGTAAGGTTATCTGAAAGGCTGATGCAACCCAAACACCCAAAGTCACTACTGCATGCATGCATAAGTGTACTGAAGTGGAATGCTTCGAAAGTTTCACACTGCCTTAGAATTTATTCTAAGTGTGAAATCTTCCGAAGCCAAGACCAATATCTTCCGAAGCCAAAAGATGATGTCTTCCGAAGCTTCAAGGACAAAGTCTTCCGAAGTCAACTATTGAAGACAGATTTCTTCCGAAGAATTTTATATTACATTCTTTATCTGATGTACTTCTTACCTAAAGCTGAACCACTTTCCGCTGCTACTCTGATAAGTCACCAACTTTACATGAGTTGGTAAAAGGTCCATACTTTTGGGAAATTGTAAATTGAAGTCTTGAGTCTGTAACTTTTCACTTTATGTACTTTATCCTTTTTGTTAAATATTAGGATGTGAGCTATGGTATGTCACAGTCACTAGTCAAAAGGCAATCTTCCTTTTGACTCTACATTGATTTTGTTGTCTAGATCATGTATCCAGTTGCCCTTTAAAGTATGGCCGACTGTAGGTTGTAGTATAAGTATTTATGGTCCTTGTAACTTATAAGCAGAACTTTTGTAAACCACTTATAAGAAACTAGAGATCAATATACATCAACCTTGAAAACCAACTACTTGTGTGTTGTTCTAGTTTCTATCTCATTTACACTTGTGTTTCTTAGTTCTCAAAACTGAGTTTACCAGTTCCCTATTTGAATTGTTAAGTGTTGTTCCACACTCTCCTCTTTATGTTGTTGTGTTGTAAAGTGCATAACCCTTCACCCGGTCCTGCAATTGGTATCAGAGCTTTTCAGGCTCTTGATATAAGATCTCACCATCTTAAGATCCCTCACACACAAAATTACTTAACCCTTCATATGGCAGCTATCTCTAAATCTGATACGGAAACTGGAACCATGATAAAGTCCTCATTGATCACTCTTGATGACTTTGGCACTTGGTGCCAAAGAATGGAAGGTTTCATCAAGTGTCAAGACTCAAGAATATGGGAATCTGTTGTATCTGGACCTTACATACCAAGCACTCCTTCAGCTACTGCTGGAGGTGGTATGATCCCCAAGGATGTGGCTGACTACTCAGAAGAAGATAGAAAGAGAGTAAATTCATCAAAAAGCCATGACAGCCCTTCAGACTGCTTTTACAAACTCTATATATATAGAGGTTTCAAGAAATGCAAAATAGCTAAGCAGCTGTGGGATGCATTGGAGCTAATGTATGAGGGTTCTACTGAAGCCAAGGAGAACAAGAAGGATCTTCTGAAGCAGCAGTTTGAAAATTTCACCTTTAAAACAGGTGGAGACCATGACTCAACAATACTTCAGGTATGTTGAGATTGCAGATACCCTAGTGGATGTTGGAGTAACTCTTGAGAACAGGGACATTGTAAGGAAGTTTATGTCCTCTCTTCCTAGGCAATGGACATATTCTTGTGTTGTAATCAAGAGAACTGAGAACCTTAAGACTCTCACTTTGACAGAGTTGTATGGTATTCTCAGTGGATACCAGATGGAGATGAACATGCAAGGTTCATCTGGTAACTCCAGCAATCAAATAGGTTCAGCCCTTCATGTGACTGAAAGTGATAGCATAGAACCCCAACATCATCTCATATGCTACCCGGACATCTCATAAAAAGGTCCTTTCATCACCTTCCCAGAGACACCAAGGGAGAACTATACTCAAGGAAACCCATTCCAAGAGACAAGTTCCTCCCAAGCCTCTGTGTCTTCTGATAAAAGTTGTGGTAGCTTTCTATTCACCATAGATGACTTGGACTGTATCCATCCAGATGATCTGGAGTACGTGGAGATAGTCCAGCAAATGGCTCTTCTCACTCACAGAGCCAAGAGGTTCTACAAGAAGATAGGAAGGAAGTTTCCCAGTAATACAGCCAGTGGAAATTTTGGACTGGATAAAAGCAAAGTTAAGTGTTACAACTGTAACTTGATGGGTCACTTTGCTATGGAGTGCAAGGCTCCAAGAACAAATGGCGGACAAGCACAATCAAGACCAAACTACACTGATAAAGCTACCCAGAATGAGAAGCCAAAGCAGCAAGCTGGAGTTGCTGTTGAAGAAGGAGGCTTCGACTGGAGCTTTCAGGTAGAAGATGCATCTCCAAACCAAGCATTGATGGCTGACCATGATGAAACCAAGGTATTGGAACATCTTTGTACTCCTGAATGTATTGCTAAAGTCAACAGATACAGGTCCTATAACTTAGAGATGAGATCTGATCATGAGTCCTTAAACATCTTAAAATCTGTTTTTAGAAAGACTGAAAATGATTATAAGTTAAAGACAGAGGACTTAGAGAAAACCATTTCAGTTCTAAAATATGAGCATACAAATTATAGGACTCAAATCAAGGATCTTATAACTAAGTTAACTGAATGCCAGGATGAGCTTGTGATCAGCAAAGCCAGGGCAGAGAAATGTGTTCTTGAAGAAGAGACCTTCAAGAACATCATATTCTCATCCTTCCATGCAAAAGTTTGTTATCAAAATAAGCAGGGACTGGGATCTACTGTGATAGCTCCTCCACACACAATCTTGTCTGTAAGATCACCTACTGTGATAGCTCCTCCACACACAATCTTGTCTGTAAGGCCTTCCTCACATAGGCCCCTTGAGTGAAGAGGATGAAGAAGTGGTAGTGAAGAATTTGAAGGAATTGATCTGCCCAAGATTTATATTAAATTGATGTGGCTAGTGTGATATGATCCAAGTCGGGTCATACCCAATAACAAGCCAAACAAACACCGAAAGATAATTTATTTGTTGATAAAATCATACAAGTAACTAGTGACACCAATTTAGAAAATTGGATTTTCTAAATTATTACTTTTGTATATGAACATCATTAAATGTTGATTTGTTCATGAGGGATTACTTGTTCATTGTTTAAATTAATTAGACAATGACAAATGATAATTTGTATGTGCTATAAAATTAATATGGGTTAATTTTATAAAAGGTGAAAGAAAGAGAGTGGGTTTTATAAAAAGGGTTTTATAAAATTTAAAGGTGTAAGGGACACATGGGAGCATTTTCGGCCGCCCATGATATTCCCCTTGGGAACTCCTTTTGCTTCTTCCAAGTGCATGCATTTAGACCACTCTCTCATTCTTTCAAAGAACATTCTTTCACACCAACACATACAAACTCTCTCATCTCTCTTTCTCCCTCTTCATCCATGGTTTTTGAAGAAAAGAAAGCTATTTTTCAGCTTCAAAGAAAACGGAAATTTCAGCTTCAAAGAAAGGTTCTTGGCTGTAAATTCATGCAAGAAAGAGAGGAGTACAAGTTGGTGTTCAAAGCCTAGCAAAGCAAGGTGTTTGTGCAAGCTTGGGGTATCACTCCTTGAGGTTTTCTTGGTTGGAAACTCAGTCACGAATTCATCATTCACAGCTCATATCTTTGGGTTTTAGGAAGCTACAAAGGTTGTAGATTCTTGACTATCTTATGTTTTATTATTGTATGCATTGTATAAAGATCCATGGGTTGGGGTTGTTTGTTAAAAAATGGTTTAACAATTAATTTGATAACATGTTTTAAAACATATATTCCGCTGCGTTTTTCATATATATAAGCATATATGAACTTTGATAAACATGTTAAAACCCCATCAATGGCATCTAGAGCCACTTATACATATGCATACATGTATTACACTTTGTATTTCGTTTGGACAGCACCAAAACCGTGGGTTTAAGGGGCTGTTTTGGTGCCCCCTTTTGATGTTTTAAAGATGCTATATTATGCATATTAGGATCTTTAAAACTCTAGTTTATAAGATAATTGTTTGCATGGACTAAACCCATTAGTTCTTGGTTTATGTTGGCCAAAAACATGGGTTTTAAGGGGCTGCCAAAAATCGACTTCTTATGTATGTTTGGATATATTGTTGTTGATTATGCATAACAAAGCCTTGACCTTTTGGATTGAATGATTGGTTATCATGTTATATTCATTTGGGCATGTAATAATTTAATTTTGTTTCAAGTCTAGTCTTGTAATTTATTTATTCATATGGTTTGTAATAAATAGATTAGGAGTTTATCTTTACTAGAAAAATGTATTAGGATACATATCTTGTAAGGAAGCTCAAGATCATGACTTGAAGAAAAGATGGACAAAGAGGATTCTTGAAGATATGGTTTCAAGTGGGAGTCTCTTTGGTCAACCATGTGTCATGATTCTAAACCCTTAGGACATGACCATTTGACACACTTGTTTTGGCTAAACAAGTGTGATCAACTTAGTATGCTTTCTTATGCATATATGACTTGTTTTGTTTATGTTTGGTTGAATGCATATGATGATGTTTGTTTTGAATATTTGGATGTGATTAACAAACCGTCAACTAAAACAAACAATAAACAAGTAATTGGTTCTCAAATCATTAAGCATAAATAGAATAGTTCTATAAAGAGAATTAATGGTTTACAAAATAAAATGGGTTTTATTTAAAAGAACCAATAGGGTACCATATGGTTGAATGCATACAATCATATGGTACATAGACTTTTATAAACAAGAATTGTCAAATTATAAATCCCTTTTGAAAAACAAGTTAAACACCATCCTTTTACACAACACTTAGGTTACTTGCTAACTCTTAGTGGGATAAAGGTCACCTAACCACTTTGAGGGAACTTGTAACTTGAGGTGAGAATACCATGTTTGTGGGATAAAGGTCACCTAACCACTTATATAGTAAACTCACACGTGTGTGTAAGTAGGACGACTTGATTTGTAAAATATATTGAATGGATCACCTAAAATATATTTTATAAAAGGTGTTGATGGATAAACATGCCGTTATAAACATGAGATGTTCAAACGATCCCATACCACTAGAAGTTACAATAGGTTGTAATTGTCATTTATGACTACCTTGTTTATTTAAATAATGGGATAAAGGTCACCTAACCAATATTTAAATATAACGTTGGATTCTAAAATTTTATTTTTAATGGTCTATGAGACATAAAGGGTATTGATAAATGAAATATAATTACATTAACGATTACTAATAGAACTTTGTAAAATCTTGTAGATGGCCGACAACAACAACGCTAATAATGATGTACCAAACCAAAACAACCAATCCCTAAGGGCGATCCTTCAAAGGGATCGTCTAACACCTAACAATTTCATGGATTGGTACCGCAACTTGAGAATTGTTCTCAAACAAGAAAAGCGGGCCTACATCCTTGATGACCCCATCCCCGATGAACCTGACGAGGAAGATGTGGAAGCGTATAATGATTGGGTTAGATATGTGGAAGACTCCATCCAAGTCTCTTGCTTAATGTTAGCAAGTATGTCACCCGAACTCCAAAAGGAGTATGAGCTCCATGGAGCCTATGACATGATCACTCAGCTGCGGGAAACGTTCCAGCAACAAGCTAGAGTGGAGCGCTTCGAAACGGTTCGAGCGCTTCATGCATGTAGGATGGAGGAATCCCAATCAGTTTCATCTTATGTTCTTAAGATGAAAAGCCACATCGACCGCCTTGAAAGGCTAAACTGTCCCCTCTCAAAAGAGTTGGCCACGGATTTGATCCTTAATGGCCTAACTAAAAGGTTTGAGGCATTCGTCATGAACTACAACATGAACGGATGGGACAAGAGCATAAATGAACTCCATTCTATGCTCAAATCAGCTGAGGCGGGAATGGGTAAAAGGGTTTTACCCGTTCTCACCATAAATGAAGGTGGGAAAAAGAGAAAGTCTCTACCCCCTCCTAAGGCAACTGGTGCCAAAGGAAAGGGGCATGTTGGGGGAAAGGGAAAGATGGCTGTTAGGGCGCAACCTCCGAAGCCCAAGGAGAAGAAGCATAAGGTTGCTGTGAACGACCCATGCTTTAAATGTGGTGAGATAGGGCATTGGATGAGAAATTGTCCAGTCTATCTCAAAGAGTTGAGAGAAAAGAGGGATGCGGGGCCAACCTCAGGTATAATTCACATGATACACGTTGAGCTGAATGTTATTTCTTCTAACACATGGGTATTAGATACCGGATGTGGAACTCACATTTGAAATTTGTTACAGGGGTTCAGAAGAAATGAACATTATGAAAAAGGGGAAATAAGTCTCTTCATGGGCAATGGTGCAAAGGTTCACGTGGAAGCCCAAGGAGACTACATTTTGAAGCTTCCAAGTGGTTTGGAAGTTATTTTAAATAATGTGTTATATGCTCCTAGCTTGACTAGGAACATAATTTCTATTTTCCGTTTAAGACAATATGATTATGATTTCAAGTTTGTTGACAATGATATTCATGTTTCTTTAAATCATGTATTTTATTTTAAGGCTATACCTTGTAATGGCATTTATGAATTAGTTCATGAAAACACGACATATGATAGCTCTATATACCAAGCAACCACCAAAAGACTCAAATTAGATTTGAGTGATACCTACCTTTGGCATTGCCGTCTTGGTCATATAAACAAGAAACGTATACAAACGCTTCAAAAGAATGGTCTTTTAAAAACAAATGAATGTGATTCATTTGATGTATGTGAATCTTGTTTACAAGGAAAAATGACTAAGGCACCCTTTAGTGGAACTAACGAAAGGGCGAAAGATTTATTAGGTATCATACATTCGGATGTATGTGGTCCTTTTAAGCCAATGACTAGGAACGGTGAGAGATACTTCATTACCTTTACCGACGATTATAGTCGCTATGGGTATGTGTACTTATTAAGGCACAAAGATGAAGCTTTTGAAATGTTCAAAATCTTCAAGAATGAAGTAGAAAATCAACTCAACAAATCAATTAAAGTTCTCCGTACCGATAGAGGCGGTGAATACCTAAGTGATGTTTTTCAAGATCATCTTAGGAGTTGTGGGATTGTCTCACATCTCACTCCACCTGGAACACCACAACATAATGGTGTGTCTGAGAGGAGGAATCGAACCCTATTAGATATGGTTCGATCTATGATGGCTAGAAGCACATTGCCTCTATCATTTTGGGGTTTCGCTTTGCTCTCCGCGGCCCGTATTTTGAATATGGCCCCAACCAAAAAGGTGGAAAAGACACCTTTTGAGATATGGCATGGAAGAGTTCCATCCCTATCATACTTAAGGGTCTGGGGCTGTGAGGCTTATGTTAAGACTCCCACCCCAAACAAATTAGATGTCCGATCCACCAAGTGTATCTTTGTTGGATATCCTAGAGATTCTATGGGATATTATTTCTATGATCCACTGGAACAAAAGGTGTTTGTTGCCAGAAAGGGCGAGTTCTTAGAGACAAAGTTCCTTATGGAAGGAACTAGCAGTAGAACAGTGGATCTTGAGGAGGATCAAGATTCACAGCCCGATGCACGTTTGGTTGAAACTAGCACTAAACATGAGGATGTTGAGAATGATCAAGCAGTTGATCAATACACACAAAACGTTCGCAGAAGTGGTAGAACTAGTAATCCACCTGAAAGATACGGATTTTTCATGGATGGATGCTACGTGGTAGATTCAGATGAACCGACCACATATCATGATGCAGTGTCCAATTTGGATTGTGACAAATGGCTTGAAGCCATGAACGTTGAGATGCAATCCATGTATGACAATCAAGTTTGGGAACTTGTCGTACCACCTCTTAATTCCAAAGTAGTTGGAAGTAAGTGGGTTTTCAAGAAGAAAACCGATATGCATGGAAACTTGGATACTTACAAAGCTAGACTTGTAGCAAAGGGTTTCACTCAAACTCAAGGGGTTGATTATAATGAAACCTTCTCACCTGTTGCAATGCTAAAGTCTATAAGGATATTGTTTGCCATAGCTGCTCATTATGACTATGAGATTTGGCAAATGGATGTCAAAACCGCTTTCCTAAATGGATATCTTGAGGAAGATGTCTATATGGTTCAGCCTGAAGGTTTTGTCGATCCAAAACATCTTGATAAAGTATGCAAGTTGAAGAAATCAATCTATGGATTGAAGCAAGCATCGAGAAGCTGGAATCACCGTTTTGATGAGGAGATAAAGAAATTTGGCTTCATCAAAAACACTGATGAGGCTTGTGTGTATAAGAAGGCTAGTGGGAGCATAATAACCTTCCTAGTATTGTATGTTGATGACATACTACTATTTGGAAATGACATCCCAACCTTGGAAGGTGTAAAAACCTGGCTTGGAAGCTGTTTTTCCATCAAGGATCTTGGTGAAGCTGCCTATATTCTGGGAATAAAGATCTATAGGGATAGATCAAGGCGGCTGATTGGTTTGAATCAAAGTGCATACATTGACAAAATCTTGAAAAGGTTCAAGATGGAAAACTCTAAGAAAGGTAGTGTACCTATTCAAAGAGGGACAATATTGAGTACGACTCAATGTCCAAGCTCAAAGGAGGAGCAAAATAGAATGAAGGCAATCCCATATGCATCTGCTATAGGATCCATCATGTATGCAATGATATGCACTAGACCGGACGTGTCATGCGCTTTAAGCATGACAAGTAGATACCAGCAAAATCCTAGTGATATCATTGGATGGCTGTCAAGAACATTCTGAAATACCTAAGGAGGACTAAGGACATGTTCTTGATCTACGGGTCTGGTGAAGAGGAACTCGTTGTAAAAGGTTACACGGATGCGAGTTTCCAAACCGATCGAGATGATTCACGATCTCAATCAGGGTACATCTTTATTCTGAATGGCGGAGCTGTTTCTTGGAAAAGCTCAAAGCAAGAAGTCGTAGCGTTGTCCACTACAGAGTCAGAATATGTCGCCGCTTCAATGGCAGCACAGGAAGCTGCATGGCTGAAGAAATTCATAGCCGACCTAGGGGTAGTCCCTTCCATTCAGGATCCCCTAGAGATCTTTTGTGACAACGAGGGTGCGATTGCTCAAATCAAGGAACCTCGTGCTCATCAAAAGACTCGGCACATTGAACGGAGATTCAACTACATAAGGGATGAAGTTGAAAAGGAAAGATATGTATTCGCAAAGTCCACACTGATAAAAACATTGCGGATCCACTCACAAAGCTCCTTGAAAGGGCAAAGCATGAAGGCCATGCTTGTGCCATAGGACTTAGATATTCAAGTGACTGGGTTTGATGTTGTATTTAGTATTTAGATATTAGAACTTATGTTATTTGACTTAATTATATGGTTATAATTTTCATTTGTTCTTCTATTTTAGCATGTTTAAATCCATGAATAAATAAGTTATTCTAAACGTCCGTAGTCGATCATACTTGTGGGAACAATTATGAATGTAAGACTATAATGAAATTGGATTGGTTGATATTCATAAGGTATGAATATAAAGCAAGAGGTTGCTACCAAGGTTCATTGATATCTATGGGATATAGATATTGGACTGACCCGCTCTCAATTATTTCTGCATGGAATCTTTGTGATTAGTCATAAGAGATATTGAGTAAATGCGAATATCATTGTATCCTCAGACCTGAGATACATATTGGGTCTTGATATTCACCAAGTATTGTACTTTGACTTAGTACTTTGCTGTTCTGAAAATTGGCAGTACATAAGGCTGTGTTCAGGTATGATATGAGGTGATTGTGAGAGACGTATGTAGTCAAGATGGGATTTGTTCCTCTTATTCGTTGAGAGTAAGATGTCTAAGGCCTGTTAAAGTTAAATCATCAGAGAATGACAATTCTGTGTCTCTTGGATTTAACATGACATCTGCAACAAAAGGATAGATGATTAATTCACCTAATTCATATTCAAGTAAGGTACTTGAAAAGGATGATGTTATTGAATGGCACTTAGTCATATACATTAGGGGTAGCAAACCATTGCTAGGCGTTATTTGCTGCTTGCATCAATCTTCTATAAATCTTGTGCAAGTGGGAGATTGAAGGAATTGATCTGCCCAAGATTTATATTAAATTGATGTGGCTAGTGTGATATGATCCAAGTCGGGTCATACCCAATAACAAGCCAAACAAACACCGAAAGATAATTTATTTGTTGATAAAATCATACAAGTAACTAGTGACACCAATTTAGAAAATTGGATTTTCTAAATTATTACTTTTGTATATGAACATCATTAAATGTTGATTTGTTCATGAGGGATTACTTGTTCATTGTTTAAATTAATTAGACAATGACAAATGATAATTTGTATGTGCTATAAAATTAATATGGGTTAATTTTATAAAAGGTGAAAGAAAGAGAGTGGGTTTTATAAAAAGGGTTTTATAAAATTTAAAGGTGTAAGGGACACATGGGAGCATTTTCGGCCGCCCATGATATTCCCCTTGGGAACTCCTTTTGCTTCTTCCAAGTGCATGCATTTAGACCACTCTCTCATTCTTTCAAAGAACATTCTTTCACACCAACACATACAAACTCTCTCATCTCTCTTTCTCCCTCTTCATCCATGGTTTTTGAAGAAAAGAAAGCTATTTTTCAGCTTCAAAGAAAACGGAAATTTCAGCTTCAAAGAACGGTTCTTGGCTGTAAATTCATGCAAGAAAGAGAGGAGTACAAGTTGGTGTTCAAAGCCTAGCAAAGCAAGGTGTTTGTGCAAGCTTGGGGTATCACTCCTTGAGGTTTTCTTGGTTGGAAACTCAGTCACGAATTCATCATTCACAGCTCATATCTTTGGGTTTTAGGAAGCTACAAAGGTTGTAGATTCTTGACTATCTTATGTTTTATTATTGTATGCATTGTATAAAGATCCATGGGTTGGGGTTGTTTGTTAAAAATGGTTTAACAATTAATTTGATAACATGTTTTAAAACATATATTCCGCTGCGTTTTTTATATATATAAGCATATATGAACTTTGATAAACATGTTAAAACCCCATCAGAATTCCTCTAAGAAGAGTGAAGAGGAGGATTCTAAGAGGGGTCACTATCCTTCTGAGGAGAGCAGGAAGCCTAGGATGACCAAGTCTATGAGGATAAACTTGATCAGAAAGAGCAAGAGAAAGGCTAGGAGGGCTCAAGAGATCAATGCCACTTTCAACTCTAAGCAGGAACAAGTCTTTATTTCTATAGGGTTTGGCATGGTTAAGACTGAAGACATCAACTTCAACTCTTCTACCAAGAGTTCTAGTTCGTTTTCAAATCATCTCAGCATCAAGAAGAAGGCTGATCCGTTGTGTACCACTGCTACACAGCCTGAACCATCCAATTCCAAGAACAGTCCTCAGCCCAAAGGAACTGTCTTAGCATCTGCAAAGATGAAGGTGGAAAAGGGATGTGATCAAAGTAAGCTTTGTTCTCAGAAGAAAACTCTTAGGAAGAAAAAGATGAAATGTGTTATGTGTGAAAGTACCTCTCATCTTGCTAAGGATTGTCCATACAATCTAAGAGGTACTCTTCATGTGACCAAGAAAGAGACTCCCAAGAGATCTAAGAAGAGTTCAGCTTCGAAAGGAAAATATGTTTCCTTCGGAAGTACCAAAGGAAAGAAGAAAGCAAGTGGAAAATTGCCTTCGAAAGAAAATTTGGTCTCAAAAGAAAGGAATACTTCCGAAGCACTGAAGTCTGCTGCAGTGTTAGCAGGATCTTTCGAAGGTCCAGTCATCAAAACTTCCGAAGTCTTAAAAGCTTCCGAAGTATTGAAGGTCAAGTCTAAACTTCCAAAGGTGGTGTGGAAGTCAAGGAAAGACCAAGTGATTGAAAATTCTCAATCAACAACAGGAAGAGATCCTCAAAGCAAAACTATAGGATATATTACTGTTTCACTACCTTCTACTTCTTTTGATGAGCCCAAGACCAATAAGGCTTGGGTTTCCAAATGTAACTAATCATTTTCTTTGTGCATGAATAGCTCAAGACAAACAAAAATGTTTGGATCATTGATAGTGGCTGTTCTAGCACATGACAGGCAATAGGTCACTACTCTAAAACTTTGAAAGAATTGATGGAGGACCAGTTGCTTTTGGAGGAGATGAAGGAGGTTATATTTCTGGAAGGGGCAAGGTCACAAATGGTAAGCTCAGCAATGAGAAGGTAAACTTTGTCAAGAAGCTTGGGTACAATCTTCTGAGTGTATCCTAATTTTGTGATCAGAGTCATAACATGCTTTTTACTGAGCATGAGTGCATTGTTCTTAAGCCCGGGGTGATTATTCCTCATGAGCATATCCTGCTCAGAGCCCCTAGGAGAGGGAGCATGTACAAGATGGACTTGCAAGAAACATCTCCCTCAGGAGAAATTTCATGCTTTCTGTCTAAAGCAAATAGTGATGCGTCTTTTCTCTGGCATAAAAAATGTGCCATGTAAACTTTAAAAATATGAATAAGCTAATTAAGAATGATTTGGTAACTGGAATGCCAAAGAAATAGTTTACAAGTGATGACCATTGTGTTGCATGCCTGAAAGGGAAGCAACACAAGGTATCTCACAAGCCTAGGGAAAGAAACTCCATCACTACACCCCTACACTTGTTATATTTGGATCTCTTTGGCCCCACCAGTGTAATGAGTCTAGGAAGGACCTCTTGCTGTCTGGTGATCATAAATGACTTTACAAGATTAACTTGGGTCTTCTTTCTTAGACTAAGGATGAGACCCTTGAGATTCTGAAGAATTTCATCTTAAGGATTGAGAATCAATGTCATCACAAGGTCAAAACCATAAGATGTGATCAAGGAACTGAATTTAAGAACCAAATCCTTGACACATTTTGTGATGAAAAGGGTATTACAAGACAATACAGTGCTCCCAGGACTCCTAAGCAAAATGGTGTTGATGAGAGGAGAAACAGAACACTGATTGAAGCTGCAAGAACCATGTTATCTGACTCTAAACTACCCATCACCTTCTGGGAAGAGGCAGTCAACACTGCCTGCTATGTGCAAAACAGAGTTTTAGTGGTTAAGACTCATTGTAAGACTCCTTTTGAACTTTGGCATAAGAGAAAACCTTTCATTGGTTTTCTCAGGTCATTTGAATGTCCATGCAGCATCTTGAATACCAAAGATCAAATTGCCAAGTTTGCTGAGAAATCTGATGATGGACACTTTATTGGATACTCTTCTCAAGCTAAAGCTTATAGAGTATAGAATCTCAGAACTAGAGTAGTTGAAGAGTCAGCCAATGTGACTTTTAATGAGCACACTCCTAGTGTGAAAGGTTCTGGTCCGGATTGGCTATTTATCTTGATTTAGTTACTAACTGTTTTAACAAATCTTGTGAGAATATTTTAGGATCTATAGGTAATTTACCTCCAGGTGATCCTGATCCAAGATTTGAGCTAAGAAGACCTTCAAGTTACACATCTTCAGCTCCAGTTGTAACTACTTTAGCAAATGAAGCTTCTATCAGCAAAATAATGACAAATTCAGCTGATACATCTAAGATGCCTTCAAGTTCCAGCTCAGAGGCTCAACAGACAAACAAAGAAACTTCAAATGCAGAAGAAAGTGATGGTGGTGGTGACAGTGATCAAGAATTTCTTGATACTCATAACCACTCCATATATGAACATACAATGATGTCACACACTCATTGGATCAAGTTTCTCTTGATAAGTGGGATGAAGTGGTGGAAGAAGCATCTATGCTAGATCTAAATTTCTCTAATTTAGATCTCTCTCAGCAACTTGCTGTGATCCCTCAGCTAAGGATCCACAAGTCTCATCGTACGACAAACATCAATGGAGATGTTGACACTGGGGTAAGAACAAGAGGACAAACCCATGAATCAAATGTTTGTCTTCACTCTTGTTTCTAGTCCCAGATAGAGCCTAAGAAAGTTGATGAGGCTCTAAAGGATGGAAGTTGGATTGAAGCCATGCAAGAGGAGCTGCTTCAATTCAAAAGACAAAAGGTTTAGAACCTGTGTCCTCTTCCTCATGGGAAGACTACTATAGGAACCAAATGGGTATTTAGGAATAAGAAAGATGATAGAGGTATTGTCATAAAAAACAAAGCTAGACTAGTTGTTCAAGGATACACACAAAAAGAAGGAATTGACTACACTGATGCCTTTGCTCCTGTAGCAAGACTTGAAGCTGTTAGGATATTCTTAGCATTTGCTGCATCCAAGAACTTCAAGGTCTATCAACTTGATGTCAAGTGTGCTTTTCTATATGGGGTGATTGATGAAGAGGTGTATGTCAAACAACCACCTGGTTTTGCAGATCCTGATCATCTTGAATTATGTCTGCAAGCTTGATAAGGCTCTCTATGGGCTACACCAAGCACCAAGAAAGTGGTATGGGACTCTATCTCAGTATCTCTACAAGCATGGATATAGAAGAGGTACTATAGATGGAACTCTCTTCATCAAAGGATAGGGAAATGACTTACTACTAGTTCAAGTGTATGTAGATGACATCATTTTTGGTTCAACTAATCCAAGGCTCTATATAGACTTTGAGAAGCTGATGAAGGACAGATTTGAAATGAGTGCTATTGGGGAACTCAATTTCTTTCTGGGAATTCAAGTGAAGCAAGTTGAAGATGGAATCTTCATAAGTCAGTCAAAGTATGTTCAGCACATACTCAAAAGATTCAACATGACTGATTGTAATATTGCTAAGACACCCATAACAAGAAACCACTCCCTTGGGCCTGATCTTGAGGGGGAGTGTATGGATGAACACCTTTATAGGGCTATGATTGGGTCTCTTATGTATCTTACAACTAGAAGGCCTTATATCATGTTTGCCACATGTATTTGTGCAAGATATCAAGCCAACCCCAAGATGTCTCACCTCATCACTGTTAAGATAATTCTAAGATACCTCAAAGGTGCCTCAACACTTGGTCTTTGGTATCCCAAGAGTTTTGACTTCAATCTGTATGCAGATATAGATAGTGATTATGGTGGTTGCAATATGACTGCAAAGTATACATCTGGGGGATGTCAGTCCTTGGTGGAAGGGTTGTCTCATGACAATGCAAGAAACAATCCTGTGTCTCTACATCAACTGCTGAAGCTGAATACATTGCTGCTGCAAGCTGCTGTGCTCAAGTGTTTTGGATTCAAAATCAGATGCTTGACTATGGTTTAAACTTCAAGGAGACTCCCATTCACATATACAACAACAGTGTTATCTCTATCATAGAGAATCCTGTGCAGCACTCAAGGACAAAACACATAAATATCAGGTATCATTTAGTTAGAGATAATTTTGAAAAGGGATTAATTAAACTAGTTAAAGTTAACACAAATGAACAATATGCTGATCTGTTCATAAAAGCCTTTGATGAACAGAGATTTAAGTATCTTATATCAGCTATTGGGATGATTAACTTTGAGTAGCTTTTTCTTAAAGCTAATTCATTTTATTTCTTAAAATTTGTGTGTCCTAAGTTGTCTAGTCTATCACCTTCATAAGCTCATGTTTTCTATGAATAAACACTTTTTGAAGATTTTTTCTTAGATTTTTGACAAATCTTGATCCTTCGAAAGATATGATTTTATCTTCGAAAGAAAATATACCTTCAAGACAAATAACTGTCTAAGTAAAATTTGCCTTCGGAAGAAATTTCTAAAATATCTTCCGAAGCTTAAAACTCTCTTAGGCACTTATATGTTTTTAAAGACCATTTTTCTTCTGAAGGAAATTAACTCTCAGAATCTTTGCTTTGTTAAACAAAGCATCCAAGTTTAAAATTCTCTTCCGAAGCAAATTTGTCAAAAATCTTTGAGAAATTCTTCTGAAGTCATTTTGGCTTCGGAAGCTTTTTTCATTAAAACTTCCGAAGACAATTTACCTTCGGAAGATTTTCGATTTTCAAGAAAACCACTTTTTACCACTTTTTGAGCAAAAAGCAAACTACTTTTTCAGAGGTGGGACCGCCTTCTGCATTTCAAAGTTTATCCTCTTTCATTAACTTTATCTCAAATCTTTTTCACACATAAACCCTGTCGGTTCCCCCCTCTTTTTATCATCTTCATCTTCTCTCCAAATATAAATTCTAGATTTCTCTCTGAAATCGCCCTCGTTTATCCTTCCTTCACCATTAAGCTTACTCAAAAACCGCCAACCCTGATAGATGAAATGACCCTGGTTTTTCTATGCGGTTACACATGCAACACAATCAGGTTGCACTCTTCAACTCTGAGAAAGATCCACATTTCTCAGAGGTATGCCAATTCTTGGCTTTGTCTAACTACTTCACCTCCCTTACCATTGATCCTCCTCTCTATGAGAATCATTTGCTTGAGTTTTGAAAGACTTGCCAAGAGGTCATTATGGATGGGAGAAGGCATTGTCTGCCACAGTGCAGGGGAGAACAGTCTTCATCACTCCGACCATCATCAACACTCATCTTCAGCTGGGTGATGAAGAAGGTGAGGTGTTCTTCCCAAAAGAAGCTGTAAATCATTCCTTTGAGCAGAGGGGATATGAAGGAGATTTCTCTGTAAAGACCTTCAGGAAAGGGAAGGTCTCATCTAAGCGGAAGTACCTACTTCATGTGGTCATCCACAGCTTGTCCAACAAGCATGGAGGGTGGGACTAGATTCCTAATAATCTCTCTTTCATAGTGCATGGAATGGTTCAGGGGGTCAAGTTTAGGTACTCTCAATTTGTTTATACAAATCTGATAGCAAACGTAGGCTCCTTAGAGTATTACATGTTTCCTAGATATGTTCAATACATTCTCAACTGTGAACTGGGTTTACAGTTGAGGGAAATAGGTAATATTCTTAAATTGGGACAGATGAAGCCCAACATCTTTAAAGTCTTAAAGAAGCCAACTGTTGGCTTCTCAGGGGTAGAAACAACCCTTGTCCCAAAAATGTTAGAGCTCATTGCTCAAGGTGACAACCTAGCAACACAAGCTAGTGTTGAACCCACACCTTCTACATCCCAACCACCAAAACAACCACAAATCACCCTCACCTACCAAATAAAACACAAACAAACCCTTGCAAAAGCTATTGAGTCTATGCAGGTCCCCATATACTCACCTATACAGGAGGAAGTGGACACTGGAGCTGCACTTCCCCTGAAGAGCAAACCACTCCCATTACTTCAAGGATCAGTAGTGAGGTTCCTCATGCTCAGCCTGATGAGCTCACAAGCCTAACAGCCTTAAGCCTTCACTCTGAGTTTCAACACTCAAGTGAACAACCTTCAGGGGATAGCTACCATCCCTAGCCTTTAGCTTTAAACCAACCAATTCCCAACCTTGACTTCTATACTGATGAGGAGTTAGATGTCAGTGAGTACCATGAGTCTCCCTACTACACCACTCCTCAAAGGGAAATGAGTGCTCCTGAGTCACCTAGGTCTAGCCCACCTCCTTCACCTATCACTGAGGTGGATACTTCTGCACCTGTTCAGGATATCCATATGGAAGAGGCTATCACTTTAGCAAATGATTACATCATTCAGACCTTAACCATGGCAACTCAGCCCATTGACACTTCAACTAAAGCTGTCACTGAGCACAGGAAATCCAGCAGCCAAGACCACTATGCCGGTGATGAGGAAGAGGATCTTGGTCCAATTCTCTCATCCCCAAGTAATTCTTCTAATGAAGATGAGGGGAACCTGAGACTAAAGGTGCACTGTCAAAAACATGCACCTATCTAGTCTCCAAGGTTAGTCACCTTGAATCTCAAGTGACTACCTTGCAACACAGGGTCAATGATCAGCAACTTGAGATATCTCATCTTAAAGAAAAACTAGCTGGGAGACCCTTAAGAGGAGCTCAACCAGGAACACAAGAACCTGTGGATGTAATTGACCTAACTCCTAGCTCACCTGAGCAAGAGGGTGATGCTACCATAAAGGGGGAGGAAGTCATTACAATCATAGAACCTGGGAGTTCCTCAGGGAGTATGGACACTGAGGACTCACCATCCTCACTTGCAGTTGTGCATACTAGGTAACTTTCTCAAGTTCATATTGATGTGGACGGTATAGACTCAGTCATTAGGAGTCTATTTGAGAAAGGCATCCCAAGAGCTGTATCATCCCTACCAACTTTAAGTCATATTTTTGGGTGGAGGTATGATACTGATAGAAGAACTCTTATTCTTTAAAGAGTTCAAGATAGGAACACTGTAGAGTTTAGCCTTAGAAAAAGAAAAAGGCAATCAGGTAATACCATCGGTCAATTGGATGTTGAGGCAGACCCTGAGATTAGCTTCAAAGGGAAAACCTTGACTGAAGGCCCAGTGGTAGAACCTGAGAGCCCTGCCTCACCACCAACTGCTGTAGAGGTTCAAACCCTTGATAAGACACCTAAGATGTATCTCAACCTCTCTCTGGCCAGAGCTTGGAAGTAACACCAAGCAATGATGGCCAAAGCTCTCTCCACCCTGAGTCACAAAGGTCTGTGAGTGACAAAGGGAAAAGAAAATTAACTTCTGAGGGGATTAAGGAGGAGGAGAGAGAGAGGAAAAGGAAGCTAAGGTGAGAAAGTTCCTCTACTAGGTCTGCAAGACTAATGGAAAGTGCTATCAGGGCTGCCCCCAGACCAAATACTCAGGATGATGAGTTAAGGGCAGTCAGGATCAACTACTTGCAGACCGGGGACTATGATATTGATAATATCATTTCTCTCCCCTTAGATGAGTTAAATGAACTGGCTGACATGGAACTATCAAAAGAGAGAGAAGAAGAAGAGGATGCAGAGCTACTTCTAAAAATCAAAGAAGAAAGAAGACAGAAGAGACTCTACAAGCATATACCTACTCTGTCACCAGTTCAAGAAACTCATGAATAAGAGGATGTGGCTCCACAAGAACCTCAGGTAGACAAAGAGAAGGATAGACTAAACATGATCAACTACCTGAGTGCCACAGGCCTCTATCAAGCTGATACACTTCTTCCCTTACCCTTTGACTACATTGAGTTTGAGTACCTCAAATAACTTGAACTTGATGTAGCTAAAGAAAGAAAGATCACCAAAAGGAAGTTAAGGGAAGAAGCTGTAAAGTCAAGAGCCATCATCCAGAAAAACTTGAAGAAGTCTGCTGACAAACAGAAGATGATGAGCTTCTTGAAGCTGTATGGATTCTTCAGAAGGAGACTTGGTCCTATGTCTCTGTCCACCATGGATGAGCACATCAAGGTAATCAAGCAGAAGATCTAAAAAATGAACTTGTTAACATACACTCACCACCAAGTCAGGTCCCTCAGGAAGTGGAGATTAAGGTTGAAACACTTAAGATAACACAACCTGAATCTGCTGCTGAACCTCAGCAAGCTTCCACTTCTGATCCACAGCAGGGATCTGTCCCCTCTCAATCTGAACCTGTGAGAGAGGAAGACCCAACTAAGAAATACAAAGAAGATCAATCAGGCGCTGCAGGCCAGTCTTCTCAGTTAAAAAGTTCAAAGAGGAGAAAAAGGATGGTTTCCAAACCAAAGTCAAAGAAGAAGAAGAAGTAAACATCCAACTCCAAACCTCAGGATGAGTCAGAACATCCTGAGGATGTACAACAAGAGGATGCTCCACCAACTCCAATTCAAGCAGCTCCTCTAGTATCAGGAAGACCTATCTTATCTTGGACATACACCACAAAACTAGAAAGATGGCATGTCATAAGAGATCAAGGCGTTGAACATGTGTACACATGGCAGGATATGTTCAACCTACCTTTGCATGATCTCTTTGACATGAGAAGATACTATGAGAGTCTGAGTGATCATGATCATCTCATGAAGAAAGGGATGGTCATCATCATAATGAGGACTGTCAACATCTAAAGTCTTCAAGTGTCTTGGTAGCATCAGCCTAGGGGGAGTTTGTAAGGTTATCTGAAAGGCTGATGCAACCCAAACACCCAAAGTCTCTACTGCATGCGTGCATAAGTGTACTGAAGTAGAATGCTTTGGAAGTTTCACACCGCCTTAGAAGTTATTCTAAGTGTGAAATCTTCCGAAGCCAAGACCAATATCTTCCGAAGCCAAAAGACGAAGTCTTCCGAAGCTTCAAGGACAAAGTCTTCTGAAGCCAACTATTGAAGATAGATTTCTTTCGAAGAATTTTATACTACATGCTTTATCTGATGTACTTTTTACCTAAAGCTGAACCACTTTCCGCTGCCACTCTGATAAGTCACCAACTTTACATGAGTTGGTGAAAAGGTCCATGCTTTTGGTAAACTGTACATTGAGGTCTTGAGTTTGTAACTTTCCACTTTATTTACTTTATCCTTTTTGTAAAATATTAGGATGTGAGCTATGGCATGTCATAGTCACTAGTCAAAAGGCAATCTGCCTTTTGACTCTACATTGATTTTGTTGTCTAGATCATGTGTCCAGCTGGCCTTCAAAGTATGGTTGGTTGTAGGTTATAGTATAAGTATTTCTGGTCCTTGTAACTTATAAGCAGAATTTTTGTAAACCACTTGTAAGAAACTAGAGATCAATATACATCAACCTTGAAAACCAGCTAATTGTGTGTTGTTCTAGTTTCTATCTTATTTACACTTGTGTTTCTTAGTTCTCAAAACTGACTCATCCTGAGGTTTGAAAGTGGATGCCTTTTTCTTCTTGCTTTCTTTCTTTATAGCCATCCTTTTCTTCATCTTTGAAGTGTTTAACTGAGAGGGCTGGTCTTGAGTACCATGTTGTTCTGTTTTGCCTCTCTCAGTTGGGTCATTTTCTCTCATAGGTTCACAAGGAGAGAGAGTAGAACCCCGCTGTGGATCAAAAGATGAAGTTGGCTATGAAGCAGCTAAAGGTCTAGGTTGTGTTGTCTGTTGTTCAACCTTAACCTCAACCTTAGGAAGAACTTGGGTTGGTGGAGAATGCAAGTCCACAAGATCTCCCATTTTAATCTTCTGCTTGATCACCCTAATATGCTCATCCATAGTGAATAGAGACATTGGACCAAGCCTCCTTCCGGAGAATCCATACAACTTCAAGAAGCTCATCATCCTTTGTCTATTAACAGACTTCTTTTGGCTCTTTTGGATGATGACCCTTGAATTTGCAGCTTCTTCCCTCAATTTTCTCTTATCAGCTTTTTTTCATTTAGTAACTGTAGTTCAAGCTGCTTAAGATACTCAAATTCAATGTATTCAAAGGAGATGGGAAGAAGTGCAGATGCCTGGTAGAGACTTGTGACACTCAGGTAGTTAATCATGTTCTGTCTCTCAGCTTCTCTGTCTACCTGAGGTGGTTCAGCTGCCACAGTCTCTCTTTCCAGAGTTTCATGAACTGGGAGAGAGGAGGAACATCCTTGTATAGTCTCTTTTGTCTTATTTATTCTTTGACTCTGAGGAGCAACTCTGCATCCTCTGCCTCCTTTCTCTCTTTGGTCAGCTCTAAGTCTGCAAGTTCATTTAACTCTTCTAAGGGAAAAGAGATGAGTTCATCAATGTTGTAGTTTCTGGTTCCTAGATAGTTCATTCTGACAGCCCTCAACTCATCATTTTAAGTGTTTGGCCTGGGGGCTGACCTGATTACAGCTTCCATAAAGCCTGAGGAACCAGCTGAACTCTATCCTCATAGCTTCCTCTTCCTCTCTCTTTCCTCCTCCTCAATCTCCTCAAGAGTCAGTTTCCTTTTCCCTTTGTCACTCATAGGCCTTGGTGACTCAGCGTAGAGAGAGCTTTGGCCTTCATTGC
Organism: Flaveria linearis; assembly: GCA_024085815.1. NCBI lineage: Eukaryota > Viridiplantae > Streptophyta > Magnoliopsida > Asterales > Asteraceae > Flaveria > Flaveria linearis. The sequence goes on from CM044009.1 coordinate 54,172,662, forward strand.
CTAATTTAGCAGTCAGACTATGGCCAAAGAGAGGTGTGAAGCACTTTCACCAATTGGTGCCTCACTAAGGGTACAGGATGTTGTTGATGGAGTGCTTGACTCTATGACAATGCTCACAGGTTCAGCCACTGGGTCTTCAGTCAAGCATTCCCCTTCAAAGCTAATCTTAGGGTCCATCTCAACTCCAGTTAACCAATGACATTGTCTGCTTGCAATTGTCTTCTCCAATATCTTAGCTCCTCCATGATCCTGTCTTGAATTCTCTCAGCCATTATGTCATCTTGCCTGTTTTGACTTGGGTTGGCAAGTGGCATATTGACTAGAGAGAGGCTGTCATAGTAGTTCAAGGTCTGAAAATTGAAAACCTCTTGTTTTCCTTGAACTTTATGCTGTAAGATGGTTCTTCTTTCATCATCATGCCTCAACCCATGTATTTCATTTGCAGCTCCAAAAGATTGGCGTGGCATTGCCCTTGGTATACCCTCCTCAAATAAACTCCTGATAAGTGAGTCTACATCAATGTGAATTTAAGTAGGTTGCTGAGTTTAGAAAATTGTAAGTGAGGTTGGTGAGTCCTCAATGTCCATACTTTGAGAAGGACTCCCAGGTTCTGTGATTGTAACAACATCCTCCCCCTTTTTGGTAGCATCACCCACTTGCATAGGTGAGCTGGAGGTTAAGTCAATTAAATCCTCAAGTTCTTGTGCTCCTGGTTTTATCCTACTAAAGGGTCTCCTAACTAGTTGTTCTTTGAGATCAGAAATCTCAAGTTGTTGATCATTGACCCTTCAATGCAAGGTAGTTACTTGAGATTCCAAGTGACTAACCTTGGAGACTAAATATGTGTATGTTGTGGAAAGTTTTTGCACCATTAGTCTAAGATTCCCCTCATCTTCAGGAGAAGAATCACAAGGGGATGAGATAATTGGACCTAAGTCTTCGTCCTCATCACTAGCTTGTTGTTCTTGGCTACTGGTTTTCCTCTGCACACTAACAGCTTTAGTTGAAGTGTCAATGGGTTGGGTTGCCATGGTTGAGTGTTAATAATGTAATCACTTTCAGAAGTGAGAGCCTCTTCCATAAGGATCTCTTGAATAGGTTCAGGAAGATCCACCTCAGTTGGGGGTGAATAATGTGGGCTAGATATAGGGGACACAGAGGTACTTATCTCTTTGAGCAGGGAAGGAGAAGAGAGACTCATGGTACTCACTGAGTGCTATATCTTCATCACCATAGAATTCTAGGCTGGGCATTGGTTGATTTAAATCTAAAGGTTGGGGATGGTAACTTTCCCTTGAAGGTTGTTCACTAGAGTGTTGACATCCTAAGTGAAGGCTTAAGGCTTGTTGGGTCATGAGCTCATCAGCCTGAACATAAGGAACCTCATGGATGATTATTGGTTAGATGGGAGTGATTTGATCCTCAGGAGAAATGGGAGCTCCAGTGTCCACTTCTTCCTGAGTGGGTGGTCATATGGGGGCCTGCACAGGTTGAAAAAGCTGTGCAGGGTTTGTTTGGATCTTCTTTGGTAGGTGAGGGTTATTTGTGGCTGTGTGGGTGTTGTTGAAGTGGAAGGTGTGGGTTCAACATTATCTAGTGCTGCTAGGTTGCCACCTTAAGCAATGAGCTCTAACATTTTTGGGACTAGGGCTATTTCTACCCCTGTGAAACCCACAGTAGGCTTTCTTATTATTTTGAAGATGCTGGGTTTCATCTGTCCCATTTTAAGAATAGTACCTGTTCCCCTCAACTGTGAGCCCAGTTCATAGTTGAGAATGTGCTCGACATATCTAGAAAACATATAATACTCTAAGGAGTCCATGTTTACAGGCAAATTAGTATATACAAATTGTGAATACTTGAACTTGACCCCATGAACCATTCCATGAACTATGAAGAAGAGATCCTCTAGAATTTGATCCCATCCTCCATGTTTATTAGACAAACTATGAATAGCAACATGTAGGAGGTACTTCCATTGAGAGGAAACCTTCCCTTTCTTGAAGGTTCTAACTGAGAAATCTCCCTCATTGCCCATCTGTTCAAAAGAATGATTTATAGCAGATTTTGGAAATGACACTTCACCTTTTTCATCATCCAACTGTAAGTGTGAGTTAATGGAGGCTGGAGTGATGAGCAGTGTCCCCCCAGGATTGTGGCAGATTATGTCTTCTCCCCGTCCTTGGTGACTTCTTGGCAGGTCCTCCAGAAGTCCAAAAGATGAACCTTATAAAGTAAAGGATCAATGGTAAGGGAGGTGAAGTAGTTGGAGAGTGAAAGAAAGCGACAAACCTCTGAGAATCTTGGATCTTTCTTAGAGTCTAATAGAGCAACCTGGTTGTGTTGTGTTGGATCTATTGAGGTTGATACAACCAAAACAACACTTAGAAGACATCTGTACAACTAAGAGAAGTCTTTCGAAGTCAATGCTGCAACTTCCGAAGCTTACATAGTGATCTTCCAAACAGCTTCCAAAGACTAAACTCAGTCTTCCAAGACATAGAATATATTCTTCCTAAGTAGACACTTAGAAGATTGAAGATAAAGTCTTCCGAAGACAAAGCCTCGGAAGAAGTTGAGTCTTCCGAAGTATATAAATGGTTCAGAAGAACTTATTCTTCCGAAGCCGTTCTCTGCCTCTAGCAATGTAGTATTTGTTTAGAAGTAAGTCCCAACATGTTATCTACGTATAACATTTGCTGCATAGTCTGATTCTCTGCAAGATGCTTTCCACGTTCATGTGGGTGACCTTACTTTTGTCCACTGTTCACCATTCCTTAGCTGGTACAGCTGTCACCTTTAGTTGGTCACCAAAAGGTAAGTCATGGACCTGTCATGACTACCTTATCTTAGATAATACTTTATCTAAGATACCCTACCTCTAGCAATGTAGTATTTGTTTAGAAGTAAGTCCCAACATGTTATCGACGTATAACAAGCTGTAGATAGTAGTATATATAGTCGCTCATTGTAACTTAGTATCCATGCTTCTACATGAGTCTTGTAATTCTTAGTTGAGAGATAATATATACAAGTATCTTGAAAACCATTTCTTGTGTTCTTTACTTATTATATTATTATAAACTGAGTTCTTGATTCTGCTTTCATAAAATGAGTGATATTTAAGAATTTGTAAGAATCACTATGTGTTGAGAGAACAATATTGATCCTGCAATTGGTATCAGAGCATCCAGGCTCTTGATTGTGAGATCTAACCATCCCAAATCACCCTTGTTTCTTCAAACTTACTCACTCAACCAAAATGGCCCTTAACCAGAAGTTTGTTGAACTAGAAATGGGAACCATGACCAAAGCTCCCATTATCACCCCTGATAACTTCAGCGCTGGTGTCAACGCATTGAAGGATTCATCAAGTATCAACACTCCCATATGTGGAAGTCTGTAACTGTTGGTCCATTTGATCGATTTTCAGTACAAATCATGGTTTGAATCATTCAATATCAGAAATAATAACAAACACAAAGATGGAGGTGAATGACAACAAGCAAAATGTATTCAAATATAAGCAAGTAATGATCCAATACAATCAAAAGAAGAAAGCTCAATATATTTCAGTGAATAACAACTTACAAATGCCTCTTGCAACATAAATACACGATTAGGGTTTTGCAAGGATACCGAACAATGAATAAGATCAAATCTATATATAACAGTGCTAGTTTTTCCTGACACAAACAACAGTTTCGCCGGGTGAACTAAACAGCTGACTGAGCGAAACTGCAGTTTCGCTGGACTACAAAACTACATAAACTAATCGACATACAAAAGTAATCTAACATTAAACCTATTACAAAGTAATATAAACATAATCTAATCTAAGGTGAGTCCAACCTATACTTGATCTTCAATACTCCCCCTAGGTTGGATTCACCGCCTTCACTTGTCTTGATTTGTCTATTCGGCTCCAGTTTCTCCCGCTGCATCTGATGTATCTTTATCTACTCCTGTAGCATCACCCTTAGGAGCTTTAGCTACTGATTCACTTTGGTCACCTCCTGCTTCATTAGCACCCTTGGGACGAGCACTAGCTTGCACAAATTGTCTTGATAAGTCCCGGACATCCATATTAAGATCATCTTGAGCTCTCACCTTCTCAGCTAGCTCCTTCACTTCAGCTCTCACACCTCGAACCTTGTTAACAACGACCATAAACAGACTGGCCTCTTTCCTTGTATCCTCCCATGCCACTGCTTTAATATGGTTCTCACAAAGTACCAGCAGGTCCTCATCACAAAATGTGAATAGCTCCATAGGGTCAATCAGTCTATACTCTAGCACGTCCTTCATCTAGATCACAGCCTCCCCCGTGTTGTTATCATAGAACCATTTCTCAAAACCTTGTAGTCTTTGGGGGAGGGGATCCGAAAGACTAACTCTGTTCACTGTTTTTGGGGGTTTCACCCTCAGCACGATCTTCCCTTTTCCTGTCTCCCAATCCTTATCCCTCTTTGACCGTCTTCGTTCAGCATTCATAAAACCGATTGATTCAAAATTATCATTCATTCCATTCTTGATTTCCTTTTCCAAAAGCATGGCCCTTTCACTTAGATCAGCATCCAACAATGGCAGCACAGCCAACCTTCTCAAGTCCCATTTTGGCAAGGTCTTGAAAGCGTTCCTCTTATGCATATATGTAATTCCTCCCCCTCTCCTCTTTATCATTCTAGCACTCCTTTTATAAAACCGAATGATTCAAAATTAACAATTCTCTTATCAGTCTCTTTCTGCTCAACCCTTCCATGCTTTGGAATAGGGGAGTCAACTCCGCAGACTCTTTCTCTCTCACAAACCAATCCTCTTTTCCATCTCAATCACATCATTTTCATCATCTCCTTTCTTGAACACATAAGTCAGTGGTCTTTCATCCACTTTATAATATTCAGGCTCAGAGTTATAATCTACCAACTGTTCATCATCCTCCTCCTCATCAATCAATCCTTTCTCAACAAGCTTCTCAGCACCTACAGTCTGTTCTGGGAACATTTCTTCTCCTCTCAGATCATCCATGTTCATCCCTATATCCACAAATCCAGCCTCAAAAACCTCTTGCACATTCTCCACATTTACAGTCTCCTTCCTTATTCCAGAACCTCCTGCTTCCTCAGCTGCTGCACCCGATGTGCCCTAACCTCCCCGAGAAGATGTACCCACGTGTAGAAATGGGTATTTGGAAGTATCAGTCAAATCATCTAAATCATGTTGAGTTAGCTGATTGGGCAGGCTGGCTGCAGCTTTTAGTTCATTTACTTCCACCAACATCTTGGTCATACCATTAATCACCTCATCCTTCTGCCTTTCCCTTAACTCTTGATTGGTAAGTTTTTTCTTAATCATGCTCAACTCATTGGCCAGAGATGTGTTGAGGTTTCTTATCACATCCTTATCCAATCCGGCTCTTCCTTTCATCCTTAAGGGCTCAATAAAATTTTAGTGTTGGTGTTTAGTCCTCCTCTCAGTTTCTCCCTCATCAGCTTTCTTCTTAGCCCTCTTTTCTTTCTCAGCTCTGGCCTCAGATGCCATCTTATTAACTTCATCCTCTAATACATAATCCTTCTCCTTTGCATATCTCTTCCTTTTCTTGACAGCTTCAGACTGTTTGTGCCTCGTTTCTTCTGCTCTTTTATCCTCAGACTCAATTACCCTCCTGATGTAACCCTAACGTTCCAAAGGATACATATTTTCCCAGAGATGAGTGATCTTCCCGCTGAAGTCATGTCTAATTGCACAACAGTCTGCAAAAATACGGGTGTTCATCGATACTAATCTCTTGATTTCTCCATGTCTGGGAATGTTGGGAATCTTGGGATTGAGATCATCTATAATCATCTGAAGAAATTGAGGGTACAACAGCCATTTGTCCTTCTTTACCATTACATTCTCTGCCATACAATCAAATATTAGTCTAGCAATGTTGGCCTTATCCCCTTTGCAGCATATCACCATGGCTTTTGCCCAGTCCATGTTTAGCCTGTCTGATCCACCCTTACGGTGATCTAAGCACATGATAAACGTGGGCTATATATCTCCATTCCTTGGAGAGAAAGGACTTTTTGATTTCCTTTCTCGTGCCAAATAGAGGTCCCTCATATCCCATAGATCTGAAGGCATCAAACACCTCCTGATCTAACAATATCACCTTCTCCCCTGTGTCCTCATCGAGCCTTAGCACCCTCGATATGACCTCAGTAGTAATGATCAGGTCATTCTCCAGCACCCTAGCCACAATCCTTTGTGAATTGGCTCTTGTGTCATACTTAGCTGTCCGCCAGAAATCTCTGATGTGTAAGTCATATATAGTAGGAATATGTGAGATCACGTAGGCGATTAGAGATCTCTACAACCATCGTATGCAGTCTCTAAAATCAGCAGCTTTCGGATGAGTGTCATCCAAGATGGCAGTAATGTTGTTCCTCTCATCAAACTATAGATTCGCCATTTAATCTGAAAACCAGATGAAACGTATTAGAATGGTATATTAAACAATAATATTAAAGAAAAATAAGAAAAAGATTAAAATTAAACAAAAAACTAATTAATTTCGGTGGGCGAAATTATAGTTTCGTAGAAGGAATTATAGTTTCGGCAAGAGAAAAAGTAATTTCGACATGATGAAATTATAGTTTCGCCCACAGTTTCTTATTAGTTTCGGCAAGACAGTGTAGTAGATTCAACATGCCAAAATTATAGTTCGAAGCAGCGAAACTGAAGTTTGGTCTGCAAAGCTGTTAAGTTCGCTTGGAGAACATGACTACACAGCTTCGCTGAGAGACCATGAACTTTTGTTCAGTTTCGCTGGACTATCTGTACTTTCACAGTAAGAAATGTGAAAAAACGGAAGAGTCTCAATCAAATAAATCCACAATGTTGAAATAAAACCTAGAAAAGACTAAGGTCCTGAGTTTGAAACTCACTTGCGAAGGTGAATCAGTGGACAATCGATACTCAAAATCGCAGAAACTTAGATTCGCATAAAAAGTGTACGGTAGGGTTCTTGACAACCTAAAACTGCGATTGTTCGAAAATGGGAAGATAGTTTCACAAGTTAAGTTATATAGGACTTAGTTTCGCAGGCAGCGAAACTATAGTTTCGCCCGTGAAAGCTCTGGTCGAAACTGACCTTGCAACGAGCGAAAGAGCCAGCGAACCTATAATTTCACTCTGTAAAACTACCAGTGAAAGTATAATTTTGCTGGATACTTAAAAAATTAAAATATTTATTTTCCTTTTAAAAAATAAAATAAAGAACAATTATTTAGAAAAGAAATAAAACAAATTAAGCAAAAATAAAAGAAATCAAAAGAAATTTTCCCCACAAGACCTCACCACACTTTACGTATTTTTATACAAAATCAAACGGTGGAAAAAGTATATGAATGAGAAGCTGAAAGGATCTTCTGGAGAATCAAAGTTTGGCGGGAATGTTCATATACTTGTCCCTTTAAGTTCATGCCTTCTTTGTTCCGACAAGTGCACTACAGCTACTGTTATCATGCTTTGGTTCTTTTAAAGAAAACATTGAATGACCCAGTACCCACAGACATTTGGCAAAGAAACTTATCATGTCTTCATGATATATTGAACAAATGACACGCTCTGTCTGATTATTCCTCTCAGAAGCAACGAAGGTACTTTTTCATAAAATAGAAAGCCCTTATAAACATCAAATGATGACAGCTCCAGGTCTATACTTACGTATAACAGAGGAGTTGATCAATTGAGACTTACAGATAAGAGCTTCAAGTCTATACTTACGTAGAACAGAGAAGAACATCATTTTGCGCCGATGAGCACTCCAGGTCATTAATATCGTACAGCAGAGGAGATCATCACTCCAGGTCAATGTTCACACATAGTAGAGGAGATAAGCAAAAATAATGTAACAAGGAGCTTCTTAGATGTGAAGATGACTAAGCATGTAGCTTTTAAGATAGGGTGCAAGAACTAGACGCAAAGATACTTTAGATAAGAATGACTCAAAATAGAGATATGACGTTGTTCTCAATCCCTTTTGAACAAGGACTTGAATCTTTGTGAAGGCCAAAAATGTCTAGGGAATAATACAAGTCATCAAGTTTCTTGTTCTTATTAATTAAGCTGCAAGATTACTGTCTACTTCGCTTTCTAGCTGAACCTATCAAGCCTATCACTCACAATACTATTAACCTTCTTTAAATCGTCCAGTATTCTCGTTTTATTCTGCAAAAGAAAACAAGAAGTGAATTTAAATATATATTCGTCCCCGAAATTTCTACGAATTAAGCAAGATGTAGAAATTTCTTATTTAAAATATATTTGCATCTATTTAAATATATAGTGTGTATGTGTATATATATATATTGATTTATTTATTTATGTGAATGATGAGGAAGGACTATGAAGGGAGCAGAACGAAAAGGAAAGAAAGAAAATAAAGAAAGAAATAAAATAAAATAAAATAAAGAAAATGGGTTTAAAATGATATTAGACCTAACATAGAGATCAATTCATAAAAACGAGGTTTATCAAACGTTTTAGTGAATAAATCTTCCTTTTGATTTTTTGTGATAATGGAAATAATATCAATAAAACCCTTTTCCTGAGCATCACAAATTGCATGAATTCGTGTCTCAATGTGCTTGGTGCCGGAATGATGAATAGGGTTCTTGGCTACGCCGATGGCTGCTTCGTTGTCACAGAACAACGGTGTATGGAGAAAGTTGATCCCATAGTCAATCATCTAGTGCTGAATCCAGAGCACTTGTGAACAATAGCTGGAAGCAGCAATGTATTCTGCTTCTCCTGTAGAGAGAGAAAAAGTGGTTTGTTTCTTGCTTTGCCATGATACCAGACAATTGCCTAAGTATTGATAGCCTTCAGTAACCGACTTTATGTTTAACCTGCAACCATTAGAATCACTATCAGAATAGGTATGTAAGTCAAAATTTCCACCATAAGGATACCAAATCCCTAAACGAGAAGATTCTTTAAGATAATGAAAGATTCGTTTTACAACCTTTTCGTGAGACTCTTTCGGGGCAAATTGGTATCGAGCATAATCTCTTACAGCAAAGGTTATATTAGGATGACTTGCTGTAAGATACATAAGGGAACCTATCATTGATCTGTAGAGATGAGGATAAACAGATTTCCCATTCTCGTCAGGAGTGAGACAAGTTTGAACAGTGAAAGGAGTGAGTTCAGGAGAGGCATCATCCATCTTGAATTTCTTCAGAATCTCTTTAATATACTTCTCCTGATGAATGAGAATTCCCTCTGGCTTTTTTTCAACCTACAACCTGAGAAAAAAGCACATCTTTCCCATCATGCCCATTTCAAATCGACTTCGCATGACTTCCTCAAACTCCCGACACAACTTCGTATTGGTGGAGCCAAAAATAATGTCATCTACATAAACTTGTACAATCAGCATCTCACCATCTACTTCCTTCTTAAATAATGTCATATCGATGGTGCCATGAGAAAAACCATTACGTAAGAGATACTGTGTTAAAGTCTCATACCAGATTCGAGGGGACCGATGAAGACCGTAGAGGGACTTATCAAGCTTGTAGAATTTGTCAGGAGAGTCGGGATCCTCAAAACATGGTGGTTGACATATGTATATCTCTTTATCAATGTCACCATAAACAAATGCACATTTGACATCCATCTGATAGACTTTTAACTTCTTATGTGCGGCATGATCCAAAAAGATTCTGATAGCTTCAAGACGGGCGACAGGAGCAAAGACTTCGGTGTAGTCAATCCCTTCTTCTTGAAGAAAGCCCTGGACCACTAATCTGGACTTGTTTCTTACCACAATTCCATGGTCACTGGGTTTCTTCTTGAACACCCATTTCATGCCAATTGGGCATTTGTTTGGTGAAGATCGACCAGGGTCCACACTTTGAGTTTCCTAAACTGTTGCAGCTCTAATTGCATAGATTCAACCCAGCAAGGATCCTGAAGAGCTGCATGAACATTTTTCAGGACAATTTGAGATATAAAACAAGAGAATAGATAAACGTTAATCAAACCAGATTGACTCTGCGTCCAAACTCCATCGTAGATCCAATGATGTTATCACATGGATAATCTTTCAAGGTTTGAAATCAGTGGGCATGGGTAGGGTAGTTGAAGATGGTTGGATAACGGGTTGTTGATGGGTAGATTAAGGTGATGTTGATGGTAAGGTAGAGTCAATTGGATAGATTGGTGATACCGTGTGACGCCCTAAACCCGGCAGTGTACCGGAGGCACGTCACGCAGTTGGATTAATATTTTAAACACAAATCAGAGCTTTCTATTTACAGCGGAAGACTTTATACACAATTATATATTAACCCAACTTTTTAAAACATTTTACATACGATTGTATTTAATTATACATTGACCTATTTACATTATTAACAGGCCCTAAATCCTATGCCAGCAGTTGCTCCGGGATAGCGTCCTCATCAACTCATACTTGCTTTCCTCTATCATTAGAGGATCCCTCCTTACCTAGCACACACAACATACTCAAACATAAGATAAACTGGTGAGTTCTAATTTTCATTAAAACATTAACAACATCTTTGCACACACAAAAGCTATATTTATATTGGCAATATTATACATTCAACTTTTATCATTACTTTGTCCCACTGGACCTGTCCCATCGAACGTCGGTTGCCCACATCTAGCAACTACCAGTTCCCCATACCCAGTAACATCGGTTGCCCACATCCAGCAATTACCAGTTACTACACCCAGAAACGTCGGTTGCCCACATCTAGCAACTACCAGTTTCTATACCCAGAGACGTCGGTTGCCTACATCCAGCAACTACCAGTCTCCCATACTCAGTATCGTCGGTTGCCCACATCTAGCAACTACCTGTTACTGTCTCTCATCCAGTAGGATGCCAAATAATCATCTAGGGTCGTCACCACAAGATGTTCACAAAGCTGAGTGATCGTCATCACTCCTATCAAACTGTACAGTTTCACACTCAGGCATCTTACTCTAACTGGCCTGTTAAGATTTACATCACATTACCATTTCAAAAACATTTCTTTTGTTTATTGCCAATATTATCACATTCACTCATACCCCACACATTCTTTCTTTTAGCACCAGTTTTAACATATTTTCATTAATCGTCACACCCCATCCGACCCATTGGAATCATTACCATCACGTAATGATTAACAATGTTCAGAGGACTATCTTTTACACCCTACCTGACACATTGCAATCATGACCATCATGTAATGATTAACAATGTTCAGGTAATCATTTATTACCCCCACTTTCCCTCTAACAGCTTGACAAACTGTTAGAAACATATCCATCATTACTATCACAATTCAGGTACTAAAACTTTCAATTCATTTATCATTGTATGTGTGCTAGCCCGAATGTTAAAACCAAACATTTAAAAAGGGCTTAGAACTCACCTTATCAACTTTCTCATGACAATTTACACAATCCACGTACACGAGGTAACTAGTCCTTCCTCTAATCAAGGTATATCTAAAGCAATAAACCCTGATTCAGTAACCTTATTCTCAAACAGGGCCCTCATGCGATTGAACACTTATGCGAATGAGCAATCATGCGACTAGACCTATGCGAATGAACCATGCGACTGAACCTTCAGTCGTACGACTAGCCGTTCATTCGCACGATTGAGTTCTCATTCACATCCAGTGTTCACTCATCTTCATTCGGCCTCCTAATCAGGCGATTGAGTTCCAACCGCACGATTGAACCTCCATTTGCACTCAATCGCAATTTTAAACTCTCATTCGTGCGATTGAGCCATGCGATCGAGGCCATTCGCCTGAAACAAATCAGCAGCTGTGTTCTTGATGTTTTTGATCCAAACTTACTCAAAATTTGAGTTTTAACCATCCAAATCATACCATATTCAAAACAGATCCTATACACATCGTTTACAATGGTTTCAGACCATTATTTCATCAAAACTTCACAAAACTTGGATTTGAATTCTTGGATTTTAAATTCAGAAATAAACCAGACCAATTTACTAATTTAAACAGGTTATTGGATCAAATCCAATCATACACACAGCTTATAACATCTCCGGATTAATCCATGATGTTCAAAACTTACCAAAACGGAGTTTCGCCTAATCGATTTCGTGAGAACAGGGTTTTGGGTGTGAAGGGGACAAGAAAATAGAATAGGTGTAGATAGAGATCTGCCCTTGAACCCCCTGCACCGCCCCACTTATCCATACACTCAACTTAACCGCCTCACCTTCAGTCGCACTATTGAACCATTCGCACGAATGAATCGTGCGAATGAAGCTCATGCTTCTACCATTCGTATGACTGAGCCTCAATCGCACATAAGGAATGCGATTGAAGTTCATTCGCATACAAGTCATGCGGCTGAATACTTAAACAATCAAATAAACTCAACTTAGTTAATTAATCATAACTATAATATAATTACAAGTCCGGATTTAGAAACCGGATGTTACAACTCTCCCCCCCTTAAATAGGTTTCGTCCTCGAAACCAACTATTCAAACAACTGGGGATAATCTCTCATCATCTCATCTTCTGATTCCCAAGTGAAATCAGACCCCTTTCTATTTGACCACTACACTTTAACTAAATCAATAGCTTTATTCCTCGGCCTTTTCAACTTTCTGTCTACTATAGCAGTAGGTTTCTCGATATAGTTTAACTTATCATCCACTTCTATATCATCCAAAGGTACATAAGCATTCTCATCAGCCAAACACTTACGCAACTGTGATACATGAAAGGTTGGATGAATTCCTTGCAACTGATCGGGTAATTCTAGTTTATAGGCCACTTCCCCAATCCGTTCTATAATGCTAAACGGTCCTATAAAACGAGGACTTAACTTTCCCCTCTTTCTGAATCTGATTATTCCCTTCCAAGGAGATATCTTCAACATAACTCTATCTCCTACTCCAAACTCTATATGCCTTCACCCTTTATCTTCATAAGACTTTTGTCGATCCTAAGCTGCTTTAAACCGAGCTTTGATCTGATCCAGTTTCTCATTCGTGGCCTGTACAATTTCTAAACTGCCTAACTCTTTCTGCCCAACTTCTCCCCAACATATGGGACTTCTACACTTCCTGCCATATAACATCTCATAAGGGGCTCTTCCAATCGTAGAATGATAACTGTTATTGTAGGAGAATTCAACTAATGGAAGATGACACCAGCTACCACCGAAATCTACAACACAAACTCGTAACATGTCTTCAACTGTTTGGATAGTCCTTTCAGTCAACCCATCAGTTTCTGGGTGAAAAGATGTGCTGTGTAACAAACGAGTACCCACATCTTCATGAAACTTTCTCCAAAACCTCGAAGTAAAACGTGTATCTCTATCTGACACAATAGACAATGGTACCCCGTGTCGAGTGATGATCTCTCGAATAAACAGTTCTGCTAATTTCTTAGAGTTATACGTTTCTTTAATTGGTAAGAAATGCCCACTACGTGTTAATCTATCTACTATGACCCAAATGGTATCATAACCTTTAGCTGTACGCGGAAGCTTAGTTATGAAATCCATTGTCAATTCTTCCCACTTCCATTTCGGGATCTCTAAGGGTTGAAGCTTACAATATTGTTTTTGATGCTCAGCTTTAACCTGAAGACATGTCAAACACCTATTCATATATTGCATCACATTGAACTTCATACCGGGCCACAATTATTCTTGTTTCAAATCCTTATACATCTTAGTAGCACTAGGATGTATAAAATATCTGGACTTATGAGCTTCATCTAACACCAATTCCCTCATCTTAATCGGAACCCACATATGACCACATTTCGTCTTAACCCCAAAACTGCTTTCTTCTAGATCCTTTGTTTGACCCTTCATTCGTTCCCGCTTCACATTCTCTTCTTTTAATGCTTCTAATTGAACTTCTCGTAACTGATGCATAAAATCCAGGGTTATCACTAACTTGTATGACTTAACTCGAATTGGAGGGTGTTCATTCTTTCGGCTTAATGCGTCAGCAACCACATTTGCTTTACTAGGATGGCAAAGTATTTCACAATCATAATCTTTCACCAACTCTAACCATCTCCGCTGGCGCATGTTCAATTCTTTATGATTAAAGAAATATTTCAAACTCTTATGATCCGTGTAAATCGTACATTTCGTCGCATATAAATAGTTCCTCCATATCTTCAAGGCAAACACCACTGCTGCTAGTTCTAGATCATGTGTCGGATAATTCTTTTCATGTTCTTTCAATTGTCTGAAAGCATAAGCAATCACCCGTCCCCTCTGCATTAATACACAACCCAAGCCTTGATACGAAGCATCCGAATAAATCGCCAAATCTTCATTTCCATGTGGCAACGACAATACTGGCGACTGGGTTAACTTCTGCTTCAATTCTTGAAATGCATTTTCTTGTTCTGGTCCCCAAACGTATTCTTCTTTTTTCCTCGTCAGTTTTGTTAACGGGGATGCAACTTTAGCAAAATCCTGAATAAACCTTCTGTAATAACCAGGCAGACCCAAGAAACTGCGAACTTCAGACGGCGTCTTTGGAGGACTCCACTTCACTACTGTTTCAAATTTTAGTAGGGTCTACTAAAATACCCTCTGCATTGATTACATGTCCTAAAAACTGTACTTTCCGCAACCAGAACTCACACTTGGAAAACCTTGCATAAAGCCTTTCTTTTCTCAATCTTTCCAACACTTCACGAAGATGGCAGGCGTGATCTCCCTCATTCTTTGAATAGATCAATATATCATCAATAAACACAATTACTGATCGATCTAACATTGGCTTGCACACTCTATTCATTAAATCCATAAAAGCAGCAGGGGCATTCGTCAACCCAAAGACATAACCAGAAATTCATAATGACCATAACGTGTGCGAAACGCTGTCTTAGGTATATCTTCTTCCTTGACTTTTAACTGATGATATCCCAAACGAAGGTCTATCTTAGAAAACCAACTGGCTCCCTGTAGCTGATCAAACAAATCATCTATTCGTGGGAGTGGATACTTATTCTTTATTGTCAACTTATTTAGTTCTCTGTAATCAATACATATACGCATACTCCCATCTTTCTTCTTGACAAACAATACTGGAGCACCCCATGGGGAAGAACTGGGTCTAATGAAACCTCTTTCTAGTAGGTCTTCAGTCTGTTTCATTAACTCTTTCAATTCTGATGGAGCTAATCTATAAGGTGGCTTAGCAACTGGTTTAGCACCCGGAACCAAATCAATCTAAACTCAACTTCACGATCTGGAGGAATAGCCGGTAATTTCTCTGGAAACACATCTATAAAATCTCTAACCACAGGAATGTCCTCTATCTTTCTTACAAGCTTTTGAGAATCAATTACATATATCAAATAAGATGCACACCCGCGGCTCATTAACTTATCAGCTTTTACCATAGATATTATTTTCACAGTTGACTCCTCTCTATCACCATATACATTAATCGTTTTCCCATCTGGTGCTCTTAATTGAATTGACTTCTTATTACATACAATATGGGCTTCATGGTTTGCCAACCAATCCATACCCAAAACTACATCAAATCCTCCTAACACCATAGGATATAGTTTAACAGGCAATCTATATCCGTCTAATTCAATATAACAACCATCAATCATACTACTAATCATCACCGATCTATCACTAGCAGTTTCAACTACAAAAGCTACCTCTAATGGCCAAACTTCACACGCAAGCATAGGGCAAAAATTAATAGATACAAAACTTCCACTCGCACCAGAATCAAATAACACATTAGCTGGAATTCCATTCACTAGAAACGTACCTGAAACTACATCTGGCAAGGCTTTAGCCTCACTAGCTGACATAGAATATGCTCGCCCCTTGGCCACACTCGACCCTTCTCCTGACCCTTTCATTGATCTAACCGGTTCAGGCTTTCTAACTACCAGCTTTGGACATTCACTTCGAATATGCCCCGTTTCTCCATATTCATAACATTTACGAGGACCTTCACTAAATTCATTAGCATAATGTCCCATCTTTCCACATCTAAAACAAATCCTGCTACCAATCATACATTCTCCCTGGTGTAGCCTACCATATTTCCCGCAACGTGGCAACTCATTTCTGGCCTTCCTCGGAAATTGGCCCCTTCCAAATCTACTTTTCTTTTGGAAGCTTGGGTTCTCAAATCTTCTTTGTACGACAGGTTCTTCACGCCTCCTTTTACTCCCCTCCGGAACAACATTACTACCATAAACTTCTTGATACATATCTGCAGCTAAGTTTACCGTCAATTGGTAACTACTCGGAGCAGATTGATCTAACCAACTTCCTAACTTTACCGTCAATTGGTAACTACTCGGAGCAGATGATCTAACCAACTTCCTAACCTCCTGAGGCAACCCCTGTGTATACCTTAAAATCTTCTTTTCTTCAGGAACTACCAAATGAGGCACCAACCGCGCCATCTCCTCAAACTTAGACGTGTATTCCCTATGAGACATGTTACCCGCCTGAAACTGCAGGAAACTCATTTCTATTCGATCCATCTCACCTTTTGGACAAAACTTATCCGATACTAACTTTCTAAATTCAGGCCATAACATTTTGTCAGTAGCCTCCTCACCAAACGTCTGGATAATCGTATCCCACCAATACAGAGCCTCACCTACAAACGAGTGGGTTGCAAACTTTACCTCTGATCCTCCCTACACTCACTCAACTTGATCACGACTTCCATTTCACGAAGCCATTTATAAGTGGCTACCACATCCATAGCCCCAGAAAATCATGGAGGATTACATTCTACGAACCTCCTTTTCACGAAGCCATTTATAAGCCATTTATCAACATTTCTACTTTCATCAGGTCTAGCTACATTTAAGGCTTTACGAACCTCCTCAGCAATTGCATCACGAAATTGCTGCCTCGTCATACTAAGCACCTCGGTGCTCTCATCAACATTTCTTTCCGATGTTCCACCTTGCATTCTTTCACTTTCCCTATCAGCCATAACCTATTAAAACGAGATCAGGATTATTTGGTACTCGCATGTAAGTATACAACCAGAATACTATAAATAAAGTAAATTATTAATAATGTTGGCCAAGTACTATTAATTGTTTACTTTACTTTTACTATTCTCGTTATTCCTTCTCATGATAGTCCCATCACCTTCTCTTGTTTTAATAAACTATTCTAGCTAGCTATCCCTGCTGGCATATCTATTTTCTAGTTAAAGTCTAGTTATTATGACACTAGATCCCTTTAACTACTGCTCTGATGCCAACCTGTGACGCCCTAAACCCGGCAGTGTACCGGAGGCACGTCACGCAGTTGGATTAATATTTTAAACACAAATCAGAGCTTTCTATTTACAACGGAAGACTTTATACAGTATTATATATTAACCCAACTTTTTAAAACATTTTACATACGATTGTATTTAATTATACATTGCCCTATTTATATTATTAACAGGCCCTAAATCCTATGCCAGCAGTTGCTCCGGGATAGCGTCCTCATCGACTCATACTTGCTTTCCTCTATCATTAGAGGATCCCTCCTTACCTGGCACACACAACATACTCAAACATCAGATAAACTGGTGAGTTCTAATTTTCATTAAAACATTAACAACATCTTTGCACACACAAAAGCTATATTTATATTGGCAATATTATACATTCAACTTTTATCATTACTTTGTCCCACTGGACCTGTCCCATCGAACGTCGGTTGCCCACATCTAGCAACTACCAGTTCCCCATACCCAGTAACATCGGTTGCCCACATCCAGCAACTACCAGTTACTGCACCCAGAAACGTCGGTTGCCCACATCTAGCAACTACCAGTTTCTATACCCGGAGACGTCGGTTGCCCACATCCAGCAACTACCAGTCTCCCATACTCAGTAACGTCGGTTGCCCACATCTAGCAACTACCGGTTACCATCTCTCATCCAGTAGGATGCCAAATAATCATCTAGGGTCGACACCATAAGATGTTCACAAAGCTGAGTGATCGTCATCACTCCTATCAAACTATACAGTTTCACATTCAGGCATCTTACCCTAACTGGTCTGTTGAGATTTACATCACATTACCATTTCAAAAACATTTCTTTTGTTTATTGCCAATATTATCACATTCACTCATACCCCACACATTCTTTCTTTTAGCACCAGTTTTAACATATTTTCATTAATCATCACACCCCATCCGACCCATTGGAATCATTACCATCACGTAATGATTAACAATGTTCAGAGGACTATCTTTTACACCCTACCTGACACATTGCAATCATGACCATCATGTAATGATTAACAATGTTCAGGTAATCATTTATTACCCCCACTTTCCCTCTAACAGCTTGACAAACTGTTAGAAACATATCCATCATTACTATCACAATTCAGGTACTAAAACATTCAATTCATCTATCATTGTATGTGTGCTAGCCTGAATGTTAAAACCAAACATTTAAAAAGGGCTTAGAACTCACCTTATCAACTTTCTCACGACAATCTACACAATCCACGTACACAAGGTAACTAGTCCTTCCTCTAATCAAGGTATATCTAAAGCAATAAACCCTGATTCAGTAACCTTATTCTCAAACAGGGCCCTCATGCGATTGAACACTTTTGCGAATGAGCAATCATGCGACTAGACCTATGCGAATGAACCATGCAACTGAACCTTCAGTCGTACGACTAGCCGTTCATTCGCACGATTGAGTTCTCATTCGTATCCAGTGTTCACTCATCTTCATTCGGCCTCCTAATCAGGCGATTGAGTTCCAACCGCACGATTGAACCTCCATTCGCTCTCAATCGCACGATTAAACTCTCATTCGTGCGATTGAGCCATGCGATCGAGCCCATTCGCCTGAAACAAATCAGCAGCTGTGTTCTTCACGTTTTTTATCCAAACTTACTCAAAATTTGAGTTTTAACCATCCAAATCATACCATATTCAAAACAGATCCTATACACATCATTTACAATGGTTTCGGACCATTATTTCATCAAAACTTCACAAAACTTGGATTTGAATTCTTGGATTTTAAATTCATAAATGAACCAGACCAATTTACTGATTTAAACAGGTTATTGGATCAAATTCAATCATACACACATCTTATAACATCTCCGGATTAATCCGTGATGTTCAAAACTTACCAAAACGGAGTTTCGCCTAATCGATTTCGTGAGAACAGGGTTTTGGGTGTGAAGGGGACAAGAAAACAGAATAGGTGTAGATAGAGATCTGCCCTTGAACCCCCTGCACCGCCCCACTTATCCATACACTCAACTTAACCGCCTCACCTTCAGTCGCACGATTGAACCATTCGCACGAATGAATCGTGCGAATGAAGCTCATGCTCCTACCATTCGTACGACTGAGCCTCAATCGCACATAAGGAATGCGACTGAAGTTCATTCGCATATAAGTCATGCGGCTGAGTACTTAAACAATCAAATAAACTCAACTTAGTTAATTAATCATAACTATAATATAATTACAAGTCCGGATTTAGAAACCGGATTTTACATACCGCCTGAGATGAGGTAGATGTAGGTGATGTGGGAAGGGATGCAAAAACAGGTGGAGGTGAAAGGTCAAATGATGATGAAGAAGATGCAATATTAACTGATGTAGCATCGTTTGTAGATGTGGTGGGAGGGGCTTGAGGGTTGACAAGTAATGGAGTTGGAGGAATGATATTTGTTTGAACATTGGAGATAGACGTATCATCGTCGAAAACTGGAAGATTAAAGGAGTTAAACACCGTATCAGAGTCAAAGAACCATGCTTGTTCAGATCGAACATTGGAAGAATTAGATTCCTGCCAATCAACATAGAAGGACTCTTGAACGATATGTGTTGTCTTGTCATATACCCGTTAAGCGATTTGAGATGAAGGATAGCAGACGAAGTAACATTCATCAGACACGACACTAAATTTTGTCTTCTGCGCCTGAGTATTCAATAAAGTGCACCAGCAGCCAAATAGTCGAATGAAGTCAATTAAAGGCTTTCTCTTATGAAACAGTTCATAAGGAGTCTTCAGTTTGTCCTTGACTATCAACGCCCTGTTCAGAACATATGAAGAACAATTCACCGCCTCAGCCCAAAAGGTGATGGGTAAGGAGGACTCGATCAACATTGTACGAGCAGCTTCAATGAGGGTGCGATTCTTTCGTTCAGCCACACCATTCTGTTAAGGGGTCCGTGTAGCACTGAACTGCCTTAAAATTCCCTTAGTAGCACAGAACGAATCAAAGATCTGATTTCTGAATTCAGTGTTGTTGTCACTTCTGATCACCAAAACCTTCCTCTTGCTTATTGTCTCGATCATAAGAACTAATTTCTGTAGCTCCTCAGCAGCCTCTCCGTTGTGGGCAAGAAATCTTATCCAGGAGAATATGGAAAAATCATCTGTAACCACAAGACAAAAATATTTTTTAGCAATTGATTTAACACTGATTGGGCCAAACAAATCAGTATGTAACAACTCGAGGGGATTGAATATGCTATTTTCAATTTTTGGTTTATGCGGTTTCTTATGTTGCTTTCCCTTGGCGCATGCGATGCATCTTTCAACCACTGAAAACTCCTTTAAAGGTAATCCCCTAACAAGATTGTTTTTAACTAATTTGTTTATATTTTTAAAATTAACATGGCCCAATCTACGATGCCATAGAATAGACTCAGAAATGGATGATTTGGACAAAAGACAGATGACTATAGACGTTGACTCCCTTGAACTCATGTCAAGAAGATATGTGTCATGCTTTCTTGGAGCCCACAATAACACCAACTCTTCTGGAATATCAACCTCTGATTTTAGAAAGAGACATTCATTGGACTTGAACAGGACCGGAAAGTCTTTATCACAAATCTGAGAGACGCTCAACAGATTAGAAGCAAGTCAGGGACATAGTTGACTTTCTCTAGAGTAAGAGAGTCATTCGAAACCTCCTTTTGACCAACCATTTTCCCTCCTTTCTTGTCACCAGCAAATGCGACATATCCTATTGATTATACGATAATTGGTCAATAAATCCTTTAATCCCGTCATGTGTCTGGAGCATCCACTATCAATATGCCATACACTATTTACAACTTTAGTGGATGACTCCTACAACAATATCAATGAACAGATTAACCAGGTGAAACTGGAACCCAAGTTTGAACTACTTTGGGTTTTGGAGAGATTGGCTTTTTATGAAAGAAATTATTAACCAATCGAGTCAATCTACTTCCAAACGAATTCATATTAATATGTCTATGATGAAGCTCAGGACAATGCTTAACTACATGATCATCTTTACCACATCGAAAACAATGTGGTTTTAATCTAGGTCTGTTATGCAATAAGGTAGGGATTTTATCAATGTATATTGACTCATCACGTTCAGACAGTCTAGAATCAACGTCACTGTATGTCTCATAAATGTGTTCAGGTCTATTTTTATTTGAAAAAGAATGATTATTTACAAAAGAAGATGAGTTGTCATTTGATATACATGTGGTATTTGTACCACTTGTACGTGCTTCAGATGATGATGTAACCCTTTCGTTTGACACATAAATTTTTGTTAGGGTAAAAGATGGAATGGGGTGAGAGAAGAATTTTTCAAAACAATTTTTTTTAATTTTCTCGTTACTCTTCTCAGTGAAATCGGTCACAATATTAACGCAATCAGAAGTAGCATCATTACAATCCAAAGCACTTAAAGATGAAATAGCAACATCACTAGAACATGATGAGATAGAGTCTGTTACAGATTCACTAGAAACAAAAACAAAATTTAAAATAGATTTATGATCTAAGACCGAATGCTGAGATTCAGGTGTACTACGACTAGTGCATCCAAGCCCACTAGTCGGTCCATAATCGTAGTCCTCACGAACATGCTTAGGATTCACACCTTCTAAACCCGCAGACATACTATTAGTATCTATTTTGATCATATCATTAGAAGGATGAGGAACAAGATTAGGTGAATAACAGTAAGTACTAGGAGGAGGATAAACCTTAGTATTTTCATATCCCAACCCTGTTTTAATCCTAGCCCCCCATTGAGATTTACATAAATCATCATGTTTCATTCCCGATTGTCCATTTATGGAGTTTTGACTGAAGTTTGCTTAATTCAAATTCAGCAAGACCAACCCTTTCAGTCAAAGTGTTAATCTCAACATTTCTTTCCAAAACTATTCGTTTTAAGTGATCATATTCTTTCAAAGCCTCGTTTAATTTAACAAAATATTTAGACTCACTTATTTTAAGTTCTTTATTAATTCGTTTTAAATCTTTCTCATTATCAATTAATAAACGATTAGCTTTATAAACCCCAAATAACTTGATTTTGCATGCTGAAGAACACATATCCTGAATAACCTCATAAGGAAGTCCCATCACCACCTTTTCTGTTGCAAAAGCTTTTTCACATTGGCACACCGGAGTACTTAACTTGTTTTCCTCGATAGTGGTCGCAACATCATCTGGTTCCTTTTCTTGCTCAGTAGGTTGACTTCCTTCCTTCCTTATTTCCTCAATTTTACCTTCCTTCACCTTCACAGATGCATCTCTAAGTTCTTTGAATGGATCAAATTCATCCTCAGAATTCACCTTCCTCTTTCTTTCCACAATCTCAGCCACTAGCATTTGGTTAACCTCTTCTCTCGTCTCTTCAACTTCAGCACTCAATCAAAGTTAGAAATCGAAGTTGTCTGTTTCTTGTAGAACTCTTTAATTACTAGGATCAGTGACAATTGGCAATGGACATTCACGTTTGAAGTGTCCCAACTATTTGCAATTAAAACACCTTAGCTTAGACTTATTAAAATCCTAGTTTAGAGTTAGGGCTTTGACCTCCGAAGTTCTTTCTTCCAGTGCGCTCCATGAATCTTCGGGCTCTAAGTGTCAACATTGCCATCTGCCATTGAATGTCAGTATCTTCAAGATCATCAGGGTCCACCTGATACATATCCTCTATCGTCATCCCTTGGCCTTTCAACTCCCCTGCTACTAGAGCTTCATAACTCTGAACAAACATACCAAAAAGAGCCATTGTCTCAAATGGAACTAAAGTTTCAACATTTGCTTTCAAGTTAGATTGATCTCTCCCAGCACTACCACAACCTCCAGAATAATCACAAGTATTCACTCTACCTTGACAAGATGCCTGCATTGGAGAGCTTGCAGCGGAAGACAGTAATGTAGCATTCTGAGTGTAACCAGGTGTAGGCATCATGGTTTGGTTGAATTCCCTTCTCTTCAGATCCAATTCAAAAGATTTTAGTTTGTTGATTACATCCATAAGCTTGTAATCAGCAAAGTTTCTTTCCTTCTTCAGCATCCTCACTTGTAAACTCCATTAGGGTGGAAGAGAGTCTAGTAGCTTATTCACCTGCTCATGATTACCCAACTAAACATCATACTTCTTTAGAGTACTTGATACTGACAAAAATCGATTGGTAATATCGATAAGGTCTTCATTCGTATGTCCGACAAATGAATTAAACTCATTTTGAGCTTGAGCTTTCTTGTCCTTCTTCAGATCTTCATTTCCATCATAGAATTCACATAGTGCATCATACAAAGACTTTGCATCCTTATGTTCAGCAAATTGATTGTAGATATCAGGTGCAAGACATAGAGTTAATGCTCCAAAAGCTTTCTGGTCTCGATCAATCAGCTTCAGATCTTTCTCGTTGAACGTGGCTAGGTCCATGTTTTAAGACACTGTACCACCAACAGTGACCGTTGGTTGGTGCGGACCAGTGATGATAGATTCCCATTGGTTGTGGTCGGTGTAGAAGAAAAAGGCTTTGAGACATCTCTTCCAATCTTCAAAGTTGTCACCGTTTATGAGTCTCGGAGGTCTGTTGGGAGCTACACTTTCTAAATCTGCAAGGGTGAGAGACGTCATCTTTGACATAATAGTTTCGCAGAAGAGAATGAAAATTTCATAGGAAATGAGTAGTTTCGCAGAGCTAGTTTCACAGAAACTAGTTTTGCAGCCCAGATGGTAATTTCGCTGGTAATTTTGGCAGCAATTTCGCTAGTCGGAAGCTTGAAAATACTTAGTTTCACCGCCAGTTTCGCATGAAACAAGCTTGAACTTTCGTTCAGTGGTACTTTCAACAGCAATTTCGCTTAGAAGATGAACACAAGCGCTGTTGAACTTTCGTTCAGGGTTTCTACTTTCGCAGATATGCTGAAAGCAGCTACAAAGTGTAAAACACTTGCAGTTTCGTTGAATGAAGATGACAGTTTCACTGGATGATCAGTAGATTCGCTGGATGAATCTGAAAGCCCTTTTTACTCTGAAAACAATCTGAAATCACCCAAATCTCAATGGATTTGAGATCTGAAGATTCATAGAGCTTTCACAACTAATATAAAGCAAAATTCAATCAAATTTCATATCAAATAAACTCAAATTTGATCCAGAATTGATGAAATAGTGATATTGAACAAAAAAACAACCAAAAACCTCAAACAATCAAGAGCACTAAGGCTCTGATACAATTTTGTTGGTCCATTTGATCGATTTTCAGTACAAATGATGGTTTGAATCATTCAATATCAGAAACAATAACAAGCATAAAGATGGAGATGAATGAGAACAAGCAAAATGTATTCAAATATAAGCAAGTAATGATCCAATACAATCAAAAGAAGAAAGCTCAATATATTTCAGTGAATAACAGCTTACAAATGTCTCTTGCAGCACAAATACATTATTAGGGTTTTTACAAGGATACCCAACAATGAACAAGATCAAATCTACATATAACAGTCCTAGTTTCGCAGACAGTTTTGCTGTCAGCGAAACTATTCTGCCAAAGCTATAGTTTCGCCCTCCAGAAACAACAGTTTCACCGGGTGAACTAAACAACTGACTATGAGCGAAACTATAGTTTCGCTCATAGTTTCGCTGGACTATGAAACTACATAAACTAATCAACATACAAAAGTAAACAAACATTAAACCTATTACAAAGTAATATAAACATAATCTAATCTAATGTGAGTCCAACCTATACTTGATCTTCAGTAACTCATGGACCATACATACCAAAAATGGCTTTATCAACTGGGGATGGTGCCATGATAGAAAAGTAAGTCGAAGATTACTCTGATAATGACTACAAGAAGATGGACATTGATAGCAAAGCTATGACTATCTTCCTCACTGCTTTACCAAACTCGATCATGGCAGGTTTTGAGTATTGCACTACAGCCAAAGAACTCTTTGATGCTTTAAAGTTAATGTACTCTGGTTCCTCAGAATCCAAAGAATCCAAGAAAGATGCTCTGAAGGAACAGTTCGAGAACTTCACCTATATTAATGGTGAAAACTTGAGCCAGCAATACTTTAGATACATGGTCTAATAGCATCTCTACAATCCATGGGTGTAACTCTTGAAAAGAGAGACATAGTAAGGAAATTCATGATTGCTCTTCCTCGTGAATAGACTTTGTATTGTGTTTCTATCAGGAGATTTGAAAATATTAGAACACTCACTATGACTGAACTATATGGAATCCTTGATGGATACCGTATGGAAATGGAAAATCTGAACAAGCAGCAGATGAATGGCAGCTCAACCACTCCTGTCAGCAATGCTCTACATGTTGCTGAAGGTGCAAGAACTCCCTAGTCCCAGATGTACTTGACTTACAACCAATAGCCATCATGTTCATCTGGGCCTTACATCACTTTCCCTCAGACACCCAAGTACCACCAAGATCAACAAGGTCCTTTTCAGGAAAATTGTGCTTTTGTCTCAGGAAAAGAACACTCTAGTGATCTCCAGTTCTGTTTTGATGATCTGGAGTGTTTCAGCCTAGATGATGTTGAATACATGGACATTATTCAACAAATGGCTCTCCTTACCTACAGAGCAAAGAAGTTCTACAAGAGAACTGGAAGTCAATTCCCTCAAAACCCAACAAGTAGCAAATTCAGGTTTGACAAGTCAAAGGCTAAGTGTTACAACTGTAATCAACTTGGTCATTTTGCAAGGGAATGCAAGGCTACAAAATCTAATCCTGGAGCAGCCCAAGCCTCTCAACATCATGCTACCACACAAGCTACAACCAAGCCAACAGAGCAAATGAGAGCTGTTGCTGAAGAAGTTGATTGGAGCTTTACGGTGCAAGATATCACTCCTACTCAAGCTCTCATGGCCGACACAGATGATACGAAGGTATGTGAACATCTATACTTCTGACTGTGTAGCTAAGGTTAAGTTGTACCAGGACTACAATTTGAAACTAAAATATCATATTGAGTCTTTGAACATACTAAAAGCTGATTTTAAAAGAGCAGAATCTAACTATAAACTAAAAATTGAAGAGTTAGAAAACACTACATCTACTTTAAAACATGAGCACTCCAACTATAAAGCTCAAATAAAAGACTTAGTTTTAAAGTTGACTGAGGCTTAAGCGCAACTAGTAATAGCTGAGGCTAAAGCAAAGAAGTATGCTATCCAGGAGCATAACTTCCACAACATTCTTACATTAACCTTTCACTCAAACGAAATTTATCAAAACAAGAGTGGGTTAGGAACTAATAAAACTGCTCCACCACATTCTTATGTGTCTATCAGATAGCCATGATGTGGTACTGATAAGCAAGAGGTTCAAACTGTTGACCCGCCATTCCTTGAGAAGAAGAATCATGTAACAATGGTCACCACCATACAGAAGGACAAGATAGAAAACCTCATCCCCTTAGCTGAAAACAAACCTCTAACCACCAAGCAAAGAAAGAACAAGATTCAAGCAGCCAAAAGAACTACCAAGAAAGTGGTTGAGCCTAAAATAAAAATTGACCCAAGGCAAAAGGGTGTTTTTATCGCAGCTGGATTCTAAGTGGTTGGAAGCTCAGACTCAGGACCAAAGTATAGTACCAGTACTCCTATCCAACTGAAGGATCTGAAGCAAAAAGGAAAAGCTGTTGAAGAGGACAAGAAGACCAAGAAGCAATAGCCTGCATGTCCCACCAAAGCAAACACTGAATGCATAATGTGTGGTCTGCACAACTACATGGCCATAGATTGTTTCTACAATCCTACAAGCACACATTATGCAAACAGGGTAAAGAAAGGAGCAGCAAAGGAAGGTCTCACATTTGGACCACATAACAAGGCCCAAATGTTGAAGAAAGGAAAGCAAGCTTCCAAAGCCAAGTTGCTTTCGGAAGAAACATCTTCTTCCGAGAGGAAAGTAGCTTCGGAAGACAAACAAAAAAAGGTTCCGAAGAACAAGAAAGCACCTCTCAAACCCTCCGAAAAGAAGACTGCTTTGGAAGAAAAGGTTGTGAAAGCTTCTTCCAAAAAGAAAGAAGCTTCGGAAGAATACTCTGCTTCCCAAGCTTCATCAATCTCATCTTCAGTGATCAACCAAAAGATGGAATGAAAGATCAAAGAAGATGTTGCAGCCCAAACCTCCTCTTCCCAAACCATTATTAAACCCCCATGCTTACACTTTGGTTCAATTATGCTATCATCATTAGAAGAACCCAAGACAACCAAGGCTTGGGTTTCTAATAAAAAGTAACTGTTTCACCTTTATGCAGGGACATCCATATAATAAAAATGGAAACATTTAGATTGTGGATAGTGGATGCTCCAGGCACATGAGAAGGAGCAGATCTCTTCTTCAACAATTTCAAAATTTTAATGGAGGTCCTGTTCAGTTTGGAGGTGAAACTGGAGGATACATTTCTGGTAGAGGTAACGTGTCCAATGGTAAGTTAACAATTGACTAAGTACACTTTGTCAAACAGCTTGAACATAATCTCTTAAGTGTTTCCTAATTCTGTGATCAAAAGCATCAAATGCTTTTCACAGAATATGAGTGCATTATCCTCAAACCCGGGATGACAATTCCTAAGGAACTGGTGCTTCTTAGATCTCCCAGGAAAGGGGATATGTACAAGCTGGATATGAACAATGCTTACCCACTGGGTGAAGTATCATGCTTTCTTTCCAAAGCAAATAGTGATGAGTCAACTCTTTGGCATAAAAGAATGTGTCATGTTAATTTTAAAATAATGAATAAGTTGGCTAAGAATAACTTGGTACATGGTATGCCTAAAAAGAGTTTTTCTATAAAGACAACAATGGTTGCTTGTCTGAAAGGGAAGCAACACAGGGCATCCCACAAATTCAAAGAAGTTAACTCTATCACTACCCTATTACACTTATTGCACATGGATCTAGTTGGTCATACAAGTATAATAAGCATTGGAAGAAAATCATACTGCCTTGTGATAGTTGATGATTTTACTAGATTCATGTGGGTATTCTTCTTAAGAACTATGGATGAAACTGCTAAAACTTTAAAATATTTTATTCTTGACTCATTTTGTAACTCAAAAGGGATTACTAGATAGTATAGTGCTCCTAGAACTGCTCAACAGAATGGTGTTGCTGAAAGGAGAAACAAGACACTTATTAAGGTTGCAAGAACCATGTTGGCTGATTCAAAGCTGCCTCTAACTTTCTGGGCAGAGGCAGTCAGCACTTCATATTATGTGCAGAATAGGGTTCTTATTGTTAAGCCCCATGGACAGAACCCTTATGAGTTATGGAATAAGAGGCCACCGTTCATTGGCATTCTATGGTCCTTTGGTAGCAGATGCACCATACTTAACATAAAGGACAATTTGGCAAAATTTACTAAAAAGTCAGATGATGCTATCTTTGTTGGATACTCTTCAAGCTCCAAAGCTTATAGAGTATACAACATTAAGAATCAACAATTTGAGGAATCATCCAATATAGTTGTAAATGAGCACACTCATTGTGTTAAGAGAATTGGACCTGACCATATTTTTAACTTAGAATTATTTCCTAACTATTCTAAACAATCTTGTGAGAATATTTCAGCTGGAACAGGAACTCAAAGTGACTCTGATGATGATCAACTGTTTGAGTTGCCCAGACCTATTCCACACTCACCAAGAATAAATGAAGAACAGGGTCCCACCTCTGCAAGTCCTGAAAGTCTAAATATTTCAGAAAACAATGAAGCTTCAACCAGTTGTCAACAAAATGAGCATCAAAATACATCAACTGACAACTCAATATCTCAGTACCAAACTGATAAAGATAGCTATCTGGAGGAACAAGAAACTGATGATGCTATCTTACAGTAAAACATAATTGATGTTGTCACTCATTCATTCAATCAGTCCTCATTGAATGAAAGAGAGACATCAGCTGGAACCTATGATGGTAATCCTGATATGAATCATTCAAACCTGGATCTATCTATGCAACTAGATGTAATTCCCAGGATCAGGATTCATAACACTCATCCAGCTGAAAACATCATTGAGCAAGTCTCAGAAGGTGTGAGAACCAGGAGACAAACTCACAATGGAAATGCCTGCTTGTACTCATACTTTCTCTCTCAAGTGGAACCTAAAAAGGTAGAAGAATCCCTCAAGGAAAACAATCGGGTTGAATCAATACGAGAGGAATTTCTTCAATTCAAAAGGCAAAAGGTGTGGAATCTATGTCCACTACCACCTGGTCAAGTTCCTATTGGCACAAAGTGGGTGTTCAGGAACAAAAGAGATGATAGAGGTTTGATTATCAAGAACAAAGCTAGACTTGTAGTTCAAGGATACACACAAGAGTAAGGGATAGATTACACTGATGTCTTTGCACCTATTGTAAGACTTAAGGCTGTAAGAATCTTTCTTGATTTTGCTGTATCCAAGAACTTCATAGTGCATCAACTTGATGTCAAATGAGCATTCTTGTATGGGGACATCAATAGAGAATTCTATGTGTGTGAACCACCTAGTTTTGAAGACCCACAACACCCCCACTATGTGTGCAAATTAGATAAAGCTTTCTATGGGCTGCATCTGGAACCAAGGTTATGGTATGAGATATTGTCTCAATTTCATCTCAAGAATGGCTACACCAGAGGTACCATAGACAAGACATTATTCATAAGAAGATCAGGGAAGGACATGTTGCTTGTTCAGGTCTATGTTGATGACATCATATTTGGTTCCTCAAATGACCAAATATGTAAAGACTTTGAAAGCATCATGAGAAAGAAGTTCGAGATGAGTTCTATGGGAAAGATGGATTTCTTCCTAGGAATTCAAGTGAAGCAAATGGAAGATGGCTTCTTTATAAATCAATCCAAATATGTCAAAGATATCTTAGCAATATTTGAGATGAAGGATTGTAAACCAACTAAGATACCTATATAAAGAAATCATAATCTCAGTCCTAACACTGAGGGGGAGGATACTGATCAGCATCAGTACAGGGCAATTATTAGATCTCTGATGTATCTCACCACATGCAGACCTGATATCATGTTTGCTACATGCATATGTGCAAGATATCAAGCTGCTCCCAAGGTGTCTCACCTCATCGCTACCAAGAGGATACTTAGATACCTCAAAGGAGCTCCCAAACTAGGCCTTTGGTATCTTAAGAACAAAGACTTCAACCTTTATGGTTATACTGATACTGATTATGGTGGTTGTAATATCAACAAGAAATCCACATCAGGAGGATGTCAATTTCTTGGTGGAAGGATCATCTCCTGGTAATATAAGAAGCAATCATATGTCTCTACATCAACTGTTAAGGCTGAATACATTATTGCTGCTAGCTATTATGCTCAACTACTATGGATTCAAAATTAGATGTTAGATTATGGCTTCAACTTCATGGAGACTCCCATTCACATGGACAACAAGAGTGCTTTCTCAATCACTGAAAATCCGGTCAAGCACTCTAAGACAAATCATATCGACATCAAGTATCATTTCATTAGAGATATTAATGAGAAAAATCTGATCAAATTGGTCAAAGTTGACTCCAATGAACAATATGCTAATTTGTTCACCAAAGCGATTGATGAACAAAGATTTAAGTATTTAATTGAACTATTGGGATGATAAACCTTGACTGATTATTTTGTACAAAATGTTAAGTCTAATGTGTCTATTTACAACATAAGCCCTGTTATAAAAGGTATTTGTTCAAAATATTTGAAGTATAAATTCTTCCGAAGAGAAATTTACCCTCTGAAGATAGTCTTAATCTTCTTCCGAAGGAAAATTCCTCTAATCCAGAGACATCTTTCTAATAGAGTTATGCTTTGGAAGACAAATTGATCATAGATCAACTCTCTTTCGAGGGAAACTTTCTACTTCTACAAAAGCACATTTTTATTTCGGAATCAAAATAGTCTTTATGACAAATTTTGCTTCGGAAGAAAATTTGGCTTAGGAAGATAGTCAAGAGAGAGAAACTTAAAAGTTCTCTCGGAAGCAGGTATTGTTGGAAGAATACTTTAAAATTGTAACGGAAACATTTGGGTCCCAATTTGCAAAAAGCAAGATCAAATACTTTAAAATTGTAATGGAAACATTTGGGTCCCACTTTGCAAAAAGTAAGATTTCTGGAAGATTGTTGGAGTGTTTTGAATAAAACATCCTTACCGCCTCTGTCAAATCAAGCCACACAACGCCATTTCACCTTATCGGTTTGATCTTTTACCCCATATTTAAAGGACTCCAACTCTCTTTTATACTTTCTTTATCACTGTCAAAACCCTAGCCTACTGTTTCAACCATAATCTTCAAGCTTGAATTCCCTCTTTCTCAAAATTCTCAAACAATGGCTCTAAACCCACAAGATAACAAGATTGCTATCCTTGATTCATCTGCGGATAGAGACTTTGCTCAAATCATTCAGTTCCTCACACAATCCATATACCTTCCCACTCTCACAATAAACCCCACAATCTACCCTAACCATATGTCTAACTTTTGGACAAATGATCAGAATGAAATCATCAACAATGAAAGGGTAATTCGTTCGAGAGTTTGTGGACAAGAGATTATGGTGGGTGAAACCATTATCAGGGAACATTTGGAGCTTCGTGATGCTGGAGCCCCAACTGAATTTCCAAGACCTGATTTAGAAGACACCTATGTTCAAATCGGATATGGAGGTGATGTAAGTAAGTCCACTATCTAGAAATTTAACTTCTTCTGCAACTGGAAGTACTTACTACACATCATCCTTCATAGTCTGTCTAACAAATCAGGAGGTTAGGATCAAATCCCATATGAACTAGGATGTTTAGTTCATGGGTTCGTCAAAGGCCTGAGGTTCAACTATTCCAGGTTTGTTCTGAATAACTTGAGGGGAAATCTAATCAAGAATACATTCTACATGTATCCATGATTTATTCAGCACTTTATCAACTATGAACTAGACCTGCATAAACTAGAATATAAAGATATTCTAGTAGTTCCTAAAATGCGGTCGGGTATCTTCCGAATGCTGAAGAAGATATTAACCAATTTCACTGGAAGGTTCACTCCTCTACTTCCAGGTATGCTTGAGCCTATGGCTCCTTGTGACATCCCTATTCAACCAACAGGTAGTGAACCCACACCAGACATCACCACACCACTCCAAAAGGCCTCCGTACCTGTCAAACATCTTTCCCCTCCAATTGACCTCAATGTTAGTGTTGAGTCTATTCATTCTCAATCTGATGAGCCCATCACCCAATCCTCAAGCCCTCAGGAGGAGTCATAATACTCTCCTGAGCAACCAAAAAGGGATAGCCACATCACTGGCTCTGAGCCATTAGATGCTGACCAAGGTCCCGGGTCATTAGGAATACCTACCATATCCTTCACTGACCTTTGAACCCAAATTGATGAGGATTTCATGTTTCCTCAAAGCTATGAAGTTGATCTACCACACCTCTATTTCGATCAACAGAGCCAAAGAAAACCTCTAATCTCTGACCCACATCAGCAATCAATAACTGAGGTGAATCCCACCGATGTAGGGAACTCATGTAGGCTCAGCTGCCACTACTAAGAGTCTCTCATTGAGCTCTCAGGATAGTGGTAACATCAATGAGACTGAGCCTACGACAACTCTACCCATTGGCATCTCTGAAAGAGATATCATTGAGCAAAGGAATCCAGGATGCCAAGAAACCACTACTGGTGATGAGGAAGTACATACTAGGTATGTTGTCTCATCTCCCCGTGAGTCTTCACATAAAGATGAGGGAAGATTGAAACTCACCATTGAGTACCTGCTCTCTAAGGTCTCAGACCTTGAATTTAAGGTTAGGATCTTAAGAAATAGGTCTGCCACTCAGCAACTTGAGATTGAAGATCTCAAGGCAAAACTAACTAAGACACAGATTGAGAAGTCTATCAGGCATGTACCAACTAAGGTTTCCTTAAGTTCTTCCTCTAGCTCATCTACTTCTCAAGATGATGCTACCAGAAAGGGGGTGAATGTATAGAAACAAGCTCATGATGACCTTTAAATTTCTGAGGAACCTCAATCATTGACTCTTACAACTTTATCCTCCCTTTACCCTCCACAAAAGCAATCATCTACTGTTTTGCCATAACCACCTCCTTTGACTTTACAAGTGGACCCAAGGATGCTCATCAACCTTGACAAATTTTTTACACAGTTTTTGATGAGATCCTTACTTGAACAACCATCCCCTGATGTCGCCATAACCTACTTTGGAGCAGAAGAGCTTCAAAGGCTCAGTGCACCACCTACCACTCAGGTGGAAGTTGGTCAACCTAAGGTAATTATGGAACCTGAGATTCATTTCGAAGGCGAAATAGGGACTGATGGCCTAGCAACTGCCTCAATTTGGACAGATGGTGCAACAACATCAATCTCTTTCGAAGTAGAAGTTCAAGCTGCGGAAGTGATTGCTGGCTTATCATCTCTGTCTGATGAACTGATTCTCACAGAGGCCATCCTTGATCTTGCCTCTGAGTTGAACAGTGAGGACTTTCTTACAACTCCTATCCTTCAACAAATACCAAAAGATCAACCACAAACTTCTCAACCTCATCCTCAGTCCTTTCAACCTCAACCCTCAAAACCAGAATCCCCAAAGGAAGTATCTCCTCATGATTACAAAGGTAAGAGGAAGATGACTGATGAGGAAATTTATGAGGATGAGATGTTAAACAAATTGAGAAGAAAGGGTAGACTCCCTACTGAGAAGTTGTTAGCTGTATGCAGCAAAGCATCAGTAACATCTCAGGAGTCTATCAATGAAAAGAAGTGGTTGGATGTGATTGACAGGCTCATCAGCCTGGGAGTAGCAAATGAAGAAATGCTACTACTCCTACTTAATAAGCTTGTCAAATTAGAAGAGGAAACCTTCTTGTAAAGAGAAAAGGAGAATGCAGCAAGGTTGGCTAAAGAGAGAAGACAAGCAAGATGAAAGAAGAGGCTGAACTGTAGAAGATGATGGAAAGGATAGTCTTCTTGTGCTCAAGAGGTTACTCTCAGGAGGAACTGATTCCTCATGAGAATAAGATGATTTTGCTTCTTGTCAACAGAGAACAGGATCAAATCAGTAAGGAAAGAAACAAAGCTTCTAGGGAGAAAGAAAGGGAGAGAAAGAAGAAGGAAGAAGAGGCCAAGCTTGCAGCTGCCAAGAAAGTGGGAGATAAAGCCTAGATGAAGGCTTATCTCCGGGAACATGGCTTCACTGTAGGCAAGTTGGGCCAATGTCAGAGAAGACCCTACAGCGACATGTCAGTGATATCAAAGCTGATATTCGCTTAGGAAGAAGGAAGGAGGTATCTCAGAAGATACAAAGGATGAAACCCAAACCAGCACCCAACCACAATCCACAACAACTAAAATCATCACTGAACCTATATCCTTATTTTTCCCCATCAAAACTGTGCTGAACCCACACCATCCACCTTACCATTACCATCTTCCTCTGCCTCCTAACAACCACCACTACTACACATTCTACAACCCAAAACACAACCTACAACCCAACCAATACCCAAACCATCCTCTAAACCATCCAAAACTCCAACCTTAGAAGTGGTTGGGGAGATCAAAAGGAGACTTAACAACTGCTCAAATGTGAGTAGCATCTCTTTTGAGGAAGGATTCATCATACTAAAATACATTGATGGATCCTCAAGCTCTCTCTCAAGAAATGCCTTCCTAGATATACCCCGAGAGACTCTACACTCATCACTCAATCTCCTAGCCTTAAGCTCTGACTCATTAAATGAAGAAGAGAAAAAGCTAAGAAGAAGATTGGTAAACCTACTGGACACTAGGAATGGGGATAGACTACCAAACTTGCCCCTCATTCCTAGGAAGAAAATTATCCAGTGGAGGTTTGTTGAACCTTCTCATAACTTCATTGTGGAGAGGGAGAATGGGGAGGTAAACAGGTTCAATGCCTCGTCTCTACTACACTTAAGCAGTTTTGATATTGCTGAGTTAGCAGAGAGGCATTCACCAATCCCTTTAACTCCTTGATAGTTGCTAACATCAGAAGATATATCGACAACCTTCATCTTGTTGAATTAAACAAAAGGCAAGAACTAAAAAGGAGTTAAAAGTTGAAGAAGGAAGTGTAGTTTTGGTAGCATCAGCCTAGGGGGAGTTTGTTGGATCTATTGAGGCTGATGCAACCAAAACAACACTTAGAAGAAATCTGTTCAACTAAGAGAAGTCTTCCAAAGGCAATGCTGCAACTTCTGAAGCTTACATAGTGATCTTCCAAAGAGCTTCCGAAGACCAAACTCAGTCTTCTAAGACTTAGAAGATATTTTTCCGAAGTAGACACTTAGAAGATTGAAGATAAAGTCTTCTGAAGACAAAGCCTCGGAAGAAGCTGAGTCTTTCGAAGTATAAATGGTTCGGAAGGACTTATTCTTCCGAAGCCATTTTAACATCGGAAGAATCATAACATGAACCAGTGGACAAAGCATGGTTCGACTGACATTTGCTGCATAGTCTGATTCTCTGCAAGATGCTTTCCACGTTCATGTGGGTGACCTTACTTTTGTCCACTGTTCACCATTCCTTAGCTGGTACAGCTGTCACCTTTAGTTGGTGACCAAAAGGTAAGTCATGGACCTGTCATGACTACCATATCTTAGATAATACTTTATCTAAGATACCCTACCTCTAGCAATGTAGTATTTGTTTAGAAGTAAGTCCTAGCATGTTATCTACGTATAACAAGCTGTAGATAGTAGTATATATAGTCGCTCATGGTCACTTAGTATCCATGCTTCTGCATGAGTCTTGTAATACTTAGTTGAGAGATAATATATACAAGTATTTTGAAAACCATTTCTTGAGTTATTTACTTATTATATTATTATCAACTACGTTCTTGATTCTGCATTCATCAAACGAGTGATATTTAACAGTTTATAAGAAACACTAACTATTGAGAGAACAATATTGATCCTGCATGTTTCCTGTGAAGCTGCATAAAGAAATCTGGTTGGTTTCTATGGTTGAGGTTGGCCATTTATGGTAGCTTTAGAGTGAAGAAAGGTATGAACAAAGGCGGTGAGGGTTTTCAGGTTTAGAGAGAATTCAGATGAAGAAGATAGTGAAAGAAGGGGGAATCGTTGGGTATATTTATATGAAATGGACTTGAGACAAAATTAATGCAAAAGGATAAACTTTAAAGTACGAATGTCGGTCCCACCTCTGAAAAAGTGCCTAAAAAGGTGGTTTTCTTAGAAGTTGAGATTTCTTCCGAAGGGAATTTGTCTTCGCAAAATATTCCACGCTTCGTGAAAAATGGCTTCATAAGAAATTTTACTTAGGCAAATTCTCTTCCAAAGAGTATTTAGTCTCGGAAGAAATTTGTTCTTGAAATACACATAAGTACATAGAAGCGTATGTTGGCTTCAGAAGAAATATGAAACTTCTTCCGAAGGTAAATCTCCTTTACATAGTTATGTGTTTTGAAGACTTAAAATTCTTCTGAATATAATTTTAAGATCTTCCGAAGGGAAATAAAATTGTAATTTTCAAAATGCTAAGGAATATCATTTTTTTAAAAATTTCTTCCAAGATAAACTAGGCTTATGTAGGTGATTAAGTTAGACAACTTAGGACACACACTTCCTTTTAGAAATAATACAGATTAAGTTTTAAGAAAATTTATTCAAGGTTAATCATCCCAATAGCTGATATATGATATTTAAATCTCTGTTTATCAAAAGCTTTTGTGAACAGATCAACATATTGTTTATTTGTATCAACCTTGATTAGTTTTATCAATCCCTTTTCATGATTATCTCTAATTAGTTAATACCTGATATTGATTTGCTTTGTCCTTAAGTGTTGCACAGGATTCTTTGTGATAGAGATAGCACTATTATTGTCTATATGGATAGGAGTCTCTTTGAAGTTGTATCCATAGTCCAGCATCTGATTTTGAATCCAAAGTACTTGAGCATAGTAGCTTGTAGCAGTAATGTATTCAGCCTCAGCAGTTGATGCAGATACACAGGATTGTTTCTTACATTGCCATAAGACTACCCTACCACCAAGAAATTGACATCCCCCAGATGTAGACTTTGCAGTCATGTTGCAGCTACCATAGTCACTATCTGTATAAGCATACAGATTGAAGTCAGAGTTCTTTGGATACCAAAGGCCTAGCTTAGGATCTCCCTTTAAGATATCTAAGAATTCTTTTGACAGTAACAAGGTGTGACATATTACGGTTGGCTTGATATCTTGCACATATACATGTAGCAAACATAATATCAGGCCTGTTGTTGTAAGATACATAAGAGACCCAATCATTTCTCTCTAAAGATGTTCATCTACACACTCCCCCTTAAGATCAGGTCCAAGGGAGTGGTTTCTGGCTATGGGTGTCTTTGCTCCCTTACATTTAGTCATGTTGAATCTTGTAAGTTTTTCTTGTACATACTTTAATTGATTTATGAATATGCCATTGTCAACTTGCTTCACTTGAATTCCTAGCAAGAAATTGAGTTCTCCCATAGCACTTATTTCAAATCTATTCTTCATCAAGATCTCAAAGTCTTTGCAGAGCTTCGGATTAGTTGACCCAAAGATAATTTCATCTACATATAGTTGAACCAATATTAAGTCATTTCCTATTCCTTTGATGAAGAGTGTTCCATCTATAGTACCCCTCTTGTATCCATGTTGACAGAGGTACTGAGATAGTGTCTCATACCACTTCCTTAGAGCTTGGTGCAACCCATAAAGAGCTTTATCAAGCTTGTAGACATAATCAGGACGATCTGTGTCTGCAAAGTCAGGTTGTTGTTTAACATACACCTCTTCATCAATTGCCCCATATAAAAATGCACACTTGACATCAAGTTGGAAGACCTTGAAGTCCTTGGATGTAGCAAACATGAGGAATATCCTAACAGGTTCAAGTCTTGCTACAGGAGTAAAAACATCAGTGTAGTCAATTCTTTCTTCTTGTGTGTACCCTTGAACAACCAATCTTGCCTTGTTCTTGATGATAATACTCTATCATCCTTCTTTTTTCTAAGCACCCATTTGGTACCTATAATAGTCTTCCCATGAGGAAGAGGACATAGATTCCAAACTTTTTGTCTTTTGAATTGAAGCAGCTCCTCTTGCATTGCTTCAACCCAACTTCCATCCTTCAAAGTCTCATCAACTTTCTTTGGCTCTATCTGGGACAAGAAACAAGAGTGCAGACAAACATTTTTGTCATGGGTTTGTCCTTTTGTTCTCACCCCCTTGTCAACATCTCCAATGATGTTTGTAGTGGGATGTGACTTATGGATCCTGATTTAAGGGATCATAGCAAGTTGTTTAGACAGATCTAGATTTGAAACATTTAGATCTGGCAATAAAGTATCTTCCACCACTTCAGCATACTTATCAAGAGAAACTTGATCCAATGTGTGTGTGACATCACTGATGTTGTCATCAATGGAGTGGTAATCAACATCAAGAAATTATTGATCACTATCGCCACTACCATTGCCTCCTACATTTGAATTTCTTGCAACTATGTCTTGTACATCTGAGATAGAATTTTTAGGTACTTAAGATGTATCAGCATGATCTATCATTGTTGTGCTGATAGGAACTTCATTTGCAGGGTTAGTTACAACTGGAGCTAAAGATGTAATATGTCTTGGTCTTCTCAGTTTAAATCTTGGATTAGCATCTTCTGTTGATGTGTTACCTCTTAATCCTGAACATCTTCATAAGATTTATTAAAACAGTTGGTAACTAAATCAAGATCAAATAGACAATGAGGACTAGAACCTTTCACACAGGGTGTGTTCTCATTTAAGATCACATTGGATGATTCTTCAACTACTCTAGTTATAAGATTGTATACTCTATAAGCCTTAGCTGGAGAAGAGTACCTAATGAAGTGTCCATCATCTGATTTCTCAGCAAACTTGGCTACTTGATCTTTGGTATTCAAAATGGTGCATGGATATCCAAATGACCGGAGAAAACCAATGAAAGTTCTTCTTTTGTGCCATAGTTCATAAGAAGTCATACCATGAGTCTTAACTACTAAAACTCTATTTTGCACATAACAGGCAGTATTAACTACCTCTGCCCAAAGGTAATAGCAGTTTATAGTCGGAAAACATAGTTCTTGCAGCTTCAATAAGTTGTTTATTTCTCCTCTCAGCAACTCCATTTTGTTGAGGAGTCCTGGGTGCACTATATTGTCTTGTAATACCCTTTACATCATAAATGTGTCAAGGATTTGGTTCTTGAATTTAGTTCCTTGATCATATCTTATGGTCTTGACCTTGTGATCAATTTGATTCTCAACTTTCAGAATGAAATTCTTTAAGATCTCAAGAGTTTCATCCTTAGTTCAAAACCCAAGTGAATCTTGTGAAGTCATCTGTGATCACCAAACAGTATGAGGTCCTTCCTAAACTCATTAAACTGGTGGGGCCAAAGAGATCCATGTGTAATAAGTGAAGGGGAGTAGTGATAGGGTTCTTAACCTTTGGCTTGTGAGACACCAAGTGTTGTTTCCCTTTCAGGCATGCAACACAGTGGTAATCACTTGTAAACTCTTTCTTTGGCATTCCAGTTACCAAATCATTAATCAGTTTATTTATGTTCTTAAAGTTTACATGGAACATCCTTTATACTAAAGGAAAGACTCATCACTATTGGCCTTAGATAGAAAGAAAGAAACTTCTACTGATGGAGATGTTTCCTACAAATACATCTTGTACATGTTTCCTTTTTGGGGTGCTCTAAGCAGGATATACTCTTGAGGAATGATCACCCTGGGCTTGAGAACAATGCACTCATGCTCAGTAAAGAGCATGTTATGTCTCTGGTCACAAAATTGGGATACACTTAGTAAATTGTACCCAAGCTCCTTAACATAATTTACCTTCTCAATACTGAGCTTATCATTTGTGACCCTGCCCCTTCCAGTAATATAACTACCATCATCTCCCCTAAAAGCAACTGGTCCTCCATTAATTTTCTCAAAATTTTAAAGCAAGGAACCATTCCCTGCCATGTGCCTAGAA
The DNA here is from genome assembly GCA_024085815.1 of Flaveria linearis. NCBI lineage: Eukaryota > Viridiplantae > Streptophyta > Magnoliopsida > Asterales > Asteraceae > Flaveria > Flaveria linearis. The sequence goes on from CM044009.1 coordinate 54,213,092, forward strand.
CAACCACTATCAATGATCTATACATTTCTTTTAGTCTTCAGCTGTTCCTGTACAATAAAAGGAGAATTAGTTATATTTGGAAACCCAAGTCTCATTGGCCTTGGGCTCTTCAAGATGAACTGAAGACAATGCAGTTGTAATTGATCCTATGCTGAGACTATGGGGATCATTTGCTATTGTACATTACGAATTTTTAGTCACATGGTCTTCCTTTATCTTCCATACCATCTTTGGAAGATTAGACTTGACCTTCAAAGCTTTAAAAGTTTTTACAACTTTGGAAGTTTTGGAAACAGACCCTTCAAAAGATCTTGCTTTCACTGCAGCAAGCTTCAGTGCTTCGGAAGCATTCCTTTCTTCTGAGACCAAATTTTCTTCCAAAGGCAATTCTTTACTTGTCTTCATTTTCATTTGGAGCTTCCAAAAGAAACACTTATTTCTTTTGAAGTTTTCTTCTTCTTTTAGAGCCTTCTTGTGAGTAGAAGACTGAGTTTGATTACTTTCCATCTCCATCCCCATCTTTAAAGATGTTTTGGAAGGCCTCCTAAGGTGAAGCTTGCCTTTGAAGGTGGATGGTTCATGATATGTAGTAGTGTTACACAGCTACTCAATCTTCAATCCTTCACAGGGATGAGTTAAACATGTACTTGAACTCTTGGTACTAGAGTTCAAAGTTATGTCCTTAGTCTTTAACACCTCAAAACATGTAGAGATAAAGACTTGTTTCTGCTTGGAGTTGAAAGTCGCCTTGATCTCCTAAGCTCTCTTTGATCTTCTCTTTGCTACTCGGATCAAGTTCTTCCTCTTAGACTTAGTCATCCCTGACTTCTTCCTCTCCTTAAGAGTGTAGTGACCCTTGTTAGGATGACCTACCTCACTCTTACAAGATCCATCCTTCAGTATCTCCTCTTCATCCTCTTCATCGCTGGGATCTATGGATGGCAGCTCATCTTGACTAGTTTCATACCTTGGAGATCTTACAGCCAATAGAGTGTGTGGAGGAGTTATCTTAGTAGATCCTAGTCCCTGTTTGTTCTAGTAACACACTTTGGTATGTAAGGATGAGGATATGATGTTCTTGAAGGTCTCTTCTTCAAGAACATACTTCTCTGCCTTGGCTTTACTGATCACTAGTTCAGCCTGGCACTCAGTTAACTTAGTAATAAGATCTTTGATCTGAGTTCTGTAGTTGATATGCTCATGTTTAAGAGTTGAAATGGTTTTCTTTAAGTCTTCTATTTTTAACATATACTTATCTTCACCTCTTTTGAAATCAGATTTTAATATGTTCCAAGACTCAAGATCAGATCTCATTTCTAAGTTATAGGACCTGTATCCATTAACTTTAGCAATGCATTTTGGGGTACAAAGATGTTCCAATACCTTGGCTTCATCCAGATCTACCATCAATGCTTGGTTTGAAGACATATCTTCTACCTGGAAGCTCTAATCAAAGCCTCCTTCTTCAACAGCAACTACAGCTTGCTGCTTGGGCTTCTCAGTATGTGAAGCTCCCTTAGGGTAGTTTGGCTTGGGTTGTGCTTGGCCACTATTTGTCCTAGGTTCCTTGAACTCCCTAGCAAAGTGTCCCATTTGCTTACAGTTATCATACTTTACTTTGCTTTTATCCAGCCTAAATTTTCCACTAGATACATTGCAAGGAAACTTTCTCCCTATCCTCTTATAGAACTTCTTGGCTCTGTGAGTGAGAAGAGCCATTTGTTGAACTATCTCCATGTACTCCAGGTCATCTAGATGGATCCAGTCCAGGTCTTCAAGAGAAAGTTACCTGTGCTTTTATCATATGACATAATGGCATGTGATGAGCTTGTCTTTTGAAATGGGATTCCATGGATGTAGCTCTCTTTTGATGTCTCAGGGAAGGTGATGAAAGGGCCCATGGGTGAGTTGTCAGGGTAAGAGATGAAATGGTGTTGTTCCTTTCAACCACATGAATGGCAGAATTTTGCTGATTGTTAGAGTTGCCAGATGGATTTTGCATTTTCATCTCCATCTGGTAACCACTGAGTATGCCTTACAACTCGGTGAGACTGAGGGTCTTGAGATTTTTAGTCATCTTAATGACCACACAATAGTGTGTCCATTGTCTTAGAAGAGAGGACATAAACTTTCTCATGATGTCCATATTCTCCAGTTTTACTCTAACATCCATCAGAGTATCCACAATCTCAACATACCTGAAGTATTGTTGAGTCATGGTTTCACCTGCTTTAAAGGTGAAATTCTCAAACTGCTACTTTAGAAGATCCTTCTTGTTTTCTTTTGCATTTGAAGAACCTTCATACATCAGCTTAAGTGCATCCTAGAGCTGCTTGGTAGTCTTGCACTTCTTGAAGACTCTGTAGATGGAATTTGGAATAGCAGTTTGGAAGGCAATCATGGCTTTCTTATCTATGTCTGTTCTTTTACTATCCTCTTTAAATAGTCAGCCACCTCTTCTGGAATCATGCCACCTCCAGCACCAGCTGAAGAGGTGTATGGAATGTAAGGTCCTTCAGTAACAGACTCCCATATTCTACTATCTTATGACTTGATGAACCCTTCCATTCTTAGGAACCAAGTATCAAAATCATCAAGAGTGACCAGTGGGGACTTTACCATGGTACCGGTTTCCATATCAGCATTGGGTGCTACCATTTGAGTTGTTAAGTGATTTGTGAGAACTGAGTATATTAAAGAAGGTGAGATCTTACAATCAAGAACCTAGAAATCTTTGATACCAATTGTAGGACTGGTTAAGGGATGGTTAATACAATCAGTCTCACAACGAGAAGAGAGTTAGAGCACTTAACAGATCAAAATAGGGAACCGGGGATTTGAGAGTTAGGATGTAAAGAACACAAGTAAGTAAAGAGACAAAACTTAAGATAATATATATAAGGTTTTCAAGGATGATGTATATTAATCTCAAGTTCTCTTACAAGAATTACAATGCATAAGAAATAAGTTACAAGACATTGAGATACTTTATACTACACCCTACAACCGGTCAAACTTGAAAAGCTAGTTGGAACATTGAAAGACAACAAAATCAATGTAGAGTCAAAAGGCAGATAGCCTTCTGACTAGTGACTATGACATGCCATAGCTCACATCTTAATATTATACAAAAAGGATAAAAGTACCAAAAGTAGAAAGTTACAGGCAAAGACCTTAATGTACAGTTACAAAAACATGGACCTTTTCACCAACTTATGCAAGTTGGTGAGTCTTCAGTGTTGGAAAGTTGGTCAGCTTTTGTAAAAGTAAATCAGAGAAAAGCATGTTCTTCTAAGTATTCGGAAGAAATCAGTATTCACTTCATTAGGCTTCGGAAGACTTTTTCTTTGAAGCTACGGAAGATTTTATCTTTGGCTTTGGAAGATTTGATCTTTGGCTTCGGAAGACTTTATACTTAGAATATTTCTTGTGCTGAGTATAAAGCTTTCGCAGGAACTTTTGGCTTCGGATTTTTATACTTAGCATAATTCTTATGCAAAGTATAAAATTTCCGTAGCAGATCTACTTGGTACTTTGATGCATGCATGCAGGAAGCCGTTTGGTTGCTTTGGTTGAATCAGCCTCTCTATAAATCTTACAAGATCAAATCATCTTTTACGTGTCACTAGACAAATATAATGATCACCTTCTACTTGTCACTAAATAGTCAGAAGTGTTACCCGTACAACCTTTTTACTTAACATGCTAGTGATAGTCACAATTACAACACAAGAATAAAAATGATATTATAGAAGTTGAAGAAAAAACTCTTTTATTTTGTTCTTATCTTAATATGATCTTTTGATGTTAGTAGGGGAGGTTGAGTTTTTAAATGATTCTAGTCCATTTCAATTGGTTCAATTTCATACCTTAAAGTCATTTCCACTCATAAATCCACGATATTAAGTTTACCACCAACATCTTTTGACCCATTGCTCATATGGTAAGAGTTAATATCAAAATAGTAAGATTACTTTTGTATTAGGTTGATGTTTTGACCCTCTACTCATTTAACTTTACCAATAGTACGTTTTAACTTTACCAATAGGCTTTAATCTATTTTATGTAGGTTGATTTTTCTATTAGAAATCATGTTAGGATATCACCAACACATTTTCAAAACTCAAATTCAACTAATAAATTTGATTCATTACAATATTTTGTAAACATTTGAATTTTATATACATTTTATCAAGTTTTATAAACCAATTTGAGGAAATAACTTTTGTTTTATAATACTTGTATTTAATAACTGTTATCTTTAACTATAGTAATATTTCCATAATTTTAATCTTTCTCGTCCTGCCATCATATTCTTTTTCTAGGTTTATTGAATGGTATCTTGAATAATACATATCCTGTGCCGCTTTCTTCATTTAACTTGTTATCCATATACTTGTGGCTTGCTGATTGTTTAGTGACATCCATGTGGCATATGATCATCTCTAATGAGTAAATAGTAACACATTGGCATTAATTTTTAAAAAATAGGGTTTTACAAATTCTAAATCAATATATTATTATCCCAACACATACATTCCACGGTAGAGTCACCATCCTATCGACTATGAAACTTATGTTTCTTGATTCTTTGATATTTATTTAGCTACTAGCAAGACTTCTACATTTGATCACGCTACAAACATAGCAACGGCCGTGGTTCTTTTGCTGTCATGTACTTTAACTTTTAATCTTGCTTGATGCACCAAACTTGGTACAATCCATGTGCAGTCTGACCATGAGTTCAGTCGGATGTTTATGTTTTATACTTCATGATTTATTTGTTCACTTGTTGATGACTTAGACATCCATTTCTTATGATTGGAGAATTTATGATTTTGTGTTACACTTCGTTTTGAGGACAACCCGAGAGTGCAACCACAAGAGTTGGTACTATTTTTCTTTGAATAGTCAATATTGTACAACGGAAAAATCTTTCATCGACGTTTTTAAGGAAATATTAATAAACTTGGGTGAATAAAATATAACTTTACAAACATATGGATTTAAATATCTTTTTCTTTATAAATCATTGTTTTTATTGTTGCAAAATATCCTGGTCTAAATACAAGGTTAAAAAATTACAGGCCACAAGATAATATTTATGTGCCTAGGGAGTATTTGTTCTTTTAGCTCCTATCTTGCTAGCAAAATTTCAAGGTACAAGGTCCTCGGTGTCTAGGAAATCATAATCCTTTCAGAATAACATCGTTAACATATTTCAATCATGCGTACGTTTTGAAAATACGTCGACAATGAACTAGTGAACACAAAATAGTTTTAAAGCATGAATAGTTTTAAGGATGAAAATACGACAAAGGATTTTCATAATCATTGTATATGCTGACATCTCACACTTGACTACTACCAAATATCTTTCTTAGTTTTATGCTTGTCATTTAAAAGTACCACGACACAAATATTACTACATAGTGTTCGTAATGCGTGCCTAATTTGAACAAATATATGCATACTTGTGGCACGAATGTTATCCATAAATTTCTTTATGCATAACCGGAACTAATACAAACTCATGATGGTTTTTAAAGATGGAATGTATTTTCATATTTACAAAAGCATAAATGTAATCACCTTATAAGCAGAGTAACAACTTAAACTCTCTAAAACTCCTAAGGTAAGCTGACAACACTTCCACTTGGCTTCTTAGCCTCATCATCTCCGAACAGAGGTTTTACACTAACACTAGAATGATACTAGCTTAATTGTTGTGTAGTAAATATTATAGAATTAATTTGAATGAAACATTCAACTTGAAGATTTCTATAGTTAAGCTGTATCCAGCCTCCTCGCAGATCGCAAAAGAAAGTGGTTTATAGCCCGCAGCGGCCTGATCAATGCATTAGAGTTACTTGCCATGCGTTAGCTTTTAACCCTGCATCAACCTAACAGCATAACAGACCATTAGTGGCATGATGGTGGTCTGTTATGCGTCTTCATCGTTAGACATTTATTCAATTAAAGGTGGTTTTGCTTACAGATCACAAGGTCACCAGTGGCAGATCATCACCGACTCAAAACCCTAATTCATTTTTTGAATTTGATACTTTTAGCACAGTATTTTACGAGGTTTTACAATTTGACATATGTATTTTTATATTTAACATTTGTATCGCGTATTCATATTTTTATTGTTACCAAGGAGGGCATCTTTATAATGTGTGAGAATATATGCACCAATAACGATCACCCGATAAATGACTTGACCCCTGTATCAATATAACTTCTTTTAAAAATGATAAACTCATCAAACTCATAATCATATTTGTGTATTAGCTTTATTAGTTGATTTTTCTATTCACAAAAGACTACGTGAAACAGTATGTGTTTTCTTCTAAATTCGTGTAACTTTTATACTTTGTAACATTTGAAATGCTTATATATTTAACATGTTTGATGTGCTTTTGCTTCACATTGTTTGTATTTCCTACTTTTTCTCAATAGAATTTAATATTGTAAAAATATGTAATGCATACTCATAATGAGGGATGCATATATGGTAATTTATTCATGAGAAAATTACATATAAGATACACCAAGAATGATGAAATTACAAAATATGTATACAAGAAAGAATTCAGACAGGTTTGGAAAGACCATTAGCAAAGATGTCTTCCATCTTAAGCTTGGTGGGTACAAAATTGGTATGAAGTTTTGGAAAGAGGAGTTCCTGAATAAAAAGGTAATCCAGGCCAATGTGCTTGGACCACTTATGGGCCACTGGATTTTGAGTGAGAAAGGGCATACAAATCTCTAAGTAAGCAAGCAAATTCAGTTCTAAATGAATTTTACTAATACTAAACTACACATATAAAAGTCAAGTGTACTTATCGTGAGATAAGATAATGTTGGTAACAATCGAGTATCAATCTGTATACTCAACAACCCTTATAATTGACTATTAAAATAAGATAAGTTTGATTTCAAGTGAGCATACATACATACACAAATATATATATATATATATCTATATATATATATATATATATTATGATCATTACAGAACCACTTTTTATTTTCAGAACTACAGAACCATTTATTTACATAAATGTATATTAAGTGTGGTAATACTTGACCTGTTTTACATATATATATCAGACATGAACAATAAACTATAAAAAAACAACTAAAAATCACCAGGTTTAACTTACATCTATGTAAACGAATGGTTTATAATTTACATTTATGTAAGTCAATGGTTCTTTTGGTTCTGAAAATAAAAAATGGTTCTGTAATGATCATGATCCTATACATACATACATATATATATATATATATATACATACATACATATATAGGAGGAACGTTTATAAGTGATTAAGTCAACCCTTAGAAGTTGGAGAAGACGTTTAACAAAGGTTTACACACGTACAAAGTCTCTTCCAACGTTCATGAAGACCGGTTCACCGAAGAATCCTGATATTTCCGGGATATGATCAAGGATATATGTTGACCTTAGCTGCTAGGTTTTGCTATAAATAAGGCTGGATTGATTGATTTAGACACTTGAATCATACTTAGCTTTCACTTTCTCTCTCCTACTAGCTTACACACACTCAAACAATCATTGCAACACTTAGCATTGATCAAATCTAGCTCTCAAGTTGTACTTTTATTTTCAAGTATTAGAAAAATTGGCCACCGACAAGTTGCCAGGCGCTATAGGGAATTTTGTGCCGGAGATGAATCTGATCAAGGGCTTTTTCCCCTTCCAAAAATTATCTTTCTTTGATTTTCTTTGCTTTTACTTGTGCACTTATGTGATATTCTGGTCAATATTCTAGTATTGATTAGATATTCCAGTCAATATCTTGAAATAGCACTATAAGAGTTACCTTAGAGGCTGATGCAAACCAAAGAGCTCTCAACAAGCTTTCTGAAGTACAAGGGAGTTACTTCAAAAATTTTGACAAAAGCACTAAGAAATTGACTAAGTGTCAAATCTTCTGAAGCCAAAGACCAATTTTTCTGAAGCCAGAGACCAATTCTTACGAAGCCAAAGATGAAGTCTTCCGAAACTTCAAGACAAAGTCTTGCGAAACTTCAAGACAAAGTCTTCTGAAGGCAGAGAAGACATGCTTTCTCTAACATGAGTTTGACAAAAGCTGAACCTCCTTCCGCTGCTATCCCTGAAGACTCACCAACTTGTACAAGTTGGTGATATCTCTATAGATTTGTCAACTGTATATTAAAGTCTTACAGCCTGTAACTTTCTACTTTGTACTTTTATCCTTTTTATAATATATAAGGATGTGAGATATGGCATGTCATAGTCACTAGTCAAAAGACAATCTGGCTTTTGAATTTACATTGATCTTGTTGTCTAGATTAGTGTTCCAGTTGGCCTTCAAAGTATGACCGAATGTAGGATGTAGTATAAAGTATCTTATGTACCAATCCTTAGGACTAAGCTTTATAACAAATGTAATATACTTGAGAGCAATATATATCATTTTTGAAAACCAATAACTTGTGTCCTGCTTGTGTTCTTTACTCTTGTGCTTTGTTTCATTTGTTGGTTCCCTGTTTGACAAGTTAAGTGTTTAGTCTCTCCAACCTTATAAAACTATTTCATTACCCCTTTACCGGTCCTACAATTGGTATAAGAGCATTTTTGCCTTTTGATTTAAGATCTCACCATCTTAAATCTCTACAGTTTCACAAAGCACTTACCAGCTTAAATGACAGCTCTTACTAAGGCTGACATGGAAACCAGTATCATGACCAAATCTCCACTGATTAGCCCTGATGACTTTGATACTTGGTGTCAAAGAATGGAATGCTTCATCAAGTTTCAAGACAATAGAATGTGGAGATCTATTGTCTCAGGACATCACATTCCAAGCACCACTTTAGCTACTGCTGGTGGTGGGATGATTCTAAAGGAAGTAGTTTAATATTCTGAGGAAGATAAGAAGAACATTGATATAGATCAAAAGGCCATGACTACTCTACAAATTGATCTTCCTAATTCTATCTATAGAGGCTTCAAGAAGTGAAAAACTATAAAGCAATTATAGGATGCACTAAAGCTTATGTATGAGGGGTTGATGAAGCTAAAGAAAACAAGTAGGACCTCATGAAGCAGCGGTTTAAGAATTTCACCTACCAAACAGGTGAAACTATGACTCAAAAAATACTATAGGTATGTTGAGATTGTAGATACTCTGATGGATGAAGGAGTTAAACTTGAGAATAGGGACATTGTGAGCAAGTTCATGTTCTTTCTTCCTATATAATAGACTTACTATTGTGTGACCATTAAGTGAACTGAAATCCTTTCGACCCTTACTGTCATGGAGTTGTACGGTATTCTGAGGTTACAAGATGGAGATGAACATGCAGAATCCATCCAGCAACTTTTCTAACAATCAATAGAGTTTAGCCCTTCATGTAGTTGAAATGGATAGAAGGGAACCATAACATCATCTTATCTGCTACCCTAACAACTCATAAAAGACCCCTTTCATCACCTTCCTAAAGACACCAAGGGAGAGCTACATCCAAGGAAGCCCATTCCAAGAGACAAGCTAATCTCAAGCCTTTGTGTCTTTTGATGAAAGTTATGGCCACTTTCTCTTAACTCTTAAAGACTTGGAATGTATCTATCTGGATGATTTGGAGTATCTAGAGATAGTCCAGAAAATGCCTCTTGTCACTCATAGAGCCAAGAAGTTCTACAAGAGAACCGGAAGAACCTAACAATGTAACAAATGGAAAGTTTGGACTGGATAAAAGCAAAGTGATGTGTTATAACTATAACCAAATGGGACACTTTGCTAAGGAGTGCAAGACACCAAAGACAAATAGTGGCCAAGCATAATCCAGACCAAGCTACACTAATGCAACTCCTAGAACTGAGAAGCCAAGCCAACCAAAACAACAGGTTTTTGTCGCTGTTGAAAATGGAGGCTTTGACTGGAGCTTTCAGGTAGAGGATACTTCTCCAAATCAAGCACTGAGGACTGATAAGACCGTGCAATATATGGTTCCGAACCTAAAGAACCAAAGAACCAAACCGTAAAAACTGTTATAACCTAACAAGTGATATTTGTATATGGTAACCGTTTTGAGATTTTTATGTTTTTCGGTTTTAGGTCGGTTTCAGGTATAAACACAATATCATGGGATGAAACCTAAAGAACCGATTAGTATGAACAGTAACTAAATAATCTATTTGTTTAGAAGATATACATTCAAATTTCAATTTATGTAAATCAGATAAATTCCTAATCATTATTTAAAACAAATTGCAATGGGCCCTACTTCTATATATTCTCATGTGAAAAAGCCTAATAGACCATACACATTATAAATCAATAGCATAGCAAATCAATGCAAGGTAAAATCAATCAAAGTTGCATCCTACTACATCAAGTTTAATCTCTCATAAGCTTCAATATGAACCTGATTGTGCTTCGATACAACCCCACTTCAATCACAAAGCCAACTCAGGTATGCATGTAAAATTAAATTTATACACTTACATAAAGCAGGATACTTGATTGTATTTGTGACCATGGGTACTCATTAATGATGATCATCAAACTATTGACAACTGTTATTATAGATTTGTAGCAATAGGGTATTACTTTTATGATGATGATGAGGATTCTACCATCTGACTATAATCGCCATTGTCATTACATTAACTGACACTTATGTATGCATGTATATTTATTACGTTTATGGTTAAGATAAAGAATTCAGATCTCAGTAAATTTTAATGATTGGTATGTTTTTTGATGATTATGATTATAATTTCATGACTGTAACTTTTTTTTATTTCAAGTATGCATTGGTAAGTGGTTAAAAACAATCATGCAATTATTAACATAAGAATAGGTATATATGCTTGTAAATTATAGTAGTTTTTAAATAAGATAGACATAATGAAAGAAGAGACCTTACCATCTGGTGGTTGATTAAAGTCCATTTTCAAGTATATACATGTCTTAACACAATGTTATTTTATATACATCTCTTAACAAGATGGATACCTAAAAACATATCTAGCGGTGAGGACAAAGACAAATCAAACCTGTGAGTGGAAAAAATTCTAGGAAACGAAAAGGGCAACCAAAGAAAAGGAAGCTCAAACTATAATGTTGGAAACATTTTCAAGAATTCTACGACGAAGAGGGTCATAGGAAAGGAATACGAAACTATTATGGTAATGTGTTATGTGCTAAATCTTCAACGAATGGAACATCGTTGTTGAATAAGTATGTAAAAAGTTGTGAGAAAAACCCTGCTAAAATGAACAAAGACCAATCTCACCTCTCCTTGAAGAAAAATGAAGATGGTCAAGGCACGTTAAAAACATGGAAGTTTGACCCTGCTAATGTTAAAAGAGCATTAATTCGGATGATACCGAGGGCGAACTTCCTTTTTCTTTCGTGAAATATGAAGAATTTAAGAATTTTATGGTAGATGTGTGTCCTAGTTTTAACATTCCCTCATAGTTTATGGTCGCCCATGATATTGTTGAATTCTATCTTAATGGAAAAAAGAAGCTGAAACAATTTTTTATTAAAACTAACAAAGGGTTTCTTTCATAATAGATACCTGGACTTCAAACCAAAATATCAACTACATGTGTTTGACAGCCGATTACATTGATGATAACTGGAACTATCAGAAGAGAATAATAAACTTTGGGCCAATACTTATCCATAAAGGTGATCTGATTGTGACAACAATTGAATATTGTATCGATGAGTGGGGGATGAAAGGAGTGATGGCATTTACTATGGATAATGCAACATTAAATGATATTGCAGTTAGAGAACTGAAGCTTAGGTCACCATTTTTGATTCGTAATGGTATGTACCTACATGTTAGATGCCCGGCCCACATAATTAACCTCATAGTGTACGGTGGATTGAAACGACAAGGTAAAACCGTTGAATGTATTCGTGATGCATTCAAATATACTAGATCATCGGCAGCTAGACTTCATGACTTTAAAGCATGTATTACTGAGAAAAAAATTGACACAAAGCCTTGTTATCTTTGGATGTGTGCACAAGATGGAATAGCACCTATGACATGCTAGAAAGGGCTATTAAACTAAAGGATGCTTTTGATTTATATGCTCATAAGTTTTAACAACCGACTCCTAGGTTCTAACATTAAACCCTAATTTAATCTAGCATCATTTTATTTTATTATTATTATTACTATTATTATTATCTTTCTTCCATGTTAATTATTTACCTGCTTGATTGACATAGAAAATTTCCTCTAATACTAGCTTTAGTGTAGAAACTATTAAATGAATCTGGAAAATAATAATTATACACTAATCTTAGAACTTTAAAATAAAAATAGGTGCATATACACACACATTCACAGCTTAAATACATACACATATATATAATACACTTAAAAACTTAAAAAGCTAGAAACTATCACCTTAAATACTACACAACACCACAACAATTACACTACATATGAATTTACAAAAAAAATTAAATAACACACACACAACCAGCATCTCGGCTGCCCCTCTCCAGCAATCACTCTTCTCCCTTGAAACCTACAAAAACCACCACTACACTCCACCCTTCTCTTTTCTCCATACATGCAACCACCACTCTTTCAACCTCTCTCCTCTCTCTCTCTCTCTTACTATTCATGAATTCCCTCCCATCCCCTTCAAAATATCTGTATTCTCTTATTGTTCCAGCCATATTCGAAGAACACATTCAAGAACAACACGAATTTGGAGCAAGTTCAAGCTACTAGGTGACCAAAAAGTCTAGTTTCTTGCAAGAACTCTCAAGATTCTAGAAGTACAGCCCAAGTTCGAGATTCAACAGCCCATCTACTCTCCAAATCATCTCAAAAACACTGCATCCTCGAAGTGTAAGCTTCAACTCCCCCGAACAAAGCCATTCTTGTGGTTTTCCTTACTTTTCTACCATATATCTTACTTTTCTTGTTCCAAACAGAAACTTGCGGCCATATCACTATTTTGTGAAACTCTCAACATCTTACAAAGTATCTTATTAAGGTAGAACATGAACCAAGGGTTGAATTACAAGATTTCACCCAAAAACCCTCTTTTTGTGTGTTTTAGCACTAAAAACCAAACTTTTTTGAAAAGATCTCAACCAAATTTAAAAACCTGCTTTAAAAGCAAAAACTATGCTATACATGTGTAAATGGTGTAAATGGTGTAAAACACCCTTTAAAAGCAAAAACTATGCTATACATGTATAATCCATGAACTAATCTTTATTTATAGTAATTTAGTGGTGTTAAATGTATATAACTTGGTGATGATGGTTGAATATGTATAATGAATGGAAAAATAGGCATAATGAGTTTGTTTAGTGACCCCAAAGGTGGAAACAATAAAAGAACTTGGTCAAATCATGAAAGACTTACATTTTAAAAAAATTTCAAGACCTAAAATAAGTATTTTACTGATAAAATTTGGATTTAGTAATTTATTGGGCTAAATTGTGATTTATAGATTTATATTACTAAACTAAGCCTAAATCGGGAGCTTTTTGGATAAAAATTTAAAAATAAAGAAGAAGCCTAAGACCACAAAACACATGATATTTAAGTAAGTTAGAACCCTCAACAAGAAATTTTGGTGAAAAGATGAAAGAAAATGGAATCTGTCCGTCGGTGCTGGTTAAAAACGAGTTTTAACCCGTTTAATGTAAAAACGAAGCTTTTGCCTAAATAAAGCAAAAACCCACCTAAAACAGATTATAATCCTTTTTAAAAGTCTTAAAAGTAATACTTGGGTATCATAAGTTGAAATTAAAATATTTAAAACTAGACGTTTAAAAGTATCGGTTTTACCGTGACCGATAACTAAAAAATTGTATTTTAAATTTGACCAACTAAATTCTGGAAATTTCGAGTTTAAACAGACCCAAATAAGTTATAAAACCTTAAGAAATTAATAAGGGTCATATTGGGTCAAGAATTGCAAAGAAAGCAAACTTTAGGATACAAATTGTAAATTTTGAACATGAGGGACCAAAGTGTGAAATCTATAAATATGACTAAAATTTCAGTTAACATATGACCAAAAACTCTTATTAAACTTATTCATACATTAAAAAATTCATTATAAACATATAACTTGTCATTCATGGGTTTAAAACCCTAACTTTTTGTAAGGCCCCGTTCCTGGAGACCTCACAGTTGAACAATCATAGCATTATTATATAAAACAATATACATTTCATAAAATATTACAGCGGAATTAAGTTAACAAAAACCATTCATTTCATTGATAAATACTATTGTTAAGCAATACAACATTGTTCATAAGTTACAAAAGGGATCTTTTAATTGCATTACAAAACAACAATATCAATAAACATGAATGGATGCGAGTCTAGCCCCGACGAGTAGCCTTTCCCCGTGTGTCATCCTCAACATCAATCACCTGCCAACTAAAAATGCATAAAATTCAGTGTTAATGAGTGAGTCCTAGTTTTAAAATAATTAAAATACCTTGTGTGTTTTATATACGAAAATATCCTTCTTGAATAAAATACATTACTTTCGTATGCTAACACACATCATACGTACATCCAGATAATATTCATTGTTCATCCCATTCATTCGTATCATTATTATCTTTCATTGCAATATGCATTCATTCATTTTTCACCTTTCATTTCCTTTCACTTTCATCCAGACCAATGTGCAATACCTCGAACATCGTGCACGAAGCTAATATCGGGCCGAGGTCTATAAATAGACCCCTAACATTGTGCACGAAGCGTGACCCAGTACCTAGGGCATGCCACAAGGGTCCCCGCAATCTCAATAATTGACCCTATGTGCATCCTTTAGGTTAGCTAAATTGCACACAGTTGAGCTACCGACAACATGGCCGTGCACCTCCATTCAATTTGCTTGCAAGCCATTCATTCGTTCATTACGTTCCACTTTTTATCTTTGTTATCTTTCACTTCATTACGCAATACTTTACGTTCATTCATAAATACATCATACCACGTAAAGTCATAACATAATACATAACGTAATCCATAACATAATACATACGTTTTAAAAATCGTTAAAAGATAACACATCATACATGCATACACATCATAACCGTCATTACATCATCATGCATACATAGACCATCACCTCATAATAGAGCCTATCTCACTCATCTACCTCTTAAAACTCCTTAGAAAACCCTAAGTCCAAAATTAGGCATATGGAACATTACAGGCGCATGAGCAGAGAGTTCTAAGTGTAAAACAGTCTCGGAGCATGGGCACTATGCAGGCGTATGAGCCTTGCTTAGGCGCATTACCACTATGCAGGCGTATGAGCCCTTCTTAGGCGCATCAATACTTAGGCGAATTACCACTATACATGTGCATCAATACTTAGGCGCATGAGCAACTCCAGGTGCATGGGCACTATTTAGGCGTATGACCTACACTTAGGCGTCTGGGCATAAATTTTGGGCGCATGTGAAACTGTTTAGGCGCATGAGCTGATACTTAGTATACTTTGGAAAATATTCTAGGCGTATGGATACTATACGGATGCATGAGATGCACTTAAGTTTTCTAAGTCAAATATCAGGCACATGGACCCTGCTTGGGCGCATAGCCATTCGTTTAACATGTTTCTATATTATCCTCAGTCCCAATCTACTTTTAATCATACTTATATCATAAATATAGCATTCTAATCATCAATAACAACTTTACAACCCTAAATCATAAGCATTCATACACATATGCATACGGTTAACATACATAACAATTGTAAAAATGTTTTACATGCATTTTCAGCCCCAAAAATGTTTAAAATACATAAAACCCGGTGTCTAGAACTCACCTAAAAGTTGTTCTTCAAGTAAAACTCCACCAAACTTGAAGGTACCAAGAGTTCAAACACCTAAAACACACCAAAATAAACAACCAAGCATATAGAACACATAAAAATCGGTTTCTGGGTAAAACCGAGCCAATTATACAAAGAAATGCTTACCAGAGCAAGAACACCACTTCTTCTTCTTGAAACCGAGAGAGAGAGAGAGACTTCTGCTTCTTTTTCTTTCTTCTTTTCGGTAAGCATGTAATGGGCGGCCACACTCAAAAAAATAATAAAATATTTGAGTTTTGTACTTTTTACACTTTGGCCCCCTCCACTTTTATTTCTTTTCCCTTCTTGCAAGATACTCTCATTTTCTCTTCTTATTATTTTCTTCTCTTTAACTTGACAAAAATTTTGGGTGTTACAAGTCTACCCCATTAAAGAGGTTTCATCCCCGAAACATGTCACTCTTTGAACAATTGTGAATAATGCTATCTCATTTCCTCTTCAGTCTCCCACGTGGACTCAGAACCCTTTTGGTGTTTTCACTGCACACGCACAAGTGGAACCACCTTATTTCTCAATCTCTTCTCCTTCTGATCGATGATTGCTACTGGTTGTTCTACATAATTGAGCCGTTCATCCACCTCAATATCCTGTAGTGGTACAATCATGTCTTCATCTGCTAGGCACTTTCTCAGATAAGATACATGGAATGTTAGAAGAATTCCACTTAACTCATCAGGCAATTCAAATCGATAAGCCACCTCTCCTACTCGTGCGATGATTCGGAAAGGCTCTATGTATCTCAGGCTTAGCTTACCCCGTTTCCTGAACGGAGTGATCCCTTTCCAAGGTGAGAACGTCAACATGACTCTAACACCTACATGGAACTCGACCGGTCTACACCTTTTGTCGGCATACGACTTCTGTCTATCCTTTTCCGCCTTCATAAAGGCTTTGATCTTGTCTAACTTTTCAGTCATTTTCTCGATCACCTTGATACTTCCCAACTCATTCTACCCAATGTCTCCCCAACATACGGGCGTCCTACACCTCCTACCGTATAGCATCTCTTATGGTGGCATGCCAATGCTGTCATGATAACTGTTGCTGTATGGGAATTCCGCTAGCAGTAGGTGATCATTCCAACTTCCTCCAAAGTCGATCATGCATGCTCGGAGCATATCCTCGAGCGTCTGAATCATTCTATCAGACTGACCATCTGTCTGAGGATGGTAAGCCGTGTTAATGTGTAGCCTCGTGCCCATCGCATCATGAAATCTTTTCATAACCTTTGATGTAAACCGGGTGTCATGGTCCGACACGATAGACACCGGCATACCATGACAAGCTACAATTTCTTTAACAAACAGATCCGCTAGTCTTTCAGATGAGTACATCTCGTAGATCGGTAGGAAGTGAACACTCTATTTCAGACGATCGACTATCACCAAAATGGTATCGTATCCCCTCGCCGTAGGAGGTAGCTTCATTATGAAGTCCATGATGATGTGCTCCCACTTCCATTGAGGTATATCCAACGGTTGGACCTTCCTGTATGGCTTCTAATGCTCTGCTTTCACTTACAAACAAGTAAGGCACTTACCCACATACTCCACTAAATCGCGCTTCATTCCCGACCACCAGTAATCTTTCTTCATATCCTGGTACATCTTTATGGCACTGGGATGAATCGAGTATCGAGTCTTATGAGCCTCATCCATAATCCGCCGCAGCAGGTCTCCATAACGAGGGATCCACATCTGCCCGAAGTGGGTTCTAACTTCGTGGGTATTTTCCCTCAACTCCATGACTAAACCTCTTATCCGTTCAAAGTTTAGGTGATCTGCTTTCAACGCCTCACTTTGAAATTTCTTGACCTGGGTTATCGTGTCAGAGGTCATCACCAGTTGAAAATCTTTCACCTGGATCGGCTCGGGTCTCTCCTTTCGATTGAGGCCATCGGCCATAACGTCGGTCTTACCCGGATGATAATGGATCTCACAATCATAATCCTTGATCAACTCTAAGCACCTTCTATGCCTCATGTTTAGATCCTTTTTCTCAGAAAATTCTTTAAGCTTTTATGGTCCGTGAATATCATGCACTTTGCCCCGTACAGGTAGTGCCTTAAATCTTTAGTGCGAAAACCACATCCGCTAGCTCCAAATCATGGGTGGGATAATTGACGTTGTGGGTTTTCAACTGTCAAGACGCATAGGTTATTACCCTTCCACGTTGCATCAACACGCAACCCAGTCCCGAGTAAGAAGCATCTGAATATACCACTAAGTCTTCACTCCCTTCGGGTAATGTCAAGACAGGAGCTTGAGTTAATCTTGCCTTTAACTCCTCAAAAGCATCCTCCTGTTCCTGACCCACACAAACTTCACATCCTTGCTAGTCAATTTTGTCAAAGGTAAGGCTATCTTGGAAAAGTCTTGAATAAATCTTCTATATTAGCCACCCAATCCCAAGTAACTTTGAATCTCGGATGGCGTCTTTGGAGACTTCCATTGCATCACCGCCTCAACCTTCGCCGGGTCCATGATAATTCCTTCAGAATCTCCACGTGACCCAAAACTTGAACTTCACGTAACCAGAACACACACTTGGAGAACTTGGCATACAGCTTCTCCCTTCTAAGCGTTTCTAATACCTCTCGAATGTGACCAGCATGTTCGTCCCTTCTCCTTGAATAAATCAGGATATCATCGATGAAAAAAATCATTGATTTATCCAACATCGATCGTCATACTCGATTCATTAAATCCATGATGGTAGCTGGCGCGTTAGTTAGACCGAAAGACATAACGAGAAACTCGTACTGTCCATAACGCGTGCGAAAATCTGTCTTAGGAATATCTTGCTCCTTCACCTTCAACTGATGGTAGCCAGATCGAAGATTTACTCTCTAAAACCAACTAGCACCTTGGAGCTGATCGAACAAGTCATCTATTGTTAGTAAGGGATATCGCCACTTCACTGTTAACTTATTTAACTCTCGGTAGTCTATGCACATCCTCATACTACCGTCCTTTTTCTTAACAAACAAGACCGGAGCACCCCAGGGAGAGATGCTTGGTCGGATGAACCCTTTGTCCATCAATTATTGCAGTTGAACCATTGATTCTTTCATCTCAGTCGGAGCTAATCGGTACGGTGCTTTAGCATTGGGTTGAGCACCGAGTATCAGATCAATCTGAAACTCAATCTCGTGATCCGGTGGCACACCTTATAAGTCCTCTGGGAACATATCCAGAAAGTCACACACAACAGGTGCATCAGATAATTATGGCACTGACGCATCCATATCCTTTACGTAAGCCAGGTAGGCATTCCATACACGTTTCACGCACTTCTCTTCCACCGCCATCGAAATCACCTTCGGACCGTAGTGACGCGATCATCATAGACCGTCACCAAACTTTCATCAGGCACAACTAATCGAATCATCTTCTTGCTTCACACGATATTTGCCTCGTAGGCTGCTAACTAATCCATTCCTAGTATTACATTAAATCCACCTAGGGGCTTCACAAATAGTCTAGCAGAGAACCTGTGGCCTTCTGGTTCTATGTCACAATGTTCTATCATATCATAAATTCTGGTAGACTTACCGATAGTAGTTTCTACATCAAATGGCCCATCAATACTTCTACTACTAATAGGAAATTTAGCACAGAAAGCAGTAGAAACAAAACTCCTACTAGCACCTGAATCAAATAATATAGAGGCACAAATTTGGATTACTAGAAACAGACCTGACACAGACATCGGGATCTACCCTTGCCTCAGCCTGGGTCATCGTGAATTGTAACGCCCGGATATTTTCCTTGAAGTCGACGAAAGAAGAAAAGGAAATAAAGTCCAAAGTCGGGGGACCAAACTTAAAACGGGAGAAAGTTTGGAAGAGTGGGGGATTAAGAGGGGAGGGCAGCCCACACCCTCCCCACACTTGTGAAAAATTAGCAAAAGAGAGGAGAAGAGAGAAAAGGTGAGAAAAGTTGGTTCGGGTGGGTTCAAGTGTGAAAAATTATCGTGTAGCGGGTCTAAACGAAGCTCTTCTTCTTGGTTTCGTTTGTGTGAGTTCTAGGACCCCTCTTTTACTCATTTTCAATTGATTTGGGGTTGGGACACATAGTAAACCCGTTTTTGTATGTGTGTGTGTTTGACCCAATTGGGTGTGTTTGCGTGTGATGTGTTTGGAGTTTGTTTCTAGGCTTGTGTATGCATTCCTAAGGTTTAGGATGGTTTATTTGGCCTTAGAATGGGTTTGGATGAGCTTAGAGGTCGAAAATGGCATATTGGGTTCGGGATGAACTGCATTCTGCAATAGTTAGGGCTAGGCGACTAACTGGAGGCCATACGGCCGACTGGGGTGCGATTGAGGTTTAATCGCACGATTAAGATTCAATCGCACGACTGGAGGGCCAGTCGCATGGGGAGTCATGCAACTGAGAGCCCATTCGCATAAGTACTCATCCGCATTGAGTCCATCCACATGAGGTCCATTCGCATAGTGTCCATCCGCATAACATCCACTCGCACAGTGTTCATTTACATGGATGTCCATTCGCATGAGGCTTAATTGCTTGATGTTCATCCGCATTGGTCCATTCGCATGATGTACAGTCGCCTGAAGGCCATGCGACTGAAGGGTGCCATTCGCCCAAATAGGGCTGGTGTACCCGAGGAAAGGCATAGTTAAATTTTTGACTTTCGGGGGAAAGTGCAGATGTAAGTTTTGACGTGGAGGTCCTATAAGTTAAAGTAAGATGATCGTTGGGGTCTTAGAGGGTATGTTGGGCATGATGATGTTGCATGTTTATGTATGATGTTTGTTACGTATGTGTGATGGTCCCTTGTATGGTGATGACTTGGTATGTTATGTTTGTGATTACGTTCTTGTGATGTATGACTGTTTTCCCATGTCTTTACGTTGAATGTTTATGAATGGATGAAAAGTATTACGTGATGTAAAGTGGAAGATAATAAAAAGAGGAACGAAACAAAAGAATGCATGCAATAACGAACGAATGAATAAAAGTAAGAAAGGCTTGCAAGCAAATGTATGGAGGTTCACACCCAATGAAGGGAGTTAGCTCAACTGTGTGCGGGTTAGCTACCCCAGAAGGATGCACACTGGGGTCCAATCCTTGTGATTGACCATATGTATGGAATCCTTGCCGCTTGCCCTAGGTACTGGAGTCAGCTTCGTGCATAATGTTCAAGGTCTATGAAAGACCGCAGGCCCAATAACCAGCTTCATGCACAATGTTTAGGGTATAGCACATGGCATTGATCCGGAATGAAAGAGAAAAGATAAGTGGTGAATGTACTTGCCCTAGGTACTGGAGTCAGCTTCGTGCACAATGTTCAAGGTCTATGAAAGACCTCAGACCCAGTAACCAGCTTCGTGCACAATGTTTGGGGTATTGTACATGTCGTTGAAAGTAATGAACGTACGAATGAAAGTAATAATTTATGAATGAACGTGAATGAAAGTAATGAATATGAATGGTAATGATGTACGTTGAATGAACGAAAGTTAATGAACAAATGATGAAGATAATAATGATATTACCTATGTGTACGTATGATGCTTGATCACGTAAGAATGTAAAATATGGTTTTAATAGAAAGTAAAGTATGTTTTACTTTAAAACTAGAACTCACTCAGTAAGGCTGACTTTTTATGTGTTTACAGTTGCCAGGTAACGTTGCTAAGGATGACACGGGATGGCTACACAGCTCTTTTTGGATGGCATTCTTTTGTATAATGTTTTTGCATTGTAATGCGAACAAACGATGTTTTGTAATGAATGTCGTATTAACTTGCAAAAGCATTTATATAGAAATGAAAGTTATTTAAATGTTCCGTTGCGATGTTTCATGAAATACAAATGTAATTATATATTTTATGTGTGATGATTGGCCAGCTGTAAACGTCCCGGGAACGGGGCCTTACATGATTGCTCTCGCACTTGCCCTCTTCTCTCCTTCTTCCGTCCTCTTCTTCACCCTCGAACTCTCGGCCCTTGGCTTCTTGCACTCCCGACTCATGTGACCTGTTTCACCATAGGTATAGCACCTCGCCACCCTACAATCCCTAGCAATGCGACCAGGCTTCCTACACTTGAAGCATACATTTAACCCCAACCTACATTCCCCAATATGCTCCTTCCCGCACTTACCACACCTTTTCGTCCTCGAGTCTGCTGCAACCACCTGTCGATCATTCAGCCTCGACTTCTTGTTGTTTGGGGTGAGACCACCACGCCCAAACCTTTTCCCGCTTCAGTTCTTGTCACCACCACCTATCTTCTTCACCTCAACCACCAACATCTCTCTCATCATATATCATCCCAGCCAGATCCACCGCCGACCGAAAAGTGCTTGGTCGGGCAGCAATCAAATGCCTGCGGAAATCAATCGGCAATCCCTGCACATACTTTTTAATCTTCCTTGACACGCGCGTAATCTTATCCGGCACTGACCTCGCCATTTCATTAAACTTGGTGGCGTATTGCTGGTGGGTCATAGTTCCCTCCTCAAATTGAAGGAACCCCCTCTCTATCTTATCTAGTTCCCTATGAGGATAGAATTCCTCAGTCACCATCTTCTTTAACTCTCCCTATCTCATCATCCCGATGGCCCGGCTGCCCTCGACTTGGACAATATTATCCCACAAACACAGAGACGAGTCAATGTACGAGTGAGTGGTGAACTTCACCTTCTGGTCCTCCCTGCACTCACTAATCTCTAACACCGCCTCCATCTCTCTTACCCACCAGTGAGCAGTAGTAGCACTGTAATTCCCATCAAAGGTTGGGGGCTTGCATCTTTGAAATGCGCTGTAGTTACAGCCCCATGCAGTTTCCTGCATAGCTTCTTCCTCCTCCTCCTAACTCGAGACAACTGTCTCAGCCTCCGGTTGTTCTCTTTCTCCTCTCTCAGCGGTCTTACTCTTTCATTCCTTTCGTCCTCCCTTACAGCCTTAATCACTTTAGACACCACAGATGACAGAATCGTATGCATGACTTGATGAACCTCCTCAACTACTGCCTCTTTCACCGAAGCCCTCAAGTTCGCACTCTCATCACCACCATCTTGGTAATGGATTTCGGGCTCTTCACGTGTCATTTCAGCAGTTCTAGCCCTGTTCTTGGTGACACGCGGTCCAGCACCACGTCCACCATGTACTCCACCTCATGAGGCCTTTGATGATCTACCACTGGCCATCTCTAAATACTATAAGATTCAAACACTAACACGGTCATTCCAGGTAATAGCTCAGTTAATGTCAAGTATAGTAAGTCCCTAATTAAAGTGGCCAGTTATGATTAGCCACTTACTTTACTCTTCATTCCCCAAGCAATTCCTATCCTGACTACATCAGTATCTAAATCAACTAAGAGCACCTAATTCAAATTGCACACGCACATAATACTGGTTAACATTAAGAAAAGAATACCCGATGGCACGTAGCTACTCGTGCTGGCATCCCTCCATTCATCCTATTTTTAGTTTAAGTTTAGGTTTTTTGAAAATATTTACCCATTTCTCTTAAACTTTGGCTCTGATACCAACTAGTAAAGCCCCGTTCCTGGATACCTCACAATTGGACAATCATAGCATTATTATATAAAACAATATACATTTCATAAAATGTTGCAGTGGAATTAAGTTAACAAAAACCATTCATTTTCTTGATAAATACTGTTATTAAGTAATACAACATTGTTCATAAGTTATAAAAGGGATCTTTTAATTGCATTACAAAACAACAATATCATTAAACATGAATAGATGCCAGTCTAGCCCCGACGAGTAGCCTTCCCTGTGTGCCATCCTCAACATCAATCACCTGGCAACTGAAAATGCATAAAAGTAAGCGTTGATGAGTGAGTCCTAGTTTCAAAAGTATTAAAACACCTTGTGTGTTTTATATATGAAAATATCCTTCTCGAACAAAATACATTACTTTCGTATGCGAGCACACATCATACGTACATCCAAATAATATTCATTGTTCATCCTATTCATTCGTACTTTCATTATTATCATTCATCGTCATACGCATTCATTCTTTTCGTACTTTTCATTACCTTTCACTTTCATCCAGACCAATGTGCAATGCCCCGACCATTGAGCACGAAGCTGATGTTGGGCGGAGGTCTATAATTAAACCCCTAACATTGTGCACGAAGCGTGACCCAGTACCTAGGAAATGCCACAAGGATCCTGTCAATCTCAATGATTGACCCTGTGTGAATCCTTGGGGTTAGCTACCACATACAATTAAGCTAACGACAACATGGTCATGCACCTCTATTCAATTTTCTTGCAAGCCATTAATTCGCTCATTACGTTCTACATTTTATGTATCTTTCACTTCATTACATAATACTTTACGTTCATTCATACGTACATCATAGCACATAAAGTCATAACATAATACATAGCGTAGTACATAACATAATACATATGTTTTCAAAACCGTTAAAAGATAATACATCATACATGCATACACATCATAACTTTCATTACATCATCATGCATACATAGACCATCACCTCATAACAGAGCCTATCTCACCATCTACCTCTTAAAACTCCTTAGAAAACCCTATGTCCGAAATAAGGCACATGGAACATTTCAGGCGCATGAGCATAGAATTCTAAGTGTAAAACAGTTTGGGGAAATGGGCACTATGCAGACGTATGAACTCTCCTTAGGCGCATTACCACTATAGAGGCGCATGTGCCCTACTTAGGCGCACCAATACTTAGGCGCATCAATACTTAGGTGCATCAATACTTAGGCGCATGAGCCACTCCAGGCGCATGGGCACTATTTGGTTGTATGACCTACACTTAGGTGTCTTGGCATAAATTTTGGGCGCATGCTAAACTGTTTAGGATTATGAGCGGATACTTAGTATACTTTGAAAAATATTCTAGGTGCATGGATACTATTCGGGCGCATGAGATGCACTTATGTTTTCTAAGTCACATATCAGGCGCATGGACCCTGTTTGGCCGTATGGCCAACCGTTTAACATGTTTCTATATTGTCCTCAGTCCCAATCTACTTTCAATCATACTTATATCATAAATATAGCATTCTAATCATCAATAACAACTTTTCAACCCTAAATCATAAGCATTCATACACACGTGCATACGGTTAAACATACATAACAATTGTAAAAATATTTTACATGCATTTTCAGCCCTAAAAATCTTTAAAATACATAAAAACCGGGGGTCTAGAACTCACCTAAAAGCAGTTCTTCAAGTAAAACTCCACCAAACTTGAAGGTACCAAGAGTTCAAACACCTAAAACACACCAAAATAAACAACCAAGCACATAGAACATATAAAAATCGGTTTTTAGGTCAAACATCCGACAAAACCGAGCCAATTATACAAAGAAATGCTTACCAAGACCAAGAACACCACCTTTTCTTCTTGAAACCGAGAGAGGGAGACTTCTGCTTCTTTTTCTTTCTTCTTTCAGCTGAAAAGAAGAAGTGAAAGCATGTAATGGGCGACCATACTCAAAGAAATAATAAAATATTTGAGTTTTTTACTTTTTACACTTTGCCCCCTCCACTTTTATTTCTTTTCCCTTCTTGCAAGATACTCCATTTTCTCTTCTTATTATTTTCTTCTCTTTAACTTGACAAAATTTTTGGGTGCTACACTTTCCTAAAAAGAAAACTATTTGATGCAAACCCTAAAGAATAGAAACTAAATAAGCTTGTGACCATAGAACACACTTAATTACACTTTCCATAGTCTAAGAATATATATAACTTACTACATATATTTTGATAATAGGGTGCTAGGACTCTACTTTCTCTGTGCTTAAGGAAAACGTTGTTTGATTCTAAGGTGAATATTAGTGATCCCTTTTTACTACTGTTTTGGGATGGAACGTATTGTTTTTGAACTGAATCTATTTTAATGCAGTTATGAGATGCTTTTATGTTATGTATTTGTTATGACCTGCTATATTTTATACTATAATCATTAATTCTTTTATGAACCGCTTGTTTTATATGGGTAGATCTACTTGAGGAATCCCCTACACACAGTGCCTTCCGTCATAACCCAATGACATTATAGGAAGGGTACCACATTGAGATCCTACGGGGTCATTTTATCATGTGACAGGTTTTTATAAGATATTAGGGTGAACCATCCAGCAGGTATGGTGCACTGTTTGAGGCTCAGTTCTTCCTATAGGTTAACGGGCATAAACACAAGTTTAGAAGAGGTTAGTCGGGACTGAGTGCAGAGTTGATTATGACCCCACAATAGTGATACTTATGTTTTTAAATTAACTAATGGATTCTAAGGAGTCCTTTTGTTTTTAAACTTTAAACACTTAAACTCACCAACTTTTTAGTTGACACAAAACCTTTTTGAGCATGTTTCAGGTAATCCTTAATGAATGCTTGGTAGGATTGGAGAACTTTCATGGATGACCTAGTTTTATGACCACCACATGGCATTATTTAACTTGAATTTATTGTTGGACAACTTAATTTGATGTTTAATTAAACTCAGGGATTTATTTTATGCTGGATTATTACTGTTGCAACCCGGGCTCGACTTTTATAACCCGACTTTGTTAATTACATATAATTTCATATAATTTCTCTCCTTGGGGTGCCCTTAAGATGGTTTGTTTCTGCTGCCATGTACGTTTCCAGTCTGTGACATTCCACCCACCTTGGGCCCGGGGTGTGACGGATTGGTACTAGAGCCACATGTTGCAGAGAAGTTGGGGATACCTTAGTAGACCCTAGGCTACAATCCTGATACCCTTGGACTGTCCTTGCTTTGGGTTCTGTTGGAGTAAGCGGGTTGGGTAAATTGATAATTACAATTGATCAACGTAATCATAAATTTACCGGACGTGTAAATTTCAGCATGAACCCTTAAGTGATGTTAGAAATGATTCTTTTAATGGCGTAAATGATTTGAGAAATGTTTTTTGTGAGGTCAAGCTTTATAAACTGTCTTTTTGTGTACGTTTGTAACCCTATACTGGTACTGATTATCGATACTACTGCCATCACTATTATTATTATTATTATTATTATTATTATTATTATTATTATTATTATTATTATTATTTTATTGTCATGAGCTATGAGAAACCAAATTACTTATGATATCTTATACAAGATTTCAAGAACTATGGCTGACAAAGGAAAAGCATTTGCATACCCAACTGACGAGACTACCCTAGTTGGAAATCTTAGGAGGACAATGCCTCAGTCACAGTATGAGGAGTACATGCGGAGATGCAGCCAACCCGGATGGATTTCAGTGACATCACATGCCACTGAACCGTCGAAGGACTCATCATGATCATCCTATGATAGGAGCCAAACGTGTTCGCACTCGCCACATGTCACTGCACCTACTCACTCACCTATCCCGCCTATCGGGAATATGGGTGCTCGTGTCATTACGTGAGCGTGTAAGAGCACTAGGTTAGGTGCATCCGTTTCCAATAGGATGTCGTCCCCTCCACCTCCTCCTACGATGGCCCAAGCACCAGCACCTCCGGTGATCGACCTGCCTAGACGAGAACCTTATGATGGGGATTGGATGCTACCTAGTCGTGGCGTGTAAGACGGCCCGAGTGTCCATGCTAGAGACCCCTACTCCTAGTCTAGCTTTCGGGCTAGGGAAGTTGGTCCTTCGGACCCCACACAGGGAGACATACTTAGGACTATACAGCGTCATGAGGTGACTCTTTAGCACGCGATGCGGACCTCCCAGTCTGCCCAGTTCCAGGAAATGATGGCATCTCACGGTGTTCAATTCTTGGAGCAGCAGCAGCAGCAGAAGAGGAGTACGGTTTGGTTTGGGTGGATGAAGAAGAAGTAGCAGTGACGATGGGGTGATATTCGATTGTTTGGCAGTAGGCTTCAGAACTATTCGAAGAACCTGTTTTATCTATTTCGGACACTGTTATTATTTATGGGGGTGATGGCACCTTCCAATTTGTGATACTATAACACTATGACGATGTTTGGTTGTTGCTACATTTGACTATCTATGAACTTTTGCTTTATGATGCTAACTTTTGCCGGGTGATTTGAATAGGAATGTGCAATACCATGTAATAAGAAATTAATTTTGTTTCCCCATAGAAAATTCACCCCTTGTTAATTGAATGAAACATCTATACATGACTATCTATGAACTTTTGCTTTATGATGCTAACTTTTGCAGGGTCATTTGAATGGGAATGTGCAACACCATGTAACATGAAATTAATTTTGTTGCCACATAGAAAAGTCACCCCTTGTTA
Organism: Flaveria linearis; assembly: GCA_024085815.1. Taxonomy (NCBI): domain Eukaryota; kingdom Viridiplantae; phylum Streptophyta; class Magnoliopsida; order Asterales; family Asteraceae; genus Flaveria; species Flaveria linearis. The sequence goes on from CM044009.1 coordinate 54,241,275, forward strand.
ATTGAATGAAACATCTATACGTGTCATGTAGTGTGTAATATAATTCTCATGTACTTGGTAAACATGACTAATAAGAGTGAAATCGATGCAATGGGATATTTGAACCAAATTTATTAGATGCTAATTAAATTTATCTATGATGACACCAGAATGCCGCCTAGACAGGGAGTTCGTATTTAAAAGAGAGGAGCTACCAGAGGAAGAAATGAGGAAGCTAGACAAACTAGAAACGAAGGTAGAAATCAACCACCTATTCCTCCGGAAACACCACATGGAGAGAATGTCAACCACGAGAATGATGAGAGGATTGCTAACCTAGTGGCTCAGCAAATTGTTAGTGACATTCCAACCATTATCGCCCAGATCAACGCAGATCGGGGACATGCAATCGGAAATGATGGACTCAGGAATGATGAAGGCAACAATGACAACACTGAGGAGATAAGGAATGGATGTTCCTACAAAACCTACATGGCTTGCAAACTGAAGGATTTCTTTGGCACTGAGGGTGCGATTGAGACTTACCGGTGGCTAGATGAGATTGAATCCGTGTTAGATATCAATGAGTGCAAGCTTGAACACATGGTAAGGTTTGCTTCGCAATCACTCAAGAGACTAGCACTGTAATGGTGGAAAACCATCATTCAGCCTCGAGCTAGGAATGCTACAGGCCAAATGAACTGGTCTGAATTCAGAGTTTGAATGACCAATAAGTCCTGCCCAATCAACCAACTGGAGATACCAGAGATGAAAGGCTCAAACTATACGGAGTACATCAACTGTTTCCTGGCTTTGTCCCGACTGGTGCCACACCTACTGATGCTAGAAGTCAAAGGTGTAGCACGCTTCATCTGGGGATTACATCCGAGGGTTAGAGGCATGGTTCGGTCCTCCAGGCTCACAAACCTACAAGTTGTAGTTGATTTCACCAGTAGCTTGACTGATGACCAGGTTAGAGCTGGTTGGACTGAGCATGGGAAAACTATGAATAAGAATAAAAGAGATGAGAAAAGGAAGTGGTTTGATGCTAGGAAGGTAATCGCAGCAGTAGTAGCTCAACCAAGAGATCTGGTGAAGGTGTAAGGCGTAATGATCATAGTGGAAAGGCTCGGAGGTTTTACCTAGGCACAAGCCCCTTGTGCATTAAGTGCAAGCTACACCACCAAGGGGCATGCAACCTGATGCCTTATTTTAGTGTAAATGAACTTATCTTCTGATTAAGGACTGTACTTATGAACCTAGAAAGTAATGTTATAAGGTTGGAGCATGAGGAAAAAATGTCCAAGTTAGCAAGAGATAAAGAATCCAGACCTAACAAACCCAAGGGAAGAGCGTTCGTGATGGATCCGAACGGTGCTCATAAGGAAGCCGATGTGGTTAACGGTACGTTTCTCATAAACAACCATCCTGCTACTGTTCTATTTGATACTTGAGCAACAGGTAGTTTTGTTTGCACTTACTTTAGGTCTTTGATTGATTTGAAATCTCATACCCTAACCGATGCATATACAGTAGAATTAGTCGACGGTAACTTAATAGAAACTAAGGAAATCATCAAAGACTGCACTATAGAACTAAAGGGTAACCCATTTAATATAGACTTGATGCTATAACATTAGGAGGTTTTGATATAGTCATGGGAATGGATTGGTTAGGTAAAAATAAGGCTGAAATCGTGTGTGATGAACGTTTACTTAAGATTTGCACATTTACTTAAGATACCTTTAAACGACGGGAAGACACTGACTGCTTTTGGTGAAAGGAGTGACACGCTATGTCCTATGATAACCCACCTAAAGGCTACCAATGGTCTCAAGAAGGGATGCCCAGCTTTCATAGTCTATGTGATGAAAATTAAACAAGAAAGGAAAATTGAAGATATATTAGTGGTGTCTGAGTACACGGAAGTATTTCCTGAGGATCTACCAGGACTCCCTCTAAGTAGATAGGTCGAGTTCTAATTAGATCTAGTACCTGGTGCCGCACCAGTGGCCTAGGCACCTTACCGACTCGCTCCACCGAGATGAAGGAGCTAATGCCACAAATCCAAGAGTTGCTTGACAAGAGACTTATACAACGAAGAGTTTCTTTATGGGGTGATCCTGTGCTATTTGTTAAAAAGAAGGATGGAACCCTACGAATATGCATCGTTTACCAGGATTTGAACAAGCTCATAATAAAGAACTATTATCCTTTTCCGAGAATCGATGACCTATTTGACCAACTCCAAGGAGCTAGTCATTTTTCCAAGATATATTTAAGATCGAGATACCATCAACTGAAGATCAGGGAAGAGGACATACCCAATACAACCATTAGAAATAGATATGGACACTATGAGTACTTAGTCATGCCCTTTGAACTAACTAACGCACCTGCGGCGTTTATGGATCTCATGAACCGAGTATGCCGCCCATATCTAGACAAGTTGTCGATGTTTTTATTAGTGAGATCTTAATATACTCCCATGCAAGGAAGAGCATGAGAAGCATCTTAGGTGGATTCTTGAACTGCTCAAGAATGGGCAATTGTATGCGAAGTTCTCTAAATGCGTGTTTTGAATGCATAAAATCCAATTTCTAGGGCATGTAGTGAATAAAGAAGGCATTCAAGTATATCCATAAAAAATAGAAGCTTTAAGAGCTACAAAATTCCTGTAACTCCTACCGAGATAAGGCAATTCCTTGGTTTGGCTGTATACTATGGGAGGTTTATCAGAAACTTCTCGCAAACTGTGCAGCCACTGACCGCTTTAACCAAGAAGAATGTAGTTCACATATGGGGAGATTGTTGGGTCATTATAAGGCTGGTGCAACCAAAACCACTTCACATAGTCATTTTGGTGCTACATTCAAAGGCTTCCGAAGCTAAGTATGAGATCTTCCAAAGTCTGAAGAAAGAACTGAAGACAAAGTCTGAAGACTTCCGAAGGCAAAGTCTGAAGACTTTCGAAGACAAAGTCTGAAGAAAAAACTGAAGACCAAGTCTCCTTCCGAAGACAAAGAAGACTCCAAGCCTCGGAAGAAGCAGTCTTCCGAAGTATAAGTGGCTTCGGAAGAAGTTATTCTTCCGAAGCAGTTTATCCTTCAGAAGACATTACTATGTCCAGTAGACATAAGTATGGTCTCTGACAATCCGCTGCAGACCTCTGATACAGCATGGCTTCTTTCTAAAAGAACCATGCTGTTGACCATACTTTATTCTACTGTATACCTTTTTATGATAGTACATGTTACCAACTTTAGTTGGTGACAAAAGGTAAGTCAGGGACAAGTCCTGACTACCAAATACCTCACCTATATTCTTGTAGTATAAATGTTTGGTTAGAGGTTTCCAGCTGGTATCAAAGTATATCCGGCTGTAGGTAGTATTATATATATCTTCTCTTTCTAACTAATTAAGTAGAGATTGAGTTCAAGAGTCTTGTAATCCTTTGTGTTGAGAAGCAATATATAAAAGTACCTTGAAAATTTACATCTTGTGTTTGTTTACTGCTTGTTACTTGTTATATTGTGATCAACTCTTCATAGACTCTTTCTGAGTGTCGTTCAAGGTGAGTTTGAGAGAAAAACCACTTGTTGAGTGACCAACATACGATCCTGTAATTGGTATCAGAGCTTCCAGGCTCTTGATTGTGAGATCTTACCATCCAAATCAACCAGTTTTCACTCCTCACTACAAACCACTCACTCAAATGGCCGCTCTCACTAAGGTTGATAAGAAAACCGGTACCATGACCAAGTCCCTACTGATCACCCCTGAAGATTTTGAAACATGGTGCACTAGAATTGAAGGCTTCATCAAGTGTCAAGACTCAAGGATGTGGGACTCCATTGTCAATGGTCCTTTCATACCAAGCACTACTTCTGCTACTGGTAATCGCATCATTCCAAAAGATGTTGATGCTTACTCAGAAGAAGATAGGAAAAGAATAGAGCTAGATCAAAGGGCTATGACTTCTCTTCAAACTGCTCTCCCAAACTCCATCTACAGAGGCTTCAAGAAGTGCAAGACAGCCAAAGATTTATGGAATGCATTGAAGCTTATGTATGAAGGATCCAAGGAAACCAAAGAGAACAAGAAGGATCTCTTGAAGCAGTAGTTTGAGAACTTCACTTTCAAGGTTGGTGAGACCTTGAATCAATAATACTTCAGGTATGTTGAGATAGTGGATACTCTGGTGGATATTGGAGTAGCTCTTGAGAATAGAGACATAGTTAGGAAGTTCATGTCTTCCCTTCCTAAACTATGGACACACTACTGTGTCGTAATCAAGAGAACTTCGGACCTTAAGACTCTTTCTCTCACAGAGTTGTATGGTATCCTAAGTGCATTCCAGATGGAGATTAACATGCAGAACTCCTCTGGTCACTCCAATAACCAACTGAGTTCAGCCCTTCATGTGGTTGAAACGGAAATCACAGAACCACAACATCAGTTGTTGTGTTACCCTCACAACTCACATAGTGGACCCTACATTACTCTACCTGAGACTCCAAAGTCTCAAAAGGTTCAACACAACTCCTTTCAGGATAGTTGTGCCTTTGTCTCTGGAAGTGGACACTCTGCTGATTTTCAATATTGCTTTGATGATCTTGAGTGTTTCAGTCCAGATGATGTGGAGTATATGGACATTGTCCAACAGATGCCTCTTTTAACTTACAGAGACAAGAAGTTCTTTAAGAGAACTGGAAGGCAATTCCCTCAAAACCCTGTCAACAGCAAGTTTGGGTTTGACAAGAGCAAAGCAAAGTGTTACAACTGCAATCAACTAGATCACTTTGCTAGGGAATGCAAGGCTCCCAAGAACAACCCGGGAACCCCACAGGCCTCCACACATCCCTCAGTTTCAAAGCATGAAGAAAAGTCAACTGAAACAGCTGCAATAGCTCAAGAAGTTGACTGGAGCTTCATGGTACAGGATGTGACTCCCGCTCAAGCACTCATGGCCGGAACAGATGATGATCAGGTATATGAACATCTTTGTACTGCTGCCTGTATTGCTAAAGTTAAACTCTATAAGGATTACAATATGGAAATCAGATCTGATGTTGAGTCTTTAAATATCTTAAAATCTAATTTTAAAAGAGCTGAATCTGACTATCAAAAGAAAATTGAAAAGTTAGAGAAAACTGTCTCTTTTAAAACATGAAAAGACCAACTACAAGACTCAAATTAAAGATCTGATATCCAAACTATCTGAAGTTCAAGCCCAGTTAGTCACTGCTGAGGCTCAGGCCAGGAAGCAAGCTATTGCTGAGCAAAACTTCCAAGCTATTCTTGCATCATCCTCTCATTCCAAAATGTTTTATCAAAACAAAGAAGGGTTGGGAACCAATGAAATAGCTCCACCACACTATTATGAGTCTATTAGACTACCTAGATGTGGTACTGAAGAGCAAGAGGTTCCAACTGCTGACCCTTCTCCATTGGAATTAAAGGATGAGGCAAAAATAGTGGCCACCACAGGGGAGAAACAGGAAGATACACTCATCTCCACCTGTGAAGAACAAATCCTAACCACCAAGGCAAGAAGAAGCAGAGCTAAAGCTGCAAGAAGGACTGCCAAGAAGGTTGCAGAGTCCAAGCTGAAGATTGACCCAAAGCAAAAGGGTGTCTTCATCTCTGCTGGATTCCAAGTGGTAGGTACTTCTGATTCAGGAAAGGAGTGTAGTACCAGCACTCCTATCCGACCAAAGGATCAGAAGTTGAAAGGGAAAGTTGCTGATGAAGAGAAGAAATCCAAGAAACAGCAACCTGCAAACTCCCAAAAGACTAACATCGCATGCATAATGTGTGGTCTGCACTACCACATGGCTAAAGATTGTTATTACAATCCAGCAAGCACACATTGTGCAAAAAATGTTAGAAAAGAAGGAGTCAGGGAAGGTTTCTCATTTGGACCATTTCAAATGGTTCAAATGATGAAAAAGGGAAAATTGGTCTCGGAAGCCAAGTTTCTTTCGGAAGAAAGTACTTCTTCCGAAGGGAAAATGGCTTCGGAAGCCAAAGCTTCTAAGGTTCGGAAGAACAAGAAAACTCCCTTGAAACCATCCCAGAAGAAGACTACTTCGGAAGAAAATGTGGTGAAGGCTTCTTCCGAAAGAAAGAAGCTTCGGAAAAAGACCATGCTGCAAAAGCTTCAACAAGCTCATCCTCAAAGATCAACCAAGGGATGGATTGGAAGATCAAGGAAGATGCTGCAGCCCAAACCTCTTCTTCAACGACCTCTATTGAATACCAATGCATATCTTTTGGTTTAATTATATCATTATCTTTGGAAGACCCCAAGACCAGCAAGGCTTGGGCTTCCAAACAAAACTTACCATCTCATCTTATGTGCAGGGACATCCATTTGACAAGAACAACAATGTCTGGATTGTAGATAATGGATGCTCCAGGCACATGACAGGGAACAATCTCTCCTTCAACAATTCCAGAACTTTGATGGAGGGCCTGTCCAATTTGGAGGTGAGACTGGAGGATATATTTCAGGTAGTGGAAATATATCCAATGGCAGAATAAACATTGACAAAGTTCACCTTGTCAAACAGCTTGAACACAATCTGTTAAGTGTTTCTTAGTTCTGTGATCAAAAGCATCAAATGCTTTTCACAGAACATGAGTGCATTATCCTCAAACCAGGGATGACAATTCCTCCGGAATTGGTGCTTTTTAGATCTCCCAGCAAAGGGGATATGTACAAGCTAGATATGAACAACGCTTCTCCTATGGGTGAAGTATCATGCTTTCTTTCCAAAGCTGATAGTGATGAGTCAATGCTATGGCATAAACGTATGTGTCATGTAAATTTTAAGGCTGAATAAATTGGCTAAAAATAACTTGGTACGTGGTTTGCCTAAAAAGGAATTTTTTGCAAAGATAATTGTGTTGCATGCCTGAAAGGGAAACAACATAGGACATCTCATAAGTCCAAATGTGTTAACTCTATCACTACTCCATTACACTTATTGCACATAGATCTCTTTGGTCCCACAAGTATAATGAGCATTGGAAGGAAATCATACTGCCTTATGATTGTTGATGATTTTACAAGATTTACATGGGTATTCTTTTTAAGAAGTAAAGATGAAACTGCTGAAACGTTAAAATCTTTTATTCTTAAAATAGAAAATCAAATTGATCACAAGGTTAAGATCATTAGAAGTGATCAAGGGACTTTAAGAACTTTATTCTTGAATCATTCTGTGACTCAAAAGGGATTGCCAGACAATATAGTGCTCCCAGAACTCCTCAACAAAATGGTGTTGCTGAGAGGAGGAACAGGACACTTATTGAGGCTGCTCGAACTATGTTAGCTGACTCAAAACTACCTCTAACATTCTGGGCAGAGGTAGTTAGCACTGCATGCTATGTGCAGAACAAGGTTCTTGTAGTTAAGCCCCGTGGAAAAACCCCTTATGAGTTATGGAACAAGAGGCCACCGTTCATTGGCTTTCTAAGGTCCTTTGGCTGCAAGTGTACCATACTTAACACAAAAGACAACTTAGCAAAGTTTGCTGAGAAGTCGGATGATGCTATCTTTGTTGGATACTCTTCTAGCTCCAAAGCCTATAGTGTATACAACATTAAGAATCAACAATTTGAGGAGTCATCCAATATAGTTGTAAATGAGCACACTCCTTGTGTTAGGGGAATGGACCTGATTATATTTTTGACTTAGAATTGTTTCCAAACTATTTTAAACCATCTTGTGAGAATGTTTCAGTTGGAACAGGTGCTCTAGGTGATGCTGATGCTGATCAACTATTTGAGCTTCCCAGACCTCTTTCAAATTCTCCAAGAGCTGAAAGGCAACAAGCTTCAACCATCCACAGATTTGATAGTGTAACTATCTCCAGGAATAGTGAAGCTTTAACAAGTGAATCACCTGATGAACCCCAAAGCTCTTCAGGTGATCCATTACAACACCAGGTTGAGGGAAGTAGTATTCTGAAGGAACAAGCAACTGTTAATACTACTTCACGACCAACCGTTGATGATGTTTCTCAATCATTCAATCAGTCCTCATTGAATGACTTTGAAACAGCAGCTGGACAGAGTGATCCAGTTCCTGATCATAATATGTCTAACCTAGGCTTATCTCTGTAACTAGAAGTGATTCCTCGTCTTAGGATTCACAACACTCATCCAACAAAAAACATCATAGGGAATGTCTCTGAAGGTGTGAGAACAAGAGGGCAAACTCATCATGGGAATGTCTGCTTGTACTCATGCTTCTTATCTCAGATGGAACCCGAGAAGGTGGAAGATGCCTTGAAAGATAGTAGTTGGGTTGAATCGATGCAGGAGGAGCTGCTTCAATTCAAAAGACAAAAGGTCTGGAATCCATGCCCACTACCTTCTGGTCAAGTACCCATAGGCACTAAATGGGTATTCAAAAACAAGAAAGATGACAGAGGCTTGATTATCAAGAACAAGGCAAGATTAGTAGTTCAAGGATACACCCAAGAGGAAGGAATCGATTATACTGATGTCTTTGCACCAGTTACAAGACTTGAGGCAGTTAGGATCTTCTTTGCTTATGCTGCATCCAAGAACTTCACAGTCTACCAACTTGATGTCAAGTGTGCTTTTCTATATGGGGATATAGATAGGGAAATCTATGTATGTCAATCTCAAGGATTTGAAGACCCACAGCACCCCAACCATGTGTGCAAACTGGATAATGCTCTATATGGGCTGCACCAAGCACCTAGGCTGTGGTATGAGACCTTGTCTCAGTTTCTCCTGAAGAATGGCTACACCAGAGGTACCATTGACAAGACTCTCTTCATCAGGAAGATTGGAGAGGACATTTTTCTTGTTCAAGTCTATGTTGATGACATCATATTTGGTTCTTCAAATGACCAAATGTGTAAGGACTTTGAGAGCATTATGAAGCATAAATTTGAGATGAGTTCCATGGGAAAAATGGACTTTTTCCTTGGAATTCAGGTGAAACAGATGAAGGAAGGGTTCTTCATAAATCAATCTAAGTATGTCTCAGACATCTTAGATAGATTTGAAATGAAGGACTGTAAACAAGCCAAGACACCCATACCCAGAAACCATAATCTTTGCCCTGACCTTGAGGGGGAGGATACTGATCAACATCAGTATAGAGCAATTATGGTTCTCTGATGTATATCACTGCTATTAGACCTGATATCATGTTTGCCACATGCATTTGTGCAAGATATCAGGCTGCTCCAAAGGTGTCTCACCTAGCTGCTGAAAAGAGAATCCTTAGATACCTCAAAGGAGCACCTAAACTGGGTCTCTGGTATCCAAGAAATAGTGATTTCAATCTCTATGGATACTCTGACAGTGACTATGGTGGCTGTAACATTGACAAGAAATCAACATCAGGAGGATGTCAATTTCTTGGTGGAAGGATTATCTCATGGCAATGCAAGAAATAATCATGTGTCTCTACATCAACTGCTGAAGCTGAATACATTACTGCTGCTAGCTGCTGTGCTCAACTGCTATGGATTCAAAATCAGATGTTGGACTATGGATTCAACTTCATGACTACTCCTATCCATATTGACAACAACAGTGCTATCTCCATTACTGAAAATCCAGTGAAGCACTCCAAGACAAAGCACATTGATATCAGGTACCATTTCATTAGAGATATTCATGATAAAAATCTAATAAAGTTAATCAAAGTTGACTCAAATGAACAATATGCTGATTTGTTCACAAAAGCTTTTGATGAACAAAGATTTAAGTATCTCATATCAGCTATTGGGATGATAAACATTGATTAACTACCTCTTTTGAAAACTTTTTAATGTGTAATGTCTTGTGTCAATACAATTTAAGCCCTATTACAAAAGATCTTTAAATTATTCCAAGTATAAATTCCTTCCGAAGAGAAATTAACTCTCGGAAGATATTCTTAAATATCTTCCGAAGCCAAATTCCTCAATGGAAATTTTCTTCTCGGAAGAGTTTTTAGTCTCGGAAGAAGCGATTGATTTTACATCAGATCTACTTCCGAAGCTTATAAAACTCTCCATTCGGAAAGACAATTTTTACCTTCGGAAGCAATGCCTTGCTTCGGAAGAGAAGATTGCCTTCGGAAGATAATTACCTTTGGAAATGTTTTATATTCGAAAATAGAGATTTTACTGTGTAACAAATATCTTTTTGGGCCCCACTCTGTAAAAGGTAAAAATTTGATGATGATGGTCAGATTATTTAAAATTATCCCTTGCCGCCATTGTCACTTCACAGCCGAAAACCACCATTACCCCAAACAGTTACCCTATCACCGCCACTACCACAATTCCTTCCCTTTAAATAATCCAGACTGTTCAATTTAATCTTCTTTTACCAATTTACTGCCCTAACTATTCCCTTCGCTGTCAAAGCTGAAATTTCACCCAAATTCAAGCTTACTTTCTCTGCAATGGCGCTAAACCCTCAGCACAACCAGGTTGCATTACTTGATTCGTCAAGAGATGCCGACTTCACTCAAATAATCACCTTCTTACTGAATCAAACTACCTCACGGCGCTTACTGTTAACCCCACTGTTTACTCCAACCACATGACTGAATTCTGGAGTAACGGTCAAGCTGAAGTCCTAAATGGCGTTCGCGTCCTGAGAACCCGCATTTGTGGACAGGAGTTGATCATGACTGAACAACTCATCAGGGAGCATCTCGAGCTCAATGATGATGGGGCTCCTACTGAGTTTCCCAAAGAAGACTTGGATAGCACCTACATCCCTATGGGATGTGGTGGGGATGTAAGCAGGTCAACAGTCTACAAGTTCAACTTCTCATATCATTGGAAGTTCCTGCTGCACATCATTCTGCACTGCCTATCCAACAAGTCTGGGGGATGGGATCAAATCCCATATGAACTAGGATGCCTAGTTCACGGGTTGGTGAAAGGTCTGCACTTCAACTACTCAAGATTTGTGTTGACCAATTTGATTGGAAATCTGAGAAGGGACACATTCTTCATGTATCCCCAATACATTCAACACATTATCAACTGTGAGCTGGAACCGAGCAAGCTTGTCTGTGCAGCTGCTCTTACTGTTCCCTATGTGCGGGCTACCATCTTCAAGACATTGAAGAAGGTGTCCATCAACTTTACTAGACGGTACACTCCTTTACCTCCAGAGATGATTGAGCGCATAGCTCCTGGTGACATCCCTGTTAACCCCACAGGTGATGAACCCACACCAGCAACCTCCACCACAAATATTCCCATAGCTTCTCCACCCATTAAAATTACATATCAGAGACGTCCCAAACGAACTCTTGTTCAATCTACTTTGATTGAACAAGCTCCTCCAGTTCACACTAAAAGGGCTAGAGTGGAAACATGGGCTCCCACTCAATCCGAGGTCACACCATCCTTCTCATTTGACCTCAATTTGGGTTTTGAGCCTCCTCAGTCTCAAACCCAAGAGCCCGAACCTCAAGCCTTTAGCCCACAGGGTGAGTCTTTACACTCCCCTGTGCATCCTTCAAGGGACAGCCCCACCAGAGGCTCAATGCCTGTAGACATTGATCTAGGTCCCGGGTCAGTAGGTTTAACCTCTTTATCTTTCACTGACCTTTTACTCCACACTGATAAAGAGATAACATCTCTCCATGGCCATGAAGTTGATCTACAACACCCTCTCAAAGATCAACAGAGCCAAGAGAGATCCATTATCTCTAGCCCCCATCAGCAGCCAACTACTGAGGTGAGTCCCACTGATGTGGAGGGGACTCATGTAGGCTCAGCTGCCACTACTCAGAGTCTCTTATTGAGCTCTAATCCAGTGGTAACATCAATCAGACTGAGTCTACAACAACTTTGCCTGTTGACATCTCTGAAAGATATGAATTTGAGCAAAGGTATCAAGGGTGCCAAGAAGCCACATCTGGTGGTGAGACTGAACATACTAGGTATGTTATCTCATCTCCCCGTGATTCTTCACATGAAGATGAGGGAAGTATGTAACTCATACTTTAGTACTTGCTCTCTAAGGTATCAAACCTGGAATCTCAGGTGAGGATTTTAGAGACAAGGACAGCCACTCAGCAACTTGAGATTGACAATCTCAAGGCTCAACTAGCTGAGAAACAGACGGAGAGGTTTGTTAGGCATGTACCTATTCAGGTCTCAATGACTTCTTCCTCTAGCTCATCTAGCTCTTAAGATGATGCTACCAAAAAAAGGGAGAAAGATCAGAGACAAACATCCGGGGAACCACAGATCCAGTCTTCTATCTCCAGACTCATCACCCTACCTGAGTCATTTCAATCAACTCTAAAGATTGACTCACAGATGCTTCATGATCTCTACAGACTTTTCACAAAGTTTGTATTGAGATCCTCCTTAGAACAGCCCAGCCCTGACACCACTCTCATATACTTTGGGGCTGAGGAGCTTCAAAGACTGACTGCACCTTCTACCACTGTGGAAGAAGTTGGTCAACCTAAGGTCCACATGGAACCTGAGATTAACTTCGAAGGGGAAATGGGGACTGATGGCCCAGCAACTGAAACAGTTGGGACAGAACTTGCATCAGCCTCTTCTTCCGAAGCTCAGGCTGAAACTTCCAAAAGCTAAAGTCGAAACTTCCGAAGAACAAGATAAGCCTTCCGAAGCTGAGATGGAAGCTGCGGAAGGTTTGTTCCAAATGTCCGAGGAACTGATCATCACAGATGTTATTGCTGAAATAGCATCTGAGATGAGTAGGGAGGACACTTCTGATCTACCTCCATCTCAAACACCAGCTGTTCCTCTCTCTCAATCTGAACCCTCTATCCAAGAACCACCACAGACAAGTTCTGCTAAAGACTAAGGCAAAAAGAAATTGACTGCGGTAGACCTTCAGGAGGAGGAAAGGATTGAGAAGCTCAAGAAGAAAGGTATGTTTCCTGCTGAGAAGCTGCTAGCTGCTAGTTCTAAGGCAGCTGCAGCCAATCAGGAGGAAATCAACACCAAGAGAAGGACAGCACTCATTGATTAGCTCATCAACTTAGGAGCTGTTAATGAGAAAGTACTCCCGCTACCACTAGAGGAGTTGGTGATTTTGAAGAGACCAACCAGGCTAAGGCAAGAAGAAGAAGGCAGGTTGGCCTTGGAAAGAGAAGAAGAAGAACAAAGGAAAGCAGCCCTACAGTTGAGAGAGGCTAGGATTAAATTCCTGCTCACAAGAGGCTTCAGTCTTCCTGAACTATCTCCACATGATGATGATATGATCCTACTGCTCCACAACAAAGAGCAAGATCAAATGGAGAACGAAAGGAAGAAAGCTGCAAGGGAGAAGATGAAGGAGAAGAAGCAGAGGGAGGAGGTAGAGAGGGTCACTGCCACCAAGAAGCTCAGTGATAAAGCCTGGATGAAAGACTATCTCCGGGCACATGGCTTCTCTGGTAGGCAGGTGGGACCTATGTCCGAAAGGACACTCCAACGGATTGTCAGTGAAATAAGAGCTGACATCCGTATAGGGAAAAAGAAGGAGATGTATAGGAGGGGACAGGAAATGGTCTTCACCCCAGCCACTCAACCACAGCCAACCACTCAACCACAACCCACACCAGAAGAACCAATCCCATTTCCCATCAAAACCGAACCCTCAGATGAAACCTACACCCCTGAACCTACAACTCTACCCCAACCTACCTCATCACCTCAACCACCTAAACTTCCTATCCTTAAACCCAAAACACAACCTAGAACCACTAAACCTAAACCTACCCAACAGAAACCAAGATCATCCCCTCAGCCTTCTAAACATCTCTCTCTTGAAGAAATAAAGGAGCTCAAGACAAAGCTCACCAACTGCACTACTATGAGCAGCATCTCCTGTGAGGGAGACCTAATCAACATCACCTATGTTGATAACTCTTCAAGCTCCCTCACTCTAGGTCAATTTCTTGAGTTGCCTATAAGTACTTTGGGCCAGGCTGTAAGACTTCTCAGTCTCAACTCTGATACTCTCAATGCTAAAGAGAAGAGACTAAGAAGGAAACTGACGACTCTACTAGATACAAGGAAGGAGGACAGGATTCCTAGTCAGTCTCCTTGACCTAGGAAAGTTATTATCCAGTGGAGGTTCGATGAACCTTCTCACAACTTTGTTGTGGAAAGGGAGAATGGTGAAACCAACAGGCTTAATGCCACTTCTCTATTGCATCTCAGTAGATTTGACATTGCTGAGTTTGCAGAGAAGCCATTCTCCAACCCCTCCAACTCAGAGACTGCAGCTATCATCAGAAATTATCTCAGCAGTCTTCATCTAGCCGAGCTAACTGCAAAGTCCAAGATCGAAGAAGAGTTAAAGTTGAAAAGACAGGAAGACAAGGAAAGACCCACTACTAAAGGCGCAGCCTTTCTACAGATGGTGGAGGGTCCGGAATTGGAACCTATAGTTAGATGGGAATATGACTATAGTTCCCATCAACTAACTCTTTTCAGAGGGCCACAACAAAGGGTACACATAATCCAAGGTGACAGACTGGATGTTCTGTCTACCAAGGATTTGTACAAACTTCTCAGCACCACATCAGGGAAGAACAAGGACACAGATAAATATCTACTCTCCTTGGTGCTGAAAGTTTTGAGAAGAAGGGAGAAGTGAAGTTTTGGTAGCATCAGCCTAGGGGGAGTTTGTTGGGTCATTATAAGGCTGGTGCAACCAAAACCACTTCACATAGTCATTTTGGTGCTACATTCAAAAGGCTTCCGAAGCTAAGTATGAGATCTTCTGAAGTCTGAAGAAAGAACTGAAGACAAAGTATGAAGACTTCCGAAGACAAAGTCTGAAGACTTCCGAAGACAAAGTCTAAAGAAAGAACTGAAGACCAACTCTCCTTCCGAAGACAAAGAAGACTCCAAGCCTCAGAAGAAGCAGTCTTCCGAAGTATAAGTGGCTTCAGAAGAAGTTATTCTTCCGAAGCAGTTTATCCTTCGGAAGACATTGCTATGTCCAGTAGACATAAGTATGGTCTCTGACAGTCCGCTGCAGACCTCTGATATGGCATGGCTTCTTCCTAAAAGAACCATGCTATTGACCGTACTTTATTCTACTGTATACATTTTTATGATAGTACATGTTACCAACTTTAGTTGGTGAAAAAAGGTAAGTCAAGGACATGTCCTGACTACCAAATACCTCACCTATAGTCTTATAGTATAGATGTTTGGTTAGAGGTTTCCAGCTGGTATCAAAGTATATCCGGCTGTAGGTAGTATTATATATATCTTCTCTTTGTAACTCATTAAGTAGAGACTGAGTCCAAGAGTCTTGTAATCCTTTGAGTTGAGAAGCAATATATAAAAGTACCTTGAAAATTTACATCTTGTGTTTATTTACTGCTTGTTACTTGTTATATTGTGATCAACTCTTCATAGACTCTTTCTGAGTGTCGTTCAAGGTGAGTTTGAGTGAACAACCACTTGTTGAGTGACCAACATACGATCCTACAGAGATGATCAGAACAAAGCATTCGAATTGCTCAAGGAAAAGCTATGCAGCGCACTATCCTTGCCCTACCAGAAGGTGTTAAAGATTTCATGGTTTATTGTGTCACCTCGCGTCAAGGGCTGGGATGTGTATTAATGCAACGAGACAAGTTGATTGTTTATGCGTCTATATTGTTAAATGAGCATGAAAGAAACTACACTAATCATGATCTAGTACTGGGTGTCATGGTGTTTGCACTCAAAATATGGAGACACTACCTCTATGGCACCAAGTGCGTCATCTATACCGATCATAAAAGCCCGCAACACATACTTGATCAGAAATTGTTAAACATGCGCCACAGAAGATGGTTAGAGTTGATAAGCGATTATGAATGCGAGATTCATTACCATCCTGACAAGGTAAATGCAGTGGCGGATACCTTGAGTAGAAAGGAAAGAGAGAAATCCCTTCGTGTTCCTGCTTTGAGGCTAAGGGTGTATACTAGCCTTGTCACTAGATTAAAAGAAGCATAGAGAGAAGCCTCGAAAGAGGACAAACTAGCTGAGGAGATGTTAATGGGAATGGAAAAATGTTTAGAAGTGGACAACGATGATATATACAAGTGTGAAGGAAGATGTGACATCCGTCAGCAAAGGTCCGTCATTTAACGTGTTTTGCTTAACCTTTGTTAACAGTCATTCCTCATTATGACGAACCATCTACGTGAATACCATATTTGTTTTACTTAGTTGCCCTTATATGCGAGATATTGTTGCTTGACTTGTCGTTATCTTAAGACGTTCTCCAAGATTTGCCCCGTTAACACTAAACGCGTCATTTTATATTAAAATAATTGTCACGAATAAAAATCATTTTTAACTTATAAATAACATTAATAACATTTTATCATCAATAAAACAAGACTAAATAAATAACGTTTTTCAACCAAAACAAAATTCGGGAACCCGGGGGCAAAGTGCGAGGACTAAACTTGATATTTTGAGAAACTAGGCTGGGTATAAATACCGATTTCCCAGCCATCTTCTTCACTTCTTCATCTTCATCGTTCTTCTTCTTCTTCCTCCTTTCTACACCAATCTAGCACCAAAATTCATCCCGTTTGTTGCGTTTTCGTCGTCAAATCTTGGTTATCATCGTGAAATCTCACTCCTAGCAGGTAGATAACCTCGTTTGACCCGTTTATTGCTCGATTTAGCTGTTGCGTTTTCTAGGGTTTCGGGTGCTCGGGTTCATCCGAGCACAAGAGGTCGTGTGGGCTTGCATATTGTGTTCTTGAGTGTGCTTCTTGTCTAGACGTGTTAGGATGAGTGTTTTGGAGGTTCTTGGTGCATGAAACCCATGCTCGGAGTAGCTGGACGCTGCTCGATGGTCTGTGCAGTCACGACCTGCTGTGCAGGGCGACTGGGCCATCCGGCCGACTGAGCCGTGCGACTGGAATGAGTCGTGCGACTGGGTAGGGCGTATGAGTGTGTCACGCGACTGAGCCGTGCGATTGGGCAAATCGTACGACTAAGTCAGGCGTATGGGTGTGTGCGATTGAATGCATGTGCGAATGAGTCTGTGCGAACGAATGAGTCATACGATTGAGTCAGTGCGAATGAAATTGTGTGCGATCGTGTGTGAGTCGTACGACTGAAAGGCCAATCGTACGAATGAATGTTCAATCGCACGAATGAAGCTGATTTGTGTGATTGAAGGTCCAATCGTGTGTATGGGGATTGAGTCGTATGACTAAGTTTTGCATGGTACGACTGAATGCTTAGTCGCATGAATGAAGGTTCAATCGTACGAAAGTAGCTAATTCGTACGACTGAAAGTCCACTCGTGCGAATGGAGTGTCGGTCGTGCGTCCGGTCCTATTGTATGACTAATGATGTATGTGTGTGTATGGATCCCCTCTTCGGAGATCTCACGACGATAATGTAATATTAATGAAGTGTCATAGCTTGACCACAAAGATTAAAGTCAACGCCATTAACAGGCACATACTATTTAAAATAATCTAGACTAAGATGTGTGTGACTGCTTGTGTGTGTACTACCCACGACCGAACCGAAACTGCCCAAATCTATTGTCATCATCTTATGCTTAATGCTCGTTATTAATGCTTGTCAGTAACTGTCAATAGGTGTTTGACTGTTCATAGCATCCTAGCGTTGGAATCTTTCATCATACGTGCCTATCATCTGTTCAGTGAGTTTCGTGGCCCCTTTTTACGCTTATACAATTGTTTCAACCTTTTACAATATGGGGGAAAAGTATGCTCACACGTTTTCAATGCTGTACAAAATACATACAATTTTTACACTTGGAATCAACGTGATACTGTTTTGTGAGTACTTATCTGATGCATACATGATGTTACTGTGTGGACTGTCTTACAACCATTAATTCCGGTGTTGGAACCAACAGATAGGTATTAGTAGTACTACTGGGTTGACACCCCCACCCTTGACAGATGGTTACTTGCGAGTACCATCACACTGCCAGGAACGGGCCTTGGGTGAATATATTCTGACAAGTTGCTGTGTGTACGTCATTAGGCTTGGTTGTATAAAACGCATGGTGTGTGATCTTGCTTGCTTATAACTGTATGCACGGTATTCCACTACAAACACTATACAGCATCAACTACATGTTTACAAGTTAAACCTGCGAAGCTCACCAACATTATTATTGACCGTTTTGAGCATTACTTTTCAGGTGATCAAGGAAATTGAAGATCTAGGAGTGCTGCCTTTTAGAGGAGACCCTAGGATGTATTTCGTGTTCATTACTTTTGTAAAGCTTGAACATGATCTTTTGTATACTTGTTCCCGAGTTGTGGGAATATTACATTACAAGCTATTATCAATGTTTATGTGATCTTCTTATGTTTATGCTTATGACTATGCTGTCGTGGACTTTGATTATACACGACACAAGTCTCCATTTGTGTTCGGGTGTCGTCATGACATTCTTGTCATCATACTCTTATTTCTACTCTATCATGTACCATGTGTTATGACAATCCCGTCTAGCTCACATTCCCCGTGTTTCCGCTATCAGCGGGGGTGTGACAGACTGGTATCAGAGCCATTGGTTATAGAGAATTAGGCAATTACACTTGACCTAGACTATAACCTAGGAACCTTCATGTAGATTTGCATGCTTAAGTTTGTGTGCATTTATATATCTCGTGCAGGTGTTCCTATTTACATGTTTGGTTATCCTTTTATTTTGTGATCTTTCACTTTGTGCTTGAGCCCTTGTGCTCGTCCCCTATGAGATGCTTCCTATCGGAGCTTCCGTTCCCTCTGTGCGCCAAGTTATCATAGCCAAAAATTCGGGTATTGAGACCCGAAGAGATCTTCATAGATCATACATCGCGCTTGACCTCAGATACTGAGACCGACCCGAGGAGGCTATGTCTGAGTCCTTTCAAGGACGCGAGATAGACAACCTCCGCTAGACTATACGTGATTACCTGTTGGGCTCTCAGTTGACTTGATGGATTATTATGGATGTGATGTGAAGGAAGGTCGGATGCCATGTAACCGGATTAGGCATCAATCTCGGTACATCGTGGGTGTGGTGGGAACGCTGCGGGGAACCCTATATATAAACACCACTGGTATACCGAGAATATGCTTAAAATGGGCTGCATGGTGATCTTGACCGACTGGAACACGAAACATTGGAGTTTGATAAGTAAATACTTGTGTATCTTAAGGTGACTAAAGCTTACATGTTGCCTCTTGTCTGAATAGAACATGCCGCCTCGAAGATCTACCCGCAGCAATAGTAGCGGAAGTGAAGCCCCGAGGGGCAGAGGCAGAGGCAGGGGTAGACCTCCAACAGCAAATGAAGGCCCTTCTGGCAATAACCAAGGGACTGGAAATGCTGAAATTGCAGCCTTAATTGCTCAACAATTGACTGCCTTGATTCCAACTATCGTAGCTCAGGTGAGCGACGCGCTGCAACAGCAAAACCACCCCCACGGGGACGGTGGTAATGAGAATGAGGATAATGGGAACCCGACTGGGAATGAAAGCAACCAGGAGACCGGAAATGGTGGTACAGCCGGTAATGAAACTGGGGTCGCTAACGCCAAACGGGGCTGTTCTTACAAGGAGTTTGTGGCCTGTAAGCCCCGGGAATTCGATGGTAAGGTGGGGCGATAGCCCTGATTAGATGGCTTGAGAAAATGGAGGCTGTGATCGACATCAGTGAATGCCTCGACAGCCAGCGGATCAAGTATGTCACGTGCTCACTGCAGGGCAGAGCACTAACCTGTGGAACACCCAGGTGCAAGCTAGGGGAAGGGAATCTGCGATGCAGATGACTTGGGATGAATTTAAAGCCTTGATTACCGAGGAATACTGCCCTCACAACGAGATGCAAAAGCTTGAGCATGAGTTCTGAAATCATGCTATGGTGGGGGCGGGGCATGCAGCTTATACTAATCGATTCCACGAGTTGGCTAGACTACTTCCACACTTAGTCACTCCGGAATCTAAAAGGATAGAAAGATACATTTGGGGACTCGCGCCTCAAATACGAGCAATGGTAACTGCAGCTGCTCCAACTACGATTCAGAGCGCAATTTTGAAGGCTGGCGCTCTGACCGATGAGATGGTAAGAACAGGGGTATTGGGCAAGGGAGCAGAGAAGCGAAAGGATGTTGGGGAAACTAGCCGGTCGAGTGTCGGGAAATCTGATAAAAGGGCCAAGATCACCAGAAACTTCGTGGCTGTGACACCGGGTAAGAGAGAGTATGTTGGGCCACACCCCAAATGTGACAGATGCAGCTATCATCATCCCCCAGAGATGCAGTGCCGGGTGTGTGTAAACTGTAGGCGCCCGGGGCACCTAGCAAGAGATTGTAGAGTGGCACCCAATCTGGTTGCACCCGTCAACGCGGTTAACCCCGCCGGGAATGCCAGAGTCTGTTACGAATGTGGAAATCCTGGTCATTATCGAAACATGTGCCCCAAACTGAATAGGGCACCGGGTCAACAAGGGGATAATCAACAACAAGTGATGGCCATAGCGGGCGCTCAAGGCCAAGGAAACCCAGGAAATGCTGCACGGGGACGCGCTTTCGTCATGGGAGCTAATGATGCCCGTCAGGACCCGAACGTTGTTACGGGTACGTATCTGCTCAATCACCATTTCGCATCCATACTATTTGATACTGGAGCAGACAATAGTTTTATATCTTCTGAGTTCATGCATATGCTTGATTTAAGTGCTAGTAGACTAGAAACTAGTTACTCCGTAGAAATGGCCAATGGTAGGGTTGAACAAGCAGACGAGATTATTAAGAATTGCACCCTAATGTTGGAAGACCGGGTCTTTAGTATAGATTTAATACCATTCGAGTTAGGCAGCTTCGATGTGATAGTGGGTATGGATTGGTTGTCAAATCATGGAGCCGAGATTGTTTGTCAGGAGAAAGTAGTACGAATCCCCATGCCAAACGGGGAGGTACTCAAGATTCAAGGAGAACGACCGGGAAGAACACTAAAGCTCATTTCTTGCATGAAAGCCCGCCGAAGTCTACGGAAGCAGTGTTACACTTTTCTGGCTCACATCGCAGAAAAGAAAGAAGAAGAGATAAAATTGGCAGACATTCCGATTGTACGGGATTACCCGGAAGTGTTCCCTGATGATTTGTCTGGATTGCCTCCTCCACGACAGGTGGAATTCCATATAGAGCTGGTTCCTGGAGCTACACCGATAGCTAAGACACCATATCGGTTAGCACCCTCAGAGATGCAAGAGTTATCCAGCCAACTACAGGAACTACTAGAGAAGGGTTTCATTCGACCGAGTCATTCACCGTGGGGAGCACCGGTATTATTTGTCAAGAAGAAGGATGGGTCGTTCCGAATGTGTATCGACTACAGGGAATTGAACAAATTGACCGTGAAGAATCGGTATCCTCTTCCTAGAATCGACGACCTGTTTGATCAGTTGCAAGGAGCCTCGTATTTCTCAAAGATCGACCTTCGATTTGGTTATCATCAATTAAGAGTATTCGAGGACGATATTCCAAAAACAGCATTTAGAACTCGTTACGGGCACTATGAGTTCTTGGTCATGCCATTCGGATTGACCAACGCACCAGCTGTCTTTATGGATTTGATGAATCGGGTGTGTAAGCCTTATCTTGATAAGTTCGTGATCGTGTTCATAGATGATATACTTATCTACTCCCGTTCAAAAGAGGATCACGAAAAACACCTCTAAGCAATTCTAGAACTGTTGAAGGAAGAGAAACTTTTCGCCAAGCTCTCGAAGTGTGAATTCTGGCTTCGAGAAGTGAAATTCTTGGGTCACATAGTTAACAAAAATGGAATTCATGTGGACCCCGGTAAGATTGAAGCTGTGAAGAAGTGGGATACTCCCCAAACACCCTCAGAAATACGGCAATTCTTGGGATTGGCCGGATACTATCGTCGCTTCATTGCCAATTTCTCCAAGATCACCCAACCGTTGACTTTGTTGACTCAGAAAGACAAGAAGTTCGATTGGGGGAAAGCACAAGAACAGGCGTTCCAAACATTGAAGGAGAAGTTGTGCAACGCACCGATATTGTCCCTCCCAGACGGAACTGATGATTTTGTGGTGTACTGTGATGCTTCACATCAAGGTTTGGGCTGTGTACTAATGCAGAAAGATAAGGTAATTGCTTACGCTTCGCGACAACTCAAGGTGCATGAAAAGAACTACACAACTCACGATTTGGAGTTGGGTGTCGTAGTGTTTGCACTCAAGATATGGAGGCATTATCTATACGGAACCAAATGCATCATCTACACAGACCATAAGAGCCTTCAACACATTATGAACCAGAAAGAACTTAACATGCGACAGCGACGCTGGGTAGAACTGCTGAGCGACTACGATTGTGAGATCCGGTATCATCCGAGGAAAGCTAACGTGGTGGCTGATGCATTAAGCCGCAAAGAACGTGTGAAACCATTACGTGCACGAGCGCTAGGCTTGACTATTCAAACCAATTTAAAGGCTCAGATTCAGATTGCACAAAACGAGGCTTTGAAAGAAGAGAACCTTGCGGGAGAAGAATTCCGAGGGTTGGATAAACAAATGACTCGCAAGGATGATGGCGTTCATTACTTCATAGATCGTATATGGGTCCCCAGATGGGGAGGTGTACGTACATTAGTCATGGATGAAGCACACAAGACACGATACTCTGTTCATCCTGGTGCAGACAAGATGTACCACGATCTGAAGGAGTTGTACTGGTGGCCAGGCATGAAGAAAGATATTGCTATATATGTGAGCAAATGCTTGACTTGTTCAAAGGTCAAGGCTGAACACCAGAAACCATCGGGATTACTGCAACAACCTGAAATTCCCGAGTGGAAATGGGAGAATATCACTATGGATTTCATTACCAAACTCCCGAGAACACCAAGCGGACACGACACGATATGGGTCGTGGTGGATCGAATGATAAAATCCGCTCACTTCTTGCCTATCCGAGAAGACTATAAGATGGATAAGCTGTCAAGGTTGTACATCAAAGAGGTCGTGACACGGCACGGGGTGCCGGTGTCAATCATATCCAACCGAGACAGTCGATTCACTTCACGATTTTGGCAGACGTTACAGAAAGTGATGGGCACTCGATTAGACATGAGTACTGCCTATCACCCACAAACAGACGGCCAAAGTGAACGAACAATACAAACATTGGAGGACATGCTTAGAGCTTGTGTAATCGATTTTGGTGGTAGCTGGGACACTCATTTACCGTTGATTGAGTTCTCTTACAACAACAGCTACCATACAAGCATTGGATGCGCCCCATTTGAAGCATTGTATGGACGGAAATGTAGATCGCCTGTATGTTGGGCCGAGGTTGGTGAAAGCCAGCTAATAGGTCCCGAAATCATTCAAGAAACCACCGATAAGATCTTCCAAATCAATGACCAACTCAAAGCTGCTAGAGACCGCCAAAAGAGCTATGCCGACAACCGTCGGAAGCCACTAGAGTTTAACATTGGGGATCAAGTTTTGCTCAAGGTCTCTCCGTGGAAAGGGATCGTACGATTTGGTAAGAAAGGGAAGTTAGCCCCTCGATACGTAGGACCATTCGAGATTACAGAAAGAATCGGTCCGGTGGCTTACCGATTGAGGTTGCCACAAGAACTCAGTGGTGTGCATGATACTTTTCACGTGTCGAACCTCAAAAAGTTTTTGGCAGACGAGTCCTTACACGTACCAATTGAGGAAATCAAGATCTACGAAAAGCTTCGTTTTATTGAGGAACCCATTGAGGTCATGGACCGAAAAGTCAAAAAGTTGAGGCGCAGTAAGATACCTATCTTTCGCATAAGATGGAAATCCAAACGAGGGCCAGAGTTTACATGGGAATGTGAAGATCAGATGAGACATAAATATCCACATCTATTCGAGGATGACGCTCTTAGACCTAGCACCAGTTGAATTTCGGGACGAAATTCCCTCAACTGGGGGATACTGTGACATCCGTCACCAAAGGTCCGTCATTTAACGTGTTTTGCTTAACCTTTGTTAACAGTCATTCCTCATTATGACGAACCATCTACGTGAATACCATATTTGTTTTACTTAGTTGCCCTTATATGCGAGATATTGTTGCTTGACTTGTCGTTATCTTAAGACGTTCTCCAAGATTTGCCCCGTTAACACTAAACGCGTCATTTTATATTAAAATAATTGTCACGAATAAAAATCATTTTTAACGTATAAATAACATTAATAACATTTTATCATCAATAAAACAAGACTAAATAAATAACGTTTTTCAACCGAAACAAAATTCGGGAACCCGGGGGCAAAGTGCGGGGACTAAACTTGACATTTTGAGAAACTAGGCTGGGTATAAATACCGATTTCCCAGCCATCTTCTTCACTTCTTCATCTTCATCGTTCTTCTTCTTCTTCCTCCTTTCTACACCAATCTAGCACCAAAATTCATCCCGTTTGTTGCGTTTTCGTCGTCAAATCTTGGTTATCATCGTGAAATCTCACTCCTAGCAGGTAGATAACCTCGTTTGACCCGTTTATTGCTCGATTTAGCTGCTGCGTTTTCTAGGGTTTCGGGTGCTCGGGTTCATTCGAGCACAAGAGGTCGTGTGGGCTTGCATGTTGTGTTCTTGAGTGTGCTTCTTGTCTAGACGTGTTAGGATTAGTGTTTTGGAGGTTCTTGGTGCATGAAACCCATGCTCGGAGCAGCTGGACACTGCTCGATGGTCTGTGCAGTCGCGACATGCTGTGCAGGGCGACTGGGCCATCCGGCCGACTGAGCCGTGCGACTGGAATGAGTCGTGCGACTGGGTAGGGCGTATGAGTGTGTCACGCGACTGAGCCGTGCGATTGGGCAAATCGTACGACTAAGTCAGGCGTATGGGTGTGTGCGATTGAATGCATGTGCGAATGAGTCTGTGCGAACGAATGAGTCATGCGATTGAGTCAGTGCGAATGAAATTGTGTGCGATTGTGTGTGAGTCGTACGACTGAAAGGCCAATCGTACGAATGAATGTTCAATCGCACGAATGAAGCTGATTTGTGCGATTGAAGGTCCAATCGTGTGTATGGGGATTGAGTCGTATGACTAAGTCTTGCATGGTACGACTGAATGCTTAGTCGCATGAATGAAGGTTCAATCGTACGAAAGTAGCTAATTCGTACGACTGAAAGTCCACTCGTGCGAATGGAGTGTCGGTCGTGCGTCCGGTCCTATTGTATGACTAATGATGTATGTGTGTGTATGGATCCCCTCTTCGGAGATCTCACGACGATAATGTAATATTAATGAAGTGTCATAGCTTGACCACAAAGATTAAAGTCAACGCCATTAACAGGCACATACTATTTAAAATAATCTAGACTGAGATGTGTGTGACTGCTTGTGTGTGTACTACCCACGACCGAACCGAAACTGCCCAAATCTATTGTCATCATCTTATGCTTAATGCTCGTTATTAATGCTTGTCAGTAACTGTCAATAGGTGTTTGACTGTTCATAGCATCCTACCGTTGGAATCTTTCATCATACGTGCCTATCATCTGTTCAGTGAGTTTCGTGGCCCCTTTTAACGCTTATACAATTGTTTCAACCTTTTACAATATGGGGGAAAAGTATGCTCACACGTTTTCAATGTTGTACAAAATACATACAATTTTTACACTTGGAATCAACGTGATACTGTTTTGTGAGTACTTATCTGATGCATACATGATGTTACTGTGTGGACTGTCTTACAACCATTAATTCCGGTGTTGGAACCAATAGATAGGTATTAGTAGTACTACTGGGTTGACACCCCCACCCTTGACAGATGGTTACTTGCGAGTACCATCACACTGCCAGGAACGGGCCTTGGGTGAATATATTCTGACAAGTTGCTGTGTGTACGTCATTAGGCTTGGTTGTATAAAACGCATGGTGTGTGATCTTGCTTGCTTATAACTGTATGCACGGTATTCCACTACAAACACTATACAGCATCAACTACATGTTTACAAGTTAAACCTGCGAAGCTCACCAACATTATTGTTGACCGTTTTGAGCATTACTTTTCAGGTGATCAAGGAAATTGAAGATCTAGGAGTGCTGCCTTTTAGAGGAGACCCTAGGATGTATTTCGTGTTCATTACTTTTGTAAAGCTTGAACATGATCTTTTGTATACTTGTTCCCGAGTTGTGGGAATATTACATTACAAGCTATTATCAATGTTTATGTGATCTTCTTATGTTTATGCTTATGACTATGCTGTCGTGGACTTTGATTATACACGACACAAGTCTCCATTTGTGTTCGGGTGTCGTCATGACATTCTTGTCATCATACTTTTATTGCTACTCTATCATGTACCATGTGTTATGACAATCCCGTCTAGCTCACATTCCCCGTGTTTCCGCTATCAGCGGGGGTGTGACAGAAGAACATGTGTACCTAAGTATGGCGGAATTAGAGATATAGTCCTAGACGAAGCCCAAAAATCTAGATATTTGATTCATCCTGGAAGCGATAAGATGTATCAAGACTTAAAGATACTTTTCTGGGGGCCCGGATTAAAGAAGTCTATTGCCACCTATGTGGGGAAATGTCTCACATGCATAATGGTAAAGGCAAACCAAAAACCATCAGGAACCCTACAACAACCCGAGATCCCATAATAGAAATGGGATAACATCACAATGGACTTTGTCATGAAGTTACCAAGGACGGTTCGCAGTCATGATGCTATTTGAGTAATCATGGATTGGCTTACAAAGTCAGCTCACTTCTTACCAATACGAGAGGACTACGATTTGTCAAAGTTAGCCCAACTATACATTGACGAAATAGTGACCAAGCATGGAGTGCCACTGTCGATTATCTCAGACTGTGATAGTTGCTTCACGTTATGATTTTGAGATCTCTCCAACAGGCTTTGGGGACCCGTCTTGACTTAAGCACTGCATACCACCCTCAAACTGATAGGAAAAGTGAAAGAACCATTCAGACTTTAGAGGACATATTAAGAGCTTATGTGATTGACTTAGGTGGAAGTTGGGATAATCACCTTTCCCTAGTGGAGTTTTCCTACAATAATAGTTACTATGCAAGTATAAAAGCAACTCCGTATGAAGCCCTATATGGTAGAAAATGTCGATCGCCATTAAGCTGGAATGAGATTGCTGATAGCCATGTAATGGAACCTGATATCATGATGGAAACCACGGCCAATGTATTCAAAATTAAGGAATGATTGAGAGAAGCCAAAGATCATCAAAAGAAGTACGCGGACAGAAGCCGAAAGCCCCTGGAATTTCAGGTTGGTGATAGAGTGATGTTAAGAGTTGCACCTTGGAAGGGTGTAATCAAATTTGGCAAAAGAGGCAAGCTGAGTCCTAGATACATTAGACCATTTCAAATTTCGTAAAGAGTTGGCCCAGTAGCATACCAATTAAGTCAACCTCTAGAATTAAGCTATATACATGACATATTCCATGTGTCCAACCTGAAAAAGTGCTTTGTAGACACAACTTTGAAATTACCATTGAAGGAAGCCAAAATTAATAACAAGCTAAACTTTGTGGAGGAGCCTATAGAGATTACCAACCAGTTAGTCAAGAAGTTGTCACAAAGGCGTACACCAAAGGTCAAAGTAAGGTGGAACTCTAGGCGAGGACCGAGTTCACTTGGGAACGAGAAGATGAGATGAGAAAGAAGTATCCACACCTCTTTAAGCCCACCAGTTCAGAAATTAATCGAAGCTAAATTTCAGGACAAAATTTCCCAAATGGTGGGAGAATGTAACAACCGACTCCTAGGTTCTAACTCCAAACACTAATTTAATCTAGCATCATTTTATTTTATTATTATTTTTATTATTAACTTTCATCCATGTTAATTATTTACCTGCTAAATTGTCTTAGAAAATTTCCTCTAAGACTAGCTTTATTGTAGAAACTATTAAACGAATCTGGAAAATATTAATTATACACTAATCTTAGAACTTTAAAATAAAACAAATTAATTATGTGTGCATATACACACACATTCACGGCTTAAATTCACACATATATATAATACATTTAAAAACTTACAAAACTAGAAACTACTACCTTAAATACTACACTACACCACAACGATTACACTACATATTAATTTACAAAAAAACTAACACATCCATAACCACCAACTCGGCCGTCCCCTCTCCCCAATCACTCTTCTCCCTTGAAACCCACAAAAACCACCACTACACTCCACCCTTCTCTTTTCTCCATACATGCAACCACCCATCTTTCAACATATCTCTCTCTCTATTCACGAATTCCCTCCAATACCCTTAAAAATTCCTGCATTCTCTCGTTGTTCCATCCATATTCAAAGAACACATTCAAGAACAACACGAATTTGGAGCAAGTTCAAGCTACTAGGTGACCAAAAAGTCAAGTTTCTTGCAAGAAATCTCAAGATTCAAGAAATCCAGCTCAATTTCGAGATTCAACGGCCCATCTATTCTCCAAATCATCTCAAAAACACTTCATCCTCAAAGTGTAAGCTTCAACTCCCCTGAACAAAGCCATTCTTGGGATTTTCCACACTTTTCTACTATATATTTTACTTTTCTTGTTCCAAACATAAACATGCAGCCATATCACTCTTTTTTGGAACTCTAGACATCTTACAAGGTATCTTTTGAAGATAGAGCATGAACCAAGGGTTGAATCACAAGATTTCACCCGAAAACCCTCTTTTTCATGTGTTTTAGCGCAAAAAACCAAAATGTTTTGAAAAGCTCTCAACCAAAGTTAAAAACCTGCTTTAAAACAGTAAATAAACATTTTTATAACCTGGTTTGAAAGTTACAAAAAGGGTTGATGATGTTTATGTACAATCTATGATGATTAGACATGTGTAAATGGTGTAAAACACCCTTTAAAAGCTACAACTATGCTATAGATGTATAATTCGTGAACTAATATTTATTTCTAGTAGTTTAGCGGTTTTAAATGTATATAACTGTTGATGATGGTGGAATATGTCTAAAGAATGGAGAAATAGGCTTAATGAGCTTCTTTGGTGACCCGAAAGGTGGAAACAATTCAAGAACTTGGTCAAATCATGAATGACTTAGAACATAAAATTTTCAGGCCCTGAAATAAGTACTTTTGTGATAAAATTCTGATTTTGTAATTTATTGGGATAAATTGTGATTTTTATGGATTTACTTAACTAAACTAAGCCTAAACTGGGAGATTTTTGGATAAAACATCGGAAACCTTAACACAGCGGTCGGGTGGGACCTAGATGGCTGGTGGATCAGCGGTGAGCAACCAGGGATTTAAAAATAAAATTAAAAGCCTAAGATCATAAAATACATGATATTTCAGTCATTTAGAACTCTCAAGATGAAATTTTTATGAAAAGATGAATGAAAATGGAATCGGTCCCTCAGCGCCGGTTAAAAACGAGTTTTAACGGTTTGATGTAAAAATGAAGCTTTTTCCTAACTGACCTAAAACCCCACCTAAAACATATTATAATCCTTGTTAAAATTCCGTAAAATGTAATACTTAGGTATCATAAGTTGAAATTAAAAGATTTAAAACTAGACGTTTAAAAGTGTCGGTTTTATCGTAACCGGTAACTAAAAATTTGTGTTTTAAATTTCACCAACTAAATTCTGGAAATTTGGAGCTTAAACAGGCCCTAATAAGTTATAGAAACCTTATGAAGTTAATAAGGGTCATATTGGGTCAAGAATTGCAAATAAAGCAAACTTTTAGGTAGAAATTGTAAATTTTGAAACTTGAGGGACCAAAATCCTTAAATATGACTAAAATTTCAGTTAACATATGACCAAAAACTCTTATTAAACTTATTGCTATATTAATAAATTTATAAAAAAACATATAACTTGTCATTTATGGATTGAAAACCCTAACTTTCCTGAGAAGAAAACTTTCAGATGCAAACCCTTAAGAAAAGAAACTAAATGAGCTTGTGACCAAAGAACACACTTAATTACACTTTCCAAACTCTAAGAATATATATATATATATATATATATATATATATATATATATATATATATATATATATATATACTTACTACATATATTCTGGTAATAGGGGGCTAGAACTTGGACTTTCTCTGTGCTTAAGAAAAACGTTGTTTGATTCTAAGGTGAGTTTTACATATCCCTTTTTACTACTATTTTGGGATGGAACGTGCTATTTTTGAACTGAATCTATTTTCTTGTTATTATGAGATGCTTTTATGTTGTGGTATTTGTTATGACCTGCTATATTTTGTGTTGCAATCATTAATTCTTTTATGAATCGCTTGTTTTATATGGGTAGATCTACTTGGGGAATCCCCCACACACAATGCCTTCCGTCATAAACCAATGACATTATAAGAAGGGTTCCACACTGAGATCCTACAGAGTCTTTTATGTCATGTGATAGCTTTTTATAAGATACTTGGGTGAACAATCCAGCAGGTATGGTGCACTGTTTGAGGCTAAGTTCTCCCTATGGGTTAAGCGGTATAAACACAAGTTTAGAAGAGGCTAGCCGGGACTGAGTGCAGGGTTGATTGTGACCCCATAACAGTGATACTTATGTTTTTAAAATTAACTTATGGATTCTATGGAGTCCTTTTGTATTTAAACTTTAAGCACTTGAACTCACTAACTTTTTAGTTGACACAAAACCTTTTTAAGCATGTTTCAGTAATCCTTGATGGAAGCTTGGTAGGATTGGAGAACTTTTATGGATGACCTAGTTCCATGACCACCACATGGCATTATTTAGCTTGAATTTATTGTTGGACAACTTAATTTGATGTTTAATTAAACTCAAGGATTTATTTTCTACTAGACTATTACTATTGTGACCTGAGCTTGACTTTTATAACTCGGCTTTGTTAATTAAATGTAATGTCATGTGATTTCTCTCCATGTGTGCTTTTATCATGGTTTGTTTCCACTTCCACGTACGTTGCCAGTCTGTGACGTTCCACCCTCCTTCGACCCGGGGTGTGATATAAGTATAGTAATTTTCGAAGTGACTTAGATGTTGTTCTAGATCATAGTGATTGGAATGTAGCAAAGAAGCTTGCAAAATTCCTTAAGCTATTCAAAACAAAAACAGTAAATGCTAGTTGTTCAACTATTGTGGTGGCCCATGAAGTATATGCTGAGGTTATGGAGATAGGTGATCACCTAGATGAATTGTAAAAGCAAAATAAGGATCTCTTTGATTTTGTGACAATGATATCAATGATGCAATCCAAATTTGAAAAATACTTTAGGGATGATGGTAGAAAAATATGATTTTTGACTTCTCAGTAATATTAGATCCGCGATATAAGCTTCAAGTAGTAGAGTATGGTTGTAGTAGAACTTGTGAGTTGGCTAGAAAACCCGAAGACACCAATGAAGATATTAAAACTAACTTATGCAAGACGGTTGAAGATATGAAGTCTGAGATGCATTTAATGTATAAGGATTATGAGGTTTTGTTTGGAACCAGTTCAAGCAACCCAATAAGGACAGATAATAGAGTTGAAAAAACTATGTCGAGTAAAAATGCTTGGATTGGTAAATTTCAGAAATTCAAGGGTGGTGGTGTTCAGTCGTACACTCGGAGAATAGAACTTGAAAGATATCTGACATATGATGATTCCACAATGAATGAGATCGACTTTGATTTTCTACAATGGTGGCAGGTCAATTCGGGTAGATATCCAATCCTTTCACACACGGCGAAAGGTGATACTTTTTTTTATGTTTCCAAATTTCTATTATACATCATTTATTAGATTATAATTATTATATTTTATTTTTAGATATCTTGACCATTCCAATTTCAGCAGTAGCTTCTAAGTCAGCTTTTAGCACGGGCGGAAGGGTAGTACATGCATACAGAAGTTCATTATCCCCTAATATTGTTGAAGCATTGATATGCACACAGGACTGGATTCAAAATGGAAGAAAAGAAATTACTAAAGTCTAGGATTTGGATAAATTCAATGAGCTGTCAAAAGGTAACTTCTTTTATTTTGTTATTGATATTTTTGTATTTTTAGATACTAACTGAATGTTTCATTTAGATATTTTTGATAAAATTAGGCTGATGGTGATGGTTGAGGATTGAAGAACAAGTAGAAGCGGACTTCTTGCTCATTTGAGTGATGGTGATTTTGGTTATCATTTATTTCTATTTACTTTGGTTATTATTATTACTTTAGATTTTTAACTCATCAATTGTTTGAATTTAAACTCATTAGGCATTTACTTATTCAGTTATTTGGATTTTCAACTCAATCATTATCTTATTTTGATTTCTTTGTAATCATTTCTTGTCAACTTGATATATCATGTTAGAAAAAGGTTAACAATGTGCAACTACTTTTCTCATTTCATTTATGCATTACAAGAGTAGGTACACCACAGTGAGTATATTAGTATGTTAGTATCTGGCTCATGTTTGACAAATTGTTTTCATAAAATCCTTTGTGCTTTCTTGATATGTTGGACTGGTTTCTACAAATGTTGGGTGGTAGTAAACTTCAAATCCTTGATTCCTAGTTATAAAATTTTAGCTCTTTAACAAAGAATTGTGCACCATACCATATAATGATCTCTGTAACTAGCAAAGATGCATAATTAGTAAACATTTTGGTTGGTTTTGTACTACATAAAGAAGATCCAAGTATGCTTGCTCCTATTATAATTTCAAGTCTTATAGACATTTCATCGAACACCTCATAGGCATTACAATAATCAAATCTTGAGATGCCAAGTAAGATTCAATTCATTCCCATAACCACATGTTTCATATACATTCTATGATTCTAACAATAAAATTCTATCTATCAATGTTAAAATATGAAAAAGAATACAAGTATGTACGAGTTACCTAATTCAACAAGAGTTTAATAATAACAGTGACTCACCATTATAAAAAGTTAATGTGATTCTTTAGGACTCAACCATTTCGATCTGTTAATAGCCATCTATCCTTTGTGTGAAACAAGAGTTTAATAAATTGGTTCTTAAGAACTGTCACTGCTTGGAACCGATATACCATTTTCCAAACCGAACCGTTTATAATTTTTAAGGTCAGGTCCCTGTTCAGTAATTCAGCCCTTCTCGGTTCCGGTTCCGGTCCGGTTAAAACTGGTTGATCACCCATAATGGCTAACCATAAAGAAGCCAAGGTATTAGAACATCTCTTTACACCTGAATCAATTGCTAAAGTAAATATTTATAGGTACTATAACTTGAAAATGAGATCTGACCTTGAGTCTTTCAATGATTTAAAAGCTGATTTCAAAACACCTAAAAATGACTATAAACTTAAAATAGAATATTTAGAGAAAAAAATTTAAACTCTTAAGCATGAGCACACAAGTTACAGGACTCAAATCAAATATCTCCTTACCAAGTTAACTGTATCCTAGGCGGAGCTTATGGTCAACAAAGCCAGGGCAGAAGTGTTCTTGAAGAGGAAACCTTCAAGAACATCATATCATCATCCTTGCATGCAAAGATTTGTTATCAACACAGGCAGGGACTGAGATCAAGTGAGATGGCTCCCCTACACACTCTTTTATCTGTAAGATCTCCAAGGTGTGAAACTAATCAAGATGAGCTGCCCCTCATTAACCCTATCCAAGAAGAGGAAGAAGATGAAGAGGAGATAGTGAAGGATGAACCAGAAGTGAGTGAGGAGGTTCATCCTAAAAAGAGTCACTATACTCCTAAAGAGAAGAAAGAACCAAGGATGGCCAAGTTAGCTAGGAAGAATCTGATCAGGGCTGCTAAACGAAAATCAAAGCAAGCCCAAGAGATCAAGCCACTTTAATCCTAAGCAAAAACAAGTTTTTATCTCTACTGGGTTTGAAGTGGTGAACACTAAATACTCAACTATGGACTCTAGTACTAGGAGTCCTAGTTGAAGTTAAAACCATCCTAGCTAAGAGACGAAGGTTGACAAATTTGCACCACTGATGCACAGCCTGAACCATCCAGTTCTAGGAGCAAGCTTCACTCTTAGAAGCCTGATGCATCATTTATAAAGATGAAAACCTTTCCCTCAGAAGAAGACCTTCAGAAGTATGTCTGTTGAATGCATCATGTGTGGTGATACTAATCACTTTTCTAAGGATTGCATCTACAATCCTAAGAGTACCATCCACATGAACAAGAAAAAGAGTTCTGAGAGGAAGAAGAAGATAGATTTAGAAGGAAAATTACTTTCCTTGAGAAACTACATGGTGAATAAAAAGGAGATAGGTGGAAAATTGTCATCGAAATAGGTTTTGGTATTGGAAGAAAGGAATGCTTCCGAAGCACTAAAGTCTGCTGCAGTGGATGCAAAAGCTTTCAAAGGTTCAGTCTCCAAAAACTTTTGAAGTCATCAAAATTTCCATAGTTGTAAAGACCAAATCTAATCTTCCAAAGATGGTGTGGAAGATGAAGGAAGGCCAAGTAACTGAAGTTTCTTCATAAACAACAACCAAGGATCCTCAAAGCTTGCATATAGGATCAATAACTGTTGAACTATCTTCAATTATCTTGATAAGCCTAGGACCATCAAGGCTTTGGGTTTTCAAATATAACTAACCATTGTATTTTTCATGTGCAGGAACAGTTAATGATCAAAATAAATATATGGATCATTGATAGTGGTTGTGCAAGGCACATGACAGGCAATGTCTCTTTGCTTTAAAACTTTGAGAAATATGGAGGGTAAGTTGCTTTTAGAGGAGAATCAGGTGGTTACATCACAGGAAGGGGCATGGTCACATATTGCACGCTCAACATTAAGAAGGTAAACTCTGTTAAAGAGCTTCAATATAATCTCTTGATTGTATCTTAATTTTATGACTAGAGACATAATATGCTCTTCACTGAGCATGAGTGCATTGTCCTTAAACTGGGGTGATCATTACTTAAGAACATATCCTGCTTATAGCCCTAGGAAAGGAAATATATACAAGACAGATTTGTAGAAAACCTCCCCGTTAGGAGAAGTTTCTTGCTTTCTATCTAAAGCCAATAGTGATTAGTCTTTCCTCGGGCATAAAAGAATGTACCATGTAAAGTTTAAGAACATGAATAAATTAATTAAAGATGATTTGGTAACTGGAATGCCAAAGAATGAGTTTATAAGTGATGACCATTGTGTTGTATGTCTGAAAGGAAAGCAACACAAGGTGTCTCATAAGCCTAAAGAAATAAACTCCATCACTACTTCCCGACGCTTATTACATATGGATCTCTTTAGCCCCAATAGTGTAATTAGTCTAGTAAGAACTTCATATTGCCTTGTGATCACAGATGACTTCATAAGATATACTTGGGTCTTCTTTCTTAGAAGTAAGGATGAGACCACTAAAATCTTGAAGAACATAATTTTGAAAATTGAGAATCAATATGATCATAAGGTGAAGATTATAAGATGTTATCAAGGAACTGAATTCAAGAACCAAATCCATGATGCATTTTATGATAAAAAGGTATTAGAAGACAATATAGTGCTCCTCGAACTCCTCAACAGAATGGTGTTGCAAAAAGAAGAAATAGGACACTTATTAAGGCTATAAGAACCATGCTCTCTGACTCTAAAATGCCAATCATCTTTTGGGCAGAGGCGGTCAACACTTCCTTCTATATGCATAATAGAGTTTTAGTAGTCAAAACTCATGGTAAGACTCCTTATGAACTGTGGCACAAATGAACAACTTTCATTAGTATCCTCAGGTCATTTGGATGTCCATGTACCATCTTGAAAACCAAATATCATATAGCCAAATTTATTGAGAAATCAGATGATTGACACTTCATTAGCTACTTTTCCCAAGCTAAGGCTTATATAATCTTAGAACTAGAGTAGTTATGGAGTCAGCCTATGTGACCTTCAATGAGCATAGTCTCAGTGTGAAAAGTTCTAGTACTGATTGGCTATTAGATCTTGATTTAGTTACCAACTGCTTTAACAGATCTTGTGAAGATGTTTTAGGGTCTATAGGTAACATATTAGCAGGATATCCTGACCTAAGATTTGAGCTGAAGACACCAAATAATACAATCCCTTCAGCTCTAGTGGTAACAAATCCTGCAAGTGGAAATCCTATTAGCATAACCGTGATAAACTCTTCAGCTGATACATCTAAGGTGCCTACAAATTCCAGTGATGAGGCATAAAACTCAAATGAAGGGATTTCCAATGTAGGAGGAGATAGAGATGCTGAAAGTGATCAAGAATTTCATGAAGCTGACAACCACTCCACTAAAGATAGCATTAATGATGTCACACACTCTTTGGATCAAGTTACACTTGATAAGTGTGCTGATGTGGTGGGTGATACTCAATCACCAGAAAATTTCACTAATTTACATCTGTAAATCAACTTGCTGTGATTTCTCGACTAAGAATCCGCAAGTCCTATCCCACCACAAAAATCATTAGAGATGTTGAGATTTGGGTGAGAACAAGAGGACAAACTCATGATAAAAATGTTTTTCTGCATTCTTGATTCTTGTCCAAGATTGAGCCAAAGAAAGTTGATGAAGCTTTAAAAGATGGAAGCTGGGTTGAAGCATTACAGAGGAGCTACTTAAATTTAAAAGATAAAAGGTTTGGAACCTATGTCCTCTTACTCATGGGAAGATGCCAATAGGTACCAAGTGGGTTTTTAGGAATAAGAAGGATGATAAAGGACTTGTCATCAAGAACAAGTCAAGACTAGTTGTTCAAGGCTACACTCAAGAAGAAGGGATTGACTACACATATGTTTTACTTCTGTGGCAAGACTTGAAGTTGTTAGGATATTCCTTGCTTTTGTTCTATCCAAGGATTTCAAAGTCTACCAACTTGATGTCAAGTGTGCATTTTTATATGGGGGGATTTATGAGTAAGTGTATGTCAGGAAACCACCTGGCTTTATAGACCCAGATTTTCCTAATTATATTTGTAAGCTTGACAAAGCTCTGTATGGGCTACATCAAGCTCCAAGAAAATGGTATGAGACACTGTCACACTACCTAGTCCAACATGATTACAAGATGTACTATTAATTGCACACTCTTCATCAAAGAAAATGTGAATGACTGGATGATGGTTCAAGTTTATGTAGATGACATCATCTTTTGATCAACTAATCAAAGGATCTATAAAGAGTTTGAGAAGCTGATGAAGAATAGTTTTGAAATGAGTGCCATAAGGGAACTTAATTTCTTTCCAGGAATTCAAGTGAAGTAGGTTGACGATGGCATCTTCATAAACAAGTCAAAGTATGTGTAAGACATACTAACTACATTTCATCTGACTGAGTGCAAGGTTTCTAAGACTCCCATAGCTAGAAACCACTTCCTAGGACCTGATGTTGAGGGGGAGTGTGTTGATGAACATCTCTATAGGGCTATGATTGGGTCTCTTATATACCTCACATCTAGGAGGCTTGATATCATGTTTGCCATATGCATATGTGCAAGATATCAAGCCAACCCCAAAATGTCACACCTGGTTGTTATCATGAATTCTTAGACACCACAAAGGAGATCCAAAGCTAGGACTTTGGTATCCAAAGAATTTTGACTTTAATCTGGATGCATATACAGATAGTGAATATGGTGGCTACAACATGACTATGAAGTCTACATCAGGGGATGTCAATTACTTGGTGGAAGGATAGTCTTATGGAAATGCAATAAATAATCTTGTGTGTATGTGTCAACTGCTGAAGCTGAATATATTGTTGTTGTAAGTTGTTGTGCTCAATTGCTTTAGATTAAAAATCAGATGTTAGAGTATGGATTCAACTTCAAGGAGACTCCTATCCACATTGATAACAACAACTCCATCTCTATCACAGAGAATCCAGTACAACACTCAAAGACAAAGCACATCAACATCAGGTATCATTAGATAAGAGAGTTTTGAAATAGGGTTGATAAAACTGATCAAAGTTAATATAAATGAACAATATGTTGATCTGTTCATAAAATCTTTTAATGAATATAGATTTAAGTATCTTGTAACACCTATTGAATGATTAACTTTGAGTACATTTTCGCAAATTAATTTCAAGATTATTTTTGAAATATATGTGTCTTTAAAATTTTCTAATTTATCACTCATATAAACCGTGTTTACCATGGAAGAACTTTTTTTTTCCAAAATGATATTCCTTAGAATTATAAGAATTGAAGATGAATATTCTTTTGGAAGACATCAAGTTGACTTCTAAAGAAACTTATGTCTTCAAAACTAATAATTACTTACTAAGAAAATTAACTTTAAAAGAATTTTTGAAATGTCTTCCGAAGCTTAAATATGCTTCTAAGTACTTATATGTTTTGAAGGATAATTTTCTTCCAAAATCAATTAAGTCTCAAAAGCTTTATTCATCCTTTAAATAAAACTTCTAAAGTTTAATATCTTCCGAAACCAAATATGTCTCGGAAGCAAAATTACTCTAAGTACTTTTTTTCTTCCTAAGAAATTGTTGTCAAACTAAGGGATATCTTTTGAAGTCAATTTGGCTTTGAAAGCTTTCTCAAAAAATTACAAAGACAAATAACCTTTGGAAGACAAATAACCCTCTTTCCTCTTCCTCTTCATCTGCAAACTTCTAACCTAAATTCACCCACAAACCCTTATTGTTCTTAGCTCTCTTCTTGCTAAATCTTCCTCAAATGGCCAACCCTGAACCCCAAAACCAGCCAGATTTCTCCATGCACTTACACAGCCAACATCTAGGTTGCTCTATTATGGTCATAGAAAGATCTTGGTTTCTTAGTTGTTTGCCGCTTTCTAAATCAATCATCCTATCTCACTGCACTCACAATAGACCCTCCATTATATGAAGAGCAACTACTAGAGTTTTGGAGGACTTCCCAAGAAGCCATCTTGGACGATGAGAATGCACTCTCTGTATCAGTGAAGGGGAAGACTGTTTTCATCACCCCAGCCACCATCAACACTTATCTCAAGCTAGATGATAAAGAAAGCGAGCTTTCCTTCCCCAAAGAAGTCGTCAATGAATCATTCAGACATATAGACTATGAAGGAGACTTCACTATGAGGACATTCAAGAAGGGTAAGGTCTCTTACCAATAGAAGTACCTCCTCTAAATTGTTATCCACTCTTTATCAAACAAACATAGAGGATAGGATCAAATTCCTGAGGACTTATCCTATATATTCCGTGGAATGGTTCAAAGGGTCAAGTTTAGGTGTTCTTAGTTTGTTTACACAAACTTGCTTGCCAACTTAGACTCCTTAGAGTATTACATGTTCCCTAGATATGTCCAGCATATTCTCAATTATGAACTGGGCTCATAGTTAAGGGGAACAAGTAACACTCTTAGGTGGTGTTTGTTTTTCAAGAAAAGAGCTTCTTAGGCTCTTTTGTCTGTACCAAGAAGAGGACGGGCAGACATTTAAGGCTGCAGATTGTATGATATTTGGAAGATGTTTCATTAAAAGACATCTTACTGACGTCTGCGTGGAGAAGACATGGACTAGCGAGGTCTTCTAACCTCTTCTCAACTTTACAATACATTCCTACCTCCTACCACTTGAACCTCCTCCCCATCCTCCCTCTCAAGTCTCACTACCGCTGCCCCACCTCCCCTATCAGTCGGACCACTGCCGACCCCACTCCCTCCACCTACGTCCGCCTCCCCACGCACCCCACCTACGCCTGCACCGCCTCCCTACCAACCACCGTCGGCTCACCAGCCACCGCCCACAGCCACCTTCCGCGGCCCTCATGCAGCCCTCCTTCACCGTCGTAGCACTCCCTTAGGCCACCGCCCTCCTTCCCGTCTCCGCCCTCCTTCCCGTCTCCGCCCTCCTTCACAGCCGTCACCCTTCTCATTCTTATGTAAACAAATCACAAAATGAGTCCACCTCTTGCATATGTTAAGGAATTCAACACCCATATAGATTCAAATAAACAACATTTTGCACATATGTTTTTCAGTTTTGTGTTTGTTGTACCGGTTTTGCCACAGATGATTTGAAATTTTTGTAAAAATATTGATTTGAATGAAGGGTAATGGTGAAGATGATAGTGTTCTTGTGTAGGTGATTTTGGTGAACCATTCAATTTTCAAGATTTTGGTTATTTGGTTAGTTTTAATTGTCTATATATAATATGTGTGTATGTATATTTGTGTATACATATGTTGTTATGTATCAATATGTATGCATATGTGTATGTATGTATATGTATAAAAAACAAACAGGTTTCTTCTTGCAAATTGCAGACGTTTGGTACACCTCTTCTCCAGCAGATGTCTGCAGATGTGGTCCACAGACTGTAGACATTCTGCTGCAGAAAAAACAAACAACACCTTAAATTGTGATAGATGAAGCCTGACATCTTCATGATCATGAGAAAAAACACTGTTCGTTTCTCAGGGGTAGAAACAACCCTTGTCCCAACAATGTTAGATCTCCCTACTTAAGATGACAACATGGGAGCACCAATCAATGTTGAACCCACACCTTCTTCATCTTTATAACCCTAACAATGTCTAATAACCATTATATACAAAAGAAAATCCAAGCAAACCCCTGCTTAGTCTATTCAGATTGAGGAGGCCCCTATACAGTCACCCATGTAAGAGGAAGTGGAACTAAGAGCTCCCACTTTCCCTGAGAACCAAACCACTCTCATCTTTTCAATGATCAGTGTTGAGGTTCCTCATGCTCAGCCTGATGAGCTCATTACCTAAGCTGCAAGCCTTCACTCTGAGTCTCAAAACACAAGGGCACAACCATCAAGGGATAATTACCATCCACTGCCTTTAGATTTAAACCAACTAATCCCTAACCTCCAATTCTATGCTGATGAGGATATAGGATTCAGTAAGTATCATGAGTCTCTCTTCTCCTCCCCTACTCAAGGAGAGATTGCTCCTGATACCCCCATATTTAGCCTATATCATATACCCCCAACTGAGGTACACTTTCCTGATATGTCAATAGGTCCATATGGAAGTGGCTCTTACTGTAGAAAGTGATTACATCAATAAAACCCATGACAACCCATCCACTTGATACTTCTCTTAAAGCTGCCATGGTGTAGGGGAAATCTAGAGCCCAAGAACCAATATCTGGTGGTGAGGGAGATGAGTTCGGTTATATTCTCTCGTCCCTAACGATTCTTCTAATAAAGATAAGGGGAGTCTGCAACTAAGGGTGCTAACAATATCAATAACATGCACCTACTTGTTTTCAAAGGTTACTTACCAGGAATCTCAGGTGGCTACCTTATAAAGGCAGGTCCGTAATCAGCAACTTGAGATCACCAATTTCAAGGGCAAGTTAGCTGAGAGGCCTAGTAGGCATGTTCAATCAGGTCCCCAAGAACTTGTGAATATGGTGGACCTAACCTGTAACTCACCTATGCATATGGGTGATGCTACCAAAAAATGGGGGAAAGAATTAACGACAATCATAGAACCTGAGAGCACTGCCCAGAGTATCAACATTAAGGCCTTACCATCCTCATTTGTAGTTGTGCATACTCAACAACCTCCTCAGGATCATATCAATATGGATGCATTAATTCAAAGCTTATTTGAGAAGGGAATTCTAAGGGCTATGTCTACCCCATCCTACCCAGCTGACAACTTAATAGTAGGATGGAGGTAAGAAAATGATAGAATAGCCCTGGTACTCTTTAGATTTTAGGGTCAACAAGAAGTGTTTGATTCTCAGACCCTAAGATACTATGTGATTTTTCCTCTAGTTGACCTGCCACTTGCCAACCCAAGTCACAATAGGCAAGCTAAAAGGTTGGCTGAGAGGATCTAGCTGAGGCTAGTAGGGAAAACTGTTGGTCAACTGGATATGGAGGCAGACCCTAAGATTAGCTTCAAAGGAGAAATCTTAGTTGAAGGCCCAGTAGTAGAACCTGTGAACTATAAGACTACAACTACATTAGCATCCAGTACCCTCAATGAGACACTAGCTGGTGAAGGTGTCTCATAGTGTCTCCCTGGCCAGAGCTCAAGTGTATCACCAAGTGAAGAATGCCAAAGCTCTCCCCACCCTGATCACACAGGCTAGTGATTGACAAAGTGAAGAGGATTCTCACCTCTGAGAACATTGAGTAGGAGAAGGGAGAGGAAGAGGAAGGCAAGGGGAGAGAGAACAAGAGAGACTCTCAGCTTTATGCAAGCCGAAATCAGGGCTTCCCCTAGGCTAAACAATCAGGAGGATGATTTTAGGGCAGTCAGATTGAATTATCTAGGGTCTAGGAACTATGACGTAGATGAAATAATCTCTCTTCCCTATGGATGAGTTGAATAAACTGGCTGACACTGAAATGTCAAAAGATAGTAAGAAGGCTAAGCCTACAGAATTGCTCCTCAAAATCAAGAAAGAAAGAAAAAGAAAAAGACTATATAAAGCCCCATATCCTCTCTCTAGTTCAAGAAAGTCCTGAAGTAGAGATTGTGTTAGTTGAACAAGAAACTCAGGAATGTAACAAGATAGACAAAAGTTGACAACTTACCTGAGTGTCACAGGCCTCTATCAGGCACCAGCTCCACTTCCCTTATCATATGAGTATATTGAGTTTGAGTATCTCGAGCAGCTAGAGCAAGAAGTGCTAAAAAAAGAAAGCTGCTAAGAGGAAGATCAGGGAAGAGGCTACTATGTCAAGAGATACCATCAGAGCTAATCAGAAGAAGTCTATTGATAGAATGAAGATGGTGAGCTTCTTGAAGCTGTATGGGTTCTTTGGAAGGAGACTTGGTCTAATGTCTTTATCCATAATGGATGAGCAAATTAGAGTGATCAAGCAGAAGATTAAGGAGGTTGACCTGGTATACTTGCATTCTTCACCAAGTTAGACTGCACCTAAAGCTGAGGTCAACGTCAAGGCCCAAGAGACTACACAACCTGAGCCTAATGTTGAATCATAACCAACTTCATTTTCTGGCCTACAACAGGGTCTTAAACCTTCTCCTTCTAAAGATGTGAAAGGAAAGGAACCAACAGAGATGGATAAAGAAGGAACATCTAGTACTCAAGACCAAGCTTCTTAGTTGAAATATAGAAAGAGGAATTGGATGGCTAATAGAAGGGACAAGAGGAAGAACAAGAAGTCCAAGGCATCCACCTCTTTACCTCAGGATGAGTTAGAACATCTCGAGGGTGAACAAGAAGAGGCTGCTTAACCAACTCCACTACAAGTAGAGCCTCTTGTTGCTGAGAGTCCCATCTGTCTTGGGATTTCTCTAAAACCAAGACAGATTATATGTCATAAGATATGAAAGGGGTCACGACATATACTTCTCAAAATGTACTTGACCTTCCTCTGCATGATCTCTTTGACATGAGGAGATTATTTTAGAGTCTGTGGAATCCGGACCAACCAATGAAAAAAGGAATGGTCCTGATTTCGATGAGCACTATAAACAAATAAAGATCAAGACTCAAAGTCATCCTTAAGTTTTAGTAGCATAAACAAATAAAGATCAAGACTCAAAGTCATCCTTAAGTTTTAGTAGCATCATCCTAGGGGGAGTTGTACCTTAGAGGCTCATGCAAACCAAAGAGCTCTCAGCAAGCTTTCAGAAGTACATGGGAGTTACTTTTGAAGATTTGACAAAACCACTAAGAAATTCTCAAATCTCCCAAAGCCAAAGACCGATTCTTTTGAAGCCAAAGATGAAGTCTTCCGAAGCTTCAAAACAAAGTCTTTCGAAGCCAAGAGATTGATTTCTTCTGAATACAGAGAAGATATGCTTTCTCTGATATGCTTTTGACAAAAAGATGAACCACTTTCCATCGCCATCTCTAAAGACTCGCCAACTAATACAAGTTGGTGATATCTCCATGCTTTTGTCAGTTGTATATTAAAGTCTTAGAGTCTGTAACTTTCTACTTTGTACTTTTATCTGTTTTGTAATCGATAAGGATGTGAGCTATGGCATATCATGGTCACTAGTCTAAAGGTCATCTTCCTTCTGATGTTACATTGATATTGTTGTCTAGATTAGTGTTCCAGCTAGCCTTCAATGTACGGTCGGGTGCAGGATGTAATATAAAGTATCTCATGTACCAGTCCGTAGGACTAAGCCCTGTAACAATTGTAAAACAGTTGAGAGCAATGTACATCATTCTTGAAAACC
This sequence comes from Flaveria linearis, assembly GCA_024085815.1. Lineage (NCBI taxonomy): Eukaryota > Viridiplantae > Streptophyta > Magnoliopsida > Asterales > Asteraceae > Flaveria > Flaveria linearis. Next base: position 54,285,404 of record CM044009.1, read on the forward strand.
AATTACTTGTGTTCTGCTTGTGTTCTTTACTCTTGTTCTTTGTTTCATTTTCCAGTTCCCAATTTGATCTATTAAGTGTTTAGTCTCTCCAACCTTGTGAAATTAATGCATTTCCCTTTTACCAGTCATGAAAGCACACTACTTCACTTTACTAATTAGTTCATAAACTACTTAGGTAATTTTTGACCAAAACAATTTGGCACCCACCGTAGGGGAAGTGTATCTATAATCTTCAAAAATCTTTTTAAACATCATTCGCTTATTCAGTTCTTTCATTGATTTTTTCATTTTCAAAAAAATGGCTTCTCAATCAAAGAAATTTTCATCTTTAGCACCTTTTTTTCCATTTTTGCTGCCTTGAACTCATCTTTTACTCCTATTCCTCCTTCAACTTTCAAAGCATTCAAGAGGAATAAGTATAAGTTGGCAGCAAATATGCTACTCCTGTCTTTGATATCCATAGATCTGGGAGTCCTGGTGGAAAATCCGCCTTAGTTTTTGATAGGGAACTCTACTTGACAATATCCTTAATGAAGCAGCATATCGCACAACAACAACAGACAAACAAGTTGGTGTTGAATGAACTCATGGAGTTGAAGTCAGCATCCAAAGAGTCAACCCAAGATATAGAAATACCATTGCACCCTAGGACACTGCATTTTGATTCTGTAAGGTCTTATAGGGTGCAGGATGATTGACATAATCCTAATACGGGATAGCATGGCTGGACCAACTTCTTCAACCAGAACTACAACCTCGAGAGACATGGGATTTTCCATGGGATTCTACTCTTGACCTCAGGATTATCTTTGGGATATCCCACATGATCTTTTTCAAGAACCTTTGCTGATGATATTTTTACAAATAGAAATGCTTTAGCTACGAATGGCTTTCAAACTATGCAGGATACAGGGATGAGTAGCATAATAGCTAGAGAGATCCAAAAGCTTAAAGATATGATCTCTAACATGCCAGGTGTGATAAAGCCCATACCAAAAGTATCCAACACTTGTCACAGAATATCCGCTTTGCACCACCAATCTATGATGCTTAAATCCTAAAAAGATTTGACGGCTAGCATGAAGCTTTATGATGGTTCAACTGATCATGAAGAGCATATTGCTCGGTACAGGGAAAGGATAAAAATCAATCCCATCTGAAGCATTACTCAGCATAAGAAGATAAGTTACTTGTTGAGCAAAGGGCACCTGAAAGAGTTACTAGAAAAAAAGGAGGATAAGTCACAGGATACTAACAAGAATCCCAAGTGGGCTACATCTCCCCTCCCAGATGTTTCGATAGTCTATTTTATTTCAGGTGGATCCGACATACGTCCTATTCTGCTGCCAAAAGACATGCAAAAGAGGCAAAATCTGAAAAAGGAGATAGGCCGAACAACAAAGCTACTTTAATCGAATGGAAAACAATATCCTTTGATGACGATGATATGGACATTAAGGAACCTCATCATGATAGGTTAGTTATAACTTTATATATTGCTAACCATTTTGTGCACATGATACTTATAGATGGAGGAAGTTCCATTAACATCAACCAACTACAAACTCCAAAGAAGATGAATATCCCTGATTCGAAAATCACCTTAAAATCCTTAATCCTTGTTGAATTTAGAGGTGAAACAAAAAGCACTATTGGATAAATAAAGCTATTAGACTATATAAAGAGAGTTAACTCTATGCAAAGATTTTGTGTTATGGATTGTTTGTTCAACGTATCACCAATGTGTAAAGCTCCCTACACCTTGGGGGTAGTCAAAATTGAAAGTGATCAGCAAGAGTCCAAGGATTGCTACACCACTTCTATGATAGCATCAACTCAAAACCAGGGAACATAACAATTGTAGAAGAAGCTTCAGGATGCGTTGGAGAATATTTAACAAGATATCTAGCAAAATGTAAAGAAATTTCTTTAGATCCTTAAGATAGATAAAAGTACTGATAGGAAGGAATATCCCTCAGAATATTGAGCAGAATATGATCTCCTTCCTGAAGAAGAGAAGAAACAAGTTTGCCTAGAAACATGAATACATGACAAGTATCTCCAATGATATTATAACTCATATACTTGGTTTGGATGAAAAGTACAGGTTAATTCATCAAAAAAGAAGGAAATTGGCACCTAAAAGAAATCAAATCATCCAAGAAGAGGTAGAAAGATTGCTAAAATCCAAGATGATTAGGGAATTCAAGTTCCTAAGATGGCTAGCAATTGTGGTAGTGGTCTAGAAGAAGAATGGAAAGTGGAGAGTGTGTGTGGACTACACTGACCTCAACAAAGCTTGTCCAAAAGATCCATACCCACTACCATACATTGATTCCACAGTAGATGCCATAACTAGCCATGAAATGCTGATATTCATGGATGCCTCTTTAGGATTCCAGCAGATTCAAATGGAGCCTTTAGAAATAAAAGATACTACTTTCATGACTACAATAGGTATTTATTGTTATATTGGCATGGCTTTTGGTCTTAAGAATGCATGTGCAATATACCAAAGGATGGTCAACAAGATGTTCAAAAACAAGCTAGGGAACACCATGGAGGTTTACATTGATGATATGGTGGTCAAATCAAAGAGCTCTGACGATCATCTTTGGGATGTTGATGAAGCTTTTGAAATCATGGACCAGTTCAATATGAAGATGAATCCCGCCAAGTGCCATTTTAGAGTGGGGGCAGGAAAGTTTTTGGGATATATGGTAACAAAAAGAGAAATAGAAGCCAACCAAGAACATATCAAGGCTATCATGAACCTAAATCCCCGACCAATGTCAAGTATATTCAAAGATTGACCGGGAGAGTTGCAGATCCTAATAGATTCATGTTGAAATCCTCAGAACGATGTAAGGAATTCTATGATATCCTGAAAAAAGAATAAAAATTTTGATTTGGGAAAAAATCATGAAGAAGATCATCAAGTACTAAAGAAGTATCTAGCCATAGCTCCTCTATTAATGATGCCTGAAGATGTAGAACAACTATTATTATACCTAGCAGTATCCCGAACCACTGTAAATGTTGTCCTTGTCAAGGATCATGATAAGAATCAGCATCCTATATACTATGTAAGTCAAAGCCTACTAGATGTTAAAACTAGGTATTCTTATTTAGAAAACCTGATTTTAGCTTTGATTATGCTTCTACCAAACATAGACATTACTTTGAAACACATAGGATATGTATAAAGAAAATATCCAATTAAAAATGTACTTAGGAAACCTGAAATGTCTGGTAGTTTTGCTAAGTGGTCAGTTAAACGTAGTGCTTTTGATTAATATATGAACCTAGGACTTCTATAAAAAGCGAGAGGTGGTTTGGTGGCTCGTATAGCATTTGACAAGATCTTGATGAATGGACACAAGATAAGAACCGGTGTAACTTGTCTGCATCATCAACCGGTTGGCCAACGGCTCAAAGCTGGTCATGAAGGTTTTGAATTCTTTCAATAATGGTATTACTATAGGCGATTTCAAGGGTGAGCCTCTTCTGATGGATCAGGAGCCCAAGGATTTTAGCCTAGCTTCCTTAGATAAGGATGTGTGGAGAATAAGAATGGTCTTTTGATCATTAGCAACCTATGTAGGATAAAGGGGGTTGGGACAATTTTCTCCCTTGAACAATTTGACTGTCGAGGGAGGATATGAACCATCAAAATGCGGTAATAATTTTTAAAAAGATAACAGGGGTAGCATCTGGTTTTCCCATAAGAGATAGTCGGTAACTTAATCTTAAAGATATGCAAGATGTGTTGAAAGGGAAGGTTCCGTCCATATTGGTTGAGGAAGAAGCAACCATGGGAGGAGATTATGAGAACAAGGAAGAGAAGAGATAAAGAGTAAAGTTTGGGTAAGGGAAGAGATAGAGCTAATAGATGGAGTTAAAGAAAGGGATGGGGATCGAGTTGGATGGTGATACCATCTAACAATATGAAGTGCATACCCATAATGGGGGATGCATGGTAATTTATGCATGAGACAAGTACATACAACGTACACCAAGAATAATAAAATTGCAATACATGTACACAATATATTAGTTAATGTCAAGTTTTTGGAATAAATATTTACTAGTTAATGAATAGTTAATCAACATCAAACCATTGTAAGATATATTTTCTATTTATACTAATCATGTACCAGTTAATGAATAATTGAAGTTATTAGCAAGAGGTGGATTACCATTTAGAGTATGTAATCTTAACAAGGTGGTAGGAGACACATGTCATCTATTACACTTGGATGATATGATTTCAATCATAGAAGATTCGATGGATTAGAAGAAACGGACTTGAAGCGTAGATGATTTCTACTTCCACACAAATGCCACAATCAATTATATTACATACTTAGGTCTTTTAAGTGCATGAAGGAGTTATGGGTTACTAGGAGTTGAGAAACACTTTAGTTATCCACAATAACTTCTCAAAGGTTTTAAATGTTAATCTTAGTTGATTATTAAGTTTGCAATTCACTTGTTTCTTATTTCATGAGGTATAGATGGTTAGAATAATAGAATGTTATGATACTGAGACCGGTAAATTATGAGCTATAGCTTAGCTCGTCTTTCGTACCGTTAGTCAAAACATACTAACTCTTTTACAGAATGAAAACAAAGGGTATCTGATGTACATATAATATGCATGGGATTAGCCACTTTATTAAAATCATTTCACCCCAGTTTAAAGAGAAATTACCAAACATCTAGCATTCCCTCATGCTTCATGCCAATGAGACATTGTTTCATAGAAAAAAGAAAACTATGTTTTTACCATATGAAATAAGAATCTTAAGTAATTATAGAATGACACTATTGAACTCGATATAAGAAACAAATACATTAGATTATGATATAAAAAAATATTTTCAATATTATTATTGAAAGTCTAATTTAATGTCACAAACTTTTTCACACCAAATTTTTCTTAAAATTATTTATAGAGCGAAAACTGAAACACGTGCTCTTAGTTTAGTTCATAATATAAAAGACAACTTTGGGATTGTAGAATAACATACAATGATGTATTGGACACTTCCACCGTTACGTTTTGATCAACAACACCTTAAAACCTTGTCATGCATCGTGCGACACTGATATCGTAAATAAATTGTTTATTATGTGTTAAGTAAAGGTATTCTCAAATACATGTAAAGGTATAATTTTGATTTTATAATGTTATATTTGACATATTGTATACTTATCCTAGCGTGTGTTTAGAAGAAACCTTTGGTTTTCATGATGTTACATATGTGGTCATTCAACATAGTCTTATTCTATACCAGTCGAGTTGTATTCATAAAAAAAGAGATATGCGAGATCCTTAGATGTTGATTGTATTTGTTCTCCAAATTCATGACAGATCTTATCGATTAATAGCTTCACCAAACTATTAAACCACACACTAGATGCTAAGTGCCCCTATCTACATTCAAGTAAATAAAATGAAAATAGTTCACTAAGAAGTTCCTAAAAAGATCCGATGTGAGGATATGGTCTATGCAATGTTTTCAGAAACGGATCGGACAGTGAACCGGACGTCTTATCGGTCCGCTGGTAGGACCGGTTCGATTGGTCGGACCGGATACAAAAAACGGATAAAATTATAAATAAATTAATAAATATATTGAAAAATATATTGAAATATATATATATATATATATATATATATATATATATGTTTTGAGTGTGTTTTCTAAATAAACATACCTCCTGGGGAGGCCTCCGGCCTACTTAGATGGTATCAGAGCCATGTTGCTCTAAAAGGTCATAGAAGAAAGTTATGTATGTGGATGTTTTAACACTTACTTTGTTCATACATTATGAACATATTAAAATCAGAAGATACTGTTAAAAACAGTATGGAAGAGGAGTATGATATCCCTCATAATTTAGAATTATTGAATAAATGGACAATTCCGAAAATTGATTACAAGCTAATTTATAAATTAGGCACTTTTGAAAAATTAGGATTAAAACAAGTTGTGAAAACAACTGAAGAAACATTTTCTTTAAATAAGGATGAAATGATAATAAAATTATTATCAAACAAAGATTTAAATAAATATAAAAAGGATTATAAATTTATTCATATAGGCCTTGTTCAAATAGCATTTAAGCCTTTAACATTAGAAGGCTTACCAGAAAGTTTTATAGCAGCTCTAAGAGATGCTAGAAACTTAGATTGGAAACAATCCCTTATGGGAATTGTTCAGTCAAGCCTGGCCCATGGCCCGGTATATTTTAATGTTTATCCAAATTTGCAGTTATCTTTGTCAGATATAAATATATTAGATGCTTTAACATTAAATGTTAAGACTCATGGATACAATTATGCTCCAGGATCAGAGGTAATATGTATCTGTTATAGAATTTATTATAAACCTTTATTTACGTTAAATCCATAATATAAAATGGTAGATAAACCATTAAATGAAACAATAATGATAGAAACTAATTTTGGTAAATCAAATATAACTACCAGAAGAAGAATAAAATGGGAAGAAATAAACTTTCCACAAAACTGGGTGATAGACAAAGCTACCCCGTCACAACAATATACGGATCATAATCCAATAAATATTTTACAAACAATAGAAGGTTCAGTACAAATACAATTTGAAAATATAAAAACAAATAGTGAGCCATCTCTATCTAAATCTGTGTCATCACACTATTATATTTCACCAGTAGATTACACGGTAAGGAGTCCTTCTAGGGCGTCTACTTCTAGGATTAGAGAAGAATTTCCTGAAAGAAAAATAGATGAATTAAGAATAAACTCTGATAATATAGTCAGAGGAATTAAGCAAGTTGATCCGGAAATAACCGAATCAGAATTTAATTTTGCATAATTAATGGAAGAAAAATTGGATTTTACTCCAGGATCTCTATTAAAGATGCAATTTCAAAAGAATTTTTTACCCCCAAATGGGAATTATTTAGAAAATGGTTTTTCTTTAATTTTAATAACAAAGAAAAAGAGTTCTTTAGTGAAAAATTTTATACTGATTTAGCAGAAAAAAATAAGATTATACCTTTTGTCCCTTGGTTTATTGAAAAATATACTCAAAGTATAATTTCAATAATAGAAAGACAATACAATATAAATGGTACGATAAGTACTCAAGTTTTCCCTCCAACAACTGGTTTCAAAATAGAAAAACAAGGAGAGGAAAGATGTTATCAAGCTTTTCAAAAATTACTGGAAGGTGATACCTTAGCAGTAACAATTTCTCATATAAATAACCTAATAAAATCACAAAATTATACAAATTTATATCTTATAATAATAGGAGAACAATTGCAGGATATTGCTAAAAAAATGGATAATATATTATCACATTTCAAAGAAAAACAAAGTATTGTTAATAATAAAAAAGAATATAGTGCTACTCCAAGCATACAATTACCACCAAAAATAACAGATTTTAAAACAAAATTCGAAGAAAATATTCTCCAAACCCTAAATGATTCAATAAATATATTAAAGAATCTCAAGATTAATACTTTAACTGAATTTGAAGAAAGTATTAAAAAAGAAAATTATAAACAAAGAATAAATGATGAAATAGCAAAAATGACATCAAAGTTTGCTGATAAGCCAACTCAAAGAATGTATTATTATCCTAGGCCAACACCACAGGATATTCTTATAGAAGAACAAGAATATATAGTTAACAACTCATATAGTGGCAAAAATATCTATGAATGGAACATAGATGGTCAAACTGAATCTCAAATATATAAAACAGTCCATAGGATGTTAATGTATAGTACGATTTGTCAGAGTAATAGGAACTCAACCAAGACAATAGCTCATATGATTATATCAGGTTTTACAGGACAGCTTAAAGGCTGGTGGGATAATTATTTATCTGAAGAAGATAGGAGGAAAATCCTCGATAGCGTAAAAGAAGAGGATGGAGTTACAGAAAATAATTCTGTTTATTCATTGATAGTAAATATCATAGAACATTTTACAGGCAGATGGTCTGATAATTCAGAGAATATTAGATCTTTATTACAAAACCTTAAGTGTAGAACCCTTACGTCTTTTAGATGGTATAAGGATACGTTCTTAACAAGAGTAATGGAACTCCCAGAGAGTAATAGCTCTCATTGGAAATCTAAGTTCATAGATGGACTTCCTCATCTATTTGCAGAAAGAATAAGGAATAACCTTAGAAAAGGAGGAAATAATATAGATTATGATGAATATACTTATGGGAAATTAATAGGTATATGCATGCAAGAAGGTTTAAATCTATGCAATGAAATAAGATTAAACCATCAAATTAAGAAACACTCTTTAAATGAAAAGAGGCAATTAGGTCAATTTTGTGAACAATTTGGATTAGAAGTAAAACCTAGTACTTCTAAGTCATTAAAATTAAAGAAGTCTAACCCTTATAAACATAGGAAAAGGAAAAAGAAAAGGGAAGATAGAAAATCTAAAAGAATTGAAAAATATAAAGCTTCATATAAGCCTAAGTTAATTTGTAGAAAATGTGGCAAAATAGGTCACAAAGCAAAAACATGTTGGGTTAGGAAAAAGCTTAATAAGCTAGAAGATGAAGATTTGAAAAATCAAATCTCTAAGATATTATTAGAGTCAGATTCAGAATCATATTCTGAGCAATCTTGTTCTGAAGAAAAAGAAATAGACAATTTAGAAAATGAAAATCTTTATTCTTTATCTGAGGAAGAAAATAACTGTAATAATAATTGCAACAAGGAATGCTGTAATCCAGAAATAAAAGAAGATGATATCTATCAAATTATTTCACAATTCCAAGATATGGAAATAAATGTAATAACTAATGAAATTTTAGAATTATTAAAACTCATAGATAATCCACAAATAAAAGAGAAAATAATCTCGTCACATTTTAAGAGCCAAGAAGAGGAAGAAGCTTCTACTTCAGTAGAACTAAAACCATTCTCTTTGGCAGAATTAAAAAATCAATTAAACAAAAAGAATAAGAAACCTTTTGATATACAGGAATTAAAACAAGAAATTAATAATCTGAAAATAGAAATAAAATTGTTACAACAAAACAATAAAGAATTAGAAAAAAGGATCATAGGTCTAGAAATAGGAAAAATAATTCCTCAAACAGAAGAATCAGAATCTCATTATTTAAAAAATATTATGGAAATTATAACTTCACAAAAGTGGCATACGAAAATAAAACTACTTATAGGACAAGACTTCTTTATAGAAGTAACTGCGCTAATAGACAGTGGTGCAGATTTGAATTGTATACAGGAAGGATTAGTACCTGTAAAATATTACCATAAGACTTCTCATAGTCTGAGTCATGCGGGTAAAGGAAAACTCGAGGTAAATTATAAAATACCCAAGGCATTCATATGTCAAGAAAATACATGTATAGATACTAATTTTGTATTAGTAAAAAATCTAGCAAACCAAGTAATACTCGGTAGCCCATTTCTTGATAAGATTTTCCCTATAAAAAGAATAGATCGTACTGGAATAACTGGTACATACCAGGAAAGAGAAATAAACTTTCCGTTTATAAGTAATCCTTTAACAAGGACATTAAATAATGTAAAAGAAGAATTATTGAAAGCAAAAATAAATCAGATTGAATTTCTACAAAAAGAAATATTTTCTTTAAATATTCAGGAAACATTAAGTAAAAATAGGTTACAGGAAAAGATTAAATTAATTGAACATCAATTTTCCTTACAAATATGTAATGATCATCCTAATGCTTTTTGGGAAAGGAAGAAACATATTGTTTCTCTCCCATATGAAGATGATTTTAAAGAAAGTCAAATACCGACTAAAGCAAGGCCATGCCAAATGAATTCTGAATATATGGAATTATGTAAGAAAGAAATAAAATCTCTCTTAGATAGAAATTTAATTAGAATCTCTAAGTCTCCATGGTCATGCACCGCATTCTATGTTAATAAACATGCAGAACAAGAAAGAGGTGTACCTAGACTGGTAATAAATTATAAACCTCTTAATAAAGTCTTAAAATGGATTAGGTATCCTATACCTAATAAAAAAGATTTACTAGATAAATTGCATGATGCAAATATATTTTCAAAGTTTGATTTAAAGTCAGGATACTGGCAAATTCAAATAGAAGAAAAGGATAGGTACAAGACTGCTTTTACAGTACCTATAGGACATTACGAATGGAATGTAATGCCATTTGGTCTGAAGAATGCACCTTCAGAATTTCAAAATATAATGAATGATATTTTTATTCCATATAGTAGATTTATCATTGTTTACATTGATGATATCTTAGTATTCTCTAAGGATATTGAAACCCATTTTAAACATTTGAATATATTCAAAGAAATAATTTTAAAAAATGGTTTAGTTATATCTAGGACTAAAATGATGCTTTTCCAAACAAATATAAGATTTTTGGGTCATAATATCAACCAAGGAAATATAATTCCGATTAATAGAAGTATTGAGTTTGCATCAAAATTTCCTGATGAAATACAGGATAAAACTCAACTCCAAAGATTTCTTGGAAGCCTAAATTATATTCTTCCATATTATAAAAATTTAGCAGAAGACACTGCAATTTTATATGAAAGATTAAAAAACAATGCTAAACCGTGGTCTCTAGATCATACTAGAGCAGTTCAAAAAATAAAGCAAAAGGTTAAAAACCTTCCTTGCTTAATGATAGCAAATCCCATGATGGATAAAATTGTTGAAACTGATGCCTCTGAGATAGGCTATGGAGGAATTTTGAAACAGAAATCTCCAGAAAGTAAACAAGAATATCTTGTTAGATTCCATTCAGGTAAGTGGAATACTAGCCAAAAGAATTATGCTACTATTGCAAAAGAAATTTTAGCAATAGTAAAATGTGTTTTAAAATTTCAAGATGATTTATATAACAAAAAGTTTGTCATACGAACAGATTGTCAAGCGGCAAAGTATATGTTTACTAAAGATTTTAAACATGATGTTTCTAAACAAATGTTTGCAAGGTGGCAGTCACATTTGGCGCCATTTGATTTTGAAATAATTTATAAAAAGGGAACTGATAACAGTTTACCTGATTTTCTTACCAGGGAGTATTTAAAATGAGAAGACCCCCTCGAGAACCACAAAATTTTAAAGGACCAATTGGAATAACATATTCCAAATTGGCATATTTAAGATATATTAATATCCTTAATAAGCAAATTAGAGAAATCCAACTTCAAGTTAAAAAAGAAAATTATATTGAAGAAAGGAAAAATAGCTCTCTAAGCTTATTACAAATTGAAAATAAATTTAGAGAAATTAAAATTCTTGAGTCAGAAAAAGAATATTTTAAAAGAATTATAAAAGAACTTGAAGTCAAAATGACTATAATTTCTAGTGCATAATGAGTCATAGTAAAGGACCTTTAAGAGAAGCTATACAAGAAATCCTTGAAACAAGGAATGATTTACTATTAATAGAAACAATGCTTTTAAATAGAATGCAAGAAATTAGAAATGTAATAAATTTGTCTAGAAAGGCAAAAGAACATGTTTTACAGATCTTGCAGGGAAGACTGAATAAAGTCAGAAGACAAATCCAGGAATTAAAAGCAAAGAGATTAATAATTTCTTATGCTTAATTTCAGCCATGATTCCTTGGGAACGCGGCAGAGGTCGTGGAAGATCTTCCTCTCATAGGGGAAGAGGTGAAAGAATTATTTCCCAAATTGGGAATAAAAAGCTTATAGCTTTTAACGCATCAACAAGTGCGTCATCATCAAACATAGTTGATGAAGAGACATGGAAGGATTATATGGCCTTCAAAGCCTCAAAGGAAAATAGTCCTCAAGGCAAGGCATCATATGCCCAGATCACCACTGATGAAAGTGATGATGATGAATGGGTTCATAACCCAAACAAAGAAGTCATACTTCTTTTAGAAAATAAAGATAAAAAATGGAAAGATAATCCTTGGTTAATAACCAATCGATATCTTGATAAAGGATTATATCCTGCTGAGACATATAAGTCTCTAACATTTTATGAGGAAATCCTTAAAAAGAATCATGCGAAATAACGCATTATACTGGGGCTAATAAAGTCATCAGTTTCAGTAAAATCGTAATTAAACAGATCATATCTGTTGAAACTTGGGGGACATCACCTCTAAGAACAAGGGAAATCATATTTCCTGAATCTAAAAATCCTATTAGTTATAACTATTGGGATTATATCAAAGCTTTTGACAGAGTTCTTTTATTTGAGAATCCTAGTCAAAAACATTCTTGGTTTATAAAAATTTGTTCAAAAGTCTATGATTCAGATATTCCAAATTGGATTTTTAAATGGTGGCAGTTATACGGTCCATCAGTAAACATATTTACTAAAAATGCAAAAATATTTAAAGACTTATACACCCAATGGGTAGATTTATCTCCAATCTTAATCGAAGCCCAACATGATAACACCCTTATTGAAGGAATGGCTTCATTTTATTATTTTACTCAGTCCAGTATCCCATGGATATTGAAGTGGGTTCCGGAAACGGGTTATACCCCAGAAAATATTTTTTGTTTAAAAAGAAAATTTATGACTAAATTCTGGAAGAAAATGATGCAAGAGGAAAATGGCAAACTAAATTGCCAAGATACTCTGGATTATATCCAGGAAATTATACAGTCATACAAGCTGCAACAGTAGAAGAGACAGCAAAGGGAATCTCCTAGTCCGTTCAATCATATTGTTACAAAGATAAAAATGATTAAAGGCACTGATGATATTAGTGAAGAAGAAATTATGAAAGTATATCTCACAGAAATGAAGAAGGACATAGCGAGACATTTCAAAAAAGGAGCATCTCCTTCGACTCCTTCAACGGATACTACATCAGGAACATCTTCAAATAATAAAGAAAATCAATTTATCTTTCAAGACTCTCAAGATCCATACGGAGAAGACTTCAATGAAGAAGTTTACCAAAGAATAATGGTGGAAGAAGATCCAGAAATATCTGGTGGTAGCTCAAAAGAGAAGAAATAATACAATAGGTCCCACAACAAAATAAAGGACGTCAATAATTCAAAAGGAAGGACGAAATTTCTCCACTCACCAGACAAGTTTTGTTTGGATGTTGCATTATTGTAACCTTTGCTTTTATAAAGCAACTTTAATAAATGTACTCTAGACGCGTAATACGCATAGGATGCGAATATTCGCATATTATTAGCATATTCTAGTGTCTGAGCCTCCTATAAATAGAAGCAATTGTAATTAGTTTACAGACACCACGATCACTACTAAGATCGAAATCTCTCTCCACTCTCTTGTAAAAAATTCTCTTATAATATACTGAAGTTAAAGTTTAAGAGTTTTAAGAGCAAGCGCCTACGTTCCAAAAATTCTGGTAATTTCCCTCCTTACTTATATATTCTTCTGATGATAGTCTCTCTAAGAGGCTAAACATCTAAGTGTTAGAACATCACCATGCTTAACTAAATTCTATGACTTATTACTAAAAAAAAAAAAAAAAAAAAAAAAAAAAAAAAAAAAAAGTCTGGAAGGCCAACTCCAGTAAAAATACAGGGGGGTGATTATGGACAGGTTGCGGCCTGTTCAAGATGTTAATGTGGCGGTCGAACTCTTGGGGCCCGTTTTAAGCCAAGAAGCCGGGATGGCGCCGAACCAGTCTGATTATCGTCCGGTTTTCAAAACAATGGCTCTACGGTATGATTGACACCCAACAAATCAAAATAGAACATCTCCATTCTCCACTATTCCACTATTTTCAATATAGTGCACATCCCTGTCATATAATAATTATAGAAAAAAAATTATTAATAAAAAGTTGTATGTTTTATGTTGTATGTTTTATCATGTTTTATATCAACGTGCTACAACAGTATGTTTCTTTTTAAACAGTTCATACATATAAAGAGTATAGTAAAAGCGACAAAACTTCTATTCACTTGATGGTAACTAGTTGGACTAGTCCATGAGGAGCACGAGCTTTTAATCTCATGACTATTATATTAACTTTATGTTTTGAAATAACACAATATGTCTCCATGTAACTTTTTTAGATTTTAAAATATTTTAATCATACTATTTGAAAATTCATATGGGTAACTCAAAGAATTGGTATGTAATCTCCAGTTCTGAACAAGTGTCATAGAAAATGAACAATGAGTTATGTTTTATAATTAGGGAACCATCACAATGTATTGTAAAAATGACAAAACTCTTCATAAAAGAATATATAGTTAACCATTAAATCTTTAGCAGTTATTTTGCCGTGTTAAGAGTAACTATATCTTAGCATGAATTAACCGATTGACATGTCGGCACCAAGTTATTGCTAATACACACTTATTGCTCATTGTAGTTGCTAGTGATGGTTGTTTTTGATGGTGTAATTAGCATTGATGGACTATGTTGTTATTGATGACTAGTTCCTAATGTTGAAATTTTGGTGCAACTTTCTATTAACTAGCACATCTGAAGCAATTTCAACCGACCTTTCAATAAAGTAATAAATGCATACGTCATGTCGACTACACAATTTAACTACAGTCAAGGGGATGCCTCCTTGAATTCCCCATGATACAGTGCTTCGCTTCCTTGTGTATTCAAGGTTCATAAATGCCAATAATCAAAATAGTCTCGAACAAATATCTATTCCCCACATTCCAACTTATATCAATGTCGTCATAGTTCCACTTTTACCTTAAGTAAATGGAACTTAACTAAAATAGATTAACGACACTAAGATTAACATTTTTTACCTGAAATTACAAAATAATAATTAGTTTTTAATTATTTGACAAATGATTTTATAAATTTCCAAGTTTTCTAAAACTTTGATAGCATTCATTTCATACTTTTATAAGTTTGTTTCTCAGTTATTTTAAAGAGAGTTGTGTATATACACTATAAACTTTTAAAAATCATATATACCCAAATCAATATTAAAATATCATATATACCCTTAAAAGAATCTTACTTAATATCATATATATCCCTATGAATCTTAGTAAATATCATATATATTGAAACCAAAATCAAAATATCATATATACCCTTTAATATTTATAATATCAAATTTATCAATTTTAATTTAATTCATATAAAATTAGATTTTGAGGTTTATAATTCTATCTATATATTAATTTAATTTAAGCAAGGTATAACATCGAAATAGAGGCAAACGGGCAACAAACTGTGTCGTTAGCCCTTTTTAAATAGAAAAACTAAGTCTTTTAAAAACTATATTCACTGATCTTGGGATCGTAACATTACTATGCATGACCCCTTGAACTCGACTAAGTAGCTCCACAGCCTCAGACGCAAGAAATTAAAAGTATCAAACGCAAAGGGTATAAACACGTGTCGATTGTCAAGACATGCTTTCTTGTGTGTAACAAGCAGAAAATCGCACCGGATATTGTCTGCTACATGGTGAGAATACCTTTATCACGGGTTTAAAACGTGTCCGATAATGGAAGGTATCTAACTCCTTATAAAGAGATTCTGTTCCCCTTCCCAACTGATGTGGGATGTTACATCTTCCCCCACTTGAGAGACCAGCGTACTCGCTGGCACACCGGCTCGGCCCGGTCTTAGGGATAATACCCTCATTACGGGTTTAAAACACTTCCGATGTGGGAAGGTATCCAACCTCTTATGAAGAGACTTTTGTTCTCCTTCTCAACTAATGCGGGATGTTACATCGTGTTTATTTGATGTTACATCATATATATTTACTTTGCACGACGTAACTTTTAACGTAGCCTGACCCGCCATAAAAAAACTAGCTACTTCCCAATCCCACAATAGTGAAACCTTCTATTAAATCCACACACGCATGTTTCCCACTAATTCATTCAAATACAATCTACTCGCTAATCTTCACTCCAACAGGTCAGGGGCTCTTAACTAACATTCCAGCACCTCCGAAAACGTCAACACATTTCAGCCTTTTATTTTACAGTTGGTATGTTATTGTCAATTATTGTTATGTTAACCACTATATTTAATCGAGCCGGGGATCTCTCTGAAAGCGGTCTCTCTACCTAACAAGATATAGTAAAGACTCGCTTACACCTACCCTCCCCAGATAGCTCTTGAGTGGGATATACTGGGTTTGTTTGTTTGTTTGTTTGTTTAACCACTATATTTATTATTTTGTTACAGTTGGATTAATTTGTAAAAGTTTAAGAATTTGAAAATGTTAAAACCTCTTATACCTATTTGAAAGTACAACTTAAACTTCTAAGAAATTTAAGATTTATAATATATATTTTGGTTCCGTCCGGACCTTATTAAAATGTAATTATTGAGAAAAATATACGATAAAAAAGTTGTTGAATACGAACTTTTAATATACAGATAAAATTATAGGTAGAATAAACATATTCTAAATTCTTTTATATGAAATAAATTAATAAGAAGAAATATGATAACTTAGTTGTAAAGATGGGGATATATATTACGTTTCAAATTCGGTTTAGATATATATATATATATTCTATATAAGGTAAAATTAATTTAAATCTAAAATGTGTAAGAAGGAATTTTAACCGTTAATTTTCTTAATCAATTATTGAGATTAAATTAAAAAAAGAGTTTGTTAGAGATTATTTTAATCATGACTACTTTTGTTGAATTTTTAAGTTCACTCACGTTTTTTAAACGTTCATAAGTTTTATATACAGTATTATATTTTTCATAAGAATTACACTATAAAAATAACCGGTTTTTATTTTTAAAACGAGTACTAAATCACAATACAAAATTTAAAAAAAACATATATTTTTTAGCTTTATAGTTTATGATCATCATTACGTATTTAATACAGTTCATTGTGTTTTTTCATTTGATATTATGTTTTTCTACACATTATTATGTTTTCTAAAATGATAATTTCTAAAAAAAATACCGGTGAAATAATAGTGTAGCGTACTTCGAGTATGAACAAAATAATAAAATAACAACTACTTAATCTAAAATATTAAAAACAATTACAAAATAATACAAAATGATATTAAAAATAAAACACAATGTTAAAATGTCTTATTGTATTTCTTTTATGCACGGCATTGTGTTTTTCAAAACATTATGAGAGTACACTTGCAGATCAGACATAATTAAGTACACTATTGAGTACACTTGCATTCAATGGCATGCTAGATCTATGTCCAATAGAATTGCTAAGTTACAACCACTCCTAGCGTTAAGAAAAAGAATCAAAAAAATGACAACCATGTTCTTGTCATGTACCCTTTCCAGAGTGTTCTCTAACCTTTTGACCTCCACTCCCTATAACACCTTTAAATATACTTGACTTCATAGCTTCTTCTTGTTTAGTTGAACATGTAAGCTAAGCCTTCACTTATATATTTGTAAAGTTTTATAAAGAATCTTCACCTCCTCAATCAATCAAAATTTTAGACATATATTGAATAACAGATCTGTTGGGTCATGATAAGGCTGGTGCAACCAAAACCACTTCACATAGTCATTTTAGTGCTCCATTCAAGGGCTTCCGAAGCTAAGCATGAGATCTTTCGAGAGTCTGAAGAACAACAGCTGAAGTCAACAGCTGAAGACAACAGCTGAAGTCAACAGCTGAAGACAACAGCTGAAGTCAACAGCTGAAGACAACAGCTGAAGTCAACAGCTGAAGACAACAGCTGAAGTCAACAGCTGAAGCCAAGAGCTGAAGACAAAGTCTGAAAGCTTCCGAAGACAAAGTCTGAAAGCTTCTGAAGACAAAGTCTGATGAAAGAGCTGAAGACAAAGTCTGAAGACTTCCGAAGACAAAGTCTGAAGAAAGAACTGAAGACAAAGTCTGCTTCCGAAGACAAAGAAGACTCCAAGCCTCGGAAGAAGCAGTCTTCCGAAGTATAAGTGGCTTCGGAAGAATTTATTCTTCCGAAGCATTTTTATCCTTCGGAAGACATTGCTATGTCCAGTAGATATAAGTATGGTCCCTGACAGTCCGCTGCAGACCTCTGATACAACATGGCATCTTCCTAAAGAGCCATGTTGTTGACCATACTTTATTATACTGTTCACCTTTTTATGATAGTACATGTTACCAACTTTGGTTGGTGACAAAAGGTAAGTCAGGGACATGTATAGACTACCAACTCTCAGGCAAAATGTCTGAAAGACCTCACCTAGAGTCTTGTAGTATAGATGTTTGGTTAGAGGTTTCCAGCTGGTATCAACGTATATCCGGCTGTAGGTAGTATTATATATATCTTCTCCTTGTAACTCATTAGATAAGTGATTTGAGTCCAAGAGTCTTGTAATCCTTTGAGTTGAGAAGCAATATATAAAAGTACCTTGAAAACTTACATTCTGTGTTTATCTACTGCTTGTTACTTGTTATATTGTGATCAACTCTTCATAGACTCTTGCTGAGTGTTGTTCAAGGTGAGTTTGAGAGAAAAACCTTTTGTTGAGTGACCATCAAACGATCCTGCAACTGGTATCATCTCCCTGTGATTCTTCGCATGAAGATGAAGGAAGTATGCAACTCACACTTCAGTACTTGCTTTCTAAGGACTCCAACCTGGAATCACAGGTGAGGATCTTAGAATCAAGGACTGCCACTCAGCAACTTGAGATTAACAATCTCAAGGCTAAACTAGCTGAGAAACAGACGGAGAGGTCTGTTAGGCATGTACCTATTCAAGTCTCATTGACTTCTTCCTCTAGCTCATCTAGCTCTCAAGATGATGCTACCAAAAAGGGGAAGAAAGTTCAGAGACAAACATCTGAGGAACCACAGACCCAGTCCTTTACTTCCCAACTCATCACACTACCTGAGTCATCTCAATCATTTCTAGAGATTGACTCAAATATGCTTCATGATCTCTACAGACTTTTCATAAAGTTTGTATTGAGATCCTCCTTAGAACAGCCCAGCCCTAACACCACACTTATTTATTTTGGGGCTGAGGAGCTTCAAAGACTAACTGCACCTTCTACCACTGTGAAAGAAGTTGGTCAACTTAAGGTCCACATGGAACCTGAGATTAACTTCGAAGGGGAAATGGGGACTGATGGCCCAGCAACTAAAACAGATGGGACAGAACTTGCAGCAGCCACTTCTTCCGAAGCTCAGGCTGAAACTTCTGAAGCTGACATTGAAGCCTCGGAAGAACAAGACAAGTCTTCCGAAGCTGAGATGGAAGCTGCGGAAGGTCTGTTCCAAATGTCCGAGGAACTGACCATCACAGATGTTATTGCTGAAATAGCATCTGAGGTGAGCAGGGAGGACATTTCTGATATACCTCCATCCCAAACACCAGCTGAACCTCTCTCTCAATCTGAACCCTCTATCCAAGAACCACCACAGTCCAGCTCTGTCAAAGACAAAGGCAAAAGGAAATTGACTGCGGAAGAGCTTCAGGAAGAGGAAAGAATTGAAAAGCTCAAGAAGAAGGTAGGTTTCCTGCTGAGAAGCTGCTAGCTGCTAGTTCTATGGCAGCTGCCGCTAATCAGGAGGAAATCAACAATAAGAGAAGGACAGCACTCATTGACCAGCTCATCAGCCTAGGAGTTGCCAATGAGGAAGTACTCCTGCTACCACTAGAGGAGTTGGTGACTTTGGAGAGGTCAACTAGGCTAAGGCAAGAAGAAGAAGCCAGGTTGGCCTTGGAGGAGGAAGAAAAGGAACAAAGGGAAGCAGCCCTGCAGCTGAGAGAGGCTAGGATTAAATTCCTACTCTCAAGAGGTTTTAGCCTTCCGAAACTGTCTCCACTTGATGATGACATGATCCTGCTGCTCCACAACAAAGAGCAGGATCAAATGGAGAAGGAAAGGAAGAAAGCTGCCAGGGAGAAGTTGAAGGAGAGGAAGCGGAGGGAGGAAGAAAAGGGGGTCACTGCCACCAAGAAGTCCAATGTCAATGCCTGGATGAAAGACTATCTCCGGGCTCATGGCTTCTCTGGTAGGCAGGTGGGACCTATGTCTGAAAGGACACTCCAGCGGATAGTCAGTGAAATAAAAGCTGACATCTATATGGGGAAAAGGAAGGAGATGTACAGGAGGGGACAGGGAATGGTCTTCACCCCAGCCACTCAACCACAGCCAACTACTAAACCACAACCCAACCAGACCAGAACCCCATTTTCCATCAAAACCGAACCCTCAGATGAAACCTTCACCCCTGAACCCACAACTCTACCTAAACCTACCACATCACCTCAACCACCCAAACTTCCCATCCTAAAACCCAAAACAACCCAAAACCACTAAACCTAAACCTACCTAACAAAAACCAAGACCATCCCCTCAGCCTTCTCAACATCTTTCCTTTGAGAAGATAAAGGAGTTCAAGACTAGGCTCATCAACTGTATCACTATGAGCAGCATCTCCTGTGAGGGAGACCTTATCAACATCACCTATGTTGATAACTCTTCAAACTCGTTCACCGCTAATTTCTTGAGTTGCCTAGAGATACCTTGGGCCAGGCTGCAAGACTTCTTGGTCTCAACTCTGATACCCTCAATGCTGAAGAGAAGAGACTAAGAAGGAAACTGGTGACTCCACTGGATACAAGGAAAGAGGACAAGATTTCTAGTCAATCTCCTGGACCTAGGAATACTATAATCCGGTGGAGGTTCGATGAACCTTCTCACAACTTTGTTGTGGAAAGCGAGAATGGGGAAACCAACCGGCTCAATGCCACTTCTCTACTGCATCTCAGCAGATTTGACATTGCTGAGCTTGCAGAGAGGCCATTCTCCAATCCCTCCAACTCTGAGACTGCTGCACACATCAGAAATCATATCCGCAGTCTCCACTTGGCTGAACTGAATACAAGAGCCAAGATTGAAGAAGAGTTGAAGTTGAAAAGATCGGAAGACAAGGAAAGACCAACCACCAAAGGCACAGCCTTTCTACAGATGGTGGAAGGTCCGGAATTGGAACCAATAGTTAGATGGGAATATGACTATAGTTCCCATCAACTAACTCTTTTCAGAGGGCCACAACAAAGGGTACACCTAATCCAAGGTGACATAGTGGAGGTTTTGTCTACCAAGGATTCGTACAAACTCCTCAGCACCACATCAGGAAAGAATGAAGACACTGATAAACACTTACTTTCAATGGTGCTGAGAGTTTTGAGAAGAAGAGGGAAGTGAGGTTTTGGTAGCATTAGCCTAGGGGGAGTTTGTTGGGTCATGATAAGGCTGGTGCAACCAAAACCACTTCACATAGTCATTTTGGTGCTACATTCAAGGGCTTCCGAAGCTAAGCATGAGATCTTTCGAGAGTCTGAAGAACAACAGTTGAAGTCAACAGCTGAAGACAACAGCTGAAGTCAACAGCTGAAGACAACAGCTGAAGTTAACAGCTGAAGACAACAGCTGAAGTCCACAGCTGAAGCCAAGAGCTGAAGACAAAGTCTGAAAGCTTCCGAAGACAAAGTCTAATGAAAGAACTGAAGACAAAGTCTGAAAGCTTCCAAAGACAAAGTCTGAAAGCTTCCGAAGACAAAGTCTGATGAAAGAGCTGAAGACAAAGTTTGAAGACTTCCGAAGACAAAGTCTGAAGAAAGAACTGAAGACAAAGTCTGCTTCCGAAGACAAAGAAGACTCCAATCCTCGGAAGAAGCAGTCTTCCAAAGTATAAGTGGCTTCGAAAGAAGTTATTCTTCCGAAGCATTTTTATCCTTCGGAAGACATTGCTATGTCCAGTAGATATAAGTATGGTCCCTGACAATCCGCTGCAGACCTCTGATACAGCATGGCATCTTCCTAAAGAGCCATGTTGTTGACCATACTTTATTATACTGTTCACCTTTTTATGATAGTACATGTTACCAACTTTAGTTGGTGACAAAAGGTAAGTCAGGGACATGTCCTGACTACCAACTCTCAGGCAAAATGTCTGAAAGACCTCACCTAGAGTCTTGTAGTATAGATGTTTGGTTAGAGGTTTCCAGCTGGTATCAACGTATATCCGGCTGTAGGTAGTATTATATATATCTTCTCCTTGTAACTCATTAGATAAGTGATTTGAGTCCAAGAGTCTTGTAATCCTTTGAGTTGAGAAGCAATATATAAAAGTACCTTGAAAATTTACATTCTGTGTTTATTTACTGCTTGTTACTTGTTATATTGTGATCAACTCTTCATAGACTCTTGCTGAGTGTTGTTCAAGGTGAGTTTGAGAGAAAAACCTTCTATTGAGTGACCATCAAACGATCCTGCAATTGGTATCAGAGCTCCAGGCTCTTGATTGTGAGATGTTACCATCCAAATCAACCTGTTTTTCACTCCTCACTACAAACCACTCACTCAAATGGCCGCTTCCTCCAAGGCTGATATGGAAACCAGTACCATGACCAAGTCCCCACTGATCACCCCTGAAGACTTTGACACATGGTGCACTAGAATGGAAGGCTTCATCAAGTGTCAAGACTCAAGGATGTGGGACTCCATTGTCAATGGTCCCTTCATACCAAGCACTACTTCTGCTACTGGTAATCGTATCATTCCAAAAGATGTTGATGATTACTCAGAAGAAGATAGGAAGAGAATAGAGCTAGATCAAAGGGCTATGACTTCTTTCCAAACTGCTCTCCCCAATTCCATCTACCGAGGCTTCAAGAAGTGCAAGACAGCCAAAGATTTATGGGATGCATTGAAGCTTATGTATGAAGGATCCAAGGAAACCCAAGAGAACAAGAAGGATCTTTGAAGCAGTAGTTTGAGAACTTTACTTTCAAGGCTGGTGAGACCTTGACTCAACAATACTTTAGGTATGTTGAGATAGTAGATACTCCGGTGGATATTGGAGTAGCTCTTGAGAATAGAGACATAGTTAGGAAGTTCATGTCTTAAGATAGTAGATACTCTGGTGGATATTGGAGTAGCTCTTGAGAATAGAGACATAGTTAGGAAGTTCATGTCTTCCCTTCCTAAACTATGGACACATTATTGTGTTGTAATCAAGAGAACTTCGGACCTGAAGACTCTTACTCTCACAGAGTTGTATGGTATCCTAAGTGCATTCCAGATGGATATGAACATGCAGAACTCCTCTTGTCACTCCAATAACCAACTGAGTTCAGCCCTTCATGTGGTTGAAAGGGAAATCATAGAACCATAACATCAGTTGCTGTGTTACCCTGACAACTCACATAATGGACCCTACATTACTCTACCTGAGACTCCAAATTCTCAAAAGGTTCAAGACAATTCCTTTCAGGATAGTTATGCCTTTGTCTCTAGAAGTGGACACTCTGGTGATTTTTAATATTGCTTTGATGATCTTGAGTGCTTCAGTCCAGATGACGTGGAGTATGTGGACATTGTCCAACAGATGGCTCTTTTAACTTACAGAGCGAAGAAGTTCTTCAAGAGAACTGGAAGGCAATTCCCTCAAAACCCAGCCAACAGCAAGTTTGGGTTTGATAAGAACAAAGCAAAGTGTTACAATTGCAACCAACTAGATCACTTTGCTAGGGAATGCAAGGCTCCCAAGAACAACCGGGAACCCCACAGGCCTCCACACATCCCACTGCTTCAAAGCATGAAGAGAAGTCAACTGAAACAGCTGCAGTAGCTCAAGAAGTTGACTGGAGCTTCATGGTACAGGATGTGACTCCCGCTCAAGCACTCATGCCCGGAACGGATGATGATCAGGTATATGAACATCTTTGTACTGCTGCCTGTATTGCTAAAGTTAAACTCTATAAGGATTACATTTTGGAAATCAGATCTAAAGTTGAGTCTTTAAATGTGTTAAAATCTGATTTTAATAGAGCTGAATCTGACTATCAAAAGAAAATTGAAGAGTTAGGGAAAACTGTGTCTCTTTTAAAACATGAAAAGACCAACTATAAGACTCAAATTAAAGATCTGATATCCAAACTATCTGAAGTTCAAGCCCAGTTGGTCACTGATGAGGCTCAGGCCAGGAAGCAAGCTATTGCTGAGCAAAACTTCCAAACTATTCTTGCATCATCCTCTCATTCCAAAATGTTTTATCAAAACAAAGAAGGGTTGGGAACCAATGAAATAGCTCCACCACACTCTTATGAGTCTATTAGACTACCTAGATGTGGTACTGAAGAGCAAGAGGTTCCAACTGCTGACCCTTCTCCATTGGAACGAGAGGAGGAGGCAAAAATAGTGGCCACCACAGGGGAGAAACAGGAGGATACACACATCTCCAAATGTGAAGACCAAATCCTAACCACCAAGGCAAGAAGAAGCAGAGCTAAAGCTGCTAGAAGGACTATCAAGAAGGTTGCAGAGTCCAAGCTTAAGATTGACCCTAAGCAAAAGGGTGTCTTCATTTCTGCCGGATTCCAAGTGGTAGGTACTTCTGATTCAGGAAAGGAGTGTAATACCAGCACTCCTGTCCTACCGAAGGATCAGAAGTTGAAAAGGAAAGTTGCTGATGAAGAGAAGAAATCCATGAAACAGCAACCTGCAAGTTCCCAGAAGGCTAGCATTGCATGCATAATGTGTGGTCTTCACAACCACATGGCTAAAGATTGTTACTACAATCCAGCAAGCACACATTATGCAAATAATGTTAGAAAAGAAGGAGTCAGAGAAGGTTTCTCAGTTGGACCATTTCAAAAGGTCCAAATGATGAAGAAGGGAAAGTTGGTCTCAGAAGCCAAGCTGCTTTCGGAAGAAAGTACTTCTTCCAAAGGAAAAATGGCTTCGGAAGCCAAAGCTTCTAAGGTTCGGAAGAACAAGAAGGCTCCCTTGAAACCATCTCAGAAGAAAACTACTTCGGAAGAAAAGGTGGTGAAAGCTTTTTCCGAAAAGAAAGAAGCTTCGGAAGAAGACCATGCTGCAAAAGCTGCAACAAGCTCATCCTCAAAGATCAACCAAGGGATGGATTGGAAGATCAAGGAAGATGCTGCAGCCCAAACCTCTTCTTCAACAACCTATATTGAACCCCAATGCATATCTTTTGTTTCAATTATGTCACTATCTTTGGAAGAGCCCAAGACCAGCAAGGCTTGGGCTTCCAAACAAAAGTAACCATCTCATCTTATGTGCAGGGACATCCATTGACAAGAACAACAATGTATGGATTGTAGATAGTGGATGCTCCAGGCACATGACAGGGAACAGATCTCTCCTTCAACAATTCCAGAACTTTGATAGAGGGCCTGTCCAATTTGGAGGTGAGGCCGGAGGATATATTCTGGCAGAGGAAGTATATCCAATGGCAGAATAAACATTGACAAAGTTCACTTTGTCAAACAGCTTGAACACAATCTGTTAAGTGTTTCTCAATTCTGTGACCAAAAGCATCAAATGCTTTTCACAGAACATGAGTGCATTATCCTCAAACCAGGGATGACAATTCCTCCGGAATTGGTGCTTCTTAGATCTCCCAGGAAAGGGGATATGTACAAGCTGAATATGAACAATCTTCTCCTATGGGTGAAGTATCATGCTTTCTTTCCAAAGCTGATAGTGATGAGTCAACACTATGGCATAAACGTATGTGTCATGTGAATTTTAAAACAATGAATAAATTGGCTAAAAACAACTTGGTACATGGTTTGCCTAAAAAGGAATTTTTCTGCAAAGATAACTGTGTTGCATGTCTGAAAGGGAAACAACACAGGTCATCTCATAAATCCAAATGTGTTAACTCCATCACTACCCCATTACACTTATTGCACATGGATCTCTTTGGTCCCACAAGTATAATGAGCATTGGAAGGAAATCATACTGCCTTGTGATTGTTGATGATTTTACAAGATTTACATGGGTATTCTTTTTAAGAAGTAAAGATGAAACGGCTGAAACTTAAAATCTTTTATTCTTAAAATAGAAAATCAAATTGATCACAAGGTTAAGATCATTAGAAGTGATCAAGGGACTGAGTTTTAGAACTTTGTTCTTGACTCATTCTGTAACTCAAAAGTGATTGCCAGACAACATAGTGCTCCCAGAACTCCTCAACAAAACGGTGTTACTGAGAGGAGGAATAGGATACTTATTGAGGCTGCTCGGACCATGTTAGCCGATTCAAAGCTACCTCTAACATTCTGGGCAGAGGCAGTCAGCACTCCATGCTATGTGCAGAACAGGGTTCTTGTAATTAAGCCCTATGGAAAAACCCCTTATGAGTTATGGAACAAGAGGCCACGTTCATTGGCTTTCTAAGGTCCTTTGGCTGCAGGTGTACCATACTTAACACAAAGGACAACTTAGCAAAGTTTGCTGAGAAGTCGGATGATGCTATCTTTGTTGGATACTCTTCTAGCTCCAAAGCTTATAGAGTATACAACATCAAGAATCAACAATTTGAGGAGTCATCCAATATAGTTGTTAATGAGCACACTCCTTGTGTTCGGGGGAATGGACCTGATTATATCTTTGATTTAGAATTGTTTCCAAACTATTCTAAACAATCTTGTGAGAATGTTTCAGCTGGAACAGGTGCTCAAGGTGATGCTGATGCTGATGCAGATCAACTATTTGAGCTTCCCAGACCTCTTCCAAATTCTCCAAGAGCTGAAAGGCAACAAGCTTCAACCATTCACAGATCTGATAGTGTAACTATCTACAGGAATAGTGAAGCTTCAACAAGTGAATCACCTGACGAACCCCAAAGCTCTTCAGGTGATCCATTACAACACCAGGTCGAGGGAAGTAGTATTCTGAAGGAACAGGCAACTGTTAATACTACTTCACAACCAACCATTGATGATGTTTCTCAATCATTCAATCAGTCCTCATTGAATGACTTTGAAACAACAGCTGGACTGAGTGATCCAGTTCCTGATCAGAATATGTCCAACCTAGACTTATCTCTGAAACTGGAAGTGATTCCTCGCCTTAGGATTCACAACACTCATCCAACTGAGAACATCATAGGGAATGTCTCTGAGGGTGTGAGAACAAGAGGGCAAACCCATCATGGGAATGTCTGCTTGTACTCATGCTTTTTGTCTCGGATGGAACCCAAAAAGGTGGAAGATGCCTTAAAGGATAGTAGTTGGGTCGAATTGATGCAGGAGGAGCTGCTTCAATTCAGAAGACAAAAGGTCTGGAATCTATTCCCACTACCATCTGGTCAAGTACCCATAGGCACTAAATGGGTGTTCAGAAACAAGAAAGATGATAGAGGCTTGATTATCAAGAACAAGGCAAGATTAGTAGTTCAAGGGTATACTTAAGAGGAAGGAATCGATTATACTGATGTCTTTGCACCTGTTGCAAGACTTGAGGCAGTTAGGATCTTCCTTGCTTATGTTGCATCCAAGAACTTCACAGTCTACCAACTTGATGTCAAGTGTGCATTTCTATATGGGGATATAGATAGGGAAATCTATGTATGTCAACCTCCAGGATTTGAAGACCCACAGCACCCCAACTATGTGTGCAAACTGGATAAAGCTCTATATGGGCTGCACCAAGCACCTAGGCTATGGTATGAGACCTTGTCTCAGTTTCTCCTGAAGAATGGATACACTAGAGGTATCACTGACAAGACTCTTTTCATCAGAAAGAGTGGAGAAGACATATTGCTCGTTCAAGTCTATGTTGATGACATCATATTTGGTTCTTCAAATGACCAAATGTGCAAGGACTTTGAGAGCATTATGAAGCAGAAATTTGAGATGAGTTCCATGGGATAAATGGACTTTTTCCTTGGAATTCAGGTGAAACAGATGAAGGAAGGGTTCTTCATAAGTCAATCTAAGTATGTCTCAGACATCTTAGATAGATTTGAAATGAAGGACAGTAAACCAGCCAAGACACCTATACCCAGAAACCATAATCTTTGCCCTGACCTTGAGGAGGAGGATACTGATCAACATCAGTATAGAGCAATCATTGGTTCTCTGATGTATCTCACTGCTAGTAGACCAGATATCATGTTTGCCACATGCATTTGTGCAAGATATCAGGCTGCTCCCAAGGTGTCTCACCTAGCCGCTGCAAAGAGAAGCCTCAGATACCTTAAAGGAGCACCTAAACTAGGACTCTGGTATCCAAGAAATAGTGATTTCAATGTCTATGGATACTCTGACAGTGACTATAGTGGCTGCAACATTGACAAGAAATCAACATCAGGAGGATGTCAATTTCTTGGTGGAAAGATTATCTTATGGCAATGCAAGAAACAATCCTGTGTCTCTACATCAACTGCTGAAGCTGAATACATTGCTGCTGCTAGCTGTTGTGCTCAACTGCTATGGATTCAAAATCAAATGTTAGACTATGGATTCAACTTCATGACTACTCCTATCCATATTGACAACAATAGTGCTATCTCCATTACTGAGAATCCGGTGAAGCACTCCAAGACAAAGCACATTGATATCAGGTATCATTTCATTAGAGATATTCATGAGAAACATCTGATAAAGTTAATCAAAGTTGACTCAAATGAACAATATGCTGATTTGTTCACAAAGACATTTGATGAACAAAGATTTAAGTATCTCATATCAGCTATTGGGATGATAAACATTGATTAACTACCTCTTTTGAAAAGTTTTTTAAATGTGTAATGTCTTGTGTCAATACAATTTAAGCCCTGTTACAAAAGATCATTAAATTATTCCAAGTGTAAATTCTTTCCGAAGAGGAATTAATACTCGGAAGATGTTCTTGAATATCTTCCGAAGTCAAATTCCTCAACGGAAATTTTCTTCTCGGAAGAGTTTTTGGTCTCGGAAGAAGCGATTGATTTTACATCAGATCTACTTCCGAAGCTTATATAACTCTCCATTCGGAAAGACAATTTTACCTTCGGAAGCAATGCCTTGCTTCAGAAGAGAAATTGCCTTCGGAAGACAATTACCTTCGGAAATGTTTTACCTTCAGAAGTAAAGGCTTTACTATGTAACGGATATCTTTTGGGCCCCACTCTGTAAAAGGTAAAGATTTTGCTTATGATGGTCAGATTATTTAAAATTATCCCTTGCCGCCACTGTCATTTCTCCGCCGTAAACCACCATACCACCCACAGTAACCCAAAACAGTTACCCTATTACTGCCACTACCATAATTCATCCCCTTTAAATAATCCAGACTGATCAAATTCATATTCTTTTACCAATTTATTGCCCTAACTATTCCCTTCACTGTCAAACCTGCAATTTCACCCAAATTCAAGCTTACTTTCTCTGCAATGGCGCTAAACCCTCAGCACAACCAAGTCGCATTACTTGATTCGTCAAGAGATGCTGACTTTACCCAAATAATCACCTTCTTATTGAATCCACCTATCTCACGGCGCCTACTGTTAACCCCAACGTCTACTCCAACCACATGATTGATTTTTGGAGTAACGGTCAAGCTGATGTTCTCAATGGGGTTCGCGTCCTGAGAACACGTATTTGCGGACAGGAGTTGATCATCACTGAAAAACTCATCAGGGAGCATCTCGAGCTTCATGATGATGGGGCTCCTACTGAATTCCCCAAAGAAGACGTGGATAGCACCTACATCCTAGTGGGATATGGTGGGGATGTGAGCAGGTCAACCGTTTACAAGTTTAACTTCTCTTATCATTGGAAATTCTTGCTGCATATTGTTCTGCACTGCCTATCCAACAAGTCAGGGGGATGGGATCAAATCCCATATGAACTAGGATGCCTAGTTCATGGGTTGGTGAGAGGTCTACGCTTCAACTACTCACGATTTATGTTGACCAACCTAATCGGCAATCTGAGAAGGGATACTTTCTTCATGTATCCCAGATTCATTCAACACATAATCAACTGTGAGCTGGAATCGAGGAAGCTTGTCTGTGCAGCTGCTGTTACTGTTCCCCAAGTGAGACCTACCATCTTCAAAACATTGAAGAAGATATCCATGAACTTCATTGGAAGGTACACTCCATTACCTCCAGAGATGACTGAGCGCATAGCTCCTGGTGACATCCTTGTTATCCCCACAGGTGATGAACCCACACCAGCAACTTCCACGACAAATGTCCCCACACCTTCTCTACCCATCAGAATCACTTACCAGAGACGCCCTAAACGAACCCTTATTCAATCTACTCTGATTGAACAAGCTCCTCCAGTTCAAACCAAAAGGGCTAGAGTGGAACCATGGGCTCCCACTCAGTTCGAGGTCACACCTTCCTTCACCATTGACCTCAATGTGGGTTTTGAGCCTCCTCAATCTCAAACCCAAGAGCCCGAACCCCAAGCCTTAAGCGCACAGGGTGAGTCTTTACACTCCCCGGTGCAGCCTTTTAGGGACAGCCCCACCATAGGCTCAATGCCTGTAGACATTGATCTAGGTCCCGGGTCAGTAGGTTTAACCTCCTTATCTTTCACTGCCCTTTATTCCGTACTGATGAAGAGATACATCTCTCCATGGCCATGAAGTTGATCTACAACACCCTCTGAAAGATCAACAGAGCCTAGAGAGATCCCTTGTCTCTAGCCCCCATCAGCAGCCAGCTACTGAGGTGAGTCCCACTGATGTGGAGGGGACTCATGTAGGCTCAGCTGCCACTACTCAGAGTCTCTCATTGAGCTCTCAGGACAGTGGTAACATCATTAGGACTGAGTCTACGGCAACTTTGCCTATTGACATCTCTGAAAAAGATGACTTTGAGCAAAGGTATCCAGGGTGCCAATAAGTCATATCTGGTGGTGAGACTGAGCATACTAGGTATGTTATCTCATCTCCCCGTGATTCTTCGCATGAAGATTAGGGAAGTATGCAACTCACACTTCAGTACTTGCTCTCTAAGGTCTCCAACCTGGAATCACAGGTGAGGATCTTAGAATCAAGGACTGCCACTCAGCAACTTGAGATTAACACTCTCAAGGCTAAACTAGCTGAGAAACAGACGGAGATGTCTGTTAGGCATGTACCTATTCAAGTCTCATTGACTTCTTCCTCTAGCTCATCTAGCTCTCAAGATGATGCTACCAAAAGGGGGAGAAAGTTCAGAGACAAACATCTGAGGAACCACAGACCCAGTCCTTTACTTCCCAACTCATCACACTACCTGAGTCATCTCAATCATTTCTAGAGATTGACTCAAAGATGCTTCATGATCTCTACAGACTTTTCATAAAGTTTGTATTGAGATCATCCTTAGAACACCCCAGCGCTGACACCACACTTATTTATTTTAGGGCTGAGGAGCTTCAAAGACTGACTGCACCTTCTACCACTGTGAAATAAGTTGGTCAACCTAAGGTCCACATGGATCCTGAGATTAACTTCGAAGGGGAAATGGGGACTGATGGCCCAGCAACTAAACAGATGGGATAGAACATGCAGCAGCCTCTTCTTCCGAAGCTCAGGCTGAAACTTCCGAAACTGACATTGAAGCCTCGGAAGAACAAGACAAGTCTTCCGAAGCTGAGATGGAAGCTACGGAAGGTCTGTTCCAAATGTCCGAGGAACTGACCATCACAGATGTTATTGCTGAAATAGCATCTGAGGTGAGCAGGGAGGACATTTCTGATATACCTCCATCACAAACACCAGCTGAACCTCTCTCTCAATCTGAACCCTCTATCCAAGAACCACCACAGTCCAGCTCTGTCAAAGACAAAGGCAAAAGGAAATTGACTGCGGAAGAGCTTCAGGAAGAGGAAAGAATTGAAAAGCTCAAGAAGAAAGGTAGGTTTCCTGCTGAGAAGCTGCTAGCTGCTAGTTCTAAGGCAGCTGCAGCTAATCAGGAGGAAATCAACAATAAGAGAAGGACAACACTCATTGACCAGCTCATCAGCCTAGGAGTTGCCAATAAAAGAAGTACTCCTGCTACCACTAGAGGAGTTGGTGCCTTTGGAGAGGTCATCCAGGCTAAGGCAAGAAGAAGAAGCCAGGTTGGCCTTGGAGAAGGAAGAAAAGGAACAAAGGGAAGCAGTCCTGCATCTGAGAGAGGCTAGGATTAAATTCCTACTCTCAAGAGGTTTTAGTCTTCCGGAACTGTCTCCACTAGATGATGACATGATCCTGCTGCTCCACAACAAAGAGCAGAATCAAATGGAGAAGGAAAGGAAGAAAGCTGCCAGGGAGAAGTTGAAGGAGAGGAAGCGGAGGGGGGAAGAAAAGGGGGTCACTGCCACCAAGAAGTCCAATGACAAAGCTTGGATGAAAGACTATCTCCGGGCTCATGGCTTCTCTGGTAGGCAGGTGGGACCTATGTCCGAAAGGACACTCCAGCGGATAGTCAGTGAAATAAAAGCTGACGTCTGTATGGGGAAAAGGAAGGAGATGTACAGGAGGGGACAGGGAATGGTCTTCACCCCAGCCACTCAACCATAGCCAACTACTAAACCGCAACCCACACCAAAAGAACCAATCCCATTTCCCATCAAAACCGAACCCTCTGATGAAACCTTCACCCTGAACCCATAACTCTACCCAAACCTACCACATCACCTCAACCACCCAAACTTCCAATCCTAAAACCCAAAACACAACCTAAAACTACTAAACCTAAACCTACCCAACAAAAACCAGGACCATCCCCTCAGCCTTCTCAACATCTTTCCTTTGAGGAGATAAAGGAGTTCAAGACTAGGCTCATCAACTGCATCACTATGAGCAGTATCTCCTGTGAGGGAGACCTTATCAACATCACCTATGTTGATAACTCTTCAAACTCCCTCACCCTAGGCCAATTTCTTAAGTTGCCTAGAGATACCTTGGGTCAGGCTGCAAGACTTCTTGGTCTCAACTTTGATACCCTCAATGCTGAAGAGAAGACACTAAGAAGGAAACTGGTGACTCTAATGGATACAAGAAAAGAGGACAGGATTTCTAGTCAATCTCCTGGACCTAGGAAAGCTATAATCCAGTGGAGGTTCGATGAACCTTCTCACAACTTTGTTGTGGAAAGGGAGAATAGGGAAACCAACGGCTCAATGCCACTTCTCTACTACATCTCAGCAGATTTGACATGAGCTTGCAGAGAGGCCATTCTCTAATCCCTCCAACTCTGAGACTGCTGCACACATCAGAAATCATATCCGCGGTCTCCACTTGCCTGAACTGAATACAAGAGCCAAGATTGAAGAAGAGTTGAAGTTGAAAAGATCGAAAGACAAGGAAAGACCAACCACCAAAGGCACAGCCTTTCTACAGATGGTGGAAGGTCCGAAATTGGAACCAATAGTTAGATGGGAACATGACTATAGTTCCCATCAACTAACTCTTTTCAGAGGGCCACAACAAAGGGTACACATAATTCAAGGTGACAGAGTGGAGGTTTTGTCTACCAAGGATTTGTACAAACTCCTCAGCACCACATCAGGAAAGAATGAAGACACTGATAAACACTTACTTTCAATGGTGCTGAGAGTTTTAAGAAGAAGAGGGAAGTGAGGTTTTGGTAGCATCAGCCTAGGGGGAGTTTGTTGGGTCATGATAAGGCTAGTGCAACCAAAACCACTTCACATAGTCATTTTGGTGCTACATTTAAGGGCTTCCGAAGCTAAGCATGAGATCTTTCGAGAGTCTGAAGAACAACAGCTGAAGTCAACAGCTGAAGACAACAGCTAAAGTCAACAGCTGAAGACAACAGCTGAAGTCAACAGCTAAAGACAACAGCTGAAGTCAACAGCTGAAGCCAAGAGCTGAAGACAAAGTCTGAAAGCTTACGAAGACAAAGTCTGATGAAAGAGTTGAAGACAAAGTCTGAAAGCTTCCGAAGACAAAGTCTAAAAACTTCCGAAGACAAAGTGTGATGAAAGAGCTGAAGACAAAGTCTGAAGACTTCCGAAGACAAAGTCTGAAGAAAGAACTGAAGACAAAGTCTGCTTTCGAAGACAAAGAAGACTCCAAGCCTCGGAAGAAGCAGTCTTCCGAAGTATAAGTGGCTTCGGAAGAAGTTATTCTTCCGAAGCATTTTTATCCTTCGGAAGACATTGCTATGTCCAGTAGATATAAGTATGGTCCCTGACAGTCCGCTGCAGACCTCTGATACATCATGGCATCTTCCTAAAGAGCCATGTTGTTGACCATACTTTATTATACTGTTCACCTTTTTATCATAGTACATGTTACCAACTTTGGTTGGTGACAAAAGGTAAGTCAGGGACATATCCTGACTACCAACTCTCAGGCAAAATGTCTGAAAGACCTCACCTAGAGTCTTGTAGTATAGATGTTTGGTTAGAGGTTTCCAGCTGGTATCAACGTATATCCGGCTGTAGGTAGTATTATATATATCTTCTCCTTGTAACTCATTAGATAAGTGATTTGAGTCCAAGAGTCTTGTAATCCTTTGAGTTGAGAAGCAATATATAAAAGTACCTTAAAAATTTACATTCTGTGTTTATTTACTGCTTGTTACTTGTTATATTATGATCAACTCTTCATAGACTCTTGCTGAGTGTTGTTCAAGGTGAGTTTGAGAGAAAATCTTTCTGTTGAGTGACCATCAAACGATCCTGCAAGATCCCTCCATATAGAAAATATAGAAAATAGATGGAACAACCATTGTCACCCTAATAACAAGGAAATATGCTATGCAATAATATCACACAAAGAGCTTTGGTCTTTAGCTTTTGTAAAGCTTTCCTTTAAAGATCTTTTATTATAGTATAATTGAAAACTAAACTTTGTTACATTTGTCCGAGTTCACCCACCTTTTGCTTAGTAGGTATGATAAATTACGTAACGTAAGGCTCTGTTTCGGAAGAAATCAGAAAACATAATTTTTAAATTTTAAACAACCATTCATTCATAATAACAAAATTTACGCACTATTACATAATAAATTGTTTTAAATAAATAAGTAGAAACTTTGACTAAACATTTTCTTTATTAGAACGCCAATTTTGAAGATTCCGGGTAGCTACTCAATCCATGCCAAGTTAACAGTTTTAATTGTTCCGTATACTTGTCAAACTAATATGTATAAAACATCAGTGTTGTCGAATGAATTCTACATTTAACTTTAAGATCTATACCTTAGCTAATCATACTTCATCATGTACCATTAGTACACACGTGATCATACTTTAATTTTAATTGTTACTTTTGTATTAACTATCTTTTTAGCTTTAACTATCACTTGAGCTTTATCAATCTATCTTTAGCCATACTTTAGCAATTACATTACTTCATTCTTTCTTTAGCCTTTAATTTATCAGTATCTTTGAACTTGTACAAGTATAGAGCTACTTTATCCTAGAGCTAGAAATACATTACTAAGCTCCTATTAGGTAAACATACACGATACGGCTTCTATCAAGGTGAGTATGTAGAGCCAAGGCTCATATCAGGTAAGGGGCTGTTTGGTAGCCTCTTAATGGTTCCATTAAGAGGCTACCTCTGAATCATTAAGAGCCTTGAGTGTTTGTTTTAGAAAAAAAAAAAGCTCTGAACTGAACCATTCAGTGCTGAATGGTTCAGATTTGGGAAGACGCTGAATGAAACTTGAGACACAAATACCCTCACAAACCTAACCCCCATCTTCAACCTTCATTCCCGTCATCCCCCACCCCCACCCCAGCACCGGCGACGTCTTTCACCGTCGGCCGGCCAGACCTTAGCCAGCCCTCCCCCGACGACCTCCGACCGCAGGCCCGCAACATCGCCGTCATCCGCTATCCCGTCTCCGCAGAAAGCAGCAAGAAAGCAACCCCGATCTCCGATTCACCTTCGATCATCGACTGCCCCGATCACCGATTCACCTTCGATCATCGACCGTAAGCAAGAAGCTGCGGCCCCGATCATCGACCGTAAGAAAGCCGCAGGAAACCAGCAAGAAAGCAGCCCCGATCATCGGCCGTAAGCAAGAAGCTGCGGCGGCGGCGGCCGCCGCGTCCGGCGTCGCCTTCGATCACCTTCGATCCCCCGACGACCTTCGATCACCTTCGATTCACCATCCCCGCACACAGCCTCCGACCTTCAACTTTCTCCTTCGACCTTCGATCGCCATCCCCGCCCACAGCCTGTAATCCTACAGAAGCTTTTTATTAGAGATGAAAATGAAGATCGAATGGATCTAGAGAGAAAGAGTGATGATGATGATGATAAGAGATGAAAATGAAAGCTAGTCAATTATTTTTGTAGTATCAAACGAGAATATTCAGGAGAATATGATTGTAGTATTTTTGACAAAATGGTAACAATGATGATCAATTTGTTCATGATATAGAATGGAGTTCACAAGGCATTAATTATATGAATAATTTACGTGATGAGATAGCTAGTCAATTATTTTCAATTGATTAATATTTGAATTACTTTGTAATTGGATATTAGTATGTTGTATTCGAAATATTTTGATTTTGAATTTTAATATGTTGTATTTTGTTAACCTACTGATCATTCACGTACAGTCATTCAGACATCTAACCAAACAGATACATTTTATTCAGCCCAAAATAATTCAGAGGGGTAAAATTGTCATTTTGTACAGTCATTCAGAGATTCAACCAAACAGCACATTTTGGTTCAGCACTTACTGGTTCAGAGCCTCTTAACCATTCAGAGCTCTTAACCATTCAACACTTAATGATTCAGATCCTACCAAACAGCCCCTAAGTGTTACACTAAGTACAACTTCTTTTTGGTAAGAATGCATAAGGAAATTCTCCTATCAAGTGAATGTGCACATCCCAACTCTAATACCAAATCTATCACCAAAGTGGCAAATTGGCAGCCGTGACTCACTCATGTTTTACATAGAATACCAAATGTTAGTTTCCTCTCATGTTGAAGATTTACATAGGATCAACCAAAACAATGAGGGTATCATGGATGCCTTTACATACGTCGATCGATGATACACCAGAGGTCCAGACTTGTGTGTTGTCATATGTTCATACAAACTTTGTAATGTATGGCCCGGATATTGTTTAATATTTTGCAAGAACGTACTATTTATGGTCTTGTTGAAGGCGAGTTTCTTACAACACTTTAGCCAACCAAAGAGGTACATGAGAACTATATATCTAAAACCTTTTTAACCATTTAAATTATATTTTTATACATTATAATCCGATATAATAATAGATTGACAAATTCCAGCAAACACGCGCAAAGGGACATGGAAATCAATTTCGAAAGTATTGTCCGGCGCATAGAATGGTGCATGTGGCCAACCGCTAACCACCGGTCCAACTCCATTATGCAATTCAATTGTGACTTGTGCTCATGCCCAACTAAGGTCAATTCATCCTACCTTACAACAATTTAATATAAGGTTATTGTATATTTGTGTTTAATTTTAAAATATCATGGTATATATGTATATATATACATCGTTAAGGTATTTATCATTAACATACCAACGTTATATAAACCATCACAAGATGATCGAAAGGTCTTTTAGGAGATCCTGATGCAAACCTTTTCTAGTTAAACATCTTATATTGTCATCGCCTTTAGAAAAGTATCAACTCTATAAGAATCTACATAAAGATAATCAAGTTTGAGTTGTCTTATGTAATCTGTTTTGAAAAAGATAACGTATTTGGGCTAATATATTCAGTCTGATCAATAAGTGGATGTTGCTCTAACGTAAGATAAGCGTTCAAAAAATTTATATCTTGTACTTTATGTTTTATATGATCAACAAACATTTCATAACCCATTAACATTTTATGACTGGTCAACGCACTTAGCTTATTTACAACTCACAACTTATTTACAACCCATATATGTCATGTTTTCACTTGCCAATTTATTTAAATAAACAGGTTACACGCATCGTGTTGGGGTTAAATGATCTTAAGTGTGTTTTGGGTAGCATTAATAAATTTGACAGAAAAATATATAGGTAGTGTTCGGGTAATTATTAAATGTCATTTTATCAACCCGACATGATTACCAACCCTTGATAAAATGATTCCTGTCATTTATACTTTGCGGTACACCAATCATATGTCGTATGCACTGTGATTTTTATGCAACACTTAACGTGTGGTTGGTTTCAAGGTTGCCCTTGTTGAGTTGTTGGTACCATTTATGAGCTCAAGTGGACTTACTTTGATGCACATACAAAAAAATAGAGCATGAATCAAAGAAACAATAAAGTATTTACTTTAAATAATAAACAATATCTTGGTTCCTTTAAAATCGCATAAATTTGAAAAATAAAAAACGAAGTTAGACTACACCATAACACCAATTAACTGTTTGCATCTTGGCAGTTTTGTACGCCCAAGAAGCATGTTTCTCTTTCTCCAGCTGCGTTTTTGCTTGTGATTTTTTACGTTTCGTTAACGTTCGGTGTCAGATGTAGTAAAATTCGAGGTACACAAATTGAATTATTCGAACTATACAGCTTGTTGTAATTCGGCACAGATTCGAATAAAACTATGTGAATTCAAATTCATGTCAAATTTGAGAATTAAATTCATGTCAAATTTGAGAATTATTTAATTCTCAAATTAAATTCATGTCAAATTTGAGATTTTATTAGATATAAATTTGAAATTCGAACTCAAGTTGATTTTATTCGAATTAAACCGATAAAAAAATTAATTTTTAATATTCATGCAAACTTGAAACATTTAAATGTCAGATAACCAAATGCTAATTTGTAAAACAAAAATACAACTTCAAACTAGTAAATGATAAAATGTTCAAACTAAGTGGCAATAACAACATCCAAAACATTCAAAGTGATAAATAAGTACATTCAAAACATTTATAGTGATGTGTCAACATTCGAGGATGCTTTTTATTATTTACCGGAACATTCAAAGTGACAAATGTCAACATTAAACATTCTATCGTTTCTAGAAATTTAGTGATTTTGGGTAAGTGATTAATGGGTTAAATATTGAATGTAAAGATTTTAAAGTAATAAGTAATAGTTAAGGATCATAGATGTAAGGACAACCCGTTTAATTTTTGAAAGTTAAGGAACATATATTTAATCGGCATAACACAAACTTAGCCTTTTTAATTTGATATGATTAGTTTTTCATCAATGTTTCTTAAATCTTTAAAAAACTACAACAGTTTATTTCAAAACTCTATAAAAGATGTATATTTTTCAATATATAAAATCAAAAAGCATTTTTAATGAATTTTTTTTTTGAAAATAGGTTAATTTTTAAAAAATGGTTGACATTAAGGGTTTCTCTTGAAAAATTTTGAAAAAAGGGTCCCCGTCATTGTGGATGGCGGGTTATGCAAGGGTTTCACGGGTTCCGCAGAACCCGCCATTGGGGTTGGCGGGTAGTATCATTCTCACAGAACCCGCCAATGATGCAGGTGGGTATTACATTCAAACCCAGAACCCGCCGGTGTGGTGGGCGAGTTCTGGCCCACTTTAAATTCCACCACTCAATTTACTTACCAACGTATGCATTTACTCCGTTTTTCATTCACATTTCATCCTGCAGGATCGTTTGTTGGTCACTCAACACATGATTTTTCTCTCAAACTCACCTTGAACAACACTCAGCAAGAGTCAATGAAGAGTTGATCACAATATAACAAGTAACAAGCAGTAAATGAACACAGGAAGTAAATTTTCAAGGTACTTTTATATATTGCTTCTCAACTCAAAGGATTACAAGACTCTTGGACTCAAATCTCTCTACCTAATGAGTTATACAGAGAAGATATATATAATACTACCTACAGCCGGATATACTTTGGAAACCTCTAACCAAACATCTATATTACAAGACTCTAGGTGAGGTCTTTCAGACATTTTGTCTGAGAGTTGGTAGTCAGGACATGTCCTGACTTACCTTTTGTCACCAACTAAAGTTGGTAACATGTACTATCATAAAAAGGTATACAGTAGAATAAAGTATGGTCAATAACATGGTTCTTTAGGAAGAAGCCATGCTGTATCAGAGGTCTGCAGCGGACTGTCAGAGACCATACTTATGTCTACTGGACATAGCAGTGTCTTCTGGAGGATAAGTTTCTTTGGAAGAATAACTTCTTCCGAAGCCACTTATACTTTGGAAGACTGCTTCTTCCGAGGCTTGGAGTCTTCTTCTGTCTTTGGAAGTAGACTTTGTCTTCAACTCTTTCTTCAGACTTTGTCTTCGGAAGTGTTCTTCAGATTTTGTCTTCGGAAGTGTTCTTCAGATTTTGTCTTGAAAGTGTTCTTCAGACTTTGGAAGATCTCATACTTAGCTTCGGAAGCCTTTTGAGTGTAGCACCAAAATGACTATGTGAAGTGGTTTTGGTTGCACCAGCCTTATAATGACCCAACAAACTCCCCCTAGGCTGATGCTACCAAAACTTCACTTCTCTCTTCTTCTCAAAACTTTCAGCACCAAGGATAGTAGATATTTATCTGTGTCCTTGTTCTTCCCTGATGTGGTGCTGAGAAGTTTGTACAAATCCTTGGTGGACAGAACATCCAGTCTGTCACCTTGGATTATATGTACCTTTGTTGTGGCCCTCTGAAAAGAGTTAGTTGATAGGAACTATAGTCATATTCCCATCTAACTATAGGTTCCAATTCTTGACCCTCCACCATGTGTAGAAAGACTGCACCCTTGGTGGTAGGTCTTTCCTTGTCTTCCTGTCTTCTCAACTTCAACTCTTCTTTGATCTTGGCCTTTGCAGTTAGCTCGGCTAGATGAAGACTACTGAGATAGTTTCTGATGATAGCAGCAGTCTCAGAGTTGGAGGGGCTGGAGAATGGCTTCTCTGCAAGCTCAGCAATGTCAAATCTGCTAAGATGCAGTAGAGAAGTGGCATTAAGCCTGTTAGTTTCACCATTCTCCCTTTCTACAAAAAAGTTGTGAGAAGGTCATCGAACCTCCACTGGATTATAACTTTCCTAGGTCCAGGAGACTGACTAGGAATCCTATCCTCCTTCCTTTTATCCAGTAGAGTCGCCAGTTTCCTTCTTAGTCTTTTCTCTTCAGCATTGAGTGTATCAGAGTTGAGACCGAGAAGTCTTGCAGCCTGGCCCAAAGTACTTCTAGGCAACTCAATAAATTGACCTAGAGTAAGGGAGCTTGAAGAGTTATCAACATAGGTGATGTTGATAAGGTCTCCCTCACAGAAGATGCTGCTCATAGTAGTGCAGTTGATGAGCCTTGTCTTGAGCTCCTTTATTTCCTCAAGAGAGAGATGTTTAGAAGGCTGAGAGGATGATCTTGGTTTCTGTTAGGTAGGTTTAGGTTTAGTGGTTCTAGGTTGTGTTTTGGGTTTAAGGATATGAAGTTTAGGTGGTTGAGGTGATGAGGTAGGTTTGGGTAGAGTTGTAGGTTCAGGGGCGTAGGTTTCATCTGAGGGTTCGGTTTTGATAGGAAATGGAATTGGTTCTTCTGGTGTGGGTTGTGGTTGAGTGGTTGGCTATGGTTGAGTGGCTGGGGTGAAGACCATTCCCTGTCCCCTCCTATACATCTCCTTCTTTTTCCCCATACAGATGTCAGCTTTTATTTCACTGACAATCCGTTGGAGTGTCCTTTCGAACATAGGTCCTACCTGCCTACCAGAGAAGCCATAAACCTGGAGATAGTCTTTCATCCAGGGTTTGTCATTCAACTTCTTTGTGACAGTGACCCCCTTTTCTTCCTCCTTCCGCTTCCTCTCCTTCAACTTCTCCCTGGCAGCTTGCTTCCTTTCCTTCTCCATTTGATCATGCTCTTTGTTGTGGAGCTGCAGGATCATGTCATCATCGTGTGGAGATAGTTCAGGAAGACTAAAGCCTCTTGAGAGTAGGAATTTGATCCTAGCCTCTCTCAGCTGCAGGGCTGCTTCCCTTTGTTCTTCTTTTTCCCTCTCC
The DNA here is from genome assembly GCA_024085815.1 of Flaveria linearis. NCBI lineage: Eukaryota > Viridiplantae > Streptophyta > Magnoliopsida > Asterales > Asteraceae > Flaveria > Flaveria linearis. The sequence goes on from CM044009.1 coordinate 54,327,058, forward strand.
AAGGCCAACCTGGCTTCTTCTTCTAGCCTTAGCCTGGTTGTCCTCTCCAAAGTCACCAACTCCTCTAGTGGTAGCAGGAGTACTTCCTCATTGGCAGCTCCTAAGTTGATGAGCTGGTCAATGAGTGTTGTCCTTCTCTAAGTGTTGATTTCCTCCTGATTGGCTGCAGCTGCCTTAGAACTTGCAGCTAGCAGCTTTTTAGTGGGAAACCTACCTTTCTTCTTGAGCTTCTCAATCCTTTCCTCTTCCTGAAGCTCTTCCTCAGTCAATTTCCTTTTGCCTTTGTCTTTGGCAGAACTTGACTGTGGTGGTTCTTGGATAGAGGGTTCAGATTGAGAGAGAGGTTCAGCTGGTGTTTGGGATGGAGGTATATCAAAAATATCCTCCCTACTCACCTCAGATGCTATTTCAGCAATAACATCTGTGATGGTCAGTTCCTTGGAAATTTGGAACAAACCTTCCGCAGCTTCCATCTCAGCTTCGGAAGACTTGTCTTGTTCGTCCGAGGCTTCAATGTCAGCTTTGGAAGTTTCAGCTTGAGCTTCGGAAGAAGAGGCTGCTGCAAGTTCTGTCCCATCTGTTTTAGTTGCTGGGCCATCAGTCCCTATTTCCCCTTCGAAGTTAATCTTAGGTTCCATGTGGACCTTAGGTTGACTAACTTCGTCCACAGTGGTAGAAGGTGCAGTCAATCTTTGAAGCTCCTCAGCCCTAAAATATATGAGTGTGGTGTCAGGGCTGGGCTGTTCTAAGGAGGATCTCAATACAAACTTTGTGAAAAGTCTGTAGAGATCATGAAGCATCTGTGAGTCAATCTTCAAAGTTGATTGAGATGACTCAGGTAGTGTGATGAGTTGGGAAGTAAAGGACTGGGTCTGTGGTTCCTCAGATGTTTGTCTCTGAACTTTCTCCCCCTTTTTGGTAGCATCATCTTGAGAGCTAGATGAGATAGAGGAAGAAGTCAATGAGACTTGAATAGGTACATGGCTAACAGACCTCTCCGTCTGTTTCTCAGCTAGTTTAGCCTTGAGATTGTCAATCTCAAGTTGCTGAGTGGCTGTCCTTGTCTCTAAGATCCTCACCTGAGATTCCAGGTTTGATGCCTTAGAGAGCAAGTACTGAAGTGTGAGTTACATACTTCCCTCATCTTCATGTGAAGAATCACGGGGAGATGAGATAACATACCTAGTATGTTCAGTCTCACCACCAGATGTGGCTTCTTGGCACCCTCGATACCTTTGCTCAGAGTAATCTCTTTCAGAGATGTCAATGGGCAAAGTTGCCATAGACTCAGTCCTAATAATGTTACCACTGTCCTGAAAGCTCAATGAGAGACTCTGAGTAGTGGTAGCTGAGCCTACATGAGTCCCCTCCACATCAGTGGGACTCACCTCAGTAGCTGGCTGCTGATGGGGGCTAGAGATAAGGGATCTCTCTTGGCTCTGTTGATCTTTAAGAGGGTGTTGTAGATCAACTTCATGGCCATGGAGAGATGTTATCTCTTCATCAGTACGGAGTAAAAGGTCAGTGAAAGATAAGGAGGTTAAACCTACTGACCCGGGACCTAGGTCAATGTCTACAGGCATTGAGCCTATGGTGGGACTGTCCTTGAAGGCTACACAGGGGAGTGTAGAGACTCACCCTGTGGGCTAAAGGGTTGAGGTTCAGGCTCTTGGGTTTGAGACTGAGGAGGCTCAAAACCCACATTGAGTTCAAATGTGAAGGATGGTGTGACCTCGGACTGAGTGGGAGCCCATGGTTCCACTCTAGCCCTTTTGGTTTGAACTGGAGGAGCTTGTTCAATCAGAGTAGATTGAACAAGGGTTCGTTTGGGGCATCTCTGGTAAGTGATTTGATGGGTAGAGAAGGTGTGGGGACATTTGTGGTGGAGGTTGCTGGTGTGGGTTCATCACCTGTAGGGATAATAGGGATGTCACCAGGAGCTATGCGCTCAATCATCTCCCGAGGTAATGGAGTGTACCGTCCAGTAAAGTTGGTGGACACCTTCTTTAATGTCTTGAAGATGGTAGGCCGCACTTGGGGAACAGTAAGAGCAGCTGCACAGACAAGCTTGCTCGGTTCCAGCTCACAGTTGATTATGTGTTGAATGTATCTGGGATACATGAAGAATGTATCCCTTCTCAGGTTTCCAATCAAGTTGGTCAACACAAATCTTGAGTAGTTGAAGCGCAGGCCTCTCACCAACCCATGAACTAGGCATCCTAGTTCATATGGGATTTGATCCCATCCCCTGACTTGTTGGATAAGCAGTGCAGAACAATGTGTAGCAGGAACTTCCAATGGTATAAGAAGTTGAACTTGTAGACGGTTGACCTGCTCACATCTCCACCATATCCCATTAGGATGTAGGTGCCATCCAAGTCTTCTTTGGGAAACTCAGTAGGAACCCCATCATCATGAAGCTCGAGATGCTCCCTGATGAGTTGTTCAGTGATGATCAACTCCTGTCCACAAATGCGGGTTCTCAGGACGCGAACCCCATTGAGGACATCAGCTTGACCGTTATTCCAGAATTCAGTCATGTGGTTGGAGTACACGGTGGGGTTCACAGTAAGGGCCGTGAGGTAGGTAGATTCAGTAAGAAAGGTGATGATTTGGGTGAAGTCGGCATCTCTTGATGAATCAAGTAATGCGACTTAGTTGTGCTGAGGGTTTAGCGCCATTTCAGAGAAAGTAAGCTTGAATTGGGTGAAATTTTAGGTTTGACAGTGAAGAGAATAGTTAGGGAAGTAAATTGGTAAAAGAAGATGAAATTGATCAGCCAAGATTATTTAAAGGGGATGAATTGTGGTAGTGGCGGTAATAGGGTAACTGTTTAAGGTTTACTGTGGGTGGTATGGTGGTTTTCGGCTGAGAAATGACAGTGGCGGCAAGGGATAATTTTAAATAATCTGACCATCATGAGCAAAATCTTTACCTTTACAAAGTGGGCCCAAAAGATATCTGTTACATAGTAAAACCTTTACTTCCGAATGTAAAACATTTCCGAAGGTAATTGTCTTCCGAAGGCAATTTCTCTTCCGAAGCAAGGCATTGCTTCCGATGGTAAAATTGTCTTTCCGAATAGAGAGTTATATAAGCTTCGGAAGTAGATCTGATGTAAAATCAATCGCTTCTTCCGAGACCAAAAACTCTTCCGAGAAGAAAATTTCCATTGAGGAATTTGGCTTCGGAAGATATTCAAGAATATCTTCCGAGAGTTAATTCCTCTTCGGAAGGAATTTACACTTGGAATAATTTAAAGATCTTTTTTAACAGGGCTTAAATTGTATTGACACAAGACATTACATATTTAAAAAGCTTTTCAAAAGAGGTAGTTAATCAATGTTTATCATCCCAATAGCTGATATGAGAAACTTAAATCTTTGTTCATCAAATGCCTTTGTGAACAAATCAGCATATTGTTCATTTGAGTCATCTTTGATTAACTTTATCAGATGTTTCTGATGAATATCTCTGATGAAATGATACCTGATATCAATGTGCTTTGTCTTGGAGTGCTTCACCGGATTCTCAGTAATAGAGATGGCACTATTGTTGTCAATATGGATAGGAGTAGTCATGAAGTTGAATCCATAGTCTAACATCTGATTTTGAATCCATGGCAGTTGAGCACAGCAGCTAGCAGTAGCAATGTATTCAGCTTCAGCAGTTGATTTAGAGACACAGGATTGTTTCTTGCATTGCCATGAGATAATCCTTCCACCAAGAAATTGACATCCTCCTGATGTTGATTTCTTATCAATGTTGCAGCCACCATAGTCACTGTCAGAGTATCCATAGAGATTGAAATTACTATTTCTTGGATACCAGAGACCTAGTTTAGGTGCTCCTTTGAGGTATCTGAGGATTCTCTTAACAGCAGCCAGGTGAGACACCTTGGGAGCAGCCTGATATCTTGCACAAATGCATGTGGTAAACATGATATCTGGTCTACTAGCAGTGAGATACATCAGAGAACCAATAATTGCTCTATACTGATGTTGATCAGTATCCTCCCCCTCAAGGTCAGGGCAAAGATTATGGTTTCTGGGTATGGGTGTCTTGGCTGGTTTACAGTCCTTCATTTCAAATCTGTCTAAGATGTCTGAGACATACTTAGATTGACTTATGCAGAACCCTTCCTTCATCTGTTTCACCTGAATTCCAAGGAAAAAGTCCATTTTCCCATGGAACTCATCTCAAATTTCTGCTTCATAATGCTCTCAAAGTCCTTGCATATTTGGTTATTTGAAGAACCAAATATGATGTCATCAACATAGACTTGAACGAGCAATATGTCTTTTCCACTCTTTCTGATGAAAAGAGTCTTGTCAATGGTACCTCTGGTGTAGCCATTCTTAAGGAGAAACTGAGACAAGGTCTCATACCACAGCCTAGGTGCTTGGTGCAGCCCATATAGAGCTTTATCCAGTTTGCACACATAGTTGGGGTGCTGTGGGTCTTCAAAACCTGGAGGTTGACATACATAGATTTCCCTATCTATATCCCCATATAGAAATGCACACTTGACATCAAGTTGGTAGACTGTGAAGTTCATGGATGCAGCATAAGCAAGGAAGATCCTAACTGCCTCAAGTCTTGCAACAGGTGCAAAGACATCAGTATAATCGATTCCTTCCTCTTGGGTATACCCTTGAACTACTAATCTTGCCTTGTTCTTGATAATCAAGCCTCTATTATCTTTCTTGTTTCTGAACACCATTTAGTTCCTATGGGTACTTGACCAGATGGAATGGGCATAGATTCCAGACCTTTTGTCTTGTGAATTAAAGCAGCTCCTCCTGCATCGATTCAACCCAACTACTATCTGTTAAGGCATCTTCCGCCTTCTTGGGTTCTATCCGAGACAAGAAGCATGAGTACAAGCAGACATTCCCATGATGAGTTTGCCCTCTTGTTCTCACACCCTCAGAGTCATTCCCTATGATGTTCTCAGTTGGATGAGTGTTGTGAATCCTAAGGCGAGGAATCACTTCCAGTTGCAGAGATAAGTCTAGGTTGGACATATTCTGATCAGGAACTGGATCACTCTATCCAGCTGCTGTTTCAAAGTCATTCAATGAGGACTAATTAAATGATTGAGAAACATCATCAATGGTTGGTTCTGAAGTAGTATTAACAGTTGTCTGTTCCTTCAGAATACTACTTCCCTCAACCTGGTGTTGTAATGGATCACCTGAAGAGCTTTGGGGTTCATCAGGTGATTCACTTGTTGAAGCTTCATTATTCCTGGAGATAGTTACACTATTAGATCTGTGAATGGTTGAAGCTTGTTGCCTTTCAGCTCTTGGAGAATTTGGGAGAGGTCTGGGAAGCTCAAATAGTTGATCTGCATCAGCATCAGCATCACCGTGAGCACCTGTTCCAGCTGAAACATTCTCACAAATTTTGTTTAGAATAGTTTGGAAACAATTCTAAATCAAAGATATAATCAGGTCCATTCCCCTTAACACAAGGAGTGTGCTCATTTACAACTATATTGGATGACTCCTCAAATTGTTGATTCTTGATGTTGTATACTCTATAAGCTTTGGAGCTAGAAGAGTATCCAACAAAGATTGCATCATCCGACTTCTCAGCAAATTTGCTAAGTTGTCCTTTGTGTTAAGTATGGTACACCTGCAGCCAAAGGACCTTAGAAAGCCAATGAACGGTGGCCTCTTGTTCCATAACTCATAAGGGGTTTTTCCATGGGGCTTAACTACAATAACCTGTTCTGCACATAGCATGCAGTGCTGACTGCCTCTGCCCAGAATGTTAGAGGTAGCTTTGAATCAGCTAACATGGTCTGAGCAGCCTCAATAAGTGTCCTATTCTCCTCTCAGCAACACCGTTTTGTTGAGGAGTTCTGGGAGCACTATGTTGTCTGGCAATCCCTTTTGAGTTACAGAATGAGTCAAGAACAAAGTTCTTAAACTCAGTCCCTTGATCACTTCTAATAATCTTAACCTTGTGATCAATTTGATTTTCTATTTTAAGAATAAAAGATTTTAAAGTTTAGTTGTTTCATCTTTACTTCATAAAGAGAATACCCATGTAAATCTTGTAAAATCATCAACAATCACAACGCAGTATGATTTCCTTCCAATGCTCATTATACTTGTGCGACCAAAGAGATCCATGTGCAATAAGTGTAATGGAGTAGTGATGGAGTTAACACATTTGGATTTATGAGATGACCTGTGTTGTTTCCCTTTCAGACATGCAACACAGTTATCTTTGCAGAAAAATTCCTTTTTAGGCAAACCATGTACCAAGTTGTTTTTAGCCAATTTATTCATTGTTTTAAAATTCACATGACACATGCGTTTTATGCCCCCTTTCCTGGGACATAGTGTTGACTATCACTATTTGATGCTTTGGAAGAAGAAAGAAAGCATGAATTCAATTGTTAAGGAGAGATCCCAGGAGAAGCATTGTTCAAGCCTATTTAGAAGAGGTTTGGGCTGCAGCATCTTCCTTGATCTTCCAATCCATCCCTTGGTTGATCTTTGAGGAAGAGCTTGTTGATGCTTTTGCAACATGGTCTTCTTCCGAAGCTTCCTTTTTGGAAGATTCACCACCTTTTCTTCCGAAGTAGTCTTCTTCTGGGATGGTTTCAAGGGAGCCTTCTTGTTCTTCCCAACCTTAGAACCTTTGGCTTCCGAAGCCATTTTCCCTTTAGAAGAAGTACTTTCTTCCGAAAGCAACTTGGCTTCCGAGACCAACTTTCCCTTCTTCTTATTTTACCGTTTAAAATGGTCCAACTGAGAAACCTTCCCTGACTCCTTCTCTTCTAAAATTATTTACATAATGTGTGCTTGCTGGATTGTAGTAATAATCTTTAACCATGTGGTTATGCAGACCACACATTATGCATGCAATGTTAGTCTTCTGGGATTTGCAGGTTGCTATTTCTTGGATTTCTTCTCTTCATCAGCAACTTTCCCTTTCAACCTCTGATCCTTTGGTAGGACAGGAGTGCTGGTATTACACTCCTTTCCTGAATCAGAAGTACCTACCACCTGGAATCCAGCAGAGATGAAGACACCCTTTTGCTTTGGGTCAATCTTAAGCTTGGACTCTGCAACCTTCTTGGCAGTCCTTCTTGCAGCTTTAGCTCTGCTTCTTCTTGCCTTGGTGGTTAGGATTTGTTCTTCACAGGTGGAGATGAGTGTATCTTCCTATTTCTCCCATGTGGTGGCCACTATTTTTGCCTCATCCTCTAGTTCCAATTGAGAAGGGTCAGCAGTTGGAACCTCTTGCTCTTCAGTACCACATCTAGGTAGTCTAATAGACTCATAAGAGTGTGGTGGAGCTATTTCATTGGTTCCCAACCCTTCTTTGTTTTGATAAAACATTTTGGAATCAGAAGATGATGCAAGAATAGCTTGGAAGTTTTGCTTAGCAATAGCTTGCTTCCTGGCCTGAGCCTCAGTAGTGACCAACTGGGCTTGAACTTCAGACAGTTTGGATATAAGATCTTTAATTTGAGTCTTGTAGTTGGTCTTTTCATGTTTTAAAAGAGACACATTTTCTCTAACTCTTTAATTTTCTTTTGATAGTCAGATTCAGCTCTTTTAAAATCAGATTTTAAGATATTTAAAGACTCAACATCAGATCTGATTTACGTATTGAATCCTTATAGAGTTTAGCAATACAGGTTGGAGTACAAAGATGTTCATATACCTGATCATTAGCTGTTCCGGCCATGAGTGCTTGAGCGGGAGTCACATCCTATACCATGAAGCTCCAGTCAACTTCTTGAGCTATTGCAGCTGTTTCAGTTGACTTCTCTTCATGCTTTGAAGCTGAGGGATGTGTGGAGGCCTGTGGGGTTCCCGGGTTGTTCTTGGGAGCCTTGCATTCCCTAGCAAAGTGACCTAGTTGGTTGCAGTTGTAACACTTTGCTTTGCTCTTATCAAACCCAAACTTGTATTGCAGCTGTTTCAGTTGACTTCTCTTCATGCTTGAAGTTGTGTGGAGGCCTGTGGGGTTCCCGGGTTGTCTGGGGGAGCCTGCATTCCCTAGCAAAGTGACCTAGTTGGTTGCAGTTGTAACACTTTGCTTTGCTCTTATCAAACCCAACTTGTTGTTGCTGGGTTTTGAGGGAATTGCCTTCCAGTTCTCTTGAAGAACTTCTTCACTCTGTAAGTTAAAAGAGCCAGCTGTTGGACAATGTCCACATACTCCTCATCATCTGGACTGAACCACTCAAGATCATCAAAGCAATATTGAAAATCTCTAGAGTGTCCACTTCCAGAGACAAAGCACAACTATCCTGAAAAGAGTTGTGTTGAACCTTATGAGACTTTGGAGTCTCAGGTAGAGTAATGTAGGGTCCATTATGTGAGCTGTCAGGGTAGCACAACAACTGATGTTGTGGTTCTGTGATTTCCCTTTCAACCACATGAAGAGCTAAACTCAGTTGGTTATTGGAGTGACCAGAGGAGTTCTGCACGTTCCTCCATCTGGAATGCACTTAGGATACCATACAACTCTGTGAGAGTAAGAGTCTTAAGGTCCGAAGTTCTCTTGATTACAACACAATAGTGTGTCCATAGTTTAGGAAGGGAAGACATGAACTTCCTAACTATCTCTATTCTCAAGAGCTACTCCAATATCCACCAGAGTATCTACTATCTCAACATACCTGAAGTATTGTTGAGTCAAGGTCTCACCAGCCTTGAAAGTAAAGTTCTCAAACTGCTGCTTCAAGAATCCTTCTTGTTCTCTTGGGTTTCCTTGGATCCTTCATACATAAGCTTCAATGCATCCCATAAATCTTTGGCTGTCTTGCACTTCTTGAAGCCTCTGTAGATGGAGTTTGGGATGGCAGTTTGAAGACAAGTCATAGCCCTTTGATCTAGCTCTATTCTCTTCCTGTCTTCTCTGAGTAATCATCACAATCTTTTGGAATGATACGATTACCAGTAGCAAAGTAGTGCTTGGTATGAAGGGACCATTGACAATGGAGTCCCACATCCTTGAGTCTTGACACTTGATGAAGCCTTCCATTCTAGTGCACCATGTGTCAAAGTCTTCAGGAGTGATCAGTGGGGATTTTTTCATGGTACCGGTCTGATACCAATTGAAGGATCGTTTGTTTTGTCACTCAACAGATAGTTTTTTTTCTCTCAACTCACCTTGAACAACACTCAGCAAGAGTCAATGAAGAGTTGATCACAATATAACAAGTAACAAGCAGTAATGAACACAGGAAGTATTTTCAAGGTACTTTTATATATGCTTCTCAACTCAAAGGATTACAAGACTAAACAAAAACAAACAAACACACCAGTGTATCCCGCTGAAGAGCAGGGTCTGGGAGGGGTATGTGGTGGCAAGTCTTTCCTCTATCCTGAGAGATAGAGAGACCGCTTCCGAAGAGACCCCGACTCATTAACAAAGGCGGTAACCATACAATCATAATAATCATAATCGTAATAATCATAATACATATCATTCAACACATAGGTAACTATCGTATCACATGCAAAGTTAGATAGTGCGCGCATCATAGAAAGCGACATGTAACACCCAAACAGGGGAGATGACGCGGGAGGTTCCGCCACAAATCCCACCCACAAATCCCACTAAAAGTCCTTAATTTTATTCTACGCCTCCACTCACTCCTATCCTCGATCATGTGCTCAGAGAGGTGCAAGTCTATCATATCTCGCCTAATAATCTCATCCCAAGTCAACCTAGGTCTACCTCTACTCCTCCTACCCTCTATGCTGATATTCTCTACTGCTCTAACAGGTGCTGCCATCGTTCTCCTCTTCACGTGCCCAAACCATCTTAGTCTTCCCTCTTGTATTTTATCTGTGATACATGCCAATTGTATCCTCTGGCGAAAGACGTCGTTTCTGATCCTATCTAATCTTGTGTGTCCACACATCCACCTCAGCATTCGCATTTCTGCGACCTCTATTTGTCTTTCTTGCGATTTCTTTATAGCCCAACAGTCTGTGCCGTATAACATAGCTGGGCGTACTGCCATTCTGTATAGTTTTCCCTTTAGTTTTGGTGGGAACCTCTTATCACACAGAATCCCTGATGCTGCTCTCCACTTGCACCATCCTGATTGCACATGGTGGGCTACATCGCTGTGTATCTCTCCGTCTTCCTGTATATACGAGCCAAGGTATTTGAACCTACACGTCTGGGGGACCGCCCTGCCCTGTATATGATTTGGGTGTCCTCTTCGGCCTCACCACTAAAGTTACAATGCATGTATTCTGTCTTTGAGCGACTTATCGTTAGGCACCTGCGTTCTAGTGCTGCTCTCCACTGTTCTAATCTCTCGTTAAGCACCGTCTTAGATTCTGATATTAAGACAATATCATCCGCAAACAGCATACACCATGGGACTGGGTCTTGTATAGACTTGGTCATCTCGTCCAACACTACTGTGAAGAGGAATGGGCTCAATGCCGATCCTTGGTGTAGTCCCACTTCCACCGGGAAGAAGTCTGTGTCTCCGACAGGTGCTCGTACACACGTTTTTGCCCCGTCATACATATCCTGTATTATTTTGATATACCTCTCTGGTACCCTTCTAAGTCGTAGACTTTCCCAGATGAGTTTTCACGGCACACTGTCATAGGCTTTTTCTAGGTCAATGAATACCATATGTAGGTCGCTTTTCTTTTCTCTATATTTCTCCATTATCCTCCTTATGACGTGTATAGCTTCCGTCGTAGAGCGTCCTGGCATAAATCCAAATTGGTTTACCGCTATCTGAGTTTCTCGTCTAATTCTCGTGTCCACAATTCTTTCCCATAGTTTCATCGTGTGACTCAATAGCTTTATTCCCCTGTAATTTACGCAACATAGACATCTCCTTTTTTTCTATATATGGGTACTATGACACTGCTTCTCCACTGCTCTGGCATCTTTCTGTCTTAAAGATAGTGTTGAATAAGTCCGTTAGCCATTGTAGGCCCTCATCTCCAAGGCACCTCCACACTTCAATCGGAATGTTGTCTGGCCCCACCGCCTTAGCCCTTCCCATTTTCCTCAAAGCTCTCCTAACTTCATCGACTGTGATGCTTCTACAATAACACTTGTTTTGTTGCGTCGTTTGAGTGTTTCATCGATCTCCATTTGTTGATTACTGTTCGTCATGTTGAGAAGGTTGTCGAAGTAAGTTTTCCATCTCCCCTTGATGTCTTTCTCCCTCACCAAGACCTTACCATCCGCGTCCTTTATAAACTTCACCATTGTCAAGTCCTGTCTTCTACGTTCCCTTGCCTTGGCAATCTTAAACATTTCATGTTCACCCTCTTTCGTCTCTAGCCGCTTATACATCCTCTCGTATGCTGTGTTCTTTGCCTCTGACACAGACTTTTTCGCCTCTCGTTTAGCCTCTTTGTATTTATGTTTTAGCTCTACCCGTTCTTCCTCATTATTACAGCGTAAAAGCTCTCTAAAACTTTGTTGTTTAATTCTTATCTTCTCCTGTACATTTTCGTTCCACCACTAGGATTCCTATGACCGAGTGTCCTATTTGTTGTGGTCCCAAGCGTTTCTTTAGCTGCTTGAATGATTGTAGTTGCCATCGCCTCCCACTTTTGGTTGGCGTCTTCCTGTGGCCCGCTCAGGTTCATTGGTATGATTTTCTCTCTAAAGATGGTAATCGTTTCGTCTTTGAGTTGTCCCCATCTGATCGTAGGTCTATTTCTCTTAGTTGGTTGAACAATTGCTTTCTTCATTCGTAGATCTACCACCAACATGTGATGTTGAGTGAGTACTGTCTGTCCCGGTATTGTCTTGCAGTCCTTCCACGAGCTACGATCTTCTCTCCTCATCAACAAATAATCTATCTGTGTGTGTCTCCCGCCGCTGCTAAACGTAATTAGATGCGACTCTGGTTTCTTGAAGAACGAATTTATGATGCTTAGTTCATGCGCAAATGCAAAGTCAAGAAGTTCCCTACCGACGTCATTCCTCAGACCATACCCAAAGCCTCCATGCACCAACGGGAAATGATCGTTGTCCTTACCGATATGCCCATTAAAATCTCCTCCTATGCATATTTTCTTGTCGCGGTATGTCTCTCAAAACGTGGTCTAAACTCTCCCAGAACTTCTTTCTTTCTGTTTCCCTAATCCAACTTGTGGTGCATACGCACTAACTACAGCCACTACTTCGTCCCCTATTATTATCCTTAACAACATAAGTCTATCGTCGTATCTTCTAACCTCCACTACATTATCCTGAAGTTCTTTGGCAACTAGAAAACCTACTCCATTTTTTGTCCCATCTGACCCTGAATAACAAAGTTTATACCCATTACACTCCTTTGCCCTCCCACCCCGCCATCTAGTCTCCTGTAGGCATGCTATCTGAACCCTACGTCTCCTTAACACATCTATTAACTCTAATAACTTACCAGTAAGTGTTCCTACATTCCACGATACCAGTCGTAACCTATAACCCTTTTTCCCTGTATTTGCATCTCTCGTCACCGAACATGATGTAGGGGCAGCATAATGTTTCCTGTTATCTATTATACCTCACTCACTCAGCGTGACACGAAACACCTTAAAAAGAGGTTGCGACACTAATAAAGTATAAACAAAATAGTCAGTCACGCAAGATCAACAAACACAGGTAACACACAATCAAAACCAGCAGCAGAGATATATCAAGTCACAAGACACTATAACAGGCACAAGAATAGGGGATGGCTCTCCCTATTTAAACCAGGATGCTGGTACTCCTAACCCAGCCAAACAATCTAAACGAAAGAAATATAATTATATATTTTAGAGCAGACTACAAAGTTATTCTATAACTAAACAGGAAATAAAAAGGATAGAAAGATCTGACAGTGGGGGTTTCCCAAGTTAGGGTTCGCCGAGCAGACTACAAAGTTATTCTATAACTAAACAGGAAATATAAAAGGATAGAAAGATCTGACAGTGGGGGTTTCCCAAGTTAGGGTTCGCCGGCGGTGAGTGACCGTGGGTGTGTGGGCGGGCTGTCGGGTAACAGGTGTCGGCAGGTGACGGCGGTGAGGTGAGGTGGAAAGTGCGACCGAGTGGTGGTGGTGTCGGCAGGTGTCGGCAGGTGACGGCAGGTGTCGGCAGGTGTCGGCAGGTGTCGGCCGGTGACGGCGGTGAGGTGTCGGCAGGTGACGGCGGTGGGCTGTCGGGTAACAGGTCCGGTTACAGGACCGGTGATACGGTGAGGAGATGGTCCGGTGATGGGGTGGGTCCGATTTGGGAGGTGGTGGCTATGGGGAAGGTCACGGTGGCGGCGGAGAGGGCGTGCGACCGAGCTAGTGGTTGTGGACAAGGTGGGGTGGGGATGGTTGGGTGGTGACGACGGAGAAGGGGGGGGTAGGTGACGGCGGAGAAGGTTGGTGGGGGGGAAGGCAGTAGGGGGGTAGGTGACGGTGGAGGAGGCGCCGGTGAGGTGCCGGTGGCGGAGGAGGCGCCGGTGAGGTGCCGGCGGCGGAGAAGGCTTGTTCAAAACGGTAACTTTGCAGAGAGAGAATTCTAGAGAGAGAGATAGAGAGAGTCAAAGGAGAAAGGATTACAAGACTCTTGGACTCAAATCTCTCTACCTAATGAGTTACACAAAGAATATATATATAATACTACCTACAGCCTGATATACTTTGATACCAGCTGGAAACCTCTAACCAAACATCTATACTACAAGACTCTAGGTGAGTCTTTCAGACATTTTGCCTGAGAGTTGGTAGTCAGGACATGTCCCTGACTTACCTTTTGTAACCAACTAAATTTGGTAACATGTACTATCATAAAAAGGTATACACTAGAATAAAGTATGGTCAACAACATGGTTCTTTAGGAAGAAGCCATGCTGTATCAGAGGTCTGCAGCGGATTGTCAGAGACCATACTTAGGTCTACTGGACATAGCAGTGTCTTTCGAAGGATAAGTTTCTTTGGAAGAATAACTTCTTTCGAAGCCACTTATACTTCAGAAGACTGCTTCTTCCGAGGCTTGGAGTCTTCTTCTGTCTTCGGAAGTAGACTTTGTCTTCAGCTCTTTCTTTAGACTTTGTCTTCGGAAGTGTTCTTCAGATTTTGTCTTCGGAACTGTTCTTCAGATTTTGTCTTCAGAAGTGATCTTCAGACTTCGGAAGATCTCATACTTAGCTTCAGAAGCCTTTTGAGTGTAGCACCAAAATGACTATGTGAAGTGGTTTTGGTTGCACCAGCCTTATAATGACCCAACAAACTCCCCCTAGGCTGATGCTACCAAAACTTCACTTCTCTCTTCCTCTCAAAACTTTCAGCACCAAGGAGAGTAGATATTTATCTGTGTCCTTGTTCTTCCCTGATGTGGTGCTGGGAAGTTTGTACAAATCCTTGGTGGACAGAACATCTAGTCTGTCACCTTGGATTATATGTACCCTTTGTTGTGGCCCTCTGAAAAGAGTTAGTTGATGGGAACTACAGTCATATTCCCATGTAACTATAGGTTCCAGTTCTGGACCCTCCACCATCTGTAGAAAGGCTGCGCCCTTGGTGGTAGGTCTTTCCTTGTCTACCTGTCTTCTCAACTTCAACTCTTCTTCGATCTTGGCCTTTGCAGTTAGCTCGGCTAGATGAAGACTGCTGAGATAGTTTCTGATGATAGCAGCAGTCGTAGAGTTGGAGATTGGCTTCTCTGCAAGCTCAGCAATGTCAAATCTGCTGAGACGCAGTAGAGAAGTGGCATTAAGCCTGTTAGTTTCACCATTCTCCCTTTCCACAACAAAGTTGTGAGAAGGTTCATCGAACCTCCACTGGATTATAACTTTCCTAGGTCCAGGAGACTGACTAGGAATCTTGTCCTCCTTCCTTTTATCCAGTAGAGTCACCAGTTTCCTTCTTAGTCTCTTCTCTTCAGCATTGAGTGTATCAGAGTTGAGACCGAGAAGTCTTGAAGCCTGGCCCAAAGTACTTCTAGGCAACTCAAGAAATTGACCTAGAGTGAGGGAGCTTGAAGAGTTATCACATAGGTGATGTTGATAAGGTCTCCCTCACAGGAGATGCTGCTCATAGTAGTGCAGTTGATGAGCCTTGTCTTGAGCTCCTTTATTTCCTCAAGAGAGAGATGTTTAGAAGGCTGAGAGGATGATCTTGGTTTCTGTTGGGTGGGTTTAGGTATAGTGGTTCTAGGTTGTGTTTTGGGTTTAAGGATATGAAGTTTAGGTGGTTGAGGTGATGAGGTAGGTTTGGGTAGAGTTGTAGGTTCAGGGGTGTAGGTTACATCTGAGGGTTCGGTTTTGATAGGAAATGGAAATGGTTCTTCTGGTGTGGGTTGTGGTTGAGTGGTTGGCTGTGGTTGAGTGGCTGGGGTGAAGACCATTCCCTGTCCCCTCCTATACATCTCCATCTTTTTCCCCATACGGATGTCAGCTTTTATTTCATTGACAATCCGTTGGAGTGTGCTTTCGAACATAGGTCCTACCTGCCTACCAGATAAGCCATGAGCCCGGAGATAGTCTTTCATCCAGGCTTTGTCATTTGACTTCTTGGTGGCAGTGACCCCCTTTCTTCCTCCCTCCGCTTCCTCTCCTTCAACTTCTCCCTGGCAGCTTGCTTCCTTTCCTTCTCCATTTGATCATGCTCTTTGTTGTGGAGCTGCAGGATCATGTCATCATCGTGTGGAGATAGTTCAGGAAGATTAAAGCCTCTTGAGAGTAGGAATTTGATCATATCCTCTCTCAGCTGCAGGGCTGCTTCCCTTTGTTCTTCTTTTTCCTCTCCAAGGCCAACCTGGCTTCTTCTTCTAGCCTTAGCCTGGTTGTCCTCTCCAAAGTCACCAACTCCTCTAGTGGTAGCAGGAGTACTTCCTCATTGGCAGCTCCTAAGTTGATGAGTTGGTCAATGAGTGTTGTCCTTCTCTTAGTGTTGATTTCCTCCTGATTAGCTGCAGCTGCCTTAGAACTAGCAGCTAGCAGCTTTTCAGTGGGAAACCTACCTTTCTTATTGAGCTTCTCAATCCTTTCCTCTTCCTGAAGCTCTTCCTCAGTCAATTTTCTTTTGCCTTTGTCTTTGGCAGAGCTTGACTGTGGTGGTTCTTGGATAGAGGGTTCAGATTGAGAGAGAGGTTCAGCTGGTGTTTGGGATGGAGGTATATCAAAAATATCCTCCCTGCTCACCTCAGATCATATTTCAGCAATAACATCTGTGATGGTCAGTTCCTCGGACATTTGGAACAAACCTTCCGCAGCTTCCATCTCAGCTTCGGAAGACTTGTCTTGTTCGTCCGAGGCTTCAATGTCAGCTTTGGAAGTTTCAGCCTGAGCTTCGGAAGAAGAGGCTGCTGCAAGTTCTGTCCCATCTGTTTTAGTTGCTGGGCCATCAGTCCCCATTTCCCCTTCGAAGTTAATCTTAGGTTCCATGTGGACCTTAGGTTGACCAACTTCGTCCACAGTGGTAGGAGGTGCAGTCAGTCTTTGAAGCTCCTCAGCCCCAAAATATATGAGTGTGGCGTCAGGGCTGGGCTGTTCTAAGGAGGATCTCAATACAAACTTTGTGAAAAGTCTGTAGAGATCATGAAGCATCTGTGAGTCAATCTTCAAAGTTGATTGAGATGACTCAGGTAGTGTGATGAGTTGGGAAGTAAAGGACTGGGTCTGTGGTTCCTCAGATGTTTGTCTCTGAACTTTCTCCCCATTTTTGGTAGCATCATCTTGAGTGCTAGATGAGATAGAGAAAGAAGTCAATGAGACTTGAATAGGTACATGCCTAACAGACCTCTCCGTCTGTTTCTCAGCTAGTTTAGCCTTGAGATTGTCAATCTCAAGTTGCTGAGTGGCTGTCCTTGTCTCTAAGATCCTCACCTGAGATTCCAGGTTTGATGCCTTAGAGAGCAAGTACTGAAGTGTGAGTTGCATACTTCTCTCATCTTCATGTGAAGAATCCCGGGGAGATGAGATAACATACCTAGTATGTTCAGTCTCACCACCAGATGTGGCTTCTTGGCAACCTCGATACCTTTGCTCA
The DNA here is from genome assembly GCA_024085815.1 of Flaveria linearis. Lineage (NCBI taxonomy): Eukaryota > Viridiplantae > Streptophyta > Magnoliopsida > Asterales > Asteraceae > Flaveria > Flaveria linearis. The sequence continues at coordinate 54,344,039 of CM044009.1, forward strand.
GAGTAATCTCTTTCAGAGATGTCAATGGGCAAAGTTGTCGTAGACTCAGTCCTAATAATGTTACCACTGTCCTGAGAGCTCAATAAGTGACTCTGCGTAGTGGCAGCTGAGCCTACATGAGTCCCCTCCATATCAGTGGGACTCACCTCAGTAGCTGGCTGCTGATGGGGGCTAGAGATAAGGGATCTCTCTTGGCTCTGTTGATCTTTGAGAGGGTGTTGTAGATCAACTTCATGGCCATGGAGAGATGTTATCTCTTCATCAGTACGGAGTAAAAGGTCAGTGAAAGATAAGGAGGTTAAACCTACTGACCCGGGACATAGATCAATGTCTACAGGCATTGAGCCTATGGTGGGGCTGTCCCTTGAAGGCTGCACAGGGGAGTGTAGATACTCACCCTGTGGGCTAAAGGCTTGAGGTTCAAGCTCTTGGGTTTGAGACTGAGGAGGCTCAAAACCCACATTGAGGTCAAATGTGAAGGATGGTGTGACCTTGGACTGAGTGGGAGCCCATGGTTCCACTCTAGCCCTTTTGGTTTGAACTGGAGGAGCTTGTTCAATCAGAGTAGATTGAACAAGGGTTCGTTTGGGGCGTCTCTGGTAAGTGATTTTGATGGGTAGAGAAGTTGTGGGGACATTTGTGGTGGAGGTTGCTGGTGTGGGTTCATCACCTGTGGGGATAACAGGGATGTCACCAGGAGCTATGCGCTCAATCATCTCCCGAGGTAATGGAGTGTAACGTCCAGTAAAGTTGGTGGACACCTTCTTTAATGTCTTGAAGATGGTAAGCCGCACTTGGGGAACAGTAAGAGCAGCTGCACAGACAAGCTTGCTCAGTTCCAGCTCACAGTTGATTATGTGTTGAATGTATCCCTTCTCAGGTTTCCAATCAAGTTGGTCAACACAAATCTTGAGTAGTTGAAGCGCAGGCCTCTCACCAACCCATGAACTAGGCATCCTAGTTCATATGGGATTTGATCCCATCCCCCTGACTTGTTGGATAAGCAGTGCAGAACAATGTGTAGCAGGAACTTCCAATGGTATGAGAAGTTGAACTTGTAGACGGTTGACCTGCTCACATCTCCACCATATCCCATTAGGATGTAGGTGCCATCCAAGTCTTCTTTGGGAAACTCAGTAGGAGCCCATCATCATGAAGCTCGAGATGCTCCCTGATGAGTTGTTCATTGATGATCAACTCCTGTCCACAAATGCGGGTTCTCAGGACGCGAACCCTATTGAGGACATCAGCTTGACCGTTACTCCAGAATTCAATCATGTAGTTGGAGTACACGGTGGGGTTGACAGTAAGCGCCGTGAGGTAGGTGGATTCAGTAAGAAAGGTGATGATTTGGGTGAAGTCGGCATCTCTTGATGAATCAAGTAATGCGACTTAGTTGTGCTGAGGGTTTAGCGCCATTTCAGAGAAAGTAAGCTTGAATTTGGGTGAAATTTCAGGTTTGACAGTGAAGAGAATAGTTAGGGCAGTAAATTGGTAAAAGAAGATGAAATTGATCAGTCAAGATTATTTAAAGGGATGAATTATTGTAGTGGCGGTAATAGGGTAACTGTTTGAGGTTTACTGTGGGTGGTATGGTGGTTTTCGGCTGAGAAATGATAGTGGCGGCAAGGGATAATTTTAAATAATCTGACCATCATGAGCAAAATCTTTACCTTTTACAGAGTGGGCCCAAAAGATATCCGTTACATAGTAAAACCTTTACTTCCGAATGTAAAACATTTCCGAAGGTAATTGTCTTCCGAAGGCAATTTCTCTTCCGAAGCAAGGCATTGCTTCCGATGGTAAAATTGTCTTTCCGAATGGAGAGTTTATAAGCTTCGGAAGTAGATCTGATGTAAAATCAATCGCTTCTTCCGAGACCAAAAACTCTTCCGAGAAGAAAATTTCCATTGAGGAATTTGGCTTCGGAAGATATTCAAGAATATCTCCCGAGAGTTAATTCCTCTTCGGAAGGAATTTACACTTGGAATAATTTAAAGATCTTTTGTAACAGGGCTTAAATTGTATTGACACAAGACATTACACATTTAAAAAGCTTTTCAAAGAGGTAGTTAATCAATGTTTATCATCCCAATAGCTGATATGAGATACTTAAATCTTTATTCATCAAATGCCTTTGTGAACAAATCTGCATATTGTTCATTTGAGTCAACTTTGATTAACTTTATCAGATGTTTCTCATGAATATCTCTGATGAAATGATACCTGATATCAATGTGCTTTGTCTTGGAGTGCTTCACCGGATTCTCAGTAATGGAGATAGCACTATTGTTGTCAATATGGATAGGAGTAGTCATGAAGTTGAATCCATAGTCTAACATCTGATTTTGAATCCATAGCAGTTGAGCACAGCAGCTAGCAGCAGCAATGTATTCAGCTTCAGCAGTTGATGTAGAGACACAGGATTGTTTCTTGCATTGCCATGAGATAATCCTTCCACCAAGAAATTGACATCCTCCTGATGTTGATTTCTTATCAATGTTGCAGCCACCATAGTCACTGTCAGAGTATCCATAGAGATTGAAATCACTATTTCTTGGATACCAGAGACCTAGTTTAGGTGCTCCTTTGAGGTATCTGAGGATTCTCTTAACAGCAGCCAGGTGAGACACCTTGGGAGCAGCCTGATATCTTGCACAAATGCATGTGGTAAACATGATATCTGGTCTACTAGCAGTGAGATACATCAGAGAACCAATAATTGCTCTATACTGATGTTGATCAGTATCCTCCCCCTCAAGGTCAGGGCAAAGATTATGGTTTCTGGGTAGGGGTGTCTTGGCTGGTTTACAGTCCTTCATTTCAAATCTGTCTAAGATGTCTGAGACATACTTAGATTGACTTATGAAGAACCCTTCCTTCATCTGTTTCACCTAAATTCCAAGGAAAAAGTCCATTTTTCCCATGGAACTCATCTCAAATTTCTGCTTTAAAATGCTCTCAAAGTCCTTGCACATTTGGTCATTTGAAGAACCAAATATGATGTCATCAACATAGACTTGAACGAGCAATATGTCTTTTCCACTCTTTCTGATGAAAAGAGTCTTGTCAATGGTACCTCTGGTGTAGCCATTCTTAAGGAGAAACTGAGACAAGGTCTCATACCACAGCCTAGGTGCTTGGTGCAGCCCATATAGAGCTTTATCCAGTTTGCACACATAGTTGGGGTGCTGTGGGTCTTCAAATCCTGGAGGTTGACATACATAGATTTCCCTATCTTTATCCCCATATAGAAATGCACACTTGACATCAAGTTGGTAGACTATGAAGTTCTTGGATGCAGCATAAGCAAGGAAGATCCTAACTGCCTCAAGTCTTGCAACAGGTGCAAAGACATCAGTATAATCGATTCCTTCCTCTTGGGTATACCCTTGAACTACTAATCTTGCCTTGTTCTTGATAATCAAGCCTCTATCATCTTTCTTGTTTCTGAACACCCATTTAGTGCCTATGGGTAGTTGACCAGAAGGTAGTGGGCATCGATTCCAGACCTTTTGTCTTTTGAATTGAAGCAGCTCCTCCTGCATCGATTCAACCCAACTACTATCTTTCAAGGCATCTTCCACCTTCTTGGGTTCCATCTGAGATAAGAAGCATGAGTACAAGCAGACATTCCTATGATGAGTTTGCCCTCTTGTTCTCACACCTTCAGAGACATTCCCTATGATGTTCTCAGTTGGATGAGTGTTGTGAATCCTAAGGCGAGGAATCACTTCCAGTTGCAGAGATAAGTCTAGGTGGACATATTCTGATCAGGAACTGGATCACTCTGTCCAGCTGCTGTTTCAAAGTCATTCAATGAGGACTGATTAAATGATTGAGAAACATCATCAATGGTTGGTTGTGAATTAGTATGAACAGTTGCCTGTTCCTTCAGAATACTGCTTCCCTCAACCTGGTGTTGTAATGGATCACCTGAAGAGCTTTGGGGTTCATCAGGTGATTCACTTGTTGAAGCTTCATTATTCCTGGAGATAGTTACACTATCAGATCTGTGAATGGTTGAAGCTTGTTGCCTTTCAGCTCTTGGAGAATTCGGAAGAGGTCTGGGAAGCTCAAATAGTTGATCTGCATCAGCATCAGCGTCACCTTGAGCACCTGTTCCAGCTGAAACATTCTCACAAGATTGTTTAGAATAGTTTGGAAACAATTCTAAATCAAAGATATAATCAGGTCCATTCCCCTTAACACAAGGAGTGTGCTCATTTACAACTATATTGGATGACTCCTCAAATTGTTGATTCTTGATGTTGTATACTCTATAAGCTTTGGAGCTAGAAGAGTATCCAACAAAGATAGCATCATCCGACTTCTCAGCAAATTTTGTAAAATTGTCCTTTGTGTTAAGTATGATACACCTGCAGCCAAAGGACCTTAGAAAGCCAATGAACGGTGGCCTCTTGTTCCATAACTCATAAGGGGTTTTTTCATAAGGCTTAACTACAAGAACCCTGTTCTGCACATAGCATGGAGTGCTGACTGCCTCTGCCCAGAATGTTAGAGATAGCTTTGAATCAGCTAACATGGTCCGAGCAGCCTCAATAAGTGTCCTATTCCTCCTCTCAGCAACACCGTTTTGTTGAGGAGTTCTGGGAGCACTATGTTGTCTGGCAATCCCTTTTGAGTTACAGAATAAGTCAAGAACAAAGTTCTTAAACTCAGTCCCTTGATCACTTCTAATGATCTTAACCTTGTGATAAATTTGATTTCTATTTTAAGAATAAAAGATTTTAAAGTTTCAGTCGTTTCATCTTTACTTCTTAAAAAGAATACCCATGTAAATCTTGTAAAATCATCAACAATCACAAGGCAGTATGATTTCCTTCTAATGCTCATTATACTTGTGGGACCAAAGAGATCCATGTGCAATAAGTGTAATGGGGTAGTGATGGAGTTAACACATTTGGACTTATGAGATGACCTGTGTTGTTTCCCTTTCAGACATGCAACACAGTACCAAGTTGTTTTTAGCCAATTTATTCATTGTTTTAAAATTCACGTGACACATACGTTTATGCTATAGTGTTGACTCATCACTATCAGCTTTGGAAAGAAAGCATGATACTTCACCCATAGGAGAAGATTGTTCATATTCAGCTTGTACATATCCCCTTTCCTGGGAGATCTAAGAAGCACCAATTCCGGGGAATTGTCATCCCTGGTTTGAGGATAATGCACTCTATGTTCTGTGAAAAGCATTTGATGCTTTTGGTCACAGAATTGAGAAACACTTAACAGATTGTGTTCAAGCTATTTGACAAAGTGAACTTTATCAATGTTTATTCTGCTATTGGATATACTTCCTCTGCCAGAAATATATCCTCCGGCCTCACCTCCAAATTGGACAGGCCCTCCATCATAGTTCTGGAATTGTTGAAGGAGAGATCTGTTCCCTGTCATGTGCCTGGAGCATCCACTATCTACAATCCAGACATTGTTGTTCTTGTCAATGGATATCCCCGCACATAAGATGAGATAGTTAGTTTTGTTTAGAAGCCCAATCCTTGCTGGTCTTGGGCTCTTCCAAAGATAATGACATAATTGAACCAAAAGATATGCATTGGGGTTCAATAGAGGTCGTTGAAGAAGAGGTTTGGGCTGCAGCATCTTCCTTGATCTTCCAATCCATCCCTTGGTTGATCTTTGAGGATGAGCTTGTTGAAGCTTTTGCAGCACGGTCTTCTTCCGAAGCTTCCTTTTCAGAAGAAGCCTTCACCACCTTTTCTTCCGAAGTAGTTTTCTTCTGGGATGGTTTCAAGGGAGCCTTCTTGTTCTTCCGAACCTTAGAACCTTTGGCTTCCGAAGCCATTTTCCCTTCGGAAGAAGTACTTTCTTCCAAAAGCAACATGGCTTCCGAGACCAACTTTCCCTTCTTCATCATTTGTATCGTTTGAAATGGTCCAACTGAGAAACCTTCCCTGACTCCTTCTCTTCTAACATTATTTGCATGATGTGTGCTTGCTGGATTGTAGTAACAATCTTTAGCCATGTGGTTATGCAGACCACACATTATGCATGCAATGTTAGTCTTCTGGGAATTTGCAGGTTGCTGTTTCTTGGATTTCTTCTCTTCATCAGAAACTTTCCCTTTCAACCTCTGATCCTTTGGTAGGACAGGAGTGCTGGTATTACACTCCTTTCCTGAATCAGAAGTACCTACCACCTGGAATCCAGCAGAGATGAAGACACCTTTTTACTTTGGGTCAATCTTAAGCTTGGATTCTGCAACCTTCTTGGCAGTCCTTCTTGCAGCTTTAGCTCTGCTTATTCTTTCCTTGGTGGTTAGGATTTGTTCTTCACAGGTGGAGATGAGTGTATTTTCATGTTTCTCCCCTATGGTGGCCACTATATTTGCCTCATCCTCTAGTTCCAATGGAGAAGGGTCAGCAGTTGGAACCTCTTGCTCTTCAGTACCACATCTAGGTAGTCTAATAGACTCATAAGAGTGTGGTGGATCTATTTCATTGGTTCTCAACCCTTCTTTGTTTTAATTTGAGTCTTGTAGTTGGTCTTTTCATGTTTTAAAAGAGACACAGTTTTCTCTAACTCTTCAATTTTCTTTTGATAGTCAGATTCAGCTCTTTTAAAATCAGATTTTAAGATATTTAAAGACTCAACATCACATCTGATTTTCGTATTGTAATCTTTATAGAGTTTAACTTAGCAATACAGGCTGGAGTACAAAGATGTTCATATACCTGATCATCATCTGTTCCGGCCATGAGTGCTTGAGCGGGAGTCACATCCTGTACCATGAAGCTCCAGTCAACTTCTTGAGCTATTGCAGCTGTTTCAGTTGACTTCTCTTCATGATTTGAAGCTGAGGGATGTGTGGAGGCCTGTGGGGTTCCCGGGTTGTTCTTGGGAGCCTTGCATTGCCTAGCAAAGTGACCTAGTTGGTTGCAGTTGTAACACTTTGCTTTGCTCTTATCAAACCCAAACTTGCTGTTGGCTGGGTTTTGAGGGAATTGCCTTCCAGTTTTCTTGAAGAACTTCTTCGCTCTGTAAGTTAAAAGAGCCAGCTGTTGGACAATGTCCACATACTCCACATCATCTGGGCTGAAGCACTCAAGATCATCAAAGCAATATTGAAAATCACTAGAGTGTCCACTTCCAGAGACAAAGGCACAACTATCCTGAAAGGAGTTGTGTTGAACCTTATGAGACTTTAGAGTCTCAGGTAGAGTAATGTAGGGTCCATTATGTGAGCTGTCAGGGTAGCACAACAACTGATGTTGAGGTTCTGTGATTTCCCTTTCAACCACATGAAGAGCTGAACTCAGTTGGTTATTGGAGTGACCAGAGGAGTTCTGCATGTTCCCCTCCATCTGGAATGCACTTAGGATACCATACAACTCTGTGAGAGTAAGAGTCCTAAGGTCCGAAGTTCTCTTAATTACAACACAATAGTGTGTCCATAGTTTAGGAAGGGAAGACATGAACTTCCTAACTATGTCTCTATTCTCAAGAGCTACTCCAATATCCACCAGAGTATCTACTATCTTAACATACCTGAAGTATTGTTGAGTCAAGGTCTCACCAGCCTTGAAAGTAAAGTTCTCAAACTGCTGCTTCAAGAGATCCTTCTTGTTCTCTTGGGTTTCCTTGGATCCTTCATACATAAGCTTCAATGCATCCCATAAATCTTTGGCTGTCTTGCACTTCTTGAAGCCTCTGTAGATGGAGTTTGGGATAGCAGTTTGAAGACAAGTCATAGCCCTTTGATCTAGCTCTATTCTCTTTCTATCTTCTTCTGAGTAATCATCAACATCTTTTGGAATGATACGATTACCAGTAGCAGAAGTAGTTCTTGGTATGAAGGCACCATTAACAATGGAGTCCCACATCCTTGAGTCTTGACACTTGATGAAGCCTTCCATTCTAGTGCACCATGTGTCAAAGTCTTTAGGAGTGATCAGTGGGGATTTTTCATGGTACCGGTCTGATACCAATTGCAGGATCGTTTGTTGGTCACTCAACAGATGGTTTTTTCTCTCAAACTCACCTTGAACAACACACAGCAAGAGTCAATAAAGAGTTGATCACAATATAACAAGTAACAAGCAGTAAATGAACACAGGAAGTAAATTTTCAAGGTACTTTTATATATTGCTTCTCAACTCAAAGGATTACAAGACTCTTGGACTCAAATCTCTCTACCTAATGAGTTACACAGAGAAGATATATATAATACTACCTACAGCCGGATATACTTTGATACCAGCTGGAAACCTCTAACCAAACATCTATACTACAAGACTCTAGGTGAGGTCTTTCAGACATTTTGCCTGAGAGTTGGTAGTCAGGACATGTCCCTGACTTACCTTTTATCACCAACTAAAGTTCGTAACATGTACTATCATAAAAAGGTATACACTAGAATAAAGTATGGTCAACAACATGGTTCTTTAGGAAGAAGCCATGCTGTATCAGAGGTCTGCAGCAGACTGTCAGAGACCATACTTATGTCTACTGGACATAGCAGTGTCTTCCGAAGGATAAGTTTCTTCGGAAGAATAACTTCTTCCGAAGCCACTTATACTTCGGAAGACTGCTTCTTCCGAGGCTTAGAGTCTTCTTCTGTCTTCGAAAGTAGACTTTGTCTTCAGCTCTTTCTTCAGACTTTGTCTTCGGAAGTGTTCTTCAGATTTTGTCTTCGGAAGTGTTCTTCAGATTTTGTCTTCGGAAGTGTTCTTCAGACTTCGGAAGATCTCATACTTAGCTTCGGAAGCCTTTTGAGTGTAGCACCAAAATGACTATGTGAAGTGGTTTTGGTTGCACCAGCCTTATAATGACCCAACACATCCGCACAACACCAACAAAATGTTTAATCACCCTTATATATTCAGTTTTCATTCACATTTCATCCGCACAACACCACCTACCATGTTTAATCACCTTTATATTTCACAACTAGGTTAGTACCCGTGTAATACACGGATTGAACAAATACAATATTAAATTATTATTAATAAAAAATTATGTATTATAAAATCATGCTTGAAAATAAAATGTGATTATAACTACGTATAAATAGATATTTTAAGTAAATAAACAATAATGTATTTTTCTTAAACTTTTATTTTTATAAAAATTATGATTTTTAAATATATTGTTTTAAGAAAAATGATTTTTTTAAAAAAATTCGTTGTATTCTATATTTATAATTTTTTTAAAAAGTGTGTTTTTAATAAACAATAGGTTTTAATTTTTTAAATATATATTTTTTAATTTGAAAATAGTATGAGTAATATTATTAGTTCAATATTATTATTAATAATATAGAGAAATAAAAAAGTAATATAATGAGATCTATAATTGTTTCACGCTTATTTTAGTTTTTTTATAGATAGATAGATAAGCTAAACAATTATTAAATAAACGGATTAAATTTTAATATAAAATATATATGTAAAATTAACATGAATAATTACAGTATAATATTTTAATGTAAAATATAATTAAAATTATATATAGATAATAGTTCAAAAAATAAAATAATTATACCATGTTTTAACGCTCTTGTGTAAATAGTTTTATTTTTAAATATTCGTTTTAAAAAATTTTATAAAAAAATATTGTTTTATAAAAATCTGTTTATAAATTTTTTTAAAACACAAAGATTTTAAAATATTTTGTTTAAAAAATATTTAATGATTTAGAAATTTCATATTATATAAGCTTTAGTTTTTTGTTATTTACATTTTAATTAAAAGATGTTATTTTTAAATTCTTTCATAAAATGTATTTTATAAAAAGATAGTTTGACTTAAAAAATAGATAAGAGAGAGAACATAGTAATAATAATATTTATTTTTAATAAGAGAGAGAAACTTGTATGAGAATTTAAATTACTATAACACCCTTTTAGAGGGAAAATTGATTTGTGAATCTCTAGAAAAATGACAAGTGTCAAAAACATGGATTAAGATAATGACAAGTGGCAAAGAAACATTGCTTTATTAGAGGTTATAGATTGAGTTCATTATAAAACCTAACTTTCAGTATGTCTCGATCTTATTTTCTACAGTTGTATTGGGGTGGTGATGTTTCCTTTATGAATGGAATATTATGTGCGATGCTTCAACCCGAAGTACCACTGCTGTTCTTCACCAAAGAATGTCATACGTATCATTTGTTGGTTTCATTTACAGTCATCTTCAAGTTGAAAGAGAGTATTATAATTTAAAATTCAAATTATTTTACGTATATGGTGTGTTTTCTCAAACTTCTGAAATTTGAACGATGCTAGTCTTGAGATATTATATCATTTGGCAGATAATATTGTAAATTTCTTTGGAAATATTCATGTTATTTTCCAGCGAATTCCATCTGTCCAACAATCCAATTGTATGGTTCCAGTATGCCAATTTCTGTATCAGAGGCACCTGAACAAACAATTACAACCTATCACGGCAATGTAACTTTAACTAATCATTAAGCCGGCCTGTCATGCAACTTCAACCTGGATTATTTTATAATTCAGCAATCAAATATTGATGTCAATGACAATGACAACGGAAGGTTTGATAACTCGGACGATGATATATCGCAACATACTGAATTGGTTCCATCACGTGATGAATCAACTGATGATGAAGACGTGTACGGAATTACAGACCACAATAAATCTGTGGCTAATGCAGCAGTATCCTATGGGGATGTGAACTATTCTGAAGATCCGTAATAATTACGAGGTTATGTGGCTGCTGATTTTGATGATGAATAACATATGGATATATGGAATGAGGATTCAAAAGAAATTCATGTTGGTATGCATTTTAGATCAAAGCTGAACTCAAGTATACGGTGCAGCTTGGAATATTACACGTAATAGGGAACCATTTATGGTTGAAAGTAAAGCTACAACTTATAGAGCAAAATGCTACCTATCACCCTAAGTACAAAAGTGATCTTCCCATTGGTCCTCCATGTAGTTAGTTTGTTTATGCTACTAAACCCACCCATCATGCCATGTGGCGAATTTCAAGATGGGTGAATGCGCATAACTGTTTTGGTAGTGTCGTTGGCAATAATAACAGAGGGGTTGAAATCGTGAAATATTGTAACTCGGATCATCCACTTTATTCACAAAATGTTACTTTTCCCGTCAAACAATTCAAATACATATAAAACACCCTAAATGTTGATGTATCATATAACAAGGCTTGGCGTGCTCGAAATGCTGCTAGTAATAATATTTACAATACTTGGGATAGTAATTTTGAAGAATTACCTAAGTACATCAATGCACTACAAGAAAATAACCATAGTATCATGGAATGGTTACATGATGCAGCCAGTTCTTCATAATGCTATACGTTTAAATACGTGTTCTGGGCATTTGGTCCGATAATCAAGACATTCAAGCATTGTCAGCCTGTTATATGTGTCGACAGGACCTTCTTGAAAGGATCCTACCATGGTAAAATGTTGATTGTAGTTACCAAAAATGCAAACAGCTACGTAGTACCAGTAGTATATACAATTGTGGATGAAAGAGATAACTGAAAGTTGGAGTGGTTTTTGCAGTAGTTTTGGTCTCACATTGGAGTTACTCATAACCTTGTGGATACGGGGAAAAAATTGAGTGTTATCTCCGATAGACACAAAGGAATCATGAACGCAATGAACTCCCTTGAAGACCTGAAATCCCACATGGTTCATCGTTTTTGTCTCCGACACGTTCGTAGCAACTTTATGCATAAATTCAAGGTTTCCAGTTTGAAAAAGTTTGTTGGTTAATCGGCAGTGCCACCCAACAAAGGAAGTATGACTACTTTGTCAGTCAATGGAAAAGGTCAATCCGAAGCTTGGAATTTTTTAAAAGCCATTAAATAAAGAAGATGGACGCTTCCACATGACAAAAACCAACGTCGGTGGGGTAACCTAACACAAACATTTATGAAAGTTTTAACAACACGTTATGAGGGGTAAGGCTTTTGCCAGTAAAGGCTATTATTAATTGCACGTTTGAGAAAATTATTGAGCGATTCAAAATCCATAACGAGATTGCAATAACTTGCAACACACTGTTACCCCCTTGCATGTGGCGTTTGTTTCATGGTCGTGATATTACTTCATAGGAACATATGATAACAGAGTTTGATTATAAAGAGGCAAGGTACAGAGTTATGTCGAAGCTACATACAAATGAAGTGGGTGGAAATGATTATACTGTGGAATTTACAGAAAGAACATGTACATGTGGTAAGTGGCAAATTAAAGATTCCCATGCTCACATGCAATTGCGGTATGTCAATAGAGAGGTTTATCTCCTTTTACTACTGTGCACAAGGTATACATTACTGCAGTTTATCAGGAACAATATAATGGGAATTTTCACCCGCTTCGTCACCCTCTTTATTGGACGGACCCAGGTTGGAGGATTAGAGGAGATCCATCAAAGATTACCACGAAACGAGGTAGGCGACGTACCCGTAGGATACATAAAGAAATAGATGTTAGTTGTCATCCAAATGAACATGTTATATGTCGATGTTCAATATGTAGACAGACGGGTCACAACATGAATAGGTGTCCAAACTCGCATCCATGATTTTCTGCTTTATGTTTTTTAAGAACTATTATTATGTGTATTTTTATTAAAGTTAATAAAGTTTTATCTTTTTATTTGTTAGGGGAGCCCTCTTAAATTGTATCATCTCAATCCTCCTATATTGATCATACCTTCTAACTCATTTCTCTTCACTCTTCTCCTCATTTTCATATCAAAACTCTTCATCCAATATTATGGATTCATCTTCATCTTCTTCATCCAACACCAAAAACTCTTCATCTTCTACCATTATCAACGATTCTTCTGCTTCAACTACTAACAAAGGTTTGATAAGTTTTCGTTCCGGTGAGAACTGCTTCCGTTACGGTAGTAAACAGAGTATCGGTATTTTTTTCAAGACCGATACGTGAATATGTGTAAGATTATATTGTAACTTCGACTTTTGATCTTTTGGTTATTTACTAAATGTTTGAATATTCTATCTATTTTTAATTTTATAGACATCGTGTAACCGTCCTCAACCAGATAAAGAACCGAAGATGAACCCAGAGTTGATCCCGCAGATGAATCCAGAGAAAAATGAAGACCCGAAGTATTGAAAGTGCTTATGTTTATGACAATCCCGAAAAACAAGTAGAAATTACACACAACTTTAATCCCTATCTAGGGGAGCACTCATCAGATTCAAAATACTCAAATGAAGATTGTCACTGGAAATAATTTTGTATAAATTTCAGGTAGATATTGGATAATATGATGAGATATGTGTCACTCCTCCGGCACTTATGACCATTTGTACAAATTTCAGGTAGATATTAGATAATATGTTCATAAGGCCTGCAGTTAACTGAAATAAAAATATTAATTAAATTTTTAACACTTGTAGTAGCTAATTTTTTAAAAATATATGATTAAAAGGTTAATACCATCCTGTCATTTAATGAATGTAATGTGGGTCAGTACGCGCTCAGGCAATGCGGAGTGGTGTTAACATAGCTAAGTTTGCGCCTTGCCATTTTTCAAAAAGATTCAAATAAACCACGCTTAATCGATAAATATTTATTATTTAACATACAATTAATACATGTATCAAAATTTGTACGTTATTTTAACATACCTTGCACCGTAGGGTTTTGTAAAATCAATAACACGGTTATTAATTGGAGCCATAGTAGGTAATCTTTCCCACGCCCATAGTGTAGCAAGAATAACGGACCCCCAACATCAGTTACTATTATTTTGTTGCTCTACAAGTTGTCTATACAACCATGCTAAAACTGCACTACCCCAACTTAGTTGCCCACAAGTACTTAAATCTTCAATGTGGTTAAAATTAACATGTACATGTTGGAAACGTATCCGGGAATAAAGTTGCCCCAATTAAGTAAAATATAATTAATCTAGCACGCTTTACACACTGCTCTTTAGTGAAATCATGAGGAAAGTCTTTTCTTATTTCATTCAAAATAGCAGCCAAATTAAGTTTGTTACCTCCACCGCGCGTGAATTAAGAGAATAATCAGTAAAATGTTCAAACCTAAGAAGAGTTACCACAGTCTCAAGCCATAAAGAAAAAGCAGGCAGCTTTCCTAAGCGATCAGTGACAGAAATAACATCACCATCAACTCGTAAACCCCATAATACCTAGACATCTTAAAGGGTGACCGTGCACTCTCCAATAGGTAAGTGAAAAGTGTGTTTCTCCGACCGCCATCTCTCTACCAAAGCAGTAATGAGACCACAATCAAGTGTACGATATCCACAGTCGATAATACCTCCGAAACCCGCCAACCTTATGTGGCGTATGACATTATCCGGGATAGGCTTTTCAGCAATGTTTTTTCAAAAATTCTTATCACCCCTTCTAGCTCTAAATATATCAGCATAACTCGATGGATTTTGAAAATAGTGAGCTGCTCTATGCTCACCACCCAAGAATAATAACTCATTGTTAATAGGACCTTGTGTAATTTGCCAACTCATTTTGTAAATTTTTTTATAATGCAGATATGTAAAGAATATATGTTTTAGTGTGGATTGAATGAAATTTATAGAGGAATTGAAATGTGGTTAGGTGCTTGTAACGAGTGTGAATGAAATTGGAGTAAATGCATGCATTGGTTGGTATATTGAGTTGTTGGAATTAACGTGACCTAGTTTGGTAAATCGGTGGTTGGAATTTAGAGTGGGCCAGAACTCGCCCAGCATATCGGTGGGTTCTGGGTGTGAATGTACTACCCGCCTGCATCATTGGCGGGTTCTGTGAAAATGGTACTACCCGCCCACCCTAATAGCGGGTTCTGCGAAAATGGTACTACCCGCCCACCCTAATGGCGGGTTCTGCGGAACCCGTGAAACCCTTGTAGAACCCGCCGACCATACTGGCGGGTACCCTTTTTTTTAATTTTTCAAGAGAAACCCTTAATGTTAATCATTTTTAAAAAATTGACCTATTTAAAAAAATCATTTTTAATAGACAACATTTTGAATTATTATCGAAGGACTAGCAAAGGATTGTCCCTCGTGAATGGCTTTCTGACCAAATCAATGACATTTTAAAATATAAAGCTTTTTTGTAATATTTTATTTATTTTTTATTTTCCATTGGTAAATATGACAGAATTAATCTCACCTGTCTATTTAGAAAATGTTTCAAAAGAATTATGAAATATTTATAGAAGAGCTACAGAACAATAAAACTATATTTTTATATATTCAAGGATCTAACCAAATGCATTTTGAATTTAACAGACACCTTTTTAATTAGCTTTTCTTTGAGTAACATTAATTTGAATTAAAATTATACAAAATATAGTCCAAACTGAGTGTAATCACAGGTCTTATGGATATGAATGTCAAAACCCGCTTAACCACCGATAACAACCCTAACATTGCATCTCAACCTTTTAGTTTGAGTATTTAGGAGTATTTTAGAGATTAATTAACCTCTTCACTTAAGATGGTTCCCAACATTTATGTCCACCCTCTTAAACACCCCCCCCCCCCCCCTCACTTTTCTCTATAAAAAACAAAAAAAACTCCCCAACCACCATCAAGTTCTTGAATTTGCACAGTGTTGCAATCTCAAAATCTCACACGTCCTATCAAGCTATAAGCGGTCGAGAATCAAGATCAATCACCAATAGCATTCTTCCAACAAAGCGGAATCTGTAGTGTCATGATTTGGTTTTGTCAAAAACTCACCCTCTCTCGAACAAACCATGCACAATCATATTTTTCTGCCCTAATAAGGTTACGTTTCCTTAAATGATTCAATTTCACACACTTTCAATGTGTTTCTCTTAAATTATGTCTTAATTATTTGTATTGATTATTATTAGGTTTTGATTGTTGAACTATTAAGTATGTAAAACCTAGCTAGGCTAGTCTCTGAACTCAGGTATTTGGATTTTCATCTTTAAGGTCATGTAGCTATTAAATTTTAAGAGGGGAATTCAAAATTATGGAACTATGGCTCATGTTGATAGAAGTCAAGATGCCTAGAGGTAGGACTTGTGTTGTATGTTGAATATATCATAATCATGCAATGTAAGGCCTCGTTCCCGGGACGTTTACAGTTGGACGAACATCGCGCAATATATTAAAGCACGTTAAGATTCATTAGAATACTAAAAACATTGCAGCAGAATAATTTAACAAAAACTTCATGCATTAATAATTACTTTCGCAAAATAATACATCGTTGTTAAAGTTAAAAAAATAATGTTTAGTTGCATTACAAGACAAAAGTATTAGTTTTGCATAAGACCAATGCCAGTCTTTATTTTCCAAGTAGCTTCACCTCATGTCATCCTCAACAACAAGTTACCTGCCAACTAAAAATGTATAAAAGTCAGCGTTGCTGAGTGAGTTCTAGTTTTTATAAATAAAATACTTTCCATTTACTTAAAACATTTTTTTTACTTCCGTACATGATTATTCATCGTACATACTTCAATGTATTGACTTATTACCTTCCATTATCATTATCTTTCCTTCTATCCAGATCCCTCATAAGCTATACCCCATCATTGGGCACAAAGCACTTCAGTCTTGGGGTTAAGCGACAGGGATATCGTTTCGCATGTATGGATCAGTCACTAAGACTGACTGCCCCTATGTGAACCCTTATGGGTTAGCCAAGATCGCACGCTTTAAGCTAACAACTCTCAGTGAGTTGTGATCCTCCTTAAATTTTACTTGCAAGACTTTTATTCATTCGTTATGTTCCACTTGTCAGTATCTTTAATCTTTCGCTTCATTTACAATAATACTTTACGTACACTAGCATTAACACATCACGTAAAGTCACGTAATAATATGTAATATGGAACATAATTATCAGACCACAAATATGCATAATACCAACAAAACATAACCACGTCTTAGTCTTTAAATTTCTATTTCTCAAAAAATAATAAAACTTTATAAGGTATTAGGCCCATGAGAACTATGTAGGCGCATGAGTACTATACAGGTGCATGAACAAATAGGCGCATGGGAAAAACTTAGGCGTATGGGAAGATTTGGGCACATGGATACTATGCAGGTGCATGTGCACTATGCAGGCGCATGGGCACTATGCAGGCGCATGGGCACTATGCAGGCACATGGACACTTAGGCGCATGAGCCACACTTGGCCACATGGCTAGTGGGCGCATGGAAAAATTTGGGCGCATGGGCAAAGTGTTGGGTGCATGAGCCACACTTGGAAGCATGGGCAGTTTCAAGGCGCATGGGCACTATGTTTGGGCGCATGGTACCTATACCAGTTCAATCTTACTCTAGTCTAGTTCCCAATCAACACTTAAACATACTTTTGACCCATTTCTAGCATACTAAACACCTAAACAAGCATATAAACATGCAACATAAACCAAACATACCCACACATTCACTCATTCGTATAAATAGGGGCACAAACATACGGTTCACGTACTGAGAGCTAAAAAAAGTTAGTTACATGCATTTTTCAGCCCAAAAACAAGTTTAAAACAATAAAAACGGGGATCTAGAACTCACCTATTGCAGCCTTTAAGAAAAACTCCACCAAACTCGAGGGCACAAAGAGTTCAAACACCTAAACACACCAAAACACACAACCGAACACAAAAGAACACATAAGAATCGGTCCCGAAGCTGAAAACTCAGCTGAAACCGAACAAAACACATGAAAAGTCACCTTCAAGCTGTTCTTCCTCTTCTTCTCTCTAAAAACCGATGAAAGTTCTGCTTCTCCTTTCTTCTTTTCTTCTTCCCAGCCGAAAGTAGTTATAGAAAAGTGATGTATGGGCGGCCATACTCTTTTGAACATAAAATAATAAAGTTTTGACCTTTTGTACACTTTAGCCCCTCCACTTATTTAAATCTTCTTTCTTTCTTTATTATTTTTTTTCTTAATAAATTTTCGAGTGTTACAAGTCCACCCTCTTATAGAGGTTTCATGCTTGAAACATGTCACTCCTCGAACAGCTGTGGGTAATGTTGTCTCATCTCTTCCTCAGTCTCCCACGTAGACTAAAATCCCTTCATGTGTCTCCACTATACTCGCACAAGTGGAACCACCTTATTCTGTAATCTCTTCTCTTTTCGATCGACGATTGCCACTAGTTGCTCTATGTAATTTGGCCGCTCATCCATTTTAATGTCTTCTAGCGGTACAATCATATCTTCATCAGCTAAACACTTTCTCAGATGAGATACATGGAATGTTAGATGAATCCCACTTAACTCAACGAGTATCTCCAACCTATAGGCCACCTCTCCTACTCGAGAAATGATTCAAAAAGTTCCTATATACCTTCGGGCTCAGCGCACCCCGCTTTCTGAACTGAATGATCCCCTTCCAAGGTGAAACCTTCAGCATAACTTTATCACCCACCTTGAATTCAATTGGTCTACACCTCTTGTCGGCATACGACTTTTGCCTATCTTTTGCTACCTTCATAAAGGCCTTGATCTTTTCTAACTTTTTAGTCGTAGAATCGATTACCTTTATATTCCCTAACTCGTTCTGTCCAATGTCACCCCAACATACTAGCATTCTACACCTTCTAACGTATAGCATCTCATAAGGAGGCATACCAATATTGGCATGATAACTGCTGTTAAATGAGAACTCAACTAACAATAAGTGCTCGTCCCAACTCCCACCAAAATCGATGACGCATGCCTGAAGCATATCTTTTAGCATTTGGACGGTCCTTTCCGACTGACTATCAGTCTGAGGATGGTAAGTCGTACTTATATGTAACCACGTCTCCATCGCATCGTGAAATTTCTTCCAAAACTTGGATATAAACCTGGGTTCACGGTCAGACACAATAGACACCGGTACTCCATGAAGAGTTACAATCTCCTTGATAAACAGATCCGCTAATCTCTCGGATGAATATGTCTCGTAAATCGGTAGAAAGTGAGCACCATTCGTCAAACAGTCAACTATCACCCATATAGCATCGTACCCCTTTGTCGTTCGTGGTAACTTCGTAATGAAGTCCATGGTGATATGTTCCATTTTCATTTGGGTATATCCAAAGGGTGGATTTTCTCATATGGCTTCTGATGCTCCGCCTTCACTTGTAAACAAGTAAGGCACTTGCTCACGTACTCGGCTACATCACGCTTCATTCATGGCCACCAATAATCTTTATTTATATCCTGGTACATCTTCGTGGCACCGAGATGAATCGAGTATTGAGTCTTATGAGTATCGTCCATAATATTTCCCCTTAGATCCCCATAAGGAGGTATCCACATCATCCAGTTTGGGTTCTAACACCGAGAAGGTTCTCACCCAATTCTGCGACTAGACCCTTCATACGTTCAGAATTAATCCGATCTTCCTTCAGCGCCTCGTACTGAAACTCTTTAACCTATTTTATCATGTCAGTGGTCATAACCAACTGATAAGCCTTCACCCAAATCGGATCGGGTCTCTTCTTTCGGCTAAGGGCATCGGCCACTACGTTGGCCTTGACCGGATGGTAGTGGATCTCATAATCATAATCTTTGATAAGCTCCAACCATCTCCTCTGCATCATGTTCAAATCCTTTTGTTCGAAGAAGTATTTCAAGCTCTTGTGGCCGGTGAAGATGGTGCACTTCGTCCCCTATAAGTAGTGCCTCCAAATCTTCACTGCAAAGGCCACACCCGCTAACTCCAAATCATGAGTAGGGTAGTTAGCCTCATGGATCTTTAACTGTTGGGATGCATAGGCTATAACCTTCCCTTGTTACATCAACACGCAACCCAATCCCGAATAAGAAGCATCCAAATAGACAATTAAGTCTTCACTTCCATCAAGTAACATCAAGACAGGAGCTTGACTCAATCTCTTCTTCAACTTCTTGAAATCCTTCTCTTGCTCTTAACCCCATACGAACTTCACATCTTTACGGGTCGACTTGGGTAACGGAGAAGCTATCTTGGAGAATCCTTAGATAAATCTCTTGTAATAACCCGCCAAACCCAAGAAACTACGGATCTCGGATGGCGTCTTGGGAGATTTCCATTGTATCACTGCCTCCACTTTTGCCTGGTCTACCTTAATCCATTCAGGATTCACCACATGACCCAGAAACTGAAACTCGTGCAACCAAAATGCACACTTGGAGAACTTGGCATACAATTTCTCCCGTCTAAGCGTTTCTAGCACCTCAAGAATATGGTCGACATGTTCCTCCTCGCTCCTTGAATAAATCAGGATGTCATTGATAAACATAATCACTGATTTATCCAACATCGACTGACATACCCGGTTCATCAAATCCATAAAGGTAGCAGGTGCATTGGTTAAACCAAAAGACATAACGAGAAACTGGTAGTGTCTATAACACGTGTGAAAAGCTGTTTTGAGAATATCTTGCTCGTTCACCTTCAACTGATGGTAACCAGATCGGAGGTCTATTCTCGAAAATCAACTGGCACCTTAGAGCTGATCAAACAAGTCATCAATCCTCGGTAGTGGATACTGATTCTTCACTGTCAACTTGTTCAGCTCACGGTAGTCGATACACAACCTCATGCTACCATCCTTATTCTTCACAAACAAAACCGGAGCACCCCACGATGAGATACTAGGTCGAATAAGCCTATTGTCTTGCAGGTCTTACAACTGAACCATCAGTTCCTTCATCACAGACGGAGCCAATCGATACGGTGCCCTGGCAACCAGTTGAGCACCAGGTATCAAGTCAATCTGGAACTTGATTTCGCGGTCCGGTGGTACACTTGGTAAATCTTCTGGGAACACGTTCGGGAAGTCACACATAACTGGTATGTCGGAAAATTGTGGTACTGGCTTGTCCATATCCTTCACATAAGCCAGGTAGGCACTACATCCACGTTTCATGCACTTTCCCGCCACGACCATCGAAACCACCTTCGGAACCGAAGTAACTTGATCACCGTAGATCGTTACCGAACTCCCGTTAGGCACAGTCAGTCGGATCATCTTCTTGTGGCATAAAATATTTGCCCCATAGGCTGCTAACCTATCCATCCGTAGAACTACATCAAATCCGCCTAGGGGCATCATAAATAGTTTAACAGGAAACCTATGAACTTCCAATTCTATGTCACAACCTTTTATCAGATGAAAAATCCTGGTAGACTTACCAACGGTAGTTTCTACATCAAAAGGCTCATCAATACTTCTACTTCTAACAGACAACTTAGCACGAAAAGCAGTAGAAAACAAACTCCTACTAGCACCAAAATCAAATAACACAGTGGCACAAGTTTGGATTACTAGGAACGTACCTGAGATGACATCAGGATCTACCCTAGCCTACTCTGGGGTCATCATGAATGCCTTGGCGCTCACTCTCTGCCCTTCATTCCCGGTCCTTTTCACCCCAGAACTTTCAGTTCTCGGCTTCTTGCAATCCCTACTCAGGTGGCCTCTTCACCATAATTATAACACCTTACAACCCCACACTCTCTTGCCACATGACCGGGCTTCCTACACTTGAAGCAGACGTTCAATCCCCACTTACACTCTCCCGTATGCTCCTTTCTGCATTTACCACACTTCTTCGTCTTCGCACCTGATGTAACTACACGCAGATTATCCACCCTTGCACTTTTGTTATTTGGAGTGACACCACCACGTCCAAACCGCTTTCCATTCCAGTTCCTGTCACCACCACCCTTCTTACTCACCTCTACCACTGCCACCTTTCTCTTATCGTACAACCTCCCTGCCAGATCAACCACCGACCTAAAAGTACTCGGCCGGGCAGTGATCATGTGCCTGCGGATATCCGCCGGCAAACCCTGGATATATCTCTTGATTTTCCTTCACACCGGCATGACCTGATCCGGCACCAGCTTTGCCATCTCATTGAACTTAGTAGTATGTTGTTGGTGTGTCATGGTTCCCGCCTTTATCTTTAAGAACTCTCTCTCAATCTTGCCAAGTTCTCTGTGAGGACAAAACTCCTCAATCACCATATTTTTCAGTTCACTCCATCTCATCCTTTTAATAGCCCTGCTACCCTCAGCCTGGACAATGTTGTCCCACCAGTATAAGGCCGAATCCATAAACGAACGGGTAGCAAACTTCACCTTCTGATATTCTCAGCACTCGCTGATATCAAGTACCGCCTCCATCTCCTCACCCATCGGTGAGCAGCAGCAGCACTACAATTCCCATCAAACGTCGGGGGCTTGCACCTCCTCCTCATCATCATCACTGGAGGAAACCGTCTTAGACTTGGGTTTCTCCCTTTCTCCTCTCTCGCCATTCCCTCCCTCAGTGGTCTTCTTTTTCTCCTTCCTCTCCTTCGTCTCATCCTCCCTCACCGCTCTAATTACCTCAGTCACCACAGACGGCAAGATCGTCTACATGATCTGACGAACCTCCTCAACTACCACCTCTTTCACTGAGGCCCTCAAGTTAGCACTCGCATCACCACCCTCATTATGATGAATCCCGAGCTCTTCAGGTGCCGTTTCGGTAGCTCTAGCCCTGTTCCTTGTGACACGCGGTCCAGCACCATGTCCACCACCATGTCCACCACGCACTCCACCTCATGAGGCCTTTGATGATCTACCACCGGCAATCTCTAAACACTATAAGATTTAAACACCAATATGATCATTCAAGGTAATAGTTGTCAAGTATAGTAAGTCCCTAATTACAGTGGCCAGTTATGATTAGCCACATACTTTACTCTTCATTACCCAAACACTTCCTATCCTGACTACATTAGTATCCAATTTCACTAAAAGCACATAAATCAAATAACATATGCATGTAATACCATTTAACTTTAAGAAAATTACCTGATGGCACATAGCTACTTGGGCTGGCATCCTTCCATTTAGTCTCATTTTTCAGTGTAAGTTTAGGTTTTGAAATAATTTACCCATTTCTCTTAAACTTTGGCTCTGATACCAACTTGTAAGGCCCATTCACAGGATGCTTACGGTTGGAAGTTCACCACGTAAAACATATAAAACATGTTAAGATTCAATAGAATACTAAAAACATTGTAGCGGAATAATTTAACAAAAACACTTCATGCATTAATAATTACTTTTGCCAAATAATACATCGTTGTTAAAGTTACAAAATGATGTTTAGTTGCATTACAAGACAAAAGTATTATTTCTGCATAAGACGAATGCCAGTCTTTATTTGCCAAGTAGCTTCACCCTCATGCAATCCCCAGCAACAAGTTACATGCCAACTGAAAAGTATAAAAGTCAGCGTTGCTGAGTGAGTTCTAGTTTTTATAAATAAAATACTTTCCATTTACTTAAAACATTTTTTTACTTTCGTACATGATTATTCATCGTACATACATCAAGGTATTGACTTATTATCTTCCATTATCGCATGTATTTGTTCGTTTCGTGTATTTTCATTATCTTTCACTTCTATCCAGATCCTATCATAAGCTATACCCCATCGCTGGGCACAAAGCAACCTCAGTCTCGGAGTTAAGCGACAAGGATCCTGTTTCGCATGTATGTATCAGTCACAAAGACTGACACGCCCTGTGTGTGAACCCTCATAGGTTATGTAACATCCGCTATTTTTTTATCTTAGTTATAATAATTGTAATGGAACAAATGCATTAAATATGCAATTTAAATTGTGAATTATTCATCGTTAATCATCTAAATAACTTGTGATAATTTATGGATTTATAAATACTTCTTTATATAAAGTTATAAAGATTTATTAATCATCTTACAATAAATAACTAAATGGAAAAGTCTTATTAGAATTTATTAAGTTATAAAATGAATTTTAATAAACCTATAAAGTTTTATTGGTAGTTATTAATTTTAAATAATCAAATAATAAAGTTTACAAGTTTTATAAAAGTTAAAAAAAGTATAAATAATTAACTTGATTTATGGGTTTTACAAGTCTAGGGTTTAACTTGTAATTTCTAAAACTTAATATAAAGGTTCAAGCATAAAATAACAAGAATGAATACATCAGGGGCCAAATGCAAAATACCCAAACCACCCCCTTTCTTCCCTGTCGGCCTCTATCTCTGGCAACCGCCTCTCGCGACCCCAAATCCACCAAACCGCACAATTAAAATGAAATTAAACCGAACCTTAACTATGGTACACCAGTTTCGACCATTATATCGCTGTTAATCGAATTTATTTGATTATTAAGGTGGGGAACTCGAAACCGAAGCATCGACTTAAAGTCTCTACCCGTTCGTTAGTAAACAGGCTTAATTGGGTCTATAGAATGATGTTAAAACCTTCGAATTAACTCCCTTAAACTTTCTGTAACATCAATTTCATTCGAAACAAACACATACACCATGTTCGATTGACATCTTCATCTTCGATCTGCAACTCAATCGAGGTCTATGATCGAAGTGATATTAATCACAATTGATAGAGGGCTTTTATTTATCATCGTTCTTAGAACCTACCTGCAAAGTTAATTTGATCATCAACAACGTTTATATCCTGAATCGACTTCGGCTTGGTCGCGACCAACCTTATCAACATCTTCATCGATCTGAACATGATCATGTAAGTTACACACCTCATTATACTCGTTTTAACATGGGGAAACAAAGCCCTAATGTTAATTGAATTAGCTCGTATGATTAGATGTTCAATTTGGATCAAAAACCAAATTAGGGTTCTTATGAAATTGGGGGTTTTCATTGTGTGTATGCATTTAAGAATTCAAAACCATTTCTTGGCAGGCTTAGGTGCCCTTGCCTACTGGTTACACACTTAACTCACAACCTTGAGGTCCCGGGTTCGAACCCAGGCACCCTCAACTATTTTTTTAGTTCTTTTTAGCCTTTAAAAAATATATAAAAAATTATAAAAATTATAAAAATAAGTTTTATAAACTTTCCTTATTTTAAAAGTTACATAATTATTTTCTGTAAATTTATTTATTTAAACACCTAAATAATTTTTACAAAATATTTTTAGCAATTGTCATACTTAGATAATTTTTATAAAAATAGACTTAAATAATAGTTTAAATTGTTAAATTATTAATGGACATCATACCCTCTTTAATTATGAGTTAATCATGAATATTTGTAGAAATTATATATATTTCATAAATTCACAAATGACATTTTGGGTTATTTATTATAAAATGTAATTTAAATAATAGTTTAGATTAATATATTACTATTGGTCAATACGTTATGATTAATAAATTATTATTGGTCAGTACGTTATTTTAAGCATTGTTAAATCATGTGTATTTTAAAAGATCATAAAAATTTATTTACATTTTGTATATAAACCTTATCAACTATTATACCTAATTTATCTTCTATACTAAAACATTGAATGGTATAATTCTTTCATTGAATCAAAATATAAATGATTTTATAAATTTATTTACTTGACAAAGCCCCATAATTCTATTAGTCCTCTTTAGAACGTTAATCTTATTATTAACCCTAATCTTGTAATATATATGTTTAGGTGCCTTGTAAAGAAATACGTTGGAATATTATTTAATTCTTATTATCATCTTATATACATACATCAGGTGAGTTTTTCCATACCACTTTTTCATATTTTCACACTTTTGGGTGAAACATGTTAAACTTATTATCGTTGCACTTGTAAACTTATATGAGACTTGTAAACATCTTGGCAATTCATCATATCAAGTCGTGGTTAGTTGAACTTTTGTGATTACCATGTTATGGCGTTTATATGTACAATCATTAACTATTGTTAGCCTGACGACGTCATAGATCTATGGGCCTGACAAGCCTATTTGGTGGCCCTAGTGTCGTATTCTTGAGCACTATGGCGACCAAGTACACTTAGCTAATCGTATAAACTTGTAAATATGAAATCTTATAAACTGTCAAGGTTTGATTGTTACATCTGTTCATAACATCTCTAATTACTTTATTCACTAACTTATGACTTGAATTGCCATCTTTTATATACTTATTGTATGAAAACTATGGAAAGCTCATCAACTTTATGTTGACCCTTTATTTTTAACATGTTTCAGGAATTAGATCTGCTTAGCATGCTTTGAAGGCTTACATCTAGAATTGGACCTAGAATATTAAAAAGACTTATACGTTCACATGACGTTATGAAATTTTTGTATTTATGATTACTTGAGCTTATGTTATAATCGTATTGTTTGTATTGAACCTTGGAATATAATAATATTGTCATTTTAAATAGCGGTGTGTGGCATGAACAATCGTAACCCTCACATCTCAACATTTTTGTCGTTAAGGTTGGGGTGTGACAGATTGGTATCAGAGCCCATAACTATAATGATTTAGGTTAGTAGAAATGGTGGCCTAGACTATGGTTAACCTAGGGACCCATTCATGAAAGCTCGTTATGATCTTGTAAGCTTGCTTATATGCTTATCTTATGTGTTCCTTACTACATGCTAAATCTTTTACGTGCTATTTGTTTATATTTATAAATAGTGCCTTAGGATTGTGCCTTGAACCTTGTAACCCCAACTTCTTAATCCTCCCTTATGCCTTTAAGTCTTACGCGTCTAATCCTTTCTTAATCTCATTCTCGATTACATGTGGAAATCTATGCACCCTATCAGATGGAAAATTCCTTAGAGAATATGTCTAAATCTTAAAAAAAATCTCATCAAGGTTTTAGTTCTAATAGCCTTAGGGAAGTGTGTGCACATAAACACCTGTATTTTGGATTTCTTGGCAAGAGGCCCTCGGGCTAAGGTAAGCATTTCGTATAAATCTCATTGTGAAACCTGTTATGCTTACCTGGGGATTTCTGGGATGAGTGCTAAATTATGGTCAACATACACATCTTCCTTGAGGTAAATGGGATTAAGTCACCTCGACGTGTCCATGTTCCTGTTGGCTATGTGGTACTAAATGGAACCATCCTATTTTTATTTTAAAAATATTAAATTCTTGCTTTCTTAAACTAGTTTATTATCGAATTTTAATATTTTCATCCATCTTATAGAATGTTCTCGTTAAAGTTGAACTCATTTTACTCCTTAATTCCTATGGTTAAAACATCGTTATACATCATGTTCCTCATGTAACTATCGCTATACGTTGGTCAATGCGTATATAAATCTTAATGCATATTTAAAGGCATTGTGTGCCTAAATCGAATAGTTTCAAAACTTTAAATTATCACTTATAGTTTCCAAATCTCCCTAAAGTGTGTCCCACAACTGAAATCATGCAATGCTTGCATCCGGGGTACTTTGTCTAGGCAAGGTATACACATTAATCCGATTCGACCGTTGGATCCATTTATCCGACCTGGAACTCATGAGATGAGTGTACGCTTATAGGTACGCGTATCTTCAGTGAAGTTTTGGTTGACGTAACACTTTAAGAAGTCAACGCATTTCCCTTTTATTTCAAACTAAACGTCTACATCTCATTGTTGTATTGAATCATTTCCGTCATCGACCTTGTTTTCCTGATTTAAACCATTCAAGATCTGAGAATTTATCACAATTAACTATGTTATCCCGAACTTTAACCTTAGTCCTAGCAACCATGATTTTCTTTTCCTGTTAATGTTACATTGATATAATTTGAAGTTTCTGAATTTCTAGCCGATATTCTCTTCGTTCGCTAAGTCGAGCTTTGTAAAACCTTTTAACCGTTTTGCACCGTAGGCAATGCAAGAGTCTGCAAGTCAACTTATGACTAAGGACACTCATGTCTCCTAAATGAACCTATCTCATCAAAACAGGGGTGAATCCTTTACTTTGGTAATGATTTTCCATTCGTCACTATTGTTCTTAAGGAGTTTCATCATCAAGATAGGAGTGAATTCCTTACCTTGATGACCATTTCTTCTTCTTGTTCTTGTGAATTCGTATCTTACCAATGGAAGTACCTCCTTAAAATAGGAGTGAATTTCGTATCTCGATGATGGTATTTAATTTTTCTATTGGGTATTTTATGAAACTTCATCCTCTGGATCGGGGTGATTTCCTTATCTTGTGGACAGTTTCACTCATTCTTCTATTGAACTCGCATTCCACGAATGAAATGACCTCACCAAAATAGGATTGAATCCCGTACTTTGGTGACAAAGGTTAATTCTCAATTGTTTTCTTGTTATTATGAAATTCAATGATCAAGATAGGCATGAAATCCATACCTTGCTGATAACTTCACCCATTTAAAATTTTATGGATGGTATTTTTCTCAAATGAAATGACCCCATCAAAATAGAAGTGAATTCTGTACTTTGATGAAGCCTTTCATTTTGGTATATTTTGTTTCTATAAAATTTCACCGTTAAGATAGGAGTGATTATCCTTACCTTAATGGTAAGTTACCTCATTTTATTCTTGTGGATCCTTAACAATAAGTTAGGATCAAACTCGCACTTGGTAGTTAAGAGTCATACTTTGGGAAATACACCACCAAGCTAGAAGTGATGACCACACCTTGGTGACTATTCCCATCCCTTGATCTTAAACCTACCAAGGTTTTAAGACTTCAATGGAAAAAAACATGTAATAACTTAAAGGGTGAACACCGTTATCTGACTTATCGATGATAGTGTTCCAACCTGTCTAGCTAAAACATGATTCCTGAACTCAAAGGAGGTCTTTGTCATTTTAGGTTAATCTTAGTTCCAAGACTAAAACATTTAAATCAATTTCTCTTCTCACGCCGTTATGTTTCAATTTGTCGTTTGATCTAGCTTTATGGAAGCTTTTATTTCTCACTTATCGATTTTCTTTCAGGTTATCATCAAAACTTAACTGCACGATGATAATACTCCTAAAACAATCCTTTATACAAGATAAAGTCATTATAAATTTATGTCATACCTTTCTACTTATATCAATGTTCGTCTATGATCGTGGGTTTGATGAACCACGTGAGATGACTTATCAACGATATCCTGAATTATTCAAATTTCAAGCCGGTTATGAACGCTATCTTCGTTTATTCTTGAATTATAATTAAAAATGCAACCCCTATTGGTTGCATCATTTCTTGAATCGCCTTATCATTGAATCTTAAAACTCATTATCCAATTCTCTAAAGGACTCTTAATTTCTTGAATGTCTTCCCCTTAAAACCACACTTATTCTGAAAACCCATTACAATGATACTTTTATTCTGAACCGAACCTTTAATCTTAACAAACACGATACTCGTATCAGCTTTACAGTAACATAACTTTAAAATATCAATGACATAATAAACAAGAATTAGTCATCTAAGAACAATGTCAAAGTTATCTGCTCTGAGAAGCTCCTCTGAATTTGTATTTCGTCCAACAGTGTCTCAAACATATTTCTCATGTTAGTCAAGCCGAGTTTCATATTATCTTATGCTTGGTGCTTCACTCGTGGCAAAACCTTCCTAATCGTCTTGCACCATCCGAAATTCAAAAGCTTATCAGCTAGAATTCTAAATTGATGGTCTTATCTACTTTGTCAGGAAAAACATCAAATCATGAATCATGGAATTGAACAAACTTAAGCGTAGTAAAACATTTTAGTCAAAACTTATTGAATTTAAACACTCCCAAGAGCTCATTTGCAAACACGAAATGAAATCTAAGTCTTCTCATAACTTTAAAATTAATTTTCTCATGATTAAATTTCGGGACGAAATTTCTTAAAGTAGTGGAGACTGTAACATCCGCTATTTTTTTATCTTAATAATAATTGTAATGGATCAAATGCATTAAATATGCAATTTAAATTGTGCATTATTCATTCGTTAATCATCTAAATAACTTGTGATAATTTATGGATTTATAAATACTTCTTCATATGTAGTTATAAAGATTTATTAATCATCTTACAATAAATAACTAAATGGAAAAGTCTTATTAGAATTTATTAAGTTATAAAATGAATTTTAATAAACTTATAAAGTTTTATTAGTAGTTATTAATTTTAAATAATCAAATAATAAAGTTTACAAGTTTTATAAAAGCTAAAAAAGTATAAATAATTAACTTGATTTATGGGTTTTACAAGTCTATGGTTTAACTTGTAATTTCTGAAACTTAATATAAAGGTTCATGCATAAAATAACAAGAATGACTGCATCAGGGGCCAAAATGTAAAATACCCAAACCACCCCCCTTTCTTCCCCGTCAGCCTCTATCTCCGGCAACCGCCTCCGTCAACCCCTAAATCCACCAAAACAGATAATAAAAATGAAATTAAACCGAACCTTAACTATGGTACACCAGTTTCGACCATTATATCGCTGTTAATCGAATTTATTTGATTATTAAGGTCGGGAACTCGAAACCGAAGCATCGACTTAAAGTCTCTACCCGTTTGTTAGTAAACAAACTTAATTGGGTCTATAGAATGATGTTAAAACCTTCGAATTAACTCCCTTAAACTTTCTGTAACATCAATTTCATTCGAAACATACACATACACCATGTTCGATTGACATCTTCATCTTCGACCTGCAACTCAATCGAGGTCTATGATCGAAGTGATATTAATCGCAATTGATAGAGGGCTTTTACTTATCATCGTTCTTAGAACCTACCTGCAAAATTATTTGCATAATGTGTTCTTAGAACTTGGCTTCCGAGACCAACTTTCCCTTTTTCATCACTTGGACCGTTTGAAATGGTCCAAATATTAAACCTTCCCTGACTCCTTCTTTTCTAACATTATTTGCATAATGTGTGCTTGTTGGATTGTAGTAACAATCTTTAGCCATGTGGTTGTGCAGACCACACATTATGCATGCAATGTTAGTCATTTGGGAATTTGAAAATTGTTGTTTCTTGGATTTCTTTTCTTCATCAGCAACTTTCCCTTTCAATTTCTGATCCTTTGGTAGGACAGGAGTGCTGGTACTACACTCCTTTCCTGAATCAGAAGTACCTACCACTTGGAATCCAGCAGAGATGAAGACACCTTTTTGCTTTGGGTCAATCTTCAGCTTGGACTCGGCAACTTTCTTGGCAGTCTTTCTAGCAGCTTTAGCTCTGCTTCTTCTTGCCTTGGTGGTTAGGATTTGATCTTCACAGGTGGAGATGAGTGTATCTTTCTGTTTCTCTCCTGTGGTGGACACTATTTTTGCCTCATCCTTTAATTCCAATAGAGAAGCGTCAGCAGTTGGAACCTCTTGCTCCTCAGTACCACATCTAGGTAGTCTAATAGACTCAAAAGAGTGTGGTGGAGCTATTTCATTGGTTCCCAACCCTTCTTTGTTTTGATAAAACATTTTGGAATGAGAGGATGATGTAAGAGTAGCTTGGAAGTTTTACTCAGCAATAGCTTGCTTCCTGGCCTGAGCCTCAGTAGTGACAAGCCAGGCTTGTGCTTCAGACAGCTTGGATATCAGATCTTTGAGTTGAGTTTTATAATTGATTTGTTCATGTTTTAAAAGAGACACAGTTTTCTCTAACTCCTCAACTTTCTTTTGATAGTCAGATTTAGCTCTTTTAAAGTCAGATTTTAAGATATTTAATGACTCAACATCAGATCTGATTTCCATATTGTAATCCTTATAAAGTTTAACCTTAGCAATACAGGCTGGAGTGCAAAGATGTTCATATACCTGAGCATCATTTGTTCCGGCCATGAGTGATTGAGCGGGAGTCACATCCTGTACCATGAAGCTCCAGTTAACTTCTTGAGCTATTGCAACTGTTTCAGTTGTCTTCTCTTCATGCTTTGAATTTGAGGGATATGTGGAGGCCTGTGGGGTTCCCGGGTGTTTTTGGGAGCCTTGCATTCCCTAGCAAAGTGACCTAATTGGTTGCAGTTGTAGCACTTTGCTTTGCTCTTGTCAAACCCAAACTTGTTATTGACATGGTTTTGACGGAATTGCCTTCCAGTTCTCTTGAAGAACTTCTTCACTCTGTAGGTTAAGAGAGCCATCTGTTGAACAATGTCCACATACTCTACATCATCTGGACTGAAGCACTCAAGATCATCAAAGCAATATTGAAAATCACCAGAGTGTCCACTTCCAGAGACAAAGGCACAACTATCCTGAAAGGAGTTGTGTTGAGCCTTTTGAGACCTTGGAGTCTCAATTAGAGTAATGTAGGGTCCAATATGTGAGTTATCAGGGTAGCACAGCAACTGATGTTGTGGTTCTATGATTTCCCTTTCAACCACATGAAGGGTTGAAGTCAGTTGGTTACTAGAGTTACCAGAGGAGTTTTGCATGTTCATCTCCATCTGGAATGCACTTAGGATACCATACAACTCTGTGAGAGAAAGAGTTTTAAGGTACAAAGTTGTCTTGATTACAACACAGTAGTGTGCCCATAGTTTAGGAAGGAAAGACATGAACTTCCTAACTATGTCTCTATTCTCAAGAGGTACTCCAATATCCACCAGAGTATCCACTATCTCAACATACCTGAAGTATTGTTGAGTCAAGGTCTCTCCAGCCTTGAAAGTGAAGTTCTCAAACTACTGCTTTAAGAGATCCTTCTTGTTCTCTTTTGTTTCCTTAGATCCTTCATACATGAGCTTCAGTGCATCCCATAGATCTTTAGCTGTCTTGCACTTCTTGAAGCCTCTGTAGATGGAGTTTGGAAGAGCAGTTTGAAGAGAAGCCATAGACCTTTTGCAATAATGCGATTACCAGTAGCAAAAGTAGTGCTTGGTATGAAAGGATCATTAACAATGGAGTCCCACATCCTTGAGTCTTGACACTTGATGAAGCCTTCCATTCTTGTGCACCATGTGTCAAAGTCTTCAGGGGTGATCAGTGGGGACTTGGTCATGGTACCGGTTTCCATATCAGCTTTAGTGAGAGCGGCCATTTGAGTGAGTAGTTTATAGGGAGGAGTGTGTCACACCCTCAAAATCCACGTGCGGAGTTTTACCGCGAGGCGTGTGAACAAACCAGGATCACAGTCAATAGTTACTCGGAATGACTCTATATGCTACGTTTAATGTAAATCAACCAGAGTTTAAACTTTAAAAGAGCTGCGGAAGCGTAAAGTAAATAAAACAACCCAAAACATGTGAAAGTACCATATGGCAAAACAAGTGCCAACCAAGTATTGTAAACCATAAATAAAAGACGGGTAGTTATAAATCTCTAAAAAAATGCATGCTGACTCGTGAATTGTTCCTATCAGCAACCCAGCTTAATGACCTAAGAATAGCATACTAAAAAGTCAACACATTGTTGGTGAGTTCAAGAGTTTGCGCATAAACATAACAGTTTATCAATTGTGTATAAACATAACAGTTTATCAATAGCGTATAATTAAGCATGTGCATTGTAATAGCTAGCTAGTCCATTAACAAACGATATTAATAAATAGTGATTTCGCAATTGAAGCTGACTGTGTTATGTTTGCCTCCCGTCACGACTTCACCATATCGTGACGAATAATCATAGGACAAATTGCACCCGGTTGACCTCGAGTCACAACAGGTGGGGCTCGTCAGACCCAGTAGTACTACCCAAGTTTCCCCGCTATCCAATATTAACAATTCGAAAGTGTGAGGACTTTATCATAATAAACAGCACTATATTAATATCATACACATCTTAAATATATAAAGCGTTTGTAAAATTTACCAGTATGCTATCTCCCCCAAAAGAGATTTAATAAAACAGAGGGGCATGAACTCACCTGATACGCGTGTTAGACACCTAAGGCTTAACTTGACAAGAACGAGTGGAAAGACAACCTTCAAAGGTTACCTAGAACACACAAGTACATAAGTACATGTACACAGAAATCCCAAGAGAAACCTTAAGTGTTCTACAAACAAAGAACTCAAGGTTCTATAAAAACAACATACATGTGACCTAGTTGACCCGTTTGACCCGTTGGTGACATTATGCGTTGTAACCCATTTAAACATACATAAGCATATAACATACATGTTTAACGTTCCAATGACTCACATTTGATGCTACATTCCCAATACATTGCCTAAATCATCATGCTATGCACATATCATACAAGTTGTATAAATCCTTAGCATCTAGCATGCTCAGTGTGTTCAAAACATAACTAGTGTATCATATAACAGGTTAGATCATGCATAACCTACTTACATGACCTATAGCCATGATTTAGCATATATGGGTCAAAACAGATAATTTACCAAAAAGTCATTCATACTATTCACAACGCATACAAGATGCCTAATACATGCAACATACATTAGTATGATCAATTCCAGTCCCAAACATGATGTCCTAGTTACTAATCAGCATACCAAACCATACATGACCATCAAAGTGCAATAATCACCCAATAACCAAATAAACACTCCATACAACCCAATTAACAGATTCTACCACTTTAGACATTCATAACAATCATTCTAGTATGATCCTAAAACCATGAATAAGTCAAATTACCAATATCCAAAGTTCATGCACAATAAAGTTTCCCTTTTGGGAAAGTAATACCCAAAAGTGGTTTAACATCCAATTCAACCATAATTCCAACTATTATATACCTAATCAAGTTCATATCATACCTAGACATGATCTACAACACCTAACTAACATGATTCATAAATTTCATACTCAAAAAGTTACTATCTTTAGTAATGTATGGGTTCTAGCATGAAATCTTGAATTACCAATGTTCATAGCAACAATCCAACATCCAATTATCATCATAAACACATCTATAACATCAACACATTAACAATTCAACATTACATCAAAATAAAGTTACTATTATTAGTAACCTATGAACAAATCCCTCAATTCACCAATTTCTTGCAAAATCCATGTTTCCTATCATTCATACAACCTAATTAACAACTCAACAACATCAAACCATCATCAATTCCATGTTATAATCATCAATTTCGAATTAGGGTTCATAATCATCAAAGTTCATGATCAATCCACTAAAAACATACAATTCATGCATAATCAACGTTAAACAACATGTAATCAATCCAACTAACATACTAATATCAACAAACATCAAGATATCAGCCTCATAAACCCCAATTTCGCAGCCTAGTTCACGGTTCTATCAACAAGCATGAAAACTCATAGAAATCTAACCTTTACACTTGTAATGGCTTGTATTTGATGATTCTAACTTGTTGCAATACTTGAGATCAACCAAAATCGAATGGATGGGGGTTGTTCTTGGCTGAAATCGCAGGGAGAAGAGGAGAGGGGCTGCAGTCGCGATTTGGGAGGGAGTGGGGGCTAGGGTTGGTTTTTTTTTTATTTACTTACCATATATACACTTTTAACCCTTTTAACTTGTATTTTATAAAATTTCAGCTTTTAACTTCTTTTTAATAGTGTTTTTAACCATCTAACAAATATATAAACTAGTAATAACAATTATATATTTTATCTTTATAAAACACGCAACCTACGAATTAACACACGCGTTTCCGCGTTACGCGATAAAATTCTCAAATAGTCTTTAAATCGCGTCAAAACATAAACATAACATAATAGTCATCTTATCAACTAGATTATTATTAAATTAAGATTATTAATTATTTTTAAGTCACCAACGTCAAACGACAACTAGTGTGTGCTTACGACACGTGTATGCAAACTTAACGGAACTAACCGAGTTTGGTAACGGAAAATTACCGGATGTCACATTATCCCCATGTTGAAAGAATTTTCGTCCCGAAAATTGCGTTACATGGTGAGCGTGTTCCATCACTGATCTACTGCATTGGCACACAGAAATCGAAATCGAGTGAGTTTTGGATGAGTTGTCACATCATCCCATGTTGAAAGAAATTTTGTCCCGAAATTTAAATCAATACCTTTGTCTGCAGGCATCGTCTCGAACAGTTGAGGGTACTTAAGCTTCCTTTAATCCTCACGTTCCCACATGAATTCCGGTCCACGTCGCGAGTTCCAACGAACTTTGACTATAGGTATTTTGCTCTGCTTAAGTGTTTTCACCTCACGATCCATCACCTCGACGGGTTCTTCGATAAAACGCAATTGTTCATCCACTTGAACATCTTCTAGTGGTACAACTAGTGTCTCGTCAGATAGGCACTTCTTCAGATTTGATACGTGAAACACGTTGTGCACTCCACTCAGCGAATCAGGCAAGGCTAGTCGATAGGCCACCGGACCTATTCTTTCCAGTATCTCAAATGGTCCAACATACCTCAGATTCAGCTTTCCTCGCTTGCCAAACCGAACTACGCCTTTCCACGGTGAGACTTTCAATAACACTTTGTCGCCAATTTGGAATTCTAGAGGTTTCCGTCTCTTGTCAGCATAACTTTTCCGTCTGTCTCGCGCTGCTGCCATACGGTTCCGTATCTGCACGATCTTCTCGGTCGTTTCATGTATTAGCTCGGGACCCGTTAGTTGACTATCACCAATTTCAGCCCAGCAAACCGGTGATCGACACTTTCTTCCATACAAAGCCTCGAAAGGTGCTGCCTGTATGCTAGTGTGATAACTGTTATTATAGGAGAATTCCACCAAAGGCAGGTGAACTTCCCAGTTGTTCCCGAAGTTAATCACACAAGCACGTAGCATATCCTCCAAAGTCTGTATGGTACGCTCACTCTGTCCGTCGGTTTGTGGATGATAAGCAGTACTCATATCCAATCGTGTACCCAGAGATTTCTGTAGTGACTGCCAGAAGTGTGATGTGAAGCGAGCGTCGCGATCAGAGATAATTGAGATTGGTACGCCATGTCTTGACACGATTTCCTTAAGGTACAATCGGGTTAGCTTCTCCATCTTATCCGTTTCCTTAATTGCAAGGAAGTGAGCGGACTTGGTCAACCGATCCACAATGACCCAGATTGTGTCACAACCAGTATTAGTCCGGGGTAGTTTAGTGATAAAATCCGTGGAAATTTGTTCCCATTTCCACATCGGTATCTCGGGTTGCTGTAACAGTCCGGATGGTTTTTTGTATTCCACCTTCACCTTCGAACAGGTCAAACACATGCTCACATATGTAGCTACGTCTGCCTTCATGTTAGGCCACCAATAGTGCGCCTTTAGATCATGATACATCTTTTCAGATCCAGGATGTATAGAGTATTTAGACTTGTGTGCCTCGCTCATAACCAAATCCCTCAGATTTCCATAAACAGGCACCCAAAGTCTATCCATGAAGTACCGAATTCCATCTTTTTTCTCTACCAATTGTTTATCCATTCCCGTAATGACTCAGAAATAATGTTTTCCTCTTTCAAGGCTTCTATTTTTGCTTCCTTAACTTGTTCAGGCAAATGGGTACTGATCGTGAGCTGCAAGGCTCGTACCCGCCTGGGTTTAACTGTTTCTTTTCGGCTTAAGGCATCGGCAACTACGTTCGCCTTTCCAGGATGGTACTTGATAGCGCAATCATAATCATTCAAAAGTTCCACCCAACGCCGCTGCCTCATATTCAACTCTTTTTGCTCAAAGATGTGCTGAAGACTCTTGTGATCGGTATAGATAGTACATTTGGTACCGTACAAGTAATGTCTCCAAATCTTTAAGGCAAAAACCACTGCACCCAATTCCAGGTCATGGGTAGTATAATTCTTCTCGTGAACCTTTAGTTGTCTAGAGGCGTAGGCTATCACCTTATCGCGCTGCATCAGAACACAACCCAATCCTTGGATGGATGCGTCACAATACACCACCAAATCATCCGTCCCCTCTGGCAGTGCCAATATCGGTGCACTACAGAGTTTTTGTTTCAATAGCTGAAAAGCCGCCTCTTGACTTTCTCCCCATTTGTATGTTGTTCCTTTGTGGGTCAAAGCGGTGAGAGGTTGTGCAATCTTAGAAAATCCTTCTATGAACCGTCGGTAATACCCCGCTAATCCCAGAAATTGTCGTATCTCACTCGGTGTTTTAGGTATGGCCCAATTCTTTATTGCCACAATCTTGGCAGGATCAACATGTATACCCTTCTCATTAACAATATGGCCTAGGAATTGTACTTCACGTATCCAAAAGTCACACTTAGAGAATTTGGCGTACAGTTGCTCATTCTTCAACAATTCCAAGAATAATCGTAGATGCTCTTCATGGTCCTCCTTGGTCTTAGAGTATATCAGTATGTCATCGATAAACACAATAACAAACTAATCAAGGTAGGGTTTGCACACGCGATTCATGAGATCCATGAACACCGCAGGTGCATTTGTCAACCCAAAAGGCATGACCAAGAACTCGTAATGACCATAACGAGTACGGAATGCAGTTTTGGAGATATCCTCCTCACGGACTCGGAGTTGATGATAACCAGATCTCAAGCAGATCTTCGAATAATAGTTGGATCCCTGAAGCTGATCAAATAAGTCGTCGATGCGAGGTAAAGGGTATCGGTTCTTAACTGTGACTTTGTTTAACTCCCTATAATCGATGCACATTCGAAACGTGCCATCCTTTTTCTTTACAAAGAGGACAGGGGCTCCCCAAGGTGATGAGCTAGGTCGAATAAAGCCCTTGTCTAAAAGCTCCTGAAGTTGTGATGACAACTCCTGTAGTTCGTTCGGTGCTAATCGATAAGGTGCTCTAGCAATTGGGGCTGCACCAGGAGTCAATTCAATTTGAAATTCCACTCGACGATGAGGTGGTAATCCAGGAATATCCTCTGGAAACACCTCGGGAAAGTCTCGTACGACGGGTATGTCTTCCATTCGCCTTTCCTCGGTTGTTTATCGGTGACGAGTGCCAGGATAGCCAAGCGACCTTTTCGCAGTAAATTCTGTGCTTTCATGTAGGAGATAATGCCCATCACTGCACCACTCCTATCGCCTCGGACTGTGAGGGTTTTATCACCAACAGGAATTCGTATGATCTTCTCGTGACATTTGACTTCCGCTTGCTTATTTGAGAGCCAATCCATGCCTACCACAACGTCAAAACTTCCCAGTGTAACAGGCATAAGTTCTATAGCGAAAGTATGACCAGCGAGTTCTATCTTACAATCTTTAAGAATGTGTGTCACATGGATCTGTTTACCGTCAGCCAATTCTACGGTATATTTGGATTCTAAGGCAGAAGGGATATCACTTAGGAGACTAGAGAATTTTAAGGATATGAAACTCCTATCGGCTCCAGTATCAAACAATACTGTAGCAAAACACCCATTTATAGAAAAACCTACCAGTAACAGTAGTAGGGTCGTTTAGAGCCTCACCTGAGCCAATGACGAAGGCTCTCCCTTTGGCTCCATTATTACCACCGTTACCATTGCCATTTCCATCTTTGTTGTTGTTGTTGTTGTTGATCTGGTTGTTGTTGTTCTGGCCATTGCCATTACCGTTCCTCCTCAACTGCGGGCAGTTTCGCTTGTAGTGCCCCTCCTTTCCGCACTCGAAACAACCCTTTGGAGTCACCTGAGGTTGCTGGGGTTTCCTAACCATCTCACCATAGCAATCCTTAGCCAAGTGTCCTATTTTACCACACCGCTGACACTTGTAATTGTCACATCTCCCAACGTGATGATAGTTGCACCGCGTGCACATCGGCTGTTTTCCACCATAGCCGCTCGGTCCTTGATTGTTTGAGTTTGACTGGTTGAAATTACGATTGTTGTCAAACCTTCGTTGCTGCTGTTGTGGTTGTTGTTGTTGTTGAGACTGGTGTTGACCACCGGATGATGATGATGCCCTATTGTTGTTGTTGGTGTTGGCGTTGTTGGAGGTATCCCACTTTCTTTTGTTGTCGGGCACACTTGCAGCAGCGCCCCGTTTTGGCAACCGCCCTTGCTCCACAGCTTCGTCAGTTAGTTTGTGGGCTAGTCGAATAGCTTGTTGTATAGTGGCGGGGTTAGAGGAAGTCACCAGGCTCCTAATTTCGGGAACCAATCCCCGGATGTAATGTTCCACCCGCTTGTGCATTTCATTCACCATTGCAGGACATAGTGTGGCCAGCTGGTGGGTTCTTGTTGTATAGGCCTCGATCTCAGAACCTTGCATTTTCAACTGCCAAAATTCCATCTCCAACTTTTGAACTTCGCTTCGAGGACAGTATTCCTCGATCATCATATCTTTGAATTCATTCCACGGGAGCTCATTTGCCATGGCCTGCCCTAGCATTTGCACTTGAGCATTCCACCAAGACAGTGCTGCACCATCCAGTGTCCCCGTAGCATATTTCACCTGGTCAGCAGGTGGACAGTTGCACTTAGAGAAAACGGACACCGTTTTCTCAAACCACCTTACCAACCCTACAGCTCCCTCGGTTCCACTGTAGGTGTGGGGTTTGCAGTCCATGAAGGACTTGTAGGTACATGCGGCGGTCCTGCTTTAACACGATAAATATTGATCAGATGTCTTATTCGATTAACTATAGGATTTGATAAAAATTTTCCATTATCGTTTACCGGCGGCCTGTCCTACTTGAGCAGCAGTTAACGCTGCCTGGACTTGTGCATATATTAGGGCTGCTAGTTCCGCAGGGGTTATATTTATGGTACCGGCGCCTTGGCCACCAGCATTTGGTAACACCCCTCCAAGGTTTTACCATGATGCTCCCCTAGTTCATCCAGTTGATGTTGCAGCGTGTACACCTCGTGTTGTAGTGTACAGACATTGCTAGTAAGTCGTCGGACCCGGTGTTGCTCCGTGTCCAGTGCTGCCACCAATGCAGCAATGACCTGCTCATTGGACTGCACCGGCCGCGGAAGTGTAGGTAGTGGTTGTTCAGTACTGGTCCTAGTTCGGGGTCTTGATGTAGGCACGCGTTCCCGGTACATAAGGTGATCCACAAACTCCGGGTAGAAATTCCAGTCACGGGGAGGGT
Organism: Flaveria linearis; assembly: GCA_024085815.1. Lineage (NCBI taxonomy): Eukaryota > Viridiplantae > Streptophyta > Magnoliopsida > Asterales > Asteraceae > Flaveria > Flaveria linearis. Next base: position 54,384,745 of record CM044009.1, read on the forward strand.
CACGTTCAGGTGGCACGAATGGTTGATCCCAGTCGAATTCACCTCGTGGATAGTCCAAACGAGGCCAGTCCAGTCCATCGTCAGGCACCGGTCCAGGAGGTGGGGACTCGGGTCATGTGGGTGATGCTGGTAGCTTACCACGTGCTCTCGAAGACGATGCCATGCTGCAGAGAGTGTGATGTGTATGCCAATGAGTATGCAGTAGAATAATCAGGAACAAGTAACTAACTAACTGTGTGCGGTTATAGTCTAGTGTGTATGCAACCTAGTTCTCTATAACCAATGGCTCTGATACCAATCTGTCACACCCTCAAAATGCACGTGCGGAGTTTTACCGCGAGGCGTGTGCACAAACCAGGATCACAGTCAATAGTTACTCGGAACGACTCTATATGCTACGTTTAATGTAAATCAACCAGAGTTTAAACTTTAAAAGACCTGCGGAAGCGTAAAGTAAATAAAACAACCCAAAACATGTGAAAGTACCATATGGCAAAACAAGTGCCAACCAAGTATTGTAAACCATAAATAAAAGACGGGTAGTTATAAATCTCTAAAAAAATGCATGCTGACTCGTGAAGTGTTCCTATCAGCAACCCAACTTAATGACCTGAGAATAGCATACTAAAAAGTCAACACATTGTTGGTGAGTTCAAGAGTTTGCGCATAAACATAACAGTTTATCAATTGTGTATAAACATAACAGTTTATCAATAGCGTATAATTAAGCATGTGCATTGTAGTAGCTAGCTAGTCCATTAACAAACGATATTAATACATAGTGATTTCGCAATGGAAGCTAACTGTGTTATGTTTGCCTCCCGTCACGACTTCACCATATCGTGACGAATAATCATAGGACAAATTGCACCCGGTTGACCTCGAGTCACACAGGTGGGGCTCGTCAGACCCAGTAGTACTACCCAAGTTTCCCCTCTATCCAATATTAACAATTCGAAAGTGTGAGGACTTTATCATAATAAACAGCACTATATTAATATCATACACATCTTAAATATATAAAGCGTTTGTAAAATTTACCAGTATGCTATCTCCCCCAAAAGAGATTTAATAAAACAGAGGGGCATGAACTCACCTGATATGCGTGTTAGACACCTAAGGCTTAACTTGACAAGAACGAGTGGAAAGACAACCTTCAAAGGTTACCTAGAACACACAAGTACATAAGTACATGGACACAGAAATCCCAAGAGAAACCTTAAGTGTTCTACAAACAAAGAACTCAAGGTTCTATAAAAACAACATACATGTGACCTAGTTGACCCCGTTTGACCCGTTGGTGACATTATGCGTTGTAACCCATTTAAACATACATAAGCATATAACATACATGTTTAGCGTTCCAATGACTCACATTTGATGCTACATTCCCAATACATTGCCTAAATCATCATGCTATGCACATATCATACAAGTTGTATAAATCCTTAGCATCTAGCATGCTCAGTGTGTTCAAAACATAACTAGTGTATCATATAACAGGTTAGATCATGCATAACCTACTTACATGACCTATAGCCATGATTTAGCATATATGGGTCAAAACAGATAATTTACCAAAAAGTCATTCATACTATTCACAACGCATACAAGATGCCTAATACATGCAACATACATTAGTATGGTCAATTCCAGTCCCAAACATGATGTCCTAGTTACTAATCAACATACCAAACCATACATGACCATCAAAGTGCAATAATCACCCAATAACCAAATAAACACTCCATACAACCCAATTAACAGATTCTACCACTTTAGACATTCATAACAATCATTCTAGCATGATCCTAAAACCATGAATAAGTCAAATTACCAATATCCAAAGTTCGTGCACAATAAAGTTTCCCTTTTGGGAAAGTAATACCCAAAAGTGGTTTAACATCCAATTCAACCATAATTCCAACTATTATATACCAAATCAAGTTCATATCATACCTAGACATGATCTACAACACCTAACTAACATGATTCATAAATTCCATACTCAAAAAGTTACTATCTTTAGTAATGTATGGGTTCTAGCATGAAATCTTGAATTACCAATGTTCATAGCAACAATCCAACATCCAATTATCATCATAAACACATCTATAACATCAACACATTAACAATTCAACATTACATCAAAATAAAGTTACTATTATTAGTAACCTATGAACAAATCCCTCAATTCACCAATTTCTTGCAAAATCCATGTTTCCTAGCATTCATACAACCTAATTAACAACTCAACAACATCAAACCATCATCAATTCCATGTTATAATCATCAATTTCGAATTAGGGTTCATAATCATCAAAGTTCATGATCAATCCACTAAAAACATACAATTCATGCATAATCAACGTTAAACAACATGTAATCAATCCAACTAACATACTAATATCAACAAACATCAAGATATCAGCCTCATAAACCCCAATTTCGCAGCCTAGTTCACGGTTCTATCAACAAGCATGAAAACTCATAGAAATCTAACCTTTACACTTGTAATGGCTTGTATTTGATGATTCTAACTTGTTGCAATACTTGAGATCAACCAAAATCGAATGGATGGGGGTTGTTCTTGGCTGAAATCGCAGGGAGAAGAGGCAGGGGCTGCAGTCACGATTTGGGAGGGAGTGGGGGCTAGGGTTGGTTTTTTTTTATTTACTTACCATATATACACTTTTAACCCTTTTAACTTGTATTTTATAAAATTTCAGCTTTTAACTTCTTTTTAATAGTGTTTTTAACCATCTAACAAATATATAAACTAGTAATAACAATTATATATTTTATCTTTATAAAACACGCAACCTACGAATTAACACACGCGTTTCCTCGTTACGCGATAAAATTCTCAAATAGTCTTTAAATAGCGTCAAAACATAAACATAACATAATAGTCATCTTATCAACTAGATTATTATTAAATTAACATTATTAATTATTTTTAAGTCACCAACGTCAAACGACAACTAGTGTGTGCTTACGACACGTGTATGCAAAACTTAACGGAACTAACCGAGTTTGGTAACGGAAAATTACCGGATGTCACATTATCCCTATGTTGAAAGAATTTTCGTCCCGAAAATTGCGTTACATGGTGAGCGTGTTCCATCACTGATCTACTACATTGGCACACAGAAATCGAAATCGAGTGAGTTTTGGATGAGTTGTCACATCATCCCCATGTTGAAAGAAATTTCGTCCCGAAATTTAAATCAATACCTTTGTCTGCAGGCATCGTCTCGAACAGTTGAGGGTACTTAAGCTTCATTTAATTCTCACGTTCCCACATGAATTCCGGTCCACGTCGCGAGTTCCAACGAACTTTGACTATAGGTATTTTGCTCTGCTTAAGTGTTTTCACCTCACGATCCATCACCTCGACGGGTTCTTCGATAAAACGCAATTGTTCATCCACTTGAACATCTTCTAGTTGTACAACTAGTGTCTCGTCAGATAGGCACTTCTTCAGATTTGAAACGTGAAACACGTTGTGCACTCCACTCAGCGAATCAGGCAAGGCTAGTCGATAGGCCACCGGACCTATTCTTTCCAGTATCTCAAATGGTCCAACATACCTCAGATTCAGCTTTCCTCGCTTGCCAAACCGAACTACGCCTTTCTACGGTGAGACTTTCAATAACACTTTGTCGCTAATTTGGAATTCTAGAGGTTTCAGTCTCTTGTCAGCATAACTTTTCTGTCTGTCTCACGCTGCTGCCATACGGTTCCGTATCTGCACGATCTTCTCGGTCGTTTCATGTATTAGCTCGGGACCCGTTAGTTGACTATCACCAATTTCAGCCCAGCAAACCGGTGATCGACACTTTCTTCCATACAAAGCCTCGAAAGGTGCTGCCTGTATGCTAGTGTGATAACTGTTATTATAGGAGAATTCCACCAAAGGCAGGTGAACTTCCCAGTTGTTCCCGAAGTTAATCACACAAGCACGTAGCATATCCTCCAAAGTCTGTATGGTACGCTCACTCTATCCGTCGGTTTGTGGATGATAAGCAGTACTCATATCCAATCGTGTACCCAGAGATTTCTGTAGTGACTGCCAGAACTGTGATGTGAAGCGAGCATCGCGATCAGAGATAATTGAGATTGGTACGCCATGTCTCGACACGATTTCCTTAAGGTACAATCGGGTTAGCTTCTCCATCTTATCCGTTTCCTTAATTGCAAGGAAGTGAGCGGACTTGGTCAACCAATCCACAATGACCCAGATTGTGTCACAACCAGTATTAGTCCGGGGTAGTTTAGTGATAAAATCCATGGAAATTTGTTCCCATTTCCACATCGGTATCTCGGGTTGCTGTAACAGTCCGGATGGTTTTTTGTATTCCACCTTCACCTTCGAACAGGTCAAACACATGCTCACATATGTAGCTACGTCTGCCTTCATGTTAGGCCACCAATAGTTCGCCTTTAGATCATGATACATCTTGTCAGATCCAGGATGTATAGAGTATTTAGACTTGTGTGCCTCGCTCATAACCAAATCCCTCAGATTTCCATAAACAGGCACCCAAAGTCTATCCATGAAGTACCGAATTCCATCTTCTTTCTCTACCAATTGTTTATCCATTCCCCGTAATGACTCAGAAATAATGTTTTCCTCTTTCAAGGCTTCTATTTGTGCTTCCTTAACTTGTTCAGGCAAATGGGTACTGATCGTGAGCTGCAAGGCTCGTACCCGCCTGGGTTTAACTGTTTCTTTTCGGCTTAAGGCATCGGCAACTACGTTCGCCTTTCCAGGATGGTACTTGATAGCGCAATCATAATCATTCAAAAGTTCCACCCAACGCTGCTGCCTCATATTCAACACTTTTTGCTCAAAGATGTGCTGAAGACTCTTGTGATTGGTATAGATAGTACATTTGGTACCGTACAAGTAATGTCTCCAAATCTTTAAGGCAAAAACCACTGCACCCAATTCCAGGTCATGGGTAGTATAATTCTTCTCGTGAACCTTTAGTTGTCTAGAGGCGTAGGCTATCACCTTATCGCGCTGCATCAGAACACAACCCAATCCTTGGATGGATGCATCACAATACACCACAAAATCATCCGTCCCCTCTGGCAGTGCCAATATCGGTGCACTACAGAGTTTTTGTTTCAATAGCTGAAAAGCCGCCTCTTGACTTTCTCCCCATTTGTATGTTATTCCTTTGTGGGTCAAAGCGGTGAGAGGTTGTGCAATCTTAGAAAATCCTTCTATGAACCGTCGGTAATACCCCGCTAATCCCAGAAATTGTCGTATCTCACTCGGTGTTTTAGGTATGGCCCAATTCTTTATTGCCACAATCTTGGCAGGATCAACATGTATACCCTTCTCATTAACAATATGGCCTAGGAATTGTACTTCACGTATCCAAAAGTCACACTTAGAGAATTTGGCGTACAGTTGCTCATTCTTCAACAATTCCAAGAATAATCGTAGATGCTCTTCATGGTCCTCCTTGGTCTTAAAGTATATCAGTATGTCATCGATAAACACAATAACAAACTAATCAAGGTAGGGTTTGCACACGCGATTCATGAGATCCATGAACACCGCAGGTGCATTTGTCAACCCAAAAGGCATGACCAAGAACTCGTAATGACCATAACGAGTACGGAATGCAGTTTTGGAGATATCCTCCTCACGAACTCGGAGTTGATGATAACCAGATCTCAAGTCGATCTTCGAATAATAGCTGGATCCCTGAAGCTGATCAAATAAGTCGTCGATGCGAGGTAAAGGGTATCGGTTCTTAACTGTGACTTTGTTTAACTCCCTATAATCGATGCACATTCGAAACGTGCCATCCTTTTTCTTTACAAAGAGGACAGGGGCTCCCCAAGGTGATGAGCTAGGTCGAATAAAGCCCTTGTCTAAAAGCTCCTGAAGTTGTGATGACAACTCCTGTAGTTCGTTCGGTGCTAATCGATAAGGTGCTCTAGCAATTGGGGCTGCACTAGGAGTCAATTCAATTTGAAATTCCACTTGACGATGAGGTGGTAATCCAGGAATATCCTCTGGAAACACCTCGGGAAAGTCTCGTACGACGGGTATGTCTTCCATTCGCCTTTCCTCCGGTTGTTTATCGGTGACGAGTGCCAGGATAGCCAAGCGACCTTTTCGCAGTAAATTCTGTGCTTTCATGTAGGAGATAATGCCCATCACTGCACCACTCCTATCGCCTCGGACTGTGAGAGTTTTATCACCAACAGGAATTCGTATGATCTTCTCGTGACATTTGACTTCCGCTTGCTTATTTGAGAGCCAATCCATGCCTACCACAACGTCAAAACTTCCCAGTGTAACAGGCATAAGTTCTATAGCGAAAGTATGACCAGCGAGTTCTATCTTACAATCTTTAAGAATGTGTGTCACATGGATCTGTTTACCGTCAGCCAATTCTACGGTATATTTGGATTCTAAGGCAGAAGGGATATCACTTAGGAGACTAGAGAATTTTAAGGATATGAAACTCCTATCGGCTCCAGTATCAAACAATACTGTAGCAAAACACCCATTTACAGAAAAACCTACCAGTAACAGTAGTAGGGTCGTTTAGAGCCTCACCTGAGCCAATGACGAAGGCTCTCCCTTTGGCTCCATTATTACCACCGTTACCATTGCCATTTCCATCTTTGTTGTTGTTGTTGTTGTTGTTCTGGTTGTTGTTGTTCTAGTTGTTGTTGTTCTGGCCATTGCCATTACCGTTCCTCCTCAACTGCGGGAAGTTTCGCTTGTAGTGCCCCTCCTTTCCGCACTCGAAACAACCCTTTGGAGTCACCTGAGGTTGCTGGAATTTCCTAACCATCTCACCACGGCAATCCTTAGCCAAGTGTCCTATTTTACCACACCGCTGACACTTGTAATTGTCACATCTCCCAACGTGATGATAGTTGCACCGCGTGCACATCGGCTGTTTACCACCATAGCCGCTCGGTCCTTGATTGTTTGAGTTGGACTGGTTGAAATTACGATTGTTGTCAAACCTTCGTTGCTGCTGTTGTGGTTGTTGTTGTTGTTGAGACTGGTGTTGACCACCGGATGATAATGATGCCCTATTGTTGTTGTTGGTGTTGGTGTTGTTGGAGGTATCCCACTTTCTTTTGTTGTCGAGCACACTTGCAGCAGCGCCCCGTTTTGGCAACCGCCCTTGCTCCACAGCTTCGTCAGTTAGTTTATGGGCTAGTCGAATAGCTTGTTGTATAGTGGCGGGGTTAGAGGAAGTCACCAGGCTACTAATTTCGGGCACCAATCCCCGGATGTAATGTTCCACCCGCTTGTGCATTTCATTCACCATTCTAGGACATAGTGTGGCCAGCTCGTGGGTTCTTGTTGTATAGGCCTCGATCTCGGAACCTTGCATTTTCAACTGCCAAAATTCCATCTCCAACTTTTGAACTTCGCTTCGAGGACAGTATTCCTCGATCATCATATCTTTGAATTCATTCCACGGGAGCTCATTTGCCATGGCCTGCCCTAGCATTTGCACTTGAGCATTCCACCAAGACAGTGCTGCACCATCCAGTGTCCCCGTAGCATATTTCACCTGGTCAGCAGGTGGACAGTTGCACTTCGAGAAAACGGACACCGTTTTCTCAAACCACCTTACCAACCCTACAGCTCCCTCGGTTCCACTGTAGGTGTGGGGTTTGCAGTCCATGAAGGACTTGTAGGTACATGCCGGCGGTCCTGCTTTAACACGATAAATATTGATCAGATGTCTTATTCGATTAACTATAGGATTTGACAAAAATTTTCCATTATCGTTTACCTGTGGCCTGTCCTACTTGAGCAGCAGTTAACGCTGCCTGGACTTGTGCATTTATTAGGGCTGCTAGTTCCGCAGGGGTTATATTTATGGTACCGGCGCCTTGGCCACCAGCATTCGGTAACACCCCTCCAAGGTTTTACCATGATGCTCCCCTACTTCATCCAGTTGATGTCGCAACGTGTACACCTCGTGTTGTAGTGTACAGACATTGCTAGTAAGTCGTCGGACCCGGTGTTGCTCCGTGTCCAGTGCTGCCACCAATGCAGCAATGACCTGCTCATTGGACTGCACCGGCCGCGGAAGTGTAGGTAGTGGTTGTTCAGTACTGGTCCTAGTTCGGGGTCTTGATGTAGGCACGCGTTCCCGGTACATAAGGTGATCCACAAACTCTGGGTAGAAATTCCAGTCATGGGGAGGGTCACGTTCAGGTGGCACGAATGGTTGATCCCAGTCGAATTCACCTCGTGGATAGTCCAAACGAGGCCAGTCCAGTCCATCGTCAGGCAACGGTCCAGGAGGTGGGGACTCGGGTCGTGTGGGTGATGCTGGTAGCTTACCACGTGCTCTCGAAGACGATGCGATGCTGCAGAGAGTGTGATGTGTATGCCAATGAGTATGCAGTAGAATAATCAGGAACAAGTAACTAACTAACTGTGTGCGGTTATAGTCTAGTGTGTATGCAACCTAGTTCTCTATAACCAATGGCTCTGATACCAATCTGTCACACCCTCAAAATCCACGTGCGGAGTTTTACCGCGAGGCGTGTGAACAAACCAGGATCACAGTCAATAGTTACTCGGAACGACTCTATATGCTACGTTAATGTAAATCAACCAGAGTTTAAACTTTAAAAGACCTGCGGAAGAGTAAAGTAAATAAAACAACCCAAAACATGTGAAAGTACCATATGGCAAAACAAGTGCCAACCAAGTATTGTAAACCATAAATAAAAGACGGGTAGTTATAAATCTCTAAAAAAATGCATGCTGACTCGTGAAGTGTTCCTATCAGCAACCCAGCTTAATGACCTGAGAATAGCATACTAAAAAGTCAACACATTGTTGGTGAGTTCAAGAGTTTGCGCATAAACATAATAGTTTATCAATTGTGTATAAACATAACAGTTTATCAATAGCGTATAATTAAGCATGTGCATTGTAATAGCTAGCTAGTCCATTAACAAACGATATTAATACATAGTGATTTCGTAATTGAAGCTGACTGTGTTATGTTTGCCTCCCGTCACGACTTCACCATATCGTGACGAATAATCATAGGACAAATTGCACCCGGTTGACCTCGAGTCACACAGGTGGGGCTCGTCAGACCCAGTAGTACTACCCAAGTTTCCCCGCTATCCAATATTAACAATTCGAAAGTGTGAGGACTTTATCATAATAAACAGCACTATATTAATATCATACACATCTTAAATATATAAAGCGTTTGTAAAATTTACCAGTATGCTATCTCCCCCAAAAGAGATTTAATAAAACATAGGGGCATGAACTCACCTGATACGCGTGTTAGACACCTAAGGCTTAACTTGACAAGAACGAGTGGAAAGACAACCTTCAAAGGTTACCTAGAACACACAAGTACATAAGTACATGTACACAGAAATCCCAAGAGAAACCTTAGGTGTTCTACAAACAAAGAACTCAAGGTTCTATAAAAACAACATACATGTGACCTAGTTGACCCGTTTGACCCGTTGGTGACATTATGCGTTGTAACCCATTTAAACATACATAAGCATATAACATACATGTTTAACGTTCCAATAACTCACATTTGATGCTACATTCCCAATACATTGCCTAAATCATCATGCTATGCACATATCATACAAGTTGTATAAATCCTTAGCATCTAGCATGCTCAGTGTGTTCAAAACATAACTAGTGTATCATATAACAGGTTAGATCATGCATAACCTACTTACATGACCTATAGCCATGATTTAGCATATATGGGTCAAAACAGATAATTTACCAAAAAGTCATTCATACTATTCACAACGCATACAAGATGCCTAATACATGCAACATACATTAGTATGATCAATTCCAGTCCCAAACATGATGTCCTAGTTACTAATCAACATACCAAACCATACATGACCATCAAAGTGCAATAATCACCCAATAACCAAATAAACACTCCATACAACCCAATTAACAGATTCTACCACTTTAGACATTCATAACAATCATTCTAGCATGATCCTAAAACCATGAATAAGTCAAATTACCAATATCCAAAGTTCGTGCACAATAAAGTTTCCCTTTTGGGAAAGTAATACCCAAAAGTGGTTTAACATCCAATTCAACCATAATTCCAACTATTATATACCTAATCAAGTTCATATCATACCTAGACATGATCTACAACACCTAACTAACATGATTGATAAATTTCATACTCAAAAAGTTACTATCTTTAGTAATATATGGGTTCTAGCATGAAATCTTGAATTACCAATGTTCATAGCAACAATCCAACATCCAATTATCATCATAAACACATCTATAACATCAACACATTAACAATTCAACATTACATCAAAATAAAGTTACTATTATTAGTAACCTATGAACAAATCCCTCAATTCACCAATTTCTTGCAAAATCCATGTTTCCTATCATTCATACAACCTAATTAACAACTCAACAACATCAAACCATCATCAATTCCATGTTATAATCATCAATTTCGAATTAGGGTTCATAATCATCAAAGTTCATGATCAATCCACTAAAAACATACAATTCATGCATAATCAACGTTAAACATCATGTAATCAATCCAACTAACATACTAATATCAACAAACATCAAGATATCAGCCTCATAAACCCCAATTTCGCAGCCTAGTTCACGGTTCTATCAACAAGCATGAAAACTCATAGAAATCTAACCTTTACACTTGTAATGGCTTGTATTTGATGATTCTAACTTGTTGCAATACTTGAGATCAACCAAAATCGATTGGATGGGGGTTGTTCTTGGCTGAAATCGCAGGGAGAAGAGGAGAGGGGCTGCAGTCGCGATTTGGGAGGGAGTGGGGGCTAGGGTTGTTTTTTTTTTATTTACTTACCATATATACACTTTTAACCCTTTTAACTTGTATTTTATAAAATTTCAGCTTTTAACTTCTTTTTAATAGTGTTTTTAACCATCTAACAAATATATAAACTAGTAATAACAATTATATATTTTATCTTTATAAAACACGCAACCTACGAATTAACACACGCGTTTCCGCGTTACGCGATAAAATTCTCAAATAGTCTTTAAATCGCGTCAAAACATAAACATAACATAATAGTCATCTTATCAACTAGATTATTATTAAATTAACATTAGTAATTATTTTTAAGTCACCAACGTCAAACGACAACTAGTGTGTGCTTACGACACGTGTATGCAAAACTTAACGGAACTAACCGAGTTTGGTAACGGAAAATTACCGGATGTCACAGAGTGAAAAACAAGTTGATTTGGATGGTAAGATCTCACAATCAAGAGCCTAAAAGCTCTGATACCAATTGCAGGATCGGTATTGGTCAACTAACAAGTGATTTTTCTCTCAAAATCACCTAGAACAACACTCAGAAAGAGTCTTAACAAGAGTTTATCACAATATAACAAGTAGCAAATGATGATAAACACATGAAGTAAATTTTCAAGGTACTTTTATATATTGATTCTCAACTCAAAGGATTACAAGACTCTTACAAGCACAAAATCTCTCTATTAAGTTATAATGAGAACTATATATATAATACTACCTATAGCCGGATATACTTTGATTCCAGCTGGAAACCTATAACCAAAAGCCTATACTACAAGACTATAGGTTAAGGTATCTCGGATATTTTATCTGAGATTCGATAGTCAGGACATGTCCCTGACTTACCTTTTGTCACCAACTAAGGTTGGTAACATGTACTATCATAAAATGGTAAACAGTGGAATAAAGTATGGTCAACTACATGGCTCTTTAGGAAGAAGCCATGCTGTATCAGAAGTCTACAGCGGAATGTCATAGACCATACTTATGTCCACTGGTCATAGCAATGTCTTCCGAAGGTTAAATTGCTTCGAAAGAATAACTTCTTCCGAGGCTACTTATACTTCGGAAGACTGCTTCTTCTGAGGCTTGGAGTCTTCTTTGTCTTCGGAAGTAGAGTTTGTCTTCAGACTTTGTCTTCAACTCTTGTCTTCAGACTTTGTCTTCAGTTCTTCTCTTCAGACTTTGTCTTCGGAAGATGTCTTCAGCTGATGTCTTCAGACTTTGTCTTCGGAAGATGTCTTCAGCTGATGTCTTCAGCTGATGTCTTCAGCTGATGTCTTCAGCTGTTACCTTTAGTTGTTACCTTCAGCTGATGTCTTCAAACTTTGTCTTCAGAAGATGTCTTCAGACTTCAGAAGTTCTCATACTTAGCTTCAGAATCCTTTGAATGTAGCACCAAAATTGACTATGTGAAGTAGTTTTGGTTGCACCAGCCTTATAGTGACCCAACAACTTTCTAAGGCATTAGGCGCATGAGCACTATCTAGGCACATAGTACAATACAGGAGCATAAACAGCTGGGCACATAGGAAAAAACTAAGGATCATGGGAAGATTTGGGCGCATGGATACTATGAAGGCGCATGGGCACTATGCATGCGCATGGCACTTAGGCGCATGGACACTTAGGCGCATGAGCCACACTTATACGCATGGGCAGTGGGCACATGGGAAATTTGGGAGCATGGGCAAAGTGTTGGGCGCATGAGCCACACTTGGGCGCATGGGTAGTTTCTAGGCGCATGGGCACTATGTTTGGGCGCATGGGTAGTTTCTAGGCGCATGGGCACTATGTTTGGGCGCATGGGTACTATACCAGTTCAATCGTAGTCTAATCTAGTTCCCAATCAACATTTAAAGATATTTTTGACACATTTCTAACATACTAAACAACTAAACAAGCATATAAACAAGCAACACAAACCAAACATACCCACACATTCACTCATTGTATAAAAAGGGGCACAAACATACGGTTCACATACTGAGAGCTATAAAAAAGTTAGTTCATGCATTTTCAGCCCTAAAACAAGTTTAAAATAGTAAAACCTGGGATCTAGAACTCACCTGTTGCAGTCTTTAAGCAAAACTCCACCAAACTCGAGGGCATAAGGAGTTCAAACACCTAAACACACAACCGAACATAAAAGAACACGTAAGAATTGGTCCCGAAGCTGAAAACTCAACTGAAACTGAACAAAACACACAAAAACTCAGCTTCAAGTTGTTCTTCCTCTTCTTCTCTCTAAAAACCGATGATACTTCTGCTTCTCCTTTCTTCTTTCTTCTTCCCAGCCAACAGTAGTTGTAGAAAAGTGATGTATGGGTGGGCATACTCTTTTAAACATAAAATAATATAGTTTTGTCCTTTTGTACACTTTAGCCCCTTCACTTATGTAAATTCTCCTTTCTTTCTTTATTCTTTTCTTTTGTTAATAAATTTTCGAGTGTTACATGCAAGTTCTAGTTGCTTCTGTGGTTATAATGTTCGGAAGACGGCTTAGATTTTTAATCAAAAATTCTAACCCTTTCTGAACATTGATTTGGAACCTTTGAATGTTGTATCAAGATATGATGAACTGGTCTAAACTTTATTACATTTATTTCAATTTGTGCAATTAAATATGGAAGTTCCCTAGTGGAGTAACTACCCTTGATTTGAGTTTTGTCAACTAAGATATGCTTGCTTATAAAGATGTGGGCACACTTGTGTATTGAGAAATTCTGTACAACAATTTTCAGTTAAATTCTAAATGTAACCTCAAAATGATATTGTATGAAGTAATAAACTTGTTATAGTGTTATAGGATAAGAAACTTTAGTATCTTAAGTAAAAAACACAAAGAATTAGAATCTCTTCTAGGATTAGAAATTTTGTATTTTACATATCTCTATGATTGAGTTATTAAGTTTTTGAAATAGTGTAAAAACAAGTGCTTTAAATCATTGCTTTGACTCGAACATGTTCTAAAAACACGACATGTTTCAAATTAGCTAGCCTAGATTGTGATCCATTTGATCACTAACCCAACTATTTGAATCTTTGATTAAGCATGGTTCTTAAGTACCACTTGCTAATTCTCAAAAGGATAAATAGGACAATTTAGGTATGACAACTTAGGTAAGAGCCAATGTAGATTCAACTGTAACCCCTCAACTTTACACGCATGATTTAGGAATAAGAAAAAGAGAGGTGATTGCTTGGGTTGGTTAAAGAGAGATGGTGACATTGAAAAATGTCCAAGTATCAAAGATCGTGAGCCGGTGCGAGCCGGTGCGAGCCGCTGTGGAAACTGGAAGTGAAAAGTTGTCCAGAAGCGACACCAACTTAAATTAAGAATATCTCGATCTAAAAAAGAGTTACGGAACCTATAATATATAAAAATAAGATGTCTCGAGGAATTTGAATATGGGGTCAATAGAAGACCATTATGCATTTAGGTAGCGGTCTGTGATGAATATTCGATCCGGATATGCGATTATTCCTTTTAAAATGTGAATATTCCTTTTAAGGAGTCATAGCAAAACTTTAAGTATTGGGCGCTAAGGACCTGCACGACGAGAAACTTCATAAAAGGCGTCAAAGGTTAGATTTAACCCCATTTGCACCCCTTCTCGGCTCTTTCCCACTACAAAAGAATCATATTTTCTTCTCTCTTAAATTTTGTCATTCCAGGGTGCTTGGAAAGGCATACGAAAACCAAATTCAAGATCTGCAACGTCTCTTTGCTTGGATTGGTGCTTTAGAGCTCTTAGTTTTGTGAGGTAAAACTTGTTTATACTTAAATATGAGTTATTGCTATATGTGAGGGGATGTTGATGTTATGAGACTCCGTTAAGTAATAGATCGTTCGAGTGGAGAGGTGGATGCGTCAAGAAACTACGTGACAGCTTCGGGAAAGCTTTGGTAAGAATCTAAGTTCTTATATTGTGTATTGTATGGGTTTTGGCAAAAAGAGTTGTTTTCGACAAGATCAAACCGGTCATTAGTATATTATGGGACATGTTTAGAAAGTTGCGAGAAGACCCATATTGTGGTGGACGAATCTATCAAAAGAACGCTTTTGGCTTGATTATGATTTGAACCGTTTGCGTGAACCTTAGTTTAAAAATATATAATGATATAAGAGCATATTGCGTGTTTTAAGTTGTAGGACTACGTTTCACCTATTTGAGCTCTTAAGGAGATATTGGCGATATTATTGTGGAAGTTGCGGACCACTAGTTGAAGTGAGTCTAACTGCCCCCTTTTTCCTCTATTTGATTTTGGAACTATACTCAAGCTATTTAAATTAATTTTGTTACGTATTCTCTCATGATTGTTGCATGACATATTGTGTTCCTAATGTCTAATGGACCGTAGTTTAGGTGTGTTTAGACCTTGGTCATGTTAGTTGCCAACAAATCGTTAAGGTAAGTTTGTAGGTTATCCAAATGGGGTGACACCCAAATTACATCGGGACATATGTACGCTTAGACGGATCCGATCTAGATAGGAGGGCCTCAGTTCAAGAAATTGTCATTTGTTAATTGATATTGAAATTGGAGTGGCATACATGTTATCATGTACAAACTTCGAATTATTGATATTGTTAGTCAAAATTGAGTTGTTAAGCAAATTGGCTTACACGTACATTGATTCGTATTGATGTCAAGATTGGAGTCACATGTTACGAATCAACAACGACGTTGTTGTTGACGTTTTTAGCTCGTATTACAGGTGCTACAGAAGCTGGAAGTCGTTAGCTAAAGCAGGGGCCTTAGTACATCGTCATGTAGAATTTTGATTATCCCATATGGGATTAAATTTAACAGATGCAGCTTGATAACAGTGGCTTGTAATGACATTTACGTTGAATCTTAACGCATGAATTGCATATATTTGTAAACAATTGCTAAATCAATATTTCAGATTCGTTGAGCTTGGATCTTAGGATTTATCATTTTCAGATCTGAAAATTCAAAATTAAGATGGATGGAGGTGTGTGAATCATAGAACAAAGAGAATGATAATAATAATGTGTAGATGATTTCATTGATGTTGGTGAACAAGTTACAATGAATAATCAAATACAAAGATGGAGGAAGATCAAACCCACCCAAAGGAGAGGATTTCTCCTTGGGTGGTGCTTCACACCTTGAGAAACACACACAAAAGAACCACACTTGCAAAAATGCACTAGTAGGTGTATTTATATTATTATTACAACATGACCTAATTTTGACTTTTCTATTTGTCTTGATCTTGACTTTGTCATGTTGAGTTGTCTAGTATTGTTGTTTTTGTTGTAATCAACTTGGTCTCTGAACTTGTACAATGAGATCTTCAGTCGGCTGTGATTGTGATTTGGAAAGCTTCAGTTTATCCAATTGTTGAACCGAACAATACTCCCCTAAACTGATGCTTGCCAAACTCTAACTTGAAGATCTTCTCTGTCACATGTTTTCATGATCAACTGATGTTCTAACACAATTCACTGTAGTTCTCCCCCTCAGATTAAGCTTCCCCTAATGTATTTCTGATAGAGGATATAATCTCTTTGAGACCACTTAACGCATTGGATATGAGGTATATCACTTTTGGATTACTGTTGTTCATATCACACTCAAAGGATTAGTATGTATTAGGCATATGATGAGGCTTTGAACTTCAATAAATTGCATCAGGAACATAAATCAATCTTGAAAACACTTCAACTTATTTGAATTTCGGAAATGACTTCACAATCTGACATTCTTCAGATAATCATTGGTCCCCTTGATTAAAGTCCATCTAACTGTTCCGCTCAGTAGTCAGACACGGGTGCAAAAGATCATCTTTGATTGTAGTATCATGAGCTTCAGAAAGAGTTTCTGACAGTTGTACAAATCCTTGAATAAATCATTGATTATGTGACCAAAGTTGATTTCTTCTTTTGTTTTGAATGCTCAAAATGGACGTGCATGTTGGTTGCAATCGTCCGCATTCATGATATTTTCTTATTCTTGTTTGTTGTTATCTGTTCATCATTTGTTTGTTGTTGGATGAATTGCATTTGAAGTTAACTCAGCTGCATGAGGTGAGTAACTCATCAACATTTGTTCACAAAGCAGTCGCATTGGTTCACAAACCGTCTGCATTTGTTTCGTTAACATCTGTATCTGTGATACATGCATAAAAGCTGCATTTTACAGCAACAATTCATGTATTTCAGCCTTATTTTACAGCAACAATTCATGTATTTCAGCCTCATTTAACAGCAACAATTCATGTATTTCAGCATCATTTGACAGCAACAATTCATGTATTTCAGCATTATTTGCCATCAGAATTTCATGCTAAAAATCAGCGTTTGTCATCAGCATTTGTTTCTGAACATTTGTTTTTGAACATCAGCATTTGTTTCTGAACATCAGCATTTGTTTCTGAACATCAACATTTGTTTTGGTATTTTTTTTAGGTAACATCCACACTTGTTATCAAAGAAATGCTGATCTTTTGTTTGTCATCCGCATTGGTTAAGTTAACCGCATTTGTATCAAGGAAATGCGATTGTTATGCATTTCATCCGCATTTGTTTTGATAACCGAATTTCATCCATGCTGCATAAACGACAAAGACAGCCTCATTTAATGTTGTATGCCATCTGCATTTGGTGCTCCATGCATGGCATCCGTATTTGTCATGCATGCACCCGCATTTGTCTTGCATACACATTTAATTCAGCCGCATTTCATCAAGTTTTTATATGGATTCAAAAGCAACCGCATTAATTATCATCCAACAGCCGCATTTGTTTTTTGAAGTTGGTCGGTTGTTTTGTCTTCACATGAGCACATGGAGCCGTCACATTTCTTTGAAGTTCAACATTTTATAATTAACTTCATTTGTTTAATAGATCACATGGCAGCCGCATTACCTTTTGAGCTTCAATCGGTTGAATTTGTTCTCAAGTGAATCATTAATCACAACCACAATAAATACTTCATATGGATCAGCTTTTCATTTGTTTAATTAACTGCTTATCGGTTGAATTTGTTTTGATTCACCAGATTGAAGATAAACTTTGATGAACAGGAACTTGAATTCAACATGAACTCAACAACCTTTTTTTGGTTTCTTCTGCTTTTTGAGTAGATCTAGTTCCATTGCATCAATTTTGAAGAAATAATCAAGGGAATGATATAATATCTTCAAATCGTACCAAATAAGAACAAATCTGATGGTTTTCTTCTTGATTTTGAGATAAACAGATGAGTTTTTCTTCTTTTTGACAAGCAGTGACTTTGTTCTTCATTTTTTGTTGTTTCTTCTTTGTTCTAAACATCATTAAAGATGAAATTAGATCTGAAAATACATGAATCCAGCAACCAACAGCTCTGATACCATTTTGCTAAATCAATATTTTAGATTCGTTGAGCTTGGATCTTAGGATTCATCATTTTCAGATCTGAAAATTCAAAATTAAGATGGGTGGAGGTGTGTGAATCATACAACAAAGAGAATGATAATAATAATGTGTAGATGATTTCATTGATGTTGGTGAACAAGTTACAATGAATAATCAAATACAAAGATGGAGGAAGATCAAACCCACCCAAAGGAGAGGATTTCTCCTTGGGTGGTGCTTCACACCTTGAGAAACACACACAAAAGAACCACACTTGCAAAAATGCACTAGTGGGTGTATTTATATTATTATTATAACATGACCTAATTTTGACTTTTCTATTTGTCTTGATCTTGACTTTGTCATGTTGAGTTGTCTTGTATTGTTGTCTTTGTTGTAATCAACTTGGTCTCTGAACTTGTACAATGAGATCTTCAGTCGGCTGTGATTGTGATTTAAAAAGCTTCAGTTTATCCAATTGTTAAACCCAACAACAATGTTAACCTATAATTAAGCTTAGTATGTAGTCTTGATTATTAAATCTTTGTAGAATGTTATGTATCGTGATACAACAGGTTGAACCTGAAGATTGGGGTGTGACATCAACTTTCGATTCACTCATGGGATTCGAGTGATCCAGAAGGGAAGAGTCCTTTGGTTTCCCGCGGTTAAGCATTAAGGCCTCGTAATCACTATTCTATCTCATGTCTTTCGTCACTATTGGTTTGATATTTGGGTGTACTAGACAAATATATACAATCTATGAAAAATATATACATCCTATCTATGATACAATGAAGAAAGCTTTAGATTTTATTTTTAGTAGATATTTCTATAATCTTTCTACATATTTGGTAAACTAATAGTAATAAAAATGTCTTAATGATAAACTTTCCTTTACGTCTCGAAAAAGATTAAGCTACCCTTACGTCCATGCACGACTATGTATTTTTGCTCAAATGAGTGGTTGTATTATGTGACCTCTTCATAAAGAACATGTTTATATTCGGTGATTCCTGCCTTAAGTCGTATTTGGTCATACAACTTTACTATTACTACAAACTATAGGTACAATTTTATTCTAATTTTTAAATTATGCAAACCACACTTTAGGTGTTAGACATAGATGACCTTTCTTTTCCAAAGGTAAAATGTTTTGTTTAACTATTCTTGCAACCATACACACTTAAGTATGTGTTTGTTGGTGATTTAGTATCATCAAAATCATTTTAGTATAAATAGATTTATTTGAGATTAAATAAAAATAAGAATAAACTTCAATACAAGTTTGAAAACATGAGGTGCACGCTCCTTCAAAAGTATTCTTATTTAATAAACCATCGAACCCGAGGGTTCAAGGAGGTAGTTCTTGGATCATTTGGACTTAACACACATAAGATAATCTATGAAAGTAATTATCTATTCTTATTATTACATTTGGTCGGTGGTGGGTGCTTTGTTTTTTTTCTTTTCTTTTTTTTTATGTTGTTGTTTTGTAGTGTTTTTTTTTCTTTTTTTTTTTTTTGCGTTTGTGTTTTTATAGAGTTTGTTTTGGGTGTGGGTTCGAGGGGGGTGGGATTTTTCTTGTGATTTTTTGCTGTCTGGACACGTCTCTTTGATGTGTGTATCGATTATGTTCGTTTATAGGGTTCGTTGGCGTTGTCTTTCTCCGGTTTCCTACTTTCTTTCTTTCGTTATCGATTCCCTGACGATCCTCGCTATTAAGGTTTGGGTTTTCCTTTTGTTTGCTTTTTTTGGGGCTTTGATTTTTGTCAATTTTTCTATTTTAGACTGTGTCATCTTCTTGCGTCTTTGATTTTCGTCTGTTTTGTGTATGGTGTTGGGCTTTGATTTAGTTTTTAGTTTTGAATGTTCTTGTGTGTTATGGATTTGAGGTTTTGGTGTGTTTTTACTTTGTGTTTTGCTGATTTTATGGTTTCGAACCTTCATTTTGATTTTGATTTTGGTTTAGGGTTACGTTAAAATTTAACTCGCATAGTCGCGACAACGCGCGGCCCCAAAACCTAGTTAACTATAAACTACTAATATAAATCATAATAAACACTGAATACTAGAACAATAAAACAGTTTCACAATAATTTTACTCAATGTATTACAATTTACAATTAAAAAAAAGTATGAAGCAGGTCACTTTATCACTGTTACAATGAGATATTGTATGTTAAGGACTACACCTAGTTGTTCGTAGGCAACCATCTACAATACACACTATAATACATCCTACACCTAGTTGTTAAAGTTGTTCCACAACTTCTTGATACTAGCATCATTGTAGTGCATTAAAAGATGTTGTAATTCGGAATATAGATTGTATTTGAAAGATGTAGTCGATAAATAGATTCAGCATATCAGAAAATCTAATCTCTCAAAAGATGTAGGCTTTTGGTAGCTTGAATGTTTCCTTAGAAGCTTTTGAGCAGCAAACTATCTTAGTCAAGAGATAATGATTGTTCTAAGTAGTTGCATCCTCAAATATCACATTAGTAGTGCCTTGGTCTCTAGCAAGGTCCAAGGGGCGCTCAAGATGGATAAATATTTTATACATAGATGGAAATCTATCAGAAGTCATTTCAGATTTGCATATTTGATATAAAGTTACATGAAATTGATCATTAGTATGAAGTCTTAATAGTTGTATGTTGCTACCGATCATTAGTGGTAACTATGATCAGCAACTAATCAATAGAAATTGGTTTGGTCAGCATGCCATCATTGACAACTAGATATCAACTGTAGGTATGCACCAGCGGCAATTTGGATCATCCAAAGTAACTAAGTAATGGATGATACAATTCCTGCTAAAGGATTTTCCATTAACGTAGACAATTATAATGTCGATCACCAACCGCAATTTGAAATTCTATGATGGTTTAACCACCATCTAAAATGTTTGATGGTTCGTTTTTGTATAAGGAAGATCTTTGGTTGTTTTAGATATCGAATTCATACTAAAAGTCTAGTATGTTGTTTTCAAAACAAGTTTTGTTTACTTGTTTTTTATATTTCTTTGAATTAATCATTTGAACTTATGTAAATATAAATACAATATGTAATGTGAAAATGATCTTTCACACTATTTACAAGAGATAACTATATATGTAATTTGGGAAATACGAATCCTACACGTTTACTCAAATTAGTGTTAGTATTATGTGGTGTCCACTTAAAGAGAGTTTTGTAATTGATGATCTCCACCCCATATTTGTAGGTACTTTGACCGTTACCATAATTACATCATACAAGGGTTTGCTTAATTTTTGTAAGGCCAAAGCTAACTTTAGAACTAGGATCATGTTTTTTCAAATTCTGTTAACATGTATTCTAACATGCATAGACCCGTAACAAAAGCAAAACTCTAATACCTGGTGATGGAACATAAAAAAAACAACAAAGTTAAAATAAAAGAGGAATATTATCATCTAAAACTGTTTCAACCCTAAATTCCAATCTAAACATATATTCGAAAAAATTGAATTTGAGAGCCGAAAGTACTAACCTAGCTTTATTTCACTTATCTTTAATTAAGTCACACGTGCATTATCCAACACGGTTTAAAATTCCACAAATAAGACAAACTCATAAGCAATATGAAGAAAAATAAAGGGGCCGGTGTGAAAGTGTATCTAGATTTACGAATATACATATCGTCAAGTGCACGTCACAATCTCATACTCCGTGTTCTTACCGTGTGTTGTGTGATATGGAAATTGTTACTCAATAATTAATTAAATATTTCATGTGATTGTCACAGCTTATTTTAATACTAAGATAGTAAGTACATATATCTAAACAAATAAATGGGATCAGATATGGATGTTTTGGTTTATTCCCAAATAAACATTTTAGGTTATAATAATATTTAATAAATTCGTAGTTAAGATTAGTGGGGGTTATTTTTGTTATATGTCACATCAACGGTCTTTCTTTTATTTTTAATTTTTAAAGTAATGGAATCACTCTTCTTGTTTGCTTCATATTTAAATTTGATTAATTTAATTAAGTTTATACTTTATGTACATAAAATCTTAATATTAAGAATAAAATATAATTATTTTAATAATTAAATTATCATAAAAAACTAATAAAAGTTAAAATTTTGCATTAACTTAAAAATTGTATATAATACAACATTTTCGTATATAGTAAACTTAAGAGGAAATGAACATTGTAAGATGTTGTGTGACAGCATTTGGTTGGTCTAGGGTTTTTAAAGTTCTTATTTGTTTTGGTTTTTGGGTAATTTTTTCTAGCAACATTTCAATTTTGTGTTTTGGTTTCTTGAGTTTATACTCTCGTGATGTTTCGGTTCGATCTAGCTTCATATTTTTTGGCCTCGGGTCTTTAGGTAACACATGCTATTTTTTACCGCACAACCAAGTTCCACCTTAGCGTTACTTGCACTGGAAATGTTGACAAAATCAAGGCCACAAAAGTTATTAAAGTCAATGATAAACAAAGACGTGTTCCATCTACAATCGCAAAAAGACAACATGACCAAGGTTGTTTGATGCACAGTCAACAGAGTAGGAGGCACCAGTTGTGTCGAAGAAATGAACATTGCATCTGCAAGCACACTAGTTCTAAAACACCACAACCAGCAACCAACGCACAAAAACCACAAATTCCTACAAGTGCAAATGGAGCTTTGATTTTAAAACAAGGTATGTGTGTCAATACGAAATGTATTGCCTGGTAGACACGAAATTAATGAATATATTCGTGAAGAGAAAAAACCTAAAGAGATAGGACCGAAACCGACATTTGCCTAGAATTGCAGTCCCTATGTCCTTTGTTCCGAACCTTTTATAATATGGACATAACATCAACATGTCTAACATCGTAAAACAGAAAATCTATGTGCATATAACACTAACTAGATATTAGTAGGCTTTGTAGATAAGCAACAACTACCCGACACCACAAACGGAATCATTGCTCACACAAAGCGAGTAAATAAATACCACTAGTTTATTAATTTAGAAAAAAAAATACAACTACCAGAGCAAGCGATATTTTATACAAGATTCATTTTAAAGCAATCGTGGATTTCATGTGATTGTATTTGTAAAAGAATATTTGTTCCATATCTTCAATCTTCATCATTTGGAGGTAATGATCAAACATAGCAAGAGCATTCTCATCTACTAGTTGTCATATAGTTCATCTACTAGTGGTCATATAGTTCATCTACTAGTTGTCATATAGTTGATGTGCACTTCTATAGCATTGTAGAACTTATACTTGCTCTGCATCATAATTCATTTGAAATTACAAAAATTTCATCTTCAAATCACTGACAACTCATAAAAATAGATAATTCTCATAGAAATAGATATTTCTCCATTAGAAATTTCCGTAGACACATTGGTGCGAGTGAATGTTGATGTGTTATCAAATAAATAGTATGTAATAATCAACTTTGGGCTTCTTGATGGTCCTCTCTAGGCACTACATTCTTGAGGCACCAATGTCTTTAACGTCATGATCACATGACCACCGTAGTTATTATAAAAATTGTGCCCGCTCGTTGGAAAATAAGTAAATGTTAATGAATATATATAGGGTGAAAAATAAGTAATTGATTTTTATTATGAAAACATCTAAAGGTTCAATTTTAAAAGCATTGTAGTCCTTAGCATAAGTAGAGTGTTAGAGTGTAAGGTTTATATAGAGGCTGATGTAACAAAATCAACCAAACGGCTTCCTGCATGCATGCATCAAGTACCAAGTAGAACTGCTACGAAAGTTTTATACTTTGTATGAGAATTATGCTAAGCATAAAATCTTCCGAAGCTAAAAGTTTATGTGGAAGCTTTATACTCTGAACGAGAAATATTCTAAGTATAAAGTCTTTCGAAGCCAAAGACCAAATTTTCCGAAGCTTCAAAGACAAAGTCTTCCGAAGCCAAATGAAGTGAAGATTGATTTCTTCCGAATACTTAGAAGAACATGCTTTTCTCTGATGTACTTTTACATAAAGCTGACCAACTTTCCGCTGCAAATCTGAAGACTCACCAACTTGCATAAGTTGGTGAAAAGGTCCATGCTTTTGTAACTGTACATTAAGGTCTATGTCTGTAACTTTCTACTTTATGTACTTTTATCCTTTTTATGTTATATTAGGATATGAGTTATGACATGTCATAGTCACTAGTCAAAAGGCAATCTGCCTTTTGACTCTACATTGATTTTGTTGTCTATTAATGTTCCAACTGGCTTTCCAAGTATGGCCAGTTGTAGGGTGTAGTATAAAGTATCTCAATGTCTTATAACTTATCTTCATGCATTGTAACTCTTGTAAGAGAACTTGAGATTAATATACATCATCCTTGAAAACCTCATACATGTTGTTCTTAAGTTCCGTCTCTTTACTTACTTGTGTTCTTTGCATCTTACTCTTAAATCCCGGTTCCATATTTGATCTAAGTGCTCTAACACTCTTCTCATTATGAGACTGATTGTATTGACCATCCCTTAACCGGTCCTGCAATTGGTATCAGAGCAATCCAGGCTCTTGATTGTAAGATCTCACCCTCTTAAATCTCCTCAGTTCTTACAAAACACTTAACATCTCAAATGGTAACATCCAAGGCTGATATGAAAACCGGTACCATGGTAAAGTCCCCACTAATCACTCCCAATGATTTTGATACTTGGTGCCTAAGAATGGAAGGATTCATCAAATCATAGGATAGAAGGATGTGGGAGTCTGTTACTAAAGGACCTTACATTCCATGCACCTCTTCAGCTGCTGCTGGAGGTGGCATGATTCCAAAGAAGGTGACTGACTATTCTGAAGAAGATAGAAAAAGAATAGATATAGATCAGAAAGCCATGACTGCCCTCCAAACTGCTCTTCCAAATGCCATCTACAGAGGCTTCAAGAAGTGCAAAACTGCCAAGCAGCTCTGGGATGCACTGAAGCTTATGTATGAAGGTTCTTCTGATGCAAAAGAAAACAAGAAGAATCTTCTGAAGCAGCTGTTTGAGAATTTCACCTTCAAAGCAGGTGAAACAATGACTCAACAATACTTCAGGTATGTTGAGATTATGGATACTTTGATGGATGTTAAAGCAAAATTGGAGAATAGGGATATTATAAGGAAGTTCATGTCCTCTCTTCCTAGACAATAGACACACTATTGTGTGGTCATTAAGAGGACTGAAAATTTCAAGACCCTCACTCTCACTGAATTGTATGACATACTCAATGGTTACCAGATGGAGATGAACATGCAAAATCCATCTGGCAACTCTAACAATCAATAGAGTTCTGCCCTTCATGTGATTGAAAGGGATTGTAGAGAACCACAACACCATTTCATCTCTTATCCTGACAACTCACCTAAGGGCCCTTTCACCACCTTCCCTAAGACACCAAAGGAGAGCTACATCCAAGGAAACCTATTCCAAGAGACAAGCGCATCACATGCCTTTGTGTCACATGATGAAAGCACATGCAACTTTCTTTTCACCCTTGAAGACTTGGACTGCATCCATCCAGATGACCTGGAATACATGGAGATAATTCAACAAATGGCTCTTCTCACTCATATAGCCAAGAAGTTCTACAAGAGGACATGGAGAAAGTTTCCTAGAAATGTATCCAGTGGAAAGTTTGGGCTGGATAAAAGCAAAGTGAAGTGTTACAACTGTAACTAAATGGGAAAATTTGCTAGGGAGTACAAGGCACCCAGGACAAATGATGGCCAAGCATAACCCAAGCCAAACTATACTGAGGGAGCTTCACATACTGAGAAGCCCAAGCAGTAAGCTGTAATTGCTGTTGAAGAAGGAGGCTTTGATTGGAGCTTCCAGGTAGAAGATGTGTCTCCAAACCAAGCACTGATTGCAGATCTGGATGAAGCCAAGGTATTAGAACATCTTTGTACATTATAATACATTGCTAAAGTAAATAGATACAGGTCCTATAACTTAGAAATGAGTTCTGATCTTAAGTCTTTGAACATATTAAAATCTGATTTCAGAAGAGCTAAAAATAAGAGGAAGTTAAAAATAGAAGGCTTAAAGAAAACCATTTCAACTCATAAACATGAGCATACCAACTACAGGACTCAAATCAAAGATCTCGTTACTAAGTTAACTAAGTGCCAGGCTGAGTTAGTGATTAGCAAAGCCAAGGCAGAGAAGCATGTTCTTGAAGAAGAGACCTTCAAGAACATCATATCCTCATCCCTACATTCCAAAGTGTGTTATCAGAACAAACAGGGACTAGGATCTACTGAGATAGCTCCTCCACATACTCTATTGTATGTAAGATCTCTAAGGTGTGGAACTAGTCAAGATGAGTTGCCATCTATACATCCTAGTGATGAAGAGGATGAAGAGGAGGTAGTGAAGGATAGATCTGGGAAGAGTGAGGAAGATCATCCTAACAAGGGTCACTATACTCCTGAGGAGAGGAAGAAGTCAGGGATGACTAAGTCAAAGAGGAAAAACTTGATTCGAGCATCAAAGAGGAGATCAAAGAGAGCTTAGGAGATCAAGGCCACTTTCAAAAGCAGAAACAAGTCCTTTGTCACACCCTCAAAATTCACGTGCGGAGTTTTACCGCGAGGCATGTGAACAAACTAGGATCACAGTCAATAGTTACTCGGAACGACTCTATGTGTCACGTTTAAAATAAAACAAACCACAGTTCAAACTTTAAAAATCATGCGGAAGCGTTTTGTAAACAAGACAAACCCAAAGTATGTAAATGTATAAAATGGCAAAACACTTGCAACCAAATATTTGAAAACCATAACTAAAAGACGAGTAATTATGTTTGTAGTTTAAATCCTTAGAATGCATGCTGACTCGTGCTGTGCTCCTACCGGCAAGCTGGATTATCGACCTGAGAATAGCATACTAAAAAGTCGACACAATGGTTGGTGAGTTCAAGAGTTTGCGTTTAAACATAACAGTTTAACAGTTGTGATATATATAAGCATGTGTACTATAACAGATAGCTAGTCTATTAACAATAGATATTAATACATAGTGATTTCACAATTGAAGCTGATTGTGATATGTTTGCCTCCTATCACGACTTACCAGGTCGTGACAAATGTTCATAGGACAATTTGCACCCGGTTGACCTCGAGTCACACAGGTGGGGCTCGTCAGACCCAGTAGTACTACCCAAGTTTCCCCGCTATTCAATATTAATAATTCAAAAGTGTGAGGACTTTATCATGGTAAACAGCACTATATTAATATCATACACAACTTAAATACATAAAACGTTTGTAGAGTTACCAGTATGTTATCTCCCCAAAAAGAGATTAAGTAAACAGTGGGGCATGAACTCACCTGATACGCGTATTGAGTACTTGAAGTTTACTTGCAAGACAAAGTGAACAGTCAACCCTCAGAGGTTACCTAGATCATGTAAGTACATGAGTATATGTAAACAGAGAATATGTGAAACCCTAAGTGCACTACAACCAAAGATTCAAGGTTTTACAAGGGTAGACATGTTTGACCCAGTTGACCCGTTTGACCCGTTGGTGACATTATGTGTCGTAAACCATTTAAACAGACATGAGCATATATTATACATGGTTAACATTCTAATTCATCACATATGGTGCTACATTCCCAATGCATTTCCTTAAATCATCATGCTATGCAAATATCATACAAGTCATGTAAGTCCTTAACATCTAGCATGCTCAGTGTATCCATAACACAACTAGTGCATCATATAAGGTCCCATGCATAACCTACTTATATGACCTATAACCGTGACTTAGCATATAGGGTCAAAACAGATAATTTACCAAATAATCATCCATACTAACCACAACGCATTCAACTACATACAACATACATCAATATGATCAATTTCCAGTCCCAAACATGATGTCCTAGTTACTAATCAACATTCAATACCATACATGATCATCAAAGTACCTACATCACACATAACCAAGTAGACATTCCATACAACCTAATTAACAGGTTCTATCATGTTAGGCGTCCACAACAAGCATTCTAGCATGATCCTAATGCCATGAACATGTCCAATTCCCAATATCCAAGGTTCACCCAAAATAAAGTTTCCCTTTTGGGAAAGTATATCACAAAATCTACTAAACACCCAATGTATCCATAATTCATTAATAATATACTATTTCAAGTTCATAATAACATCTAAACATGATCAACAACATCAAACTAACCTAATTCATCAATTCATATCTAAAAAGTTTCTACTTTTGGCAAGATATGAACAATAACATTCATTCTAAGTTTTCTAGCATTCATATCAACAATCTAGCACCTTATCAACATCATAAACACATCCATAACATCAACACATTACCATTCAATGTTACATGCAAAATAAAGTTACTATTATTAGTAACCTATGAACAAAGCCCTCAATTCATCAATTTCTTGCAAGATTCATGTTTGTAGCATTCATACTATCTAATTAACATCTCAACAACATCAAACAACTATCAATTCCACATAATATGTTGGTACACATGTCCCTAGTTCTAGTCTAGTGAGCTTAAATGTAATAGAACTTCTTCTTGTAACACATATGTAATGTTTAATCAAGCTAATGAGAATCTCTTCTATATATGGTTATTGGTTATTTAATGTTACATCTACTTACATTATTAGTTGTTACACGCATAATATGACCATGTTATATAGGTTTACAGTTATGAGACATAGTTCTGAATCATTAAAGGTTCAAGAATGTGTTTAACTAAGTTATCTGATTCAGTCTCACGACTGGACCATGCGAATGGGCCAGTCACACGTTTGAACCAGGAGATTGAGTCAATCGTACGATTGAGTCATAAGACTGACTCAGTCGTCCGAATGAACCAATCGTATGACTCAGTCGTACGACTGATAGCTGTAACCTATAAATACCACTTAATTCGTGGAAAAACGTAACACTTTGAATACTTGAAACCCTAGTCGACCCAGAACGTCCAGTTCGTCAATTCCAACTTCATAGAACGTCTGAGATCATTCCTAGTCCATTCTTAACGTTTTCTAATCGTTAGGATTGATCTTGATTTCGTTCTCCCTGATTGGATCACCAATCAAATAGGATTCCGCACTATTTGATCTGGTATAACGAAGAATCAGTTAGTACTCCGTACGTACATGGTCCTAACAAGTGGTATCAGAGCATAGGCTCTTGATTCTTCGTTGATTCAATCGTTTTTGTGAAAAAGTCTATGTTTTTACGCGAAAAGATCCAATCTTTTGCTAAAAAATCGAGTCTTACGTGTGCATGTTCTGAAAAATCAATATTTTCGAGTTTCAGCCGTCTAGGGTGCAAAAACTTGCGTACTAGTCAAAGTGTGTGAAAAATCCCGTTTTTAGCAGACCCAGTCGCAAGATCATCTCAATCGTAAGACTGAACCCAGTCGCCCAGGTCATTCGCCCGATTGAGTCATTCGCTGTGTCAAATCGCCTGATTGAGTCAGTCGCCCATTTCAGTCACCAAGTTGAGTCAGTCGCCTTCTCCAGTCGCCCGTTTGAGTTCAATTGCATGATTGTATCTCAGTCGCCCTTTTCAATCGCACATTTAAGTCCAATCGCATACTGTAGTGTCAATCGCATCCCAATCGTACCTCCCAATCACATAACAGTCTGTTTAAGTCAACCTTCATTATGGACTCCGAAAACTTCGCATTCTCAGCAGGGAAAGACTCAAGGATCCAGAACCTACTGCTTCTGGAGAATGAGATTGGTAATCACAATAAGCCGCCTAAGCTTCTATCCATTGATGAGTTCCCGCAGTGGAAGCAAGGTTTGAGATTCATCTCAATGGCGTGGATACTAATCTATGGAATTCTATTGAGACTGGTTACACCATGCCAGTTGGTGCTGATGGTTGCCATTAACGTTGAGTGGAATGACTGATGCTCAAAAGACTGCCTATAATGCTGAAAAGAAGGCTTATGCTATGCTCACCCAGTCTATTCCTAAAGAGATCTTCCATCAGTATTCGGATCAGAAACAGAGTAAAAAATTCTGGAAAGCTCTCGAGAAAAGGTATGAAGGGAGCTCAACTCTGAAATCCTTGAAGGCCAAAGCTCTTAAAAAGGAGTTTGACAATTTCTCTGCTATTGGGAACGAGAGCTTGGACGACATCATTGACCGCTTCTATCATCTAATGAGTGAACTTCACACTCATGGGTTACAACGTCTAAGAAGAAAAGGTCGCCAGTTTAGCTGAAGGTCTTCCAGAAAAATGGGATTCATTTATTTCCTCCTTGAGACACAATTCAGTTCTTTAGACTTTGGATATAAATGACTTTATTATGAAACTGCGAGAGGAAGAGTTCAGACATAAGTATAAGGCGAAGAAGGGTGCATATGCTCAGGATCCTACTCTTTACAATGTGACTCCAACTCCAATTGCAAAGTCTTCCAATGCTCCTCTGCAGACTGCATTTGTTTCTAATACATCTGGTCAAAGCTCATCGTCTGGGGGTGATTCATCTGTTTCATCAGGGGTTCAACACAGTATTACTGAAGCTCACTCGACAAAGTTAATAACTGAGAACCTGGGTAAAGTCACTGTGGAAGTTACCAAGGAACACATGAACCTACTTGCTGCAGTGGTTCATTCCTATGATGGTTTGGTTGCAGGGAAGATAGGAAACTACCACTTGGCTGATGAAGACTATGAGCAGGTGGATGAAAATGAGTTGGAGAGGATGGATATTATGTGGGCTCTTGCAAGTGTTGTGCGACGAGCTAAGAAGTTTGTGAAGAAGACAGGGTAGAATCTCGTGGCTACAAAAGATACTACTTTTAGGTTTGACAAGTCCAAAGTCACGTGTTTCAACTGCGATAGAAAGGACATTTCAAGAGGGAATGTGTGAAGCCTAAAAAGACTGGGAACGGAAATCTGTTGGATCATGATAAGGCTGGTGCAACCAAATTCACTTCATAGTCATCTTTTGGTACTACATTCAAAGGCTTCCGAAGCTGAGCAAGAGATCTTCCGAGAGTCTAAGGAACAACAGCTGAAGACATCTTCCGAAGACAAAGTCTGAAAGAGCTTCCGAAGACAAAGTCTGAAAGAGCTTCCGAAGACAAAGTCTAATGAAAGAGCTTCCGAAGACAAAGTCTGAAGAGCTTCCGAAGACAAAGTCTGATGAAAGAGCTTTCGAAGACAAAGTCTGAAAGAGCTTCCGAAGACAAAGTCTGATGAAAGAGCTTCCGAAGACAAAGTCTGCTTCCGAAGACAAAGAAGACTCCAAGCCTCGGAAGAAGCAGTCTTCCGAAGTATAAGTGCCTTCGGAAGAAGTTATTCTTCCGAAGCACTTTATCCTTCAGAAGACATTGCTATGTCCAGCAGATAAAAGTATGGTCCCTGACAGTCCGCTGCAGACCTCTGATACAGCATGGCATCTTCCTAAAGAGCCATGTTGTTGACCATACTTTATTCTACTGTTCACCTTTTTATGTTAGTACATGTTACCAACTTTAGTTGGTGACAAATGGTAAGTCAGGGACATGTCCTGACTACCAACTTTCAGACAAAATGTCTGAAAGACCTCACCTAGAGTCTTGTAGTATAGATGTAAGGTTAGAGGTGTCCAGCTGGTATCAAAGTATATCCGGCTGTAGGTAGTATTATTATATCTTCTCCTGTAACTCTTTTAATAGCGATTTGAGTCCAAGTGTCTTGTAATCCTTTGAGTTGAGAAGCAATATATAAAAGTACCTTGAAAATTTATCTGCTGTTAAGTTTTCTTACTGCTTGTTACTTGTTATATTGTGATCAACTCTTCATAGACTGCTTGCCGAGTGTTGATTCAAAGTGAGTTGAGAGAAAGATCACCCGAAATCCGATCCTGCAATTGGTATCAGAGCGCCAGGCTCTTGATTGTGAGATCTTACCATCCTAATCAACCAGTTTTCACTCCTCACCACAATCCACTCACTCAAATGGCTGCTCTCTCCAAGGCTGATATGGAAACTGGTACCTTGACCAAGTCCCCTATGATCACCCCTGAAGACTTCGACACATGGTGTATCAGGATGGAAGGCTTCATCAAGTGTCAAGACTCAAGGATGTGGGACTCCATTGTCAATGGTCCTTTCATACCAAGCACTACATCTGCCACTGGTAATCGCATCATTCCAAAAGATGTTGATGATTACTCAGAGGAAGATAGGAAGAGAATAGAGCTAGATCAAAGGGCTATGACTTGTCTCTAAACTGCTCTCCCCAACTCTGTCTACAGACGCTTCAAGAAGTGCAAGACTGCTAAAGATTTATGGGAAGCTTTGAAGCTGATGTATGAGGGATCCAAGGAAACTCAAGAGAACAAGAAAGATCTCTTGAAGCAGCAGTTTGAGAACTTTACTTTCAAGACTGGTGAGACCTTGACTCAACAATACTTTAGGTATGTTGAGCTAGTAGATACTCTGGCAGATATTGGAGTAGCTCTTGAGAACAGAGACATAGTTAGGAAGTTCATGTCTTCTCTTCCTAAGCTATGGACTCACTACTGTGTTGTCATCAAGAGAACTTCGGACCTTAAGACTCTTTCTCACACAGAGTTGTATGGTATCCTAAGTGCATTTCAGATGGAGATGAACATGCAGAACTCTCTGACCACTCCAATAACCAACAGAGTTCAGCCCTTCATGTGGTTGAAAGGGAAAGCATGGAACCACAACATCAGTTGCTATGCTACCCTGACAACTCACATACTGGACCCTTCATCACTCTACCTGAGACTCCAAAGTCTCAAAAGGTTCAACACAACTCCTTTCAGGATAGTTGTGCCTTTGTCTCTGGAAGTGGACACTCTGGTGATTTTCAATACTGCTTTGATGATCTTGAGTGCTTCAATCCAGATGATGTGGAGTACATAGACATTGTCCAGCAGATGGCTCTTTTAACTTACAGAGCGAAGAAGTTCTTCAAGAGAACTGGAAGGCAATTCCCTCAAAACCCAGTCAACAGCAAGTTTGGGTTTGATAAGAGCAAAGCAAGGTGCTACAACTGCAACCAACTTGGTCACTTTGCTAGGGAATGCAAGGCTCCCAAGAACAACCCGGGAACCCCACAGGCCTCCACACATCCCACTGCTCCCAAGCATGAAGAAAAGTCAACTGAAACAGCTGCTGTTGCTCAGGAAGTTGACTGGAGCTTCATGGTACAGGATGTGACTCCCGCTCAAGCACTCATGGCCGGAACAGATGATGATCAGGTATATGAACATCTTTGTACTGCTGCCTGTATTGCTAAAGTTAAATTGTATAAGGATTACATTTCGGAAATCAGATCTGAGGTTGAGTCTTTAAATGTGCTAAAATCTGACTTTAAAAGAGCTGAATCTGACTATCAAAGGAAATTGATGAGTTAGAGAAAACTGTGTCTCTTTTAAAACATGAAAAGACTAACTACAAGACTCAAATCAAAGATCTGATCTCCAAACTTTCTGAGGTTCAAGCCCAGTAAGTCACAGCTGAGGCTCAGGCCAGGAAGCAAGCTATTGCTGAGCAAAGCTTCCAAACAAAGCTCTTGCATCTAACCTCTCATCAAAAATGTTTTATCAAAAAATGTTTTATCAAAACAGGGTTGGGAACCAGTGAAATAGCTCCACCACACTCTTATGAGTCTATAGAGACTACCTAGATGTGGTACTGAAGAGCAAGAGGTTCCAACTGCTGACCCTTCTCCATTGGAACTAGAGGATGAAGCAAAAATAGTGGCCTCCACAGGGGAGAAACAGGAGGATACACCCATCTCCACCTGTGATGACCAAATCCTGACCACCAAGGCAAGAAGAAGCAGAGCTAAAGCTGCTAGAAGGACTGCTAAGAAGGTTGCAGAGTCCAAGCTTAAGTTTGACCCTAAGCAAAAGGGTGTCTTCATTTCTGCCGGATTTCAAGTGGTAGGTACTCCTGATTCAGGAAAGGAGTGTAGTACCAGCACTCCTGTCCTACTGAAGAATCAGAAGTTAAAAGGGAAAGTTGCTGATGAAGAGATGAAACCCAAGAAATAGCAACTTGCAAGTTCCCAGAAGACTAACATCGCATGCATCATGTGTGGTTTGCACAACCACATGGCTAAAGATTGTTACTACAATCCAGCAAGCACACATTATGCAAATAATGTTAGAAAAGAAGTAGTCAGAGAAGGCTTCTCAGTTGGACCACTTCAAAAGGTCCAAATGATGAAAAGGGAAAGTTGGTCTCGGAAGCCAAGTTGCTTTCGGAAGAAACTGCTTCTTCCGAAGGGAAGTGGCTTCGGAAGCCAAACCTTCTAAGGTTCGGAAGAACAAGAAGGCTCCCTTGAAACTATCTCAGAAGAAGACTACTTCGGAAGAAAAGGTGGTGAAGGCTTCTTCCGAAAAGAGAGAAGCTTCGAAAGAAGACCATGCTGCAAAAGCTTCAACAAGCTCATCCTCAAAGATCAACCAAAGGATGGATTGGAAGATCAAGGAAGATGCTGCAGCCCAGACCTCTTCTTCAACAATGACCTCTATTGAACCCCATTGCATATCTTTCGGTTCAATTATGTCACTATCTTTGGAAGAGCCCGAGACCTGTAAGGCTTGGGCTTCCAAACAAAACTAACCATCTCATCTTATGTGCAGGGACATCCATTTGACAAGAACAACAATATCTGGATTGTAGATAGTGGATGCTCCAGGCACATGACAGGGAACAGATCTCTCCTTCAACAATTCCAGAACTTTGATGGAGGGCCTGTCCAATTTGGAGGTGAGGCCGGAGGATATATTTCGGGCAGAGGAAGTATATCCAATGGCAGAATAAACATTGACAAAGTTCACTTTGTCAAACAGCTTGAACACAATCTGTTAAGTGTTTCTCAATTCTGTGATCAGAAGCATCAGATGCTTTTCACAGAACATGAGTGCATTATCCTCAAACCAGGGATGACAATTCCTCCGGAGTTGGTGCTTCTCAGATCTCCCAGGAAAGGGGATATGTACAAGCTGGATATGAACAATGCTTCTCCTATGGGTGAAGTATCATGCTTTCTTTCCAAAGCTGATAGTGATGAGTCAACACTATGGCATAAACGCATGTGTCATGTAAATTTTAAAACAATGAATAAATTGTCTAAAAATAACTTGGTACATGGTTTGCCTAAAAAGGAATTTTTCTGCAAAGATAACTGTGTTGCATGCCTGAAAGGGAAACAACACAGATCATCTCATAAATCCAAATGTGTTAACTCTATCACTACTCCATTACACTTATTGCACATGGATCTCTTTGGTCCCACAAGTATAATGAGCATTGGAAGGAAATCATACTGCCTTGTGATCGTTGATGATTTTACAAGATTTACATGGGTATTCTTTTAAGAAGTAAAGATGAAACTGCTGAAACTTTAAAATCTTTATTCTTAAAATAGAAAATCAAATTGATCACAAGGTTAAGATTATTAGAAGTGATCAAGGGATTGAGTTTAAGAACTTCGTTCTTGACTCATTCTGTGACTCAAAAGGGATTGCCAGACAATATAGTGCTCCCAGAACTCCTCAACAAAACGGTGTTGCTGAGAGGAGGAACAGGACACTTATTGAGGCTGCTCGGACCATGTTAGCTGATTCAAAGCTGCCTCTAACATTCTGGGCAGAGGCAGTCAGCATGCATGCTATGTGCAGAACAGGGTTCTTGTAGTTAAGCCCCATGGAAAAACCCCCTATGAGTTATGGAACAAGAGGCCACCGTTCATTGGCTTTCTAAGGTCCTTTGGCTGCAGGTGTACCATACTTAACACAAAGGACAACTTGGCAAAGTTTGCTGAGAAGTCGGATGATGCTATCTTTATTGGATACTCTTCTAGCTCTAAAGCTTATAGAGTATACAATATAAGAATCAACAATTTGAGGAGTCATCTAACATAGTTGTTAATGAGCACACTCCTTGTGTTAGGGGGAATGGACCTGAGTATATCTTTGATTTAGAATTGTTTCAAACTATTCTAAACCATCTTGTGAGAATGTTTCAGCTGGAACAGGTGCTCAAAGTGATGCTGAGCTGATGCAGGTCAACTATATGAGCTTCCCAGACCTATTCCAAATTCTCCAAGAGCTGAAGGGCAACAAGCTTCATCTATTCACAGATCTGACAGTGTAACTATCTCCAGAAATAGTGAAGCTTCAACAAGTGAATCACTTGATCAACCTCCAAAGTTCCTCAGGTGATCCACTACAACACCAGGTTGAGGGAAGTGGTATTCTGAAGGAACAGGCAACTGTTAATACTACTTCACAACCAACCATTGATGATGTTTCTCAATCATTCAATCAGTCCTCATTGAATGACTCTGAAACAGCAGTTGGATAGAGTGATCCAATTCCTGATCAGAATATGTCTAACCTAGACTTATCTCTGCAATTGGAAGTGATTCCTCGTCTTAGGATTCACAACACTCATCCAACTGAGAACATCATAGGGAATGTCTCTGAGGGGGTGTGAACAAGAGGACAAACTTATCATGGGAATGTCTGCTTGTACTCATGCTTCCTGTCTCAGATGGAACCAAAGAAGGTAGAAGATGCCTTAAAGGATAGTAGTTGGGTTGAATCGATGCAGGAGGAGCTGCTTCAATTCAAAAGACAAAAGGTCTGGAATCTATGCCCACTACCATCTGGTCAAGTACCCATAGGCACTAAATGGGTATTCAGGAACAAGAAAGATGATAGAGGCTTGATTATCAAGAACAAGGCAAGACTAGTAGTTCAAGGGTACACCCAGGAGGAAGGAATTGATTATACTGATGTCTTCGTACCTGTTGCAAGACTTGAGGCAGTTAGGATCTTCCTTGCTTATGCTGTATCCAAGAACTTCACAGTCTACCAACTTGATGTCAAGTGTGCTTTTCTATATGGGGATATAGATAGGGAAATCTATGTGTGTCAACCTCCAGGATTTGAAGACCACAGCACCCAACTATGTGTGCAAGCTGGATAAAGCTCTATATGGGCTGCACCAAGCACCTAGGCTGTGGTATGAGACCTTGTCTCAGTTTCTCCTGAAGAATGGATACACTAGAGGTACCATTGACAAGACTCTTTTCATCAGAAAGAGTGGAGAAGACATTTTGCTTGTACAAGTCTATGTTGATGACATCATATTTGGTTCTTCAAACGACCAAATGTGCAAAGACTTTGAAAGCATTATGAAGCAGAAGTTTGAGATGAGTTCCATGGGAAAAATGGACTTTTTCTTAGGAATCCAGGTGAAACAGATGAAGGAAGGGTTCTTCATAAGTCAATCTAAGTATGTCTCAGACATCTTAGAAAGATTTGAAATGAAGGACTGCAAACAGCCAAGACACCCATACCCAGAAACCATAATCTTTGCCCTGACCTTGAGGGGGAGGATACTGATCAACACCAGTATAGAGCAATTATTGGTTCTCTGATGTATCTCACTGCGAGTAGACCAGATATCATGTTTGCCACATGCATTTGTGCAAGATATCAGGCTGCTCCGAAGGTGTCTCACCTAGCTGCTGCAAAGAGAATCCTCAGATACCTCAAAGGAGCACCTAAACTAGGTCTCTGGTATCCAAGAAATAGTGATTTCAATCTCTATGGATACTCTGACAGTGACTATGGTGGCTGCAACATTGACAAGAAATCAACATCAGGAGGATGTCAATTTCTTGGTGGAAGGATTATCATGGCAATGCAAGAAACAATCCTGTGTCTCTACATCAACTGCTGAAGCTGAATACATTGCTGCTGCTAGCTGCTGTGCTCAACTGCTATGGATTCAAAATCAGATGTTAGACTATGGATTCAACTTCATGACTACTCCTATCCATATTGACAACAACAGTGCTATCTCCATTACTGAGAATCCGGTGAAGCACTCCAAGACAAAACACATTGATATCAGGTATCATTTCATTAGAGAT
The DNA here is from genome assembly GCA_024085815.1 of Flaveria linearis. Lineage (NCBI taxonomy): Eukaryota > Viridiplantae > Streptophyta > Magnoliopsida > Asterales > Asteraceae > Flaveria > Flaveria linearis. The sequence continues at coordinate 54,422,918 of CM044009.1, forward strand.
TCATGAGAAACAGCTGATAAAGTTAATCAAAGTTGACTCAAATGAACAATATGCTGATTTGTTCACAAAGGCATTTGATGAACAAAGATTTAAGTATCTCATATCAGCAATTGGGATGATGAACATTGAATAACTACCTCTTTTGAAGACCTTTTTAAATGAGTAATGTCTTGTGTCAATACAATTTAAGCCCTGTTACAAAAGATCTTTAAAATATTCCAAGTGTAAATTCCTTCCGAAGAGGAACTACCTCTCGGAAGATATTCTTGATATCTTCCGAAGCTAAATTCCTCATTGGAAATTTTCTTCTCGGAAGAGTTTTTGGTCTCGGAAGAAGCGATTGATTTTATATCAGATCTACTTCCGAAACTTATACAACTCTCCATTCGGAAAGACAGCTTTACCTTCGGAAGCAATGCCTTGCTTCGGAAGATAAAGTGCCTTCAAAGGACAACTTACCTTCGGAAACAATATCATGCTTCGGAAGAAGAATTGCCTTCGGAAGAAAATACCTTCGGAAATGTTTTACTCTCGGAAGTAAAGGTTTTATATGTAACGGATATCATTTGGGCCCCACTCTGTAAAAAGTAAAGATTTTGTTGATGATGTCAGATTATTTAAATTATCCTTGCCGCCATCATCATTTCTCCGCCGTAAACCACCATACCACCCATAGTAACCACCACCATACCACTATTCACCCTTTTTAATAATCTTGACTTATCAATTTCATCTTCTTTTACCACTTTACAGCCCTAACTGTTCCCTTCACTGTAAAACCCTCAATCTCACCCAAAATTTCAAGCTTACCTTTTCTCCAATGGCGCTAAACCCTCAGCACAACCAAGTCGCGTTACTTGACTCGTCAAGGGATGCTGACTTCACCCAAATCATCACCTTTCTCACCGAATCCACCTACCTCACTGCACTCACAGTTAACCCAACCGTATACTCCAACCATATGTCAGAATTTTGGAGCAACGGAGAAACTACAGTGCTGAATGGGGTTCGAGTCCTGAGAACCAGAGTTTGTGGCAAGAGTTGGTCATCAATGAACAGATCATCAGGGAGCATCTCGAGCTTCACGATGATGGGGCTCCTACTGAGTTCCCAAGGAAGACTTGGAAGGCACCTATATCCTCATGGGATATGGAGGCGATGTCAGCAGGTCTACAGTATACAAGTTCAACTTCTCTTACCACTGGAAGTTCCTGCTGCACATTGTTTTGCACTGCCTCTCCAACAAATCAGGGGGTTGGGATCAAATCCCATATGAACTAGGATGCCTAGTTCATGTGGGTGAGTGAGAGACCTCAGATTCAACTACTCACGATTCGTGTTGAACAACCTAATCGCCAATCTCAGCAGGGATACATTCTTCATGTATCCCCGATTCCTTCAACACTTAATCAACTGTGAGATGGAACCAAGCAAGCTTGTCTGTGCAGCTGCTCTTCCTGTTCCACACATGAGGCCTACCATCTTCAAGATACTGAAGAAGATGTCCACTAACTTCACTGGACGGTACACTCCATTACCTCCAGAGATGACTGAGCGCATAGCTCCTGGTGACATCCCTGTTCTCCCCACAGGTGATGAACCCACACCAGCAACATCCACCACAATCCCAAAGCCTTCTTTACCCATCAAAGCACATATCAGAGACGTCCCAAACGAACCTTGTTCAATCTACTCTGATTGAACAAGCTCCTCCTGTTCACACCGAAAGGACTAGAGTGGAATCATGGGCTCCCACTCAGTCCGAGGTCACACCATCCTTCACATTTGACCTCAATGTGGGTTTTTGAGCCTCCTCAGTCTCAAACCCCTGAGCCCGAACCCCAAGCCTTAAGCCCATAGGGTGAGTCTTCACACTCCCCTGTGAAGCCTCTAGGGACAGCCCCACCATAGGCTCAATGCCTGTAGACATTGATCAAGGTCCCGGGTCAGTAGGACTAACCACCTCTCTTTCACTGACCTTTTACTCCGAACTGATGAAGAGATTACATCTCTCCATGGCCATGAAGTTGATCTACAACACCCACTAAAAGATCAACAGAGCCAAGAGGGATCCCTTGTCTCTAGCCCCCATCAGAAGCCTGCTACTGAGGTGAGTCCCACTGATGTGGAGGGGACTCATGTAGACTCAGCTGCCACTACTCAGTCTCTCATTGAGCTCTCAGGACAGTGGTACATAATTAGGACTGAGTCTACGGCAACTTTGCCCATTGACATCTCTAAAAGAGATGACTCTGCGCAAAGGAAACCAGGGTGCCAAGAAACCACATCTGGTGGTGAGAGTGAGCATACTAGGTATGTTATCTCATCTCCCGTGATTCTTCCTATGAAGATGAGGGAAGTATGCAACTAACACTTCAGTACTGCTTTCTAAGGTCTCCAACCTGGAATCACAGGTGAAGATCTTAGAATCAAGGACTGCCACTCAGCAACTTGAGATTAACTCTCTCAAGGCTAACTAGCTGAGAAAAAGACGGAGAGGTCTGTTAGGCATGTACCAATCCAGGTCTCAATGACTTCTTCCTCTAGCTCATCTAGCTCTCAAGATGATGCTACCAAAAAGGGGGAGAAAGTTCAGAGACAAACACCTATGGAACCACAGACCCAACTCATTTCCACCCAACAAATCATTACACTACCTGAGTCATCTCAATCCTTTCTGGAGATTGACTCAAGGATGCTTCAAGATCTCTACAGACTGTTCACACAGTTTGTATTGAGATCATCCCTAGAACAGCCCAGCCCCGACACCACACTTGCATACTTTGGGGCTGAGGAGCTTCAAAGACTGACTGCACCTTCTACCTCTGTGGAGGAAGTTGGTCAACCTAAGGTCTTCATGGAACCTGAGATTAGCTTCGAAGGGGAAATGGGGACTGATGGCCCAGCAACTGAAACAGATGGGACAGAATCTGTAGTAGTCTCATCTTCCGAAGCTCTCGCTGAGGCTTCCGAAGCTTACATGGAAGCCTCGGAAGAACAAGACAAGTCTTCCGAGGCCGAAATAGAAGCTGCGGAAGGCTTATTTCAGATGTCTGAGGAACTGACCATCACAGATGTCATTGTTGAAATTGCATCTGAGGTGAGCAGGAAGGACATTTCTGAAATACCTCCAACCCAAGCACCAGCTGAACTTCTCTCTCAATCACAGCCCTCCATCCAAGAACCACCTCAGTCAAGCACAATCAAAGACAAAGGCAAAAGAAAATTGACTGCGGAAGAGCTTCAGGAGGAGGAGAAGATTGAGAAGGCCAAAAAGAAAGGTCGGTTTCCTACTGAGAAGCTGTTAGCTGCTAGTTCTAAAGCAGCTGCAGCCAATCAGGAAGAAATCAACCAGAGGAGAAGAACAGCACTCATTGACCAGCTCATCAATCTAGGAGCTGCCAATGAGGAAATACTCCTGCTACCATTAGAGGAGTTGGTGACTTTGGAGAGGTCAACCAGGCTACAACAAGAAAGGGAAGCCAGGTTGGCCTTGGAGAGGGAAGAAGAACAAGAGCAGAGGGAGGCAGCCCTGAGGCTGAGAGAGGCTAGGATCAAGTTCCTCCTCTCAAGAGGCTTCAGTCTTCCTGAACTGTCTCCACATGATGATGATATGATCCTGCTGCTCCACAACAAAGAGCAGGATCAAATGGAGAAGGAAAGGAAGAAGGCTGCTAGGGAGAAGTTGAAGGTAAAGAGGAAGAGGGAGGAAGAGAAGGAGGTCACTGCTGCCAAGAAGTCAACTGACAAAGCCTGGATGAAGGACTACCTCCGGGCTCATGGCTTCTCTGGTAGGCAGGTGGGACCTGTGTCCGAAAGGACACTCCAGCGGATAGTCAGTGAAATAAAGGCTGACATCCGTTTGGGGAAAAGGAAGGAGATGTACAGGAGGATGAAGGGAATGGTTTCACCCCAGCCACTCAACCACAGCCACAACCCACACCAGAACCAACCCTTTTCCCATCAAACCTGAACCCACTGATGAAACCTTCACCCCTCAACCCACAACTCTACCCAAACCTACCACATCACCTCAATCACCCAAACTACCCATCCTAAAACCCAAGACTCAACCCAAAACACTAAACCTAAGCCTACCCAACAACAACCAAGATCATCCTCTCAGCCTCCTAAACATCTCTCCTTGAAGAGATTAGGAGTTCAAGACAAGGCTCATCAATTGCACTACCTTGAGCAGTATCTCCTGTGAGGGAGAGCTTATCAACATCACCTATGTTGATAATCTTCAAGCTCCCTCACCCTAGGCCAATTTCTTGAATTGCCTAGAGAAACCTTGGGCCAGGCTGCAAGACTTCTTGGTCTCAACTCCGATACCCTCAATGCTGAGGAGAAGAGACTAAGAAGAAGACTGGTGACTCTGCTGGATACCAGGAAAGAGGACAGGATTTCTGGTCAATCTCCTGGACCTAGAAATGCAATAATCCAGTGGAGGTTCGATGAACCTTCTCACAACTTTGTTGTGGAAAGGGAGAATGGTGAAACCAACAGGCTCAATGCCACTTCTCTACTGCATCTCAGCAGATTTGATCTTGCTGAGCTTGCAGAGAAGCCATTCTCCAATCCCTCCAACTCTGAGACTGCTGCACACATCAGAAACCACATCAGCGGTCTCCACTTGGCTGAACGAAATAGAAGAGCCAAGATTGAAGAAGCGTTGAAGCTGAAAAGAGTGGAAGACAAGGAAAGATCAACCACCAAAGGCACAGCCTTTCTACAGATGGTGGAAGGTCCTGAATTGGAACCAATAGTTCGATGGGAATATGACTATACTTCCCATCAACTAACTCTTTTCAGAGGGCCACAACAGAGGGTACACATAATCCAAGGTGACAGAGTAGAGGTTCTGTCCACCAAAGATTTGTACAAGATTCTCAGCATCACAGCAGGAAAGAATGAAGACACTGATAAACACCTGCTTTCCTTGGTGCTGAGAGCTTTGAGAAGAAGAGAGAAGTGAAGTTTTGGTAGCATCAGCCTAGGGGGAGTTTGTTGGATCATGATAAGGCTGGTGCAACCAAATTCACTTCATAGTCATCTTTTGGTACTACATTCAAAGGCTTCCGAAGCTGAGCAAGAGATCTTCCGAGAGTCTAAGGAACAACAGCTGAAGACATCTTCCGAAGACAAAGTCTGAAAGAGCTTCCGAAGACAAAGTCTGAAAGAGCTTCCGAAGACAAAGTCTAATGAAAGAGCTTCCGAAGACAAAGTCTGAAAGAGCTTCCGAAGACAAAGTCTGATGAAAGAGCTTTCGAAGACAAAGTCTGAAAGAGCTTCCGAAGACAAAGTCTGATGAAAGAGCTTCCGAAGACAAAGTCTGCTTCCGAAGACAAAGAAGACTCCAAGCCTCGGAAGAAGCAGTCTTCCGAAGTATAAGTGCCTTCGGAAGAAGTTATTCTTCCGAAGCACTTTATCCTTCGGAAGACATTGCTATGTCCAGCAGATAAAAGTATGGTCCCTGACAGTCCGCTGCAGACCTCTGATACTGCATGGCATCTTCCTAAAGAGCCATGTTGTTGACCATACTTTATTCTACTGTTCACCTTTTTATGTTAGTACATGTTACCAACTTTAGTTGGTGACAAAAGGTAAGTCAGGGACATGTCCTGACTACCAACTTTCAGACAAAATGTCTGAAAGACCTCACCTAGAGTCTTGTAGTATAGATGTAAGGTTAGAGGTGTCCAGCTGGTATCAAAGTATATCCGCTGTAGGTAGTATTATATATATCTTCTCCCTTAACTCTTTATAATAGCGATTTGAGTCCAAGTGTCTTGTAATCCTTTGAGTTGAGAAGCAATATATAAAAGTACCTTGAAAATTTATCTGCTGTTAAGTTTTCTTACTGCTTGTTACTTTTATATTGTGATCAACTCTTCATAGACTGCTTGCCGAGTGTTGATTCAAAGTGAGTTGAGAGAAAGATCACCCGAAATCCGATCCTGCAATCCATTCTCCTCGTTCAACAGGCAAGATAAAGATAAGAAGCCTGTTCCAGCAGGAAGTGATTCCAAGGCTTTGGTGGCACAAGGTGATAAAGGACAGGACTGGTCCTTCCGTTTCTTATCTGATGGTGAAGCCACATAGCTTCTTTCGAGAACCTAAATGAAGACTCAGCAAGTGAGGGAGAGAACTCAGCTGAGCTTGACAATGCTGAATTGGATGATGACATAGCTGATGTTGATCAGCTTGTGGAGAGTGAACTGAATGTTGCGTCTGAAGCACAATCTGAACCCCAAATGCTTTCATGGCTGGAACATCTACATCGGCACAGGTTGTCCGCTATAGTGCGTCTACAAATACATGGATAGTAGATAGCGGAGCTTCTAGGCACATGACGGGAAACAAGTCTCTTCTTTTCAATGTCAAACAAATTAAAGGGGGACACGTTTCATTTGCTGGTAACAAAGGAGGATATATTACCGCTCAGGGCAAAGTAGGTAATGACAAGGTAAGATTCGACAAAGTCAACTTTGTTCAACAGTTAGAAAACAATCTGCTTTCTGTGTCTCAGATTTGCGACAAGGGATTCAAAGTCATGTTTGATAATCGCAAATGTTACATTCTGAAGAAAGAAATGGATATTCCAGAGGAACAGGTATTAATGTCTGCATCTAGATATAATGACTTATATGTTCTAGATATGTCAAATGCCTCTACTAGTTCTTCTACTGTTCAATGTTTCTTATCTAAAGCTACAGAGAAGGACTCCATTTCGTGGCACAGAAGAATGGGACACATTAATCATAGGAAGATGAATCACCTGATTCATAACAACCTAGTTGATGGAGTTCCTGTCAAGAACTTCAAACTTCCTGATTTTTGTGTCTCATGCAAGAAAGGAAAGCAAACCAGGAAATCTCACAAGACCAAGAATGTCCATTCTATTGAGATACCCCTGGAGCTACTACACATGGATCTTTTCGGTCCAGTTAGCACGAAGAGTATCGCTGGAGACTGGTACTGCTTCGTAGTCACCGATGACTACTCACGATTCTCGTGGGTGATGTTTCTGAAAGCTAAGTCAGAAACATTTGAGTCATTCAAAGTGCTGGTCACCACTCTGGAGTCACTTTAAAAGCTTAAAGTGAGAAAGATTCGCTCAGATAATGGAACCGAGTTCAAGAATCAGTGGATGGATGCGTTCTGTAAAGAAAAAGGAATTGTTCAACAATTCACCTCTGCATACACTCCACAAATGAATGGAGTTGCTGAGCGAAAGAACAGGAGTCTGATCGAGACAGCCAGGACTATGTTGGCAGACTCAAAACTGCCAGTACAGTTCTGGAACGAGGCTGTAGCCAACGCCTGCTACACACTTAATCGTGTGTCAGTAGTGAAGAGGCACGTGAAGACTTGCTATGAGTTGCTACAGAAGCGTAAGCCAAACCTGGAGTATCTGGAACCTTTCGGTGCTCATTGTACTCTTCTGAAGAAAACTCAAGAAGACAAGTTCAATGAAAAGGCAGATCAGGGGATCTTTCTGGGATACAGTATACCCGACAAACGAGTTTACAACAACTCTACTGGTCAGGTATAAGTATGGTGCAACGTTGATGTTCAACGTTTCACTATCCCCCCTGCTGGAAAGGTCCATCGTCATTCTTCGACTACGATGGCTTTTTCAAATCATTCAATCTTCCTCAGATAGTTTCAGATGATGATATTGCTACTCAGATTATGCACGATGTTCTCAACTCACCGAATCTGGATACTAGCAATACCACTCCTACAAGTGGGTCATCGGGATCTGCCTCAGCCGATCAGAATGATAGTGAAGACTCATCAGAGGATGAAGAAGCATCTGAACTAGCACAAACACCTAATGTTGATCAAGAAGGGAGCTCTTCAGGTGCTTCACCTGCATCTGGAACCACAGACACTGAACCTCCAGTCACGACTATGGACTCTGAAGTTGTCGTTCCTACAACTCCTTTGACTAGGATCAGTACAAGTCATCCGCCAGATGCTATCATTGGTGATCTCCACTCCGGCGTGCAGACTAGAAGTCGATTGTACACTGCTGATTACGCTGAAGTAATGGAAAAGGGCTACGTGAATGATGGAGCTTACAGATGTTTGTCTCTCAAATTGAACCCAAACACGTAAGTGATGCCCTTAAGGATAAAGCATGGGTCAATGCTATGCAAGAGGAGTTGCTACAGTTCAAGAAACTTGGAGTGTGGACTCTTGTTGACCGACCCAAAGGAGTAAAGGTAATTGGTACCAAATGGGTACTAAAGTGCAAGAAGGATGACCAGGGTGTTGTTATCAGAAACAAAGCGGTGTTGTGTATCAGAAACAAAGCACGGTGGTTGTTCAAGGCTTTAGACAAGTCGAAGGAATCGACTACAATGAAGTCTTTGCTCCCGTAGCTAGAATGGAAGCAATTCGTATCTTTCTAGCCTACGCCTCTTACATGAAGATCAAAGTTTATCAACTGGATGTTAAGAGTGCATTCTTGCATGGGGAAATCCATGAAGAAGTATATGTAAGTCAACCCGAAGGATTCGAAGATCCTTATCATCGGGACAGAGTCTACAAGTTAGACAAGGCTTTGTATGGGCTACATCAGGCTCCTCGAGCTTGGTATGAAAAGCTCTCCACCCATCTGTTGAAACATGGCTTTCGTAGGGGTGTGATTGACTGTACATTGTTCATTAAAGAGAAGGATGGTGATTTGCTTTGGTACAGATTTATGTGGATGACATAATCTTCGGCTCACGAAACGAAGGGTTATGTAAAGAGTTTGAATCTGTGATGAAGGCTGAGTTTGAGATGAGTGCCATGGGAAATGAAGTTCTTCCTAGGATTACAGGTGGACCAAACACCTACCGGCATCTTTTTGCATCAAACTAAGTATGTCGGTGACATTCTTAGTCGCTTTGATATGGACAATATCACTGCAGCCGGTACCCCTCTTGCCACAAATCACGATGTGGCTCCTGATGAGAATGGGGATTTGGTGGATGCCACCATGTATCGTGGGATGATCGGATCTCTCATGTACCTCATTGCCTCTTGTCCAGATATCATGTATGCCACATGTTTATGTTCCCGATATCAGGCAAAACCTAAAGTCAATCATCTGATTGGAGTCAAGAGGATTTTTCGTTATCTGAAGGGTACTCCAACACTGGGGTTGTGGTATCCTCATGATGATGACTTTGAGCTAACGGCGTATAGTGACTCGGATTACGGAGGCTGCAAAATGAATTACAAGTCTACGTCAGCAGGATGTCAATTTTTCGGGAGAAGACTGGTAACTTGGCAGTGCAAGAAGCAGACATCAGTTGCTCTGTCTACCTGTGAAGCTGAATATGTTGCCACCACCAGCTACTGCTCTCAAATCATTTGGATTTCAACAGCAAATGCGGGATTACGGTTTGCATTTCACTTCTACTCCTATCTATGTTGATAATTCGGCTGCAATTGCAGTAACTAAAAATCCGGTTCAACATCCTAAGACCAAACACATAGGCATAAAGTATCATTTCATACGTGATTGCTATGAAAAACACTTAATTGATGTGGTCAAAATTAACACGGATTTTCAACGCGCTGACCTCTACACCAAACCATTTGATAAACCAAGATTTTTCTATCTGCTACAGGTCAACGGGGTTAAAAAGAAAAGTGATGTTATATTAGAAGAAACAGATACATAGTCCGACACCGTTTTTCTTTATTTTTCGTCTTTTATTTTATTTTATTTTTTTAATTTCCTTGTTGTTATAAAAATCCAAAAACACAAAAGATTTTCTGTTTAGAATTTTAGGGGAGATTAGGTTTAATTCAGTATTTATTTACTTAAAAAAAAAGGGAGGGGAAGGTGAGTAAAGCTGAAAAGGCAAAGACAACAAAACAGGAAATGTGACTCGACAAAAATTTGGAAGATGATAGTACACAGGCATCGAGTTATTTGGAACAACAAAATGATTTTGAGATCAAAAATGTTAATTAACTTACTGAAAATGTAAAAATCAGAGAAGTCTAAGTCTAACAAAATGGGAAAATGATAGTACGTTTGATTGTTACTGTAATTATACGGAGAAAGTTGATCTAGGGAGGTGCTAGTTCATTATATGATGTGTCAGTAGATTCAACACAATAGACAAGTAGACGTCATTGGTAAACTTAATCTAAACTAATTGGTTCAATCAACTGTGGGTTCCCATCTTATCACTGGTTAACACAATCAGCTCTTCCGATAAGGGATAACGAGCAAATAAATGCCATCAAAGGTGTGCAAATGACCACAAAAAGAGCAAAGCACGAAAAAATTGAATACTAGCGTAATCAAGCTGATAACTTATGTTGTTGGTGCGCTATGTGCAAAAGAAAATAAGAAATGCTCTAACAAGGAGATAGGTGTGTGCCTCTCTGCTGTACGATGGCACTGACCTGAGGATAAGCATAACCTACATATTCTAGACTTCATTGTTGTTTGCCGCCTCTCTGCTGTGCGATGGCACTGACCTGAGGATTGGCTTCTCTTTGAAAGATCTAAGAATAGTCTCTTCTTGCAAAAATACCTAAAAACTGCTCGAAAGTCCATTAAGGAATGCTGATTACCATATAAGTGTGGGATACACAAATGTTGTTTGAAATAATATAACATAATTCATTACCAATGTTTGTCAAAAGTCTGTGTATGAATTTAAGTGGACAAGTATACTGACAATCGTCTTGTATGCACCGACTGAAGTTGACAATCAAAGTGTGTTACATATCATATCAAACATGATTCGCAGTTAGTACTTAGAAGTCTTAGATCAGAACAAACTGTGATATGTCATCATGAAAGGTGAAATCAACTCATAATGTTCCAAGTAATGGTGTATATGCCTGTCTGATTCCAAATGAGTTTGTTCCTGACATAACGTCAATGCTGATAGGCTACACAAACCTGCCCTAACAAAAATCACAAAAGATGTTCATTTTGTTCATAGTTTAATATTTTGAATTTTTTAGTACTAGTGTGTCAATGTCGGACTGTGTGTATGGTTATCTGGTAATGTCACTAAACGAGCTTAATGTTTATTTAAAATTGTTTCTGAAAGGATAAAAATATCACGTCTGAGGTGATAAGTTGGTTAAAAGGATCACGTCTGAGGTGATCGGGTGGTTAAATGGATCACGTCTGAGGTGATCGGGTGGTTAAATGGATCACGTCTGAGGTGATCGGGTGGTTAAATGGATCATGTCTGAGTTGATCAATTGCACATAATGTATTATCAAATGTTGAAGGAAAACTATGTGTCAATAACTGAAATGACTAAGATGGCACAAGTATAGCCCAATAGCACAACTTCATGTTGAGTATGATCAGTCATACGAATGGGCTATACGATTGAAGACAATCGTACGATTAGGACATGTGAATGAGCCCAATCGGCCGATTGAAAGTGACCGACTAGGTCAAACATGCGAATGGGGTGTGCGAATGAATCTAATCGAACGATTGGAGGTGACCGACTGTAACAGTCGTTTGGATGAACCTCAATCGCCCGATTGGAGATGAACGATTGGGTAGATTGAACGAATGAGACTCAGTCGCCCTGACCAAGGCGACTAGGCTCAGTCGCCCGAATGGAATTTGCCCTAGTATAAATACAGGCCGAATCGTCATCAGTCGCTCATTCACCCAAATCGCCCCTCTATTCGCCCGACCTAACGAACCGCTGCCAAAATTTCAATTGATTCATATTTACCTTCGTTTTGTGTATTCTAACGTTCATTAGTGCTTATACAGGTAATGTTCGTGGTGTTTCAACTTTGAAACCGATCAATGACATCAAGAATTACTCGAATTCTGACCAAACAGTACCCGAGAACATAATGAACAAATAGGCTGTCCAAACTAACCTAAACTTTCAAACAAAAGTTAAAACATGCTTAATCGGTCATTTCTGAGTTTAATGAGCCAAATCGACATTTAACATCAAGTATAACTCAAAACTCGAATTTGAATGGACAAACAGTTGAGTAGGCGACTGGACACGCTGATGAACTCCAATCGCCCGACTGAGAAGACGACTAGTCTCAGTCGCCCGACTGAGATGGACGAATGATTCAATCGCCCGACTATGTCCATTCACTTGACTTAGTCGCCCATATGAATCAATTCACTCATTTAAAGCTCAGTCGTTCTACTCAGTCGCACGGCTATGTTCATTCGGTTGCTCAGTCGCCCGACTAACCAAAGTGGGAAACTCATTGATTTTGTTTACTATCTTCTACGTGTACTAACGTATACTTACATTGTGTGACAGATGGCTAGTCGATGGGTTATGAGCACGAAGCACAACATTTGTGCTCATTTGGACTTGACCTCTAAGAATGCCACCGACTTTTTTGGCATTATCACATTTCTAATAAGATCGAGGATATACAGAGCAATCTCAGCACAGTGTACACCATACAGGTCGATACAGCAGTCGTTTTGGGAACACGCTGTGGTCGACAGATCCAGGGAGCCCTATACGATTAGGAGCACCATTCTTGGGCATGCTATAGAGATCACAGAAGAGGACCTAAGGACAGTCCTCGAGTTTGGAGATGATGTGACTGTCCTACTTGTTTACACCCAATGACTGTTAGAGGGTGTTTCCTACGTGCGAAATACACTGGGTACATCAACTCAGGGATGCTCAACAAGAGCAATCTCTGCCCCCAATTCAAGTATCTTGCCCACGTCATGCTCAGATGTATTGCCTCAAGGAAAGGAGGCTTCGATGAACTCTCTGAGCAGATGCAGAACGCCTATGTTGCGTTAGTGCTGAACCATCCGTTCAGCTTCTCCCGGATGATCTTCACTTACCTAGTGGAGAATATAGAGGTGAAGGGTAGAGAGGGATTCTGCATGTATCCTCGCTTCCTTCAAATGATCTTTGACCAGAAGCTCCCCCAGCTCCCAAAAGCTAAAGATGATGTTGTCGTCCTGGAGATCATGGACGACACTACATTGGGAAGGATGAAAGTATACCGGGGCAAGCAGGTCAAGCCCCGGTGAGGAGTTTGTTTGGGCATTTGGCCCGTGAGGATTACGTGGCGCCAGCTAGGAGGAAGTGGCGTCACGATGATAGTGACTCGGATGTCGAGCCAATCGCTTTTCCCTCTGATGACTCCGACGACGACGATGATGGTACTGATCAAGGGGGAGTTGGTCAGGGAGAACCAGAACCAGCTCCAATTCATCCTGATTTTGATGTGCAAGAAGAGGAGGATTCTGATGATGTGCCACTTACCCGGACAGTGGGCAGTCGGGTAGTGGCCACTGAGCAGGAATACAAGCGGTTGGTGGACGGACGGAGAGTCTGGGAGCTCTTCAGCTGATCCATCTTACACCCCAGCCTCTCCGGCAACCGAGGGGGAGCCTCCGCGTCAAGGGGGACGCGGAGGAAACATATGGCTCGTCCTCATGGGATGAAGGCCAAACGCAGGAGGATCACGCTTATCACTACCTCCTCTGCACCTACCACTTCCACCACCCCTACCCAAACCACCCAAACCACTCAAACCACCCAATCCACCCCATCCCAAGCACCTCAAACTACCACCACTATCCCTACATCTCACACTCCCACCACCACCACCACTGTACCACCTACTAATTCATTCCCACCGCCTCCCATATTCACCACAGCCACCACAACCACCACCACTCACCAAACACAACCCTCATCTGCACCCTCTAGCTCATCATTCCACCTGTCTCTGTGGTTGAGCAACTTGCTGCACTAAACAGCATGGTGCTCCAGTTGCTAGCCTCCGACAAGGCCAAGTCTGCTCAGATTCTTCAGCTGCAAGAGCAAAGTTCTACACAAACAGCTGAGATTGAGAGACTGAGGGAGTTGACATCTTCACAAGCCCAGTTGATCACTGCACAGACTGATCAGATCACAGGCTTGCTTCAACACGAAGCTGAGACTGATGAGAAGATGGGGAAGCTGGAGGCGGCTCACAAGACTCTATTGCTAAAGCTAAAAGGCACTCAGAGTGAGCCCCTCAAGATAGGAGAAGGTGAAGGTGATGATGATGAAGAGGATGATGAAGATGATGATAGTGATGATGATGACGAGGAAGGTGATGATGTAGATAAGATGATGATGATGATGAAGGGGACGCTGATGCATCTACCTCTGCCTCTGGTCATGAGCAACGAACCAAGAAAAGACAAGACCAGGGAGAATCAACTGCTGCACCACCTTCCTCCCCTTCTGCTGGAGATCCAACAATGATCCAAGACAAAAGTACTGATTAGATGTTTTATTTCTAAAGCTTTTGTACTTGATTCATATTTTGACTTATATGAAAATCTTGTAAATATTTAAATGATTAATGTTTAAATTAACTTGAGTTTATACTAATGTTTGCTACTCTACATGTTGATATTAAACAGATAAGGATTTCAGCAAGATGAGCATGATGTTGCTCCCCTCCAACAGGTCAAGTCTCAACTCACAATGATTCTTGATCTGCAGGGGATCGTCAGAAGGTCAGTGAGTTATACTCCTGAAGAAGGAGAATTATTCACGACCTTACTGATGAGCAGCTTGCTGAAATATTTCGTCTGAATCCAGACGAAATTGTTAAGGATGCTCCAATTTTTGATGATGCTGATGATGACGAGCTCAACGATGTCGAAGAATTGAAATTGAAGACATCACAGATCAGCACTATCCAGAATACACTGATTAAGAGGGAAACGTGTTTCCAGATTTGGTAAACAACCTTGACAGTGACATTCTGGATAAACTCAGCGATAAGGAGAAAGGAGCAGAAGCCTCAACAAGTCAAGCCCAAGCCTCGGACGCCAAAGTCGATATTCGAAAGGCTGAATGGGCGGCTTGCTTCGCCGAGGTCCGAGCCCAACGTGCTACAGCGACACTGAATACCTACACCAAACTCTACAAAGTCAAGAAAAACATGAAGGTGTCAGGGAAAATTATAGCATGGGCTCACTGAGGATCTTGGAGTTTATGCTGTGAAGAGAGAGAGAGGGGATAGAGTACTTCAGATTCCCTCACGATCTGAAGACTCTCCCTGGTTTTGAGCTCAACCAGCTGGCGCGCCTGAAGCTATTATACGCTGATCCGAAGAAGATGTCAGGATGGTTTGAGGCTGCCCTGAAAAGGGAGTACAGGACTAGATGGGTCAACTTCAGACCACAGCAGGCCACACGTTACATCAGAAGGTCTGAAGTGAGTCCCATTACTGGTCAACCGAAGATTGTCCTGAAGTGGCGACCTCCACGCACATGTCTCGAATTCCACTGAGGGAGATGCCACAGGACTTTACCCCACACTTTAAGTGGTGGTATTATGACTGGCGCTCAGGAGAGGCAGTCATTGTTTTGGAGAAGGACGGGTCGATGGACACAATAAGGGTGTTTGACCCTATGTGGCTAATAAACTTGTCAGCGTCCGATGTTTATACGCTGTATAAGTGGCCACTGTTTTTTGACACCAGGATATAGTGCAAGCAATGCAGTTTCAGCATATCATACGACTATGCTTCGCACTGAATATCCATGTCGGGGTTTCACGAGAAGAAAGAGTTAAGAGATTTGAAGAATTCAAGAAAGAAGTCAAGGTCTAGATAGAACTAGGTCCAAGGGGGAGTTTGTTGGTACACATGTCCCCAGTTCTAGTCTAGTGAGCTTAAATGTAATAGAACTTCTTCTTGTAACACATATGTATGTTTAATCAAGCTAATGAGAATCTCTTCTATATATGGTTGTTGGTTATTTAATGTTACATCTACTTACATTATTAGTTGTTACACGCATAATATGACCATGTTATATAGGTTTACAGTTATGAGACATAGTTCTGAATCATTAAAGGTTCAAGAATGTGTTTAACTAAGTTATCTGATTCAGTCACACGACTGGACCATGCGAATGGGCCAGTCACATGATTGAACCAGGAGATTGAGTCAATCGTACGATTGAGTCATAAGACTGACTCAGTCGTCCGAATGAACCAATCGTATGACTCAGTCGTACGACTGATAGCTGTAACCTATAAATACCACTTAATTCGTGGAAAAACGTAACACTTCGAATACTTGAAACCCTAGTCGACCCAGAACGTCCAGTTCGTCAATTCCAACTTCATAGAACATCCGAGATCATTCCTAGTCCATTCTTAACGTTTTCTAATCGTTAGGATTGATCTTGATTTCGTTCTCCCTGATTGGATCACCAATCAAATAGGATTCCGCACTATTTGATCTGGTATAACGAAGAATCAGTTAGTACTCCGTACGTACACGGTTCTAACATAATCCACATGAATTTTGAATTAGGGTTCATCTAGCATCAAAAAGTATGAACCAATAAAAAACCTAATCTTCTTGCATAATCAACGTTAAACAACATGTATACAACCTAACTAACATGTTAACATCAATAATTGATCAACATTCAGCCCCATGAACCCCGAATTCACAGCTTAGGCTTCGGTTATATCAACATACATGAAAAACCCATAAAAATCTAACCTTTAAACTTGTAATGGCTTGTAATTGAAGGTTCTAACGTGTTGTAATGCTTGTAATAGATCAAAACCGTGCCCAATTGCTTGTTCTTGGCTGTTTTTCGCAAAGAGAGGGAGAGGGAGAGCAGGTCGTGATCGATGGGGAGGGTGGGGGCTAGGGTTTTGTTTTGTTTTAATTTAATTAATCACATTTACCCTTTTAACCCTTGCATTTTGTATTTTATAAAATTTAAGCTTTTAAACTCTTTGTAAGGTGTCTTTGAGTTAATAATATAAACATATAACTAATGGTAACACTTATAGGTTTTTATTTTATAAAAACACAAGACATACGAATTAGCACACGCGTTTCCACGTTACGCGATAAAATTCATCGTTAACATTTAAATCACGTAAACACATAAGCATAACACAATAATCATCTAGTCCACTAGATTATTATTAATTTAACATTATTAATTATTTTTAGGTCACCAACGCCAAACGACAACTAGTGTGTGCTTACGACACGTGTATGCAAAACTTAACGGAACTAACGGAGTTTGGTAACAGAAAATTACCGGATGTCACATCCTTATCTCTACAGGTTTTAAAGTGGTAAAGACTGAGGACATAACTTTGAACTCTAGTACCAAGAATTCAAGTACACGTTCAACTCATCCCTGTGAAGGAATTAAGACTGATCAGTTGTGTAACACTACTACATAGCATGAACCATCCACCTCCAAATACAAGCTTCAGCTTAGGAGGCTAGTTACAACTTCTTCAAAGATAAGGATGGAGATGGAAAGTGATCAAACTCAGTCTTCCATTCATAAGAAGACTCTCAGAAGAAAGCAATTTGACTGCATTATGTGTGGCAGTACATCTCATCCGGCTAAGGATTGCATCTACAATCCCAAAAGTACCGTTAACATAACAAGAAAAAAGACTTCTGTGAATAACAAGAAGAAGAAAGCTTTAGAAGAAATCAGTGTTTCTTTCAAAAGCTCCAAAATGAAATAAAGACAAGTGAAAAATTGCCTTCGGAATAAAATTTGGTCTCGGAAGAAAGGAATGCTTCCTTAGCCCTGAAGCTTGTTGCAGTGAAAGTAAGATCTTTCGAAGGGTCAGTTTCCAAAACTTCCGAAGTTATAAAAACTTCCGAAGCTTTGAAGTTCAAGTCTAATCTTCCAAAGATGGCGTGCAAGATAAAGGAAGACCATGTGACTAAAAATTCTTCATTTACAATAGCAAGTGATCCCCACAGTCTCAGTATAGGATCAATTACTATTGCATTGCCTTTAGTTCATTTTGAAGAGCCCAAGACCAATGAGGCTTGGGTTTTCAAATGTAACTAATTCTCTTTTCATTGTGCAGGAACAGCTGAAGACCAAAATAAATGTATGGATCATTGATAGTGGATGTTCTAGGCACATGACAGGCAATGGCTACTTCCTTCAGAATTTTGAGAAAATTGATGGAGGACCAGTTGTTTTTGGAGGAGATACTGGTGGTTATATTACTGGAAGGGGCAGGGTCATAAATGGTAAGCTCAACATTAAGAAGGTAAACTTTGTTAAGGAGCTTGGGTACAATTACTGAGTGTATTCCAATTTGTGACCAGAGGCATAACATGCTCTTTACTGAGCATGAGTGCATTGTTGTTAAGCCCGGGGTGATCATTCCTCAAGAGCATATATTGATTAGAGCACCCCAGAAAGAGAAAATGTACAAGATGGATTTGCAGGAAACATCCCCCTCAGGAGAAGTTTCTTGCTTTCTATCTAAAGCCAATAGTGATGAGTATTTCCTTTGGCATAAAAGGATGTGCCATGTAAACTTTATGAACATGAATAAACTAATTAAGAATGATTTGGTAACTGTAATGACAAAGAAAGAGTTTACAAGTGATGATCACTGTATTGCATGCCTGAAAGGAAAACAACACTTGGTGTCTCACAAGTGAAAGGTAAAGAACTCTATCACTACTCCCCTTCACTTATTACACATGGATCTCTTTGGCCCCACCAGTGTAATGAGTTTAGGAAGGACCTCATATGATTTGGTGATCGCAGATGATTTCACAAGATTCACTTAGGTTTTCTTCCTTAGAACTAAGGATGAAACTCCTGAGGTCTTGAAAAATTTCATTCTGAAAGTTAAGAATCAAATTGATCACAAGGTCAAGACCATAAGATATGAGCAAGGAACTGACTTTAAGAACCAAATATTTGGCACATTTTGTGATGAAAAGGGTATTACAA
This sequence comes from Flaveria linearis, assembly GCA_024085815.1. Lineage (NCBI taxonomy): Eukaryota > Viridiplantae > Streptophyta > Magnoliopsida > Asterales > Asteraceae > Flaveria > Flaveria linearis. The sequence goes on from CM044009.1 coordinate 54,441,687, forward strand.
GACAATATAGTGCTCGTAGGACTCCTCAGCAAAACGGGGCTACTGAGAGAAGAAATAGGACATTTATTGAAGATGCAAGAACCATGTTATCTGATATTAAACTGCATATTACCTTTTGGGCAGAGGCATTCAATACTGCCTGCTATGTGCAAAACAGAGTTTTAGTAGTTAAGACTCATTGTAAGACTCCTTATGAACGGTGGCACAAAAGAAGATCTTTCATTGGTTTTCTCCGGTCATTTGGATGTCCATGAACCATCTTGAATACCAAATATCAAGTAGCCAAATTTGATGAGAAATCAGATGATGGACACTTTATTGGGTACTCCTCTCAAGCTAAGGCTTATAGAGTATGCAATCTCAGAACTAGAGTAGTTGAAGAATCAGCCAATGTGATCTTCAACTAGCACACACCCTGTGTGAAAGGTTCTGGTCCTGATTGGCTATTTGATCTTGATCTAGTTACCAATTGTCTTAACAAATCTTATGAAGATATTTCAGGATCAACAGGTAACATATCAATAGAAGATGTTGACCCAAGATTTAAGCTGAGAAGACCAAGACAGACTACATCTTCAGCTCTAGTGGTAACTAACCCTGCAAGTGAAGTTCCTATAAGCACAATAATGACAAATCATGCTTATACATCTCAAGTGCTTGAAATATCCAGCTCAGAGGCATAAAACACAGATGAAGGAACTTCAAATGTAGGTGGCAACAGTAGTGATGATAGTGATCAAGAACTTCTTGATGCTGATAACCACTCCATTAATGACAACATCAATGATGCCACACACTTATTGGATCAAGCTTCTTTTGATTAGTATGCTGATGTAGTGGAAGACACTTCATTACCGGATCAAAATTTTTCAAATTTAGATCTGTCAAAACAACTTGTTATGATCCCTCAACTCAGGATCCACAAGTCACATCCCACCACAAATATCATTAGAGATGTTAACAAGGGGGTAAGAACAAGAGGACAAACCCATGACAAAAATGTTTGTTTACACTCTTGTTTTTTGTCCCAGATAGAGCCAAAGAAAGTTGATGAGGCTTTGAAGGATGGAAGTTGGGTTGAACAATGCGAAAGGGGCTGCTTTAATTCAAACTATGTCCTCTTCCTCATAGGAATACTATCATAGGTACCAAATGGGTGTTTAGAAATAAGAAAGATGATAGAGGACTTGTCATCAAGAATAAGGCAAGACTGGATGTTCAAGGGAACACACAAGAAGAAGGAATTGATTACACTGATGTTTTAGCTCATGTAGCAAGAATTGAAGCTGTTAGGATATTCCTGGCGTTTTCTGCATCCAAGAACTTCAAGGTCTACCAACTTCATGTCAAGTGTGTATTTTGATATGGGGTGATTGATGAAGAGGTGTATGTCAAAAAATCACCTGGCTTTGCAAACCAAGATCATCTTGATTATGTTTACAAACTTGATAAAGCTCTTTATGGGCTGTACCAAGCTCCAAGGAAGTGGTATGAGATACTATCTCAGTATCTCTATCAACATGGATAAAAGAGGGGTACTATAGATGGAACTCTCTTCATCAAAGGAATAGGAAATGACTTGATGCTGGTTCAAGTATATGTAGATGACATTATCTTTGGGTCAACTAATCCTAAGCTCCGTAAAGACTTTGAGAAGCTGATGAAGAATAGATTTGAAATGAGTGCCATGGGAAAAATCAATTTCTTTCTAGGAATTTAAGTGAAGCAAGTTGACAATGGCATCTTTATATGTCAATCAAAGTATGTACAAGACATACTTACAATATTCAACATGACTGAATGTAAGGTGGAAAAGACACCCATAGCTAGATACCACTCCCTTGGACCTCATCTGGAAGGGGAGTGTGTAGATGAACATCTTTACAGGGCAATGATTGGGTCTCTTATGTATCTTGCATCCAGCAAGCCTGATATTATGTTTGCTACATGTATATGTGCATGATAGTAAGCCAACCCTAAGATGTCACACCTAGTTGCTGTTAAAAATTCTTAGATATCTCGAAGGTGCTCCTAAGCTAGGCCTTTGGTATCTAAAGAACTCTGACTTCAATCTGTATGCTTATAAAGATAGTGACTATGGTGGCTGCAACATTACTGCAAAGTCTACATCTGGGGGATGTCAATTCCTTGATGGAAGGATAGTCTCATGGCAATGTAAGAAACAATCCTGTGTATCTGCATCCACTACTGAGGCTGAATACATTGATGCAAGCTACTGTGCTCAAGTACTTTGGATTCAGAATCAGATGCTGGACTATGGATACAACTTCAAAGAGACTCCCATCCATATAGACAACAATAGTGCTATCTCTATCACAGAGAATCTTATGCAGCACTCAAGGACAAAGCACATCAACATCAGGTATCATCTAATTAGAGATAATCATGAAAACGGATTGATAAAACTAATCAAGGTTGACACAAATTAACAATATGTTGATCTGTTCATAAAAGCTTTTGATGAACAGAGATTTAAATATCTTATATCAACTATTGGTATGATTAACTTTGAATAATTTTTTTAAAACTTAATCTATATTATTTCTAAAGGAAGTGTATGTCCTAAGTTGTCTAAATTAATCACCTAATAAGCCTAGTTTATCTTGGGAGAAACTTTTTAAAATAAAGTTCCTTAGCATTTTGAAAAATTACCAAGTGTATTTTCTTTCAAAAGATATTAACATTGCTTTTGGAAGAATTTAAGTCTTCAAAACACATAACTGCTTAAAGAAGATTTACCTTCAGAAGAAATTTTCATATTTCTTTCGAAGCCAAAGTATGCTTCTAAGTGCTTATGTGTATTTCAAGAACAAATTCTTTCGAAAGCAATTTCTTTCGAGACTAAATACTCTTCGGAAAAGAATTTTCTTAACTAACTTTTCTTTCGAAGCCATTTTTTTCACTAAGCTTAGGAATATCTTCCGAAGTCAAAATTGGCTTCAAAAGATTTTCACAAATCTTCCGAAGACAAATTACCTTCAGAAGAATCTCAACTTCCAAGAAAACTACCTTTTTAGGCACTTTATTGGAGGTGGGACCGACATTCGAACTTCAAAGATTATCCTTTTGCATTAACTTTGTCTCAAGTCCATTTCATATAAATATACCCAACGGCTCCCCTCTCTTTCACTTTCTTCTTCGTCTGCAATCTTTGTAAACCAAAAATCCCACTCACCGCCTTTGTTTATATCTTTCATCACTTCAAACCTGCCACAAATGGCAAACCTCAACCGTAAAAACCAACCAGATTTCTCCATGCAACTTCACAGGCAACATAATCAGGTCTCTGCTAAACTCTCAGAAAGATCCAAGTTTCTCAGAGGTTTGTCGCTTTCTTTCTCTCTCAAACTACTTCACCTCCCTTACCATTGATCCTCCACTTTATGAGGATCGTATTTTGGATTTTTAAAGGACCTGCCAAGAGGTCACCATGGATGGGGAGAAGGCACTGTCTGCCATATTGCAGGGGAGGACACTATTCATCACTCCAGCCTCCACTAACTCACACTTACAGCTGGATGATGAAGAAGATGAAGTGTCCTTTCCAAAATCTATTGTAAATCATTCTTTTGAGCAGATGGGCTATGAAGGGGACTTCTTAGTTATAACCTTCAAGAAAGGGAAGGTTTCCTCTCAATGGAAGTACCTTCTACATGTTATTTATTCACGTTTGTCTAATAAACATGGAGGATGGGACCAAATTCCAGAGGATCTCTCCTTCATATTTCATGGAATGCTTCATGGGGTCAAATTCAAGTATTCTCAGTTTATATATACTAATTTGCTTGCAAACTTGGACTCCTTAGAGTATTACATGTTTTCGAGATATGTCCAGCATATTTTCAACTGTGAACTAGGCTCATAGTTGAGGGGAACATGTAATATTCTTAAATTGGGATAGATGAAGCTCGACATCTTCAAAATAATGAGAAAGCCTATGGTACTTCTTAGGGGTAAAAACAACCCTGGTCCTAAAAATATTAGAGCTCATTGCTCAAGGTGACAACCTAGCAGCACCAGCTAGTGTTGAACCCACACCTTCCACTTTAACACCACCCACACAGCCACAAACAACCCTCACTTACCAAAGAAGATCCAAACGAACCCCTGCACAAGTTATTCAACCTGTGCAGGCCTCCATATCACCACCAATACAGGAAGAAGTGGACACTAGAGCTCCCACTTCTCATGAGGAGCAAACCAATCCCATCTCACCAAGAATCAGCCATGAGGTTCCTCATGCTCAAGTTGATGAGCTCATGACCCAACAAGCCTTAAGCCTTCACTTAGAGTCTCACACTCTAGTGAACAACCTTCAGGGGAAAGTTACCATCCCTAGCCTTTAGACTTAAATCAACCCATGCCCAGCCTAGAATTCTATGATGATGAAGATATAACACTCAGTGAGTATCATGAGTCTCTCTTCTCCTTCCCTGCTTAAAGAAAGATGAGTACCCTTATGTCCCCTATATCTAGCTCATATCATCCACCCCCAACTGAGGTGCATCTTCTTGAACCTGTTCAGGAGATCCATATGGAAGAGGCTCTCACTTCTAAAAGTGATTACATCATTAAGACCTCAACCATAACAACCCAGCACACTGACATTTCAACTGAAGCTATCAGTGAGAAAGGGAAAATCAGCAGCCAAGAACAACCCGCTGGTGATGAGGAAGAAGACTTAGGTCCAATTATCTCATCCCCCAGTGATTCTTCTACTGAAAATGAGGGGAATCTTAGACTAAAGGTGCAAAAACTATCTAAAACATGCACCTATTTAGTCTCCAAGGTTAGTCATTTGAAATATCAAGTGACTAACTTGCAAAGAAAGGTCAATGATCAATAACTTGAGATTTCTAATCTCAAAGAACAACTAGCTAGGAGACCCTTCAGAAGGATTCAACAGGGAACACAAGAACCTGAGGATGTAATTGACTTAACCTCCAGCTCACCTATGCAAGTGGGTGATACTACCAAAAAAGGGGAGGAAGTTATTACAACCATAGAACCTGGGAGTCCTTCTCGGAGTATGGACATTGAGGACTCACCAACCTCACTTGCAATTATCCAGACTCAGCAACCTCCTTAAATTCATATTGATGTAGACTCATTATCTAGAGTTTATTTGAGGAGGGTATACCAAGGGCTATGTCATACCTACCTTTTGGAGCTGCAAATGAAATACATGGGTGGAGGTATGATGCTGAAAGAAGAGCCCTCATATTGGCATAATGTTCAAGGACAGCAAGAGGTCATCAATTTTTAGACCTTGAACTATTATGATAGCCTTTCTATAGTCAATATGCCACTTGGCAAACCAAGTCAAAACAGGCAAGCTGACATACTGGCTGAGAGAATTCAAGACACGATCATGGAAGAACTCAGACATAGAAGAAGAAAATTGTAAGCAGGCAATGTCATTGGTAATTGGATGTTAAAGTGTGTCACACCCCCGCTGATAGCGGAAACACGGGGAATGTGAGCTAGACGGGATCGTCATAACACATGGTATATGATAGAGTAGCAATAAAAATATGATGACAAGCGTGTCATGACGACACCCGAACACAAATGGAGACTTGTGTCGTGTATAATCAATGTTCACGACAGCATAGTCTAAGCACAACATAACTGATCACATAAACGTTGGTGATAACTTGTAAAGTAGATTCCCACAACTCGGGAACAAGTGTACAAAAGGTCATGTTAAAGCTTTACAAGGGTAATAATTACAAAATGCATCCTAGGGTCTCCTCTAAAAGGCAGCACTCCTAGATCTTCAATTACCCTGATCACCTGAAAAGAAATGCTCAAAAAGGTCAACATAATTGTTGGTGAGCTTCGCAGGTTTTAAGTAATAAAGGATCTAAGATGAAAACAGTAAGTAAGTTTAAATAAAGTTACCGCGACTACACTTATGTATAGGCGGTTTTACTAGTTATAAGTAGCTACAGCCAAACCTAATGTTCGGTTCCTTACGGGAATTGATGGCTGTAAGGAAAGTGTTCTCAAAGTATATAGTTCATTATGACGTAGCAAGATCCACACAGCGCATACCTATAGTTTATAATCAACCATTCCTTAGGTCCCATTGCCGGGATTAATGATTATATAAAGATAAAAGTTTTTCCATAGCATAATAAGTTTAACTTGACGTAGCAAGATCCACACAGCGCATACGTCAAGTTAAACATGACGTAGCAAGATCCACACAGCGCGTACGTATAGGTTACAACCAAACCAATCTTTAGGTCCCAATTACCGGGATTAATGGTTGTAATGGATGATCGGCTTAGAAGAACCACACAGAAGAACCACACAGAAGAACCACACAGCCGAGAGCATCCAAGGTCAATGGCATCCACAAGTAGTATAAATCAACACGTAACATCAAATAGTAGTGCATGGTAGTGTAAAACCCTAAGTAACATACATAGGGTAACATAGCACATAGTTCAAGTTCATATAGCAGCAAACAGTCAGGATCATCACGTAACCCGGTTTGAGCACATTCTTAGTATACCGGGGATGCTTATGTATAGGGTCCTCCGCAGCATTCCCACCACATCCACGATATACGTAGAATGATACCTAAACCAGTTACATGACATCCATTTATCCGTAGTGTCAATCGACAAATTTAGCAAGGTAAGTTACTCATATAAGTAGCAGCCAACTTCCACTAAGGAAGGTGCCTGAAATTAAGTAAATAAGTGAGCATTCTTTTCCCCCAAGTAGAAAATGTTTAAAAAGGTTTTATAAGCGTAAAAAGGGCCACGAAACTCACTGATCGGATGATAGGCACGTATGATGAAAGATTCCAACGGTAGGATGCTATGAACAGTCAAACACCTATTGACAGTTACTGACAAGCATTAATAATGATCATAAGGCATGAGATGGTATCAATAGGCTCAGGCAGTTTCGGTTCGATCGTGGGTAGTACACACACAAGCAGTCACACACATCTCAGACTAGGTTATTTTAATTAGTATGTGCCTGTTAATGGCGTTGACTTTAATCTTTGTGGTCAAGCTATGACACTCTATTAGTATTACATTATCGTCGTGAGATCTCCGAAGAGGGGATCCATACGCACACACACATCATTAGTCATACAATAGGACCGGACGCACGACTGACACTCCATTTCGCACGAGTGGACTTTCAGTCGTACGAATTAGCTACTTTCGTACGATTGAACCTTCATTCGTGCGACTAAGCACTCAGTCGTACCATGCAAGACTCAGTCATACGACCCAACCTCCATACACACGATTGGACCTTCATTCGCACGAATCAGCTTCATTCGTGCGATTGAACATTCATTCGTGCGATGGACATTCAGTCGTACGACTCACACACAATCGCACTCCATTTCATTTGCACTGACTCTTTCGCATGACTCATTCGTTCGCACAGACCCATTCGCATGAGTCAGTCGTGCGTTTTGCCCAACCGCACGGCTCAGTCGCACGACACACTCATACTCCTAACCCAGCCGCACGACGCACCCCAGTCGCACGGTTCAGTCGGCCGAATGGCCCAGTCGCCCTGCACAGCAGGTCGCGACTGCTGGAAGGTGCAGGGCGGCCTTCGGCGGCCCGAACCCGAGTTTTACGCCACCAAAACTTCCAGAACTCATATTCCAACATGTCTAGACGTGAATCACACACTGGAACACAACACACAAGCCCACACGACCTCATGTGCTCGGATGAACCCGAGCACCCGAAACCCTAGAAAACGCAGCAGCTAAATCGAGCAATACACGGGTCAAATGAGGTTATCTACCTGCTAGAAGTGAGTATTCACGATGATAACCAAGATTTGACGACGAAAACGCAACAAACATGGTGAATTTTGGTGCTAGATTGGTGTAGAAATGAAGAAGAGAAGAAGATCGATGAAGATGAAGATGATGTGAAGAAAATGGCTGGGAAATGGGTATTTATACCCAGCCTAGTTTCTCAAAATGTCAAGTTTAGTCCCCGCACTTTGCCCCCGGGTTCCCAACTTTCGTTTCGGTTTAAAAACGTTATTTTATTAGTCTTGTTTTCATTAATAATAAAACGTCGTTAATGTTATTTACAAGTTAAAAATGATTTTGTTCGTGACAATTATTTTAATATATAAATGACGTGTTTAGTGTTAACGGGGCAAATCTTAGAGAAGCGTCTTAAGATAACGACAAGTCAAGCAACGTTACCACGCATATAAGGACAACTAAGTAAAACAAATATGGTATTCTCGTAGTTGGTTTATCAAAATGAGGAATGACTAATAACAAAGGTTAAATCAAACACGCTAAATGACGGACCTTCGGTGACGGATGTCACAGTATCCCCCAGTTGAGGGAATTTCGTCCCGAAATTCAACTGGTGCTAGGTCTAAGGGTGTCATCCTCGAATAGATGTGGATATTTGAATCTCATCTGATCTTCATGTTCCCATGTAAACTTTGGCCCTCGTTTTGAATTCCATCTTATACGAACGATAGGTATCTTGCTGCGCCTCAACTTTTTGACCTTTCGGTCCATGACCTCAATAGGTTCCTCCACAAAATGGAGGTTTTGATCAATCTTGATATCCTCAATAGGCACGTGAAGTGATTCGTCAGCTAAACACTTCTTGAGGTTCGATACATGGAAAGTATCATGTACACTGTTAAGCTCTTGTGGCAACCGTAATCGGTACGCCACCGGACCGATTCTTTCTGTGATCACGAATGGTCCAACATATCTTGGGGCCAACTTCCCTTTCTTTCCAAACCGTACAACTCCTTTCCACGGAGAGACCTTAAGCAACACTCGATCCCCAACGTTAAACTCTAGTGGCTTCCGACGGTTGTCGGCGTAGCTCTTTTGGCGGTCTCTAGCAGCTTTGAGTCTGTCTTTGATTTGGAAGATCTTATCGGTGGTTTCTTGAATGATTTCGGGACCTGTTAGCTGGCTTTCACCAACCTCGGTCCAACACACAGGCGATCTACATTTCCGTCCATACAATGCTTCAAATGGAGCGCATCCAATGCTTGTATGGTAGCTGTTGTTGTAAGAGAATTCAATCAATGGTAAATGAGTGTCCCAGCTACCACCAAAATCGATTACGCAAGCTCTAAGCATGTCTTCCAAGGTTTGTATAGTTCGTTCACTTTGGCCATCTGTTTGTGGGTGATAGGCAGTACTCATGTCTAATCGAGTGCCCATCGCTTTCTGTAACGTCTGCCAAAATCGTGAAGTGAATCGACTGTCTCGGTCAGATATGATTGACACCGGCACCCCGTGCCGTGTCACGACCTCTTTGATGTACAACCTTGCCAGCTTATCCATTTTATAGTCTTCTCGGATAGGCAAGAAGTGAGCGGATTTTGTCATTCGATCCACCACGACCCATATCGAGTCGTGCCCACTTGGCGTTCTCGGGAGTTTGGTAATAAAATCCATAGTGATGTTCTCACATTTCCACTCGGGAATTTCAGGTTGTTGCAGTAATCCCGATGGTTTCTGGTGTTCTACCTTGACCTTTGAACATGTCAAGCATTTGCTTACGTATAAAGCAATATCTTTCTTCATACCTGGCCACCAGTACAACTCCTTCAGATCGTGGTACATCTTGTCTGCACCAGGATGAACAGAGTATCGAGTCTTGTGTGCTTCATCCAAGACTAGTGTACGTACACCTCCCCATCTGGGGACCCATATACGATCCATGAAGTAATGTACGCCGTCATCCTTGCGACTCATTTGTTTATCCATCCCTCGGAATTCTTCTCCCGCAAGGTTTTCTTCTTTCAAAGCCTCACTTTGCGCAATTTGAATCTGAGCCTTTAAATTGGTTTGAATAGTCAAACCTAGCGCTCGAGCACGTAATGGTTTCACGCGTTCTTTGCGGCTTAAAGCATCAGCCACCACGTTAGCTTTCCCCGGATGATACCGGATTTCACAATCGTAGTCGCTAAGTAGCTCTACCCAGCGTCGCTGTCGCATGTTAAGTTCTTTCTGATAAATGATGTGTTGAAGGCTCTTATGGTCTGTGTAGATGATGCATTTGGTTCCATATAGATAATGCCTCCATATCTTGAGTGCAAATACTACAACGCCCAACTCCAAGTCATGAGTTGTGTAGTTCTTTTCATGCACCTTTAGTTGTCGCGATGCATAGGCAATTACCTTATCTCTTTGCATTAGCACACATCCCAACCCTTGATGTGAAGCATCGCAGTATACCACGAAATCATCAGTTCCGTCCAGGAGGGACAGTATCGGTGCGTTGCACAACTTCTCCTTCAATGTTTGGAATGTCTGTTCTTGTGCTTTCCCCCAATCGAACTTCTTTTCTTTCTGAGTCAACAAAGTTAAAGGTTGGGCAATCTTGGAGAAATTGGCAATGAAGCGACGATAGTACCCGGCCAATCCCAAGAATTGCAGTATTTCTGAGGGTGTTTGGGGAGTATCCCACTTCTTCACAGCTTCAATCTTACCGGGGTCCACATGAATTCCATTTTCGTTAACTACATGACCCAAGAACTTCACCTCTCGAAGCCAGAATTCACACTTCGAGAACTTGGCGAAAAGTTTCTCTTCCTTCAACAGTTCTAGAATTGCTTGGAGGTGTTTTTCGTGATCCTCCTTCGAACGGGAGTAGATGAGTATGTCGTCTATGAATACAATCACGAACTTATCAAGATAAGGCTTGCACACCCGATTCATCAGATCCATAAAGACAGCTGGTGCGTTGGTCAACCCAAATGGCATGACCAAGAACTCATAGTGCCCGTAACGAGTTCTGAATGCTGTTTTTGGAATATCATCCTCGAATACTCTTAATTGATGATAACCAGATCGAAGGTCGATCTTAGAGAAATACGAGGCTCCTTGCAACTGATCAAACAGGTCATCGATTCTAGGAAGAGGATACCGATTCTTCACTGTCAATTTGTTCAATTCTCTGTAGTCGATACACATACGGAACGACCCATCCTTCTTCTTGACAAATAACATCGGTGCTCCCCACGGTGAATGACTCGGTCGGATGAGACCCTTCTCCAGTAGTTCCTGTAGTTGGCTGGATAACTCTTGCATCTCTGAGGGTGCTAACCGATACGGTGTCTTAGCTATCGGTGTAGCTCCAGGAACCAGCTCTATATGGAATTCCACCTGTCGTGGAGGAGGCAATCCAGACAAATCATCAGGGAACACTTCCGGGTAATCCCGTACAATCGGAATGTCTGCCAATTTCGTCTCTTCTTCCTTCTTTTCTACCACGTGAGCCAGAAAAGTGTAACACTGCTTTCGTAGACTTTGGCGTGCTTTCATGCAGGAGATAAGCTTCAAGTTCTTTCCCGGTCGCTCCCCTTGTATTCTGAGTACTTTCCCGTCTGACATGGGAATCCGCACTACTTTATCTCGGCAAACAATCTCGGCTCCATGCTTAGACAACCAATCCATCCCCACTATTACGTCAAAGCTCCCCAACTCGAAAGGTATCAAATCTATGTTAAAGACCTGGTCTTCCAACATTAAGGTGCAGTCCTTAATAATTTCCTCTGCCTGTTCAACCCTACCATTTGCTATTTCTACGGAGTAACTAGTTTCTAGTCTACTGGCACTCAATCAAGCATTTGCACAAACTCAGATGATATAAAACTATTGTCTGCTCCAGTATCAAACAGTACAGATGCGAAGTGGTTATTGAGTAAGTGCGTACCCGTGACAACGTTCGGATCTTGACGGGCATCATTAGCTCCAATGACGAAGGCGCGTCCCCGTGCAGCATTAACTTGGTTTCCTTGGCCTTGAGCACCCGCTATGGCCAGTATCTGCTGCTGGTTGTTTCCCTGCTGACCCGGTGCCCTATTCAGTCGGGGGCACATGTTCCTGAAGTGATCGAGGGCTCCACACTCGTAGCAAGCCCTGGCATTCCCAGCGGGGTTAACCGCGTTGATGGGTGCCACCAGGTTTGGTGCTACTCTACAGTCTCTTGCTTGATGCCCGGGCATCTGCAGTTCAAACACACCCGGCACGGTGCTGCTTGAGGATGATGAAGATTACACCTGTCACATTTCGGGTGCGGCCCAGCATATTCCTTCCTTCCTTGAGCCACGGCCATAAAGTTTCTGGTTGTTTTGGCCCTCTTATCAAACTTTCCTGTACCGGACCGGCTTGATTCCCCAGCTTCCTTCCTTTTCTCTGCTCCCTTACCCAGTACCCCTGTTCTTATCATCTCATCAGTGAGAGCGCCAGCTTTCAGAATTGCGCTCTGAATTATAGGAGGAGCAGCTGCAGTTACCATTACTCGGATTTGAGGTGCGAGTCCCCAAATGTACCTTTCTATCCTCTTGGATTCCAGAGTGACTAGGTGTGGAACTAGTCTAGCCAGCTCGTGGAATCGGTCAGTATAAGCTGAGTGCCCTGCCCCCACCATAGCATGATTCCAGAACTCATGCTCAAGCTTTTGCATCTCGTTGAGAGGGCAGTATTCCTTGGTAATCAAGGCTTTGAATTCATCCCAGGTCATCTGCATCGCAGATTCCCTTCCCCTAGCTTGAACCTGGGTGTTCCACCAAGTTAGTGCTCTGCCCTGCAGTGAGCACGTAACGTACTTGATCCACTGGCTGTCGAGGCATTCGCTGATGTCGATCACAGCCTCCATTTTCTCAATCCATCTAACCAGGGCTATCGCCCCACCTTTACAATCGAAATCCCGGGGCTTACAGGCCACGAACTCCTTGTAAGAACAGCCCCGTTTGGCGTTAGCAGCCCCAGCTTCATTACCCGCTGTACCACCATTTCCGGTCTCCTGATTACTTTCATTCCTAATCGGGTTCCCAGTATCCTTGTTCTCATTACCACCATCCCCGTGGGGGTGGTTTTGTTGTTGCAGAGCATCGCTCACCTGAGCTACAATAGTTGGAATCAGGGCAGTCAATTGTTGAGCAATTAAAGCTGCCATATCAGCATTTCCAGTCCCTTGGGTATTGCCAGAAGGGCCTTCATTTGCTATTGGAGGTCTACCCCTGCCTCTGCCTCTGCCCCTCGGGGCTTCACTTCCGATACTGTTGCTGCGGGTAGATCTTCGAGGCGGCATGTTCTATTCATACAAGAGGCAACAAATTAGCTTTAGTCACCTTAAGATGCATAAGTACTCCACTTATCAAGTTCCAATGTTTCGTGTTACAGTCGGTCAAGATCACCATGCAGCCCATTTTAAGCATATTCTCGGTATACCGGTGGTGTTTATATATAGGGTTCCCCGCAGCGTTCCCACCACACCCACGATGTACCGAGAATGATGCCTAATCCGGTTACATGACATCCGACCTTCCTTCACATCGTATCCATAATAATCCATCAGTCAACTGAGAGCCAAACATGTAATCACGTATAGTCTAGCGGAGGTTGTCTATCTCGCGTCCTTGGGAGGACTCAGACATGGCCTCCTCGGGTCGGTCATCCGAGCATATGAGGTCAAGCGCGATGTATGATCTGTGAAGATCTCTTCGGGTCTCAATACCCGAATTTGGTTATGATAACTTGGCGCACAGAGGGAACGGAAGATCCAATAGGAAGCATCCCATAGGGGTCGAGCACAAGGGCTCAAGCACAAGTAAAAGATCACATAACGGAAGGATAACCAAACACGTAAGGAGGAACACATACACGAGATATATAAATGCACACAAGCTTAAGCATGCAAATCTACATGAAGGTTCCTAGGTTATAGTCTAGGTCGAGTGCAATTGCCTAATTCTCTATAACCAATGGCTCTGATACCAGTCTGTCACACCCCCGCTGATAGCGGAAACACGAGGAATGTGAGCTAGACGGGATCGTCATAACACATGGTATATGATAGAGTAGCAATAAAAATATGATGACAAGCGTGTCATGACGACACCCGAACACAAATGGAGACTTGTGTCGTGTATAATCAATGTTCACGACAGCATAGTCATAAGCACAACATAACTGATCACATAAACGTTGGTGATAACTTGTAAAGTAGATTCCCACAACTCGGGAACAAGTGTACAAAAGGTCATGTTCAAGCTTTACAAGGGTAATAATTACAAAATGCATCCTAGGGTCTCCTCTAAAAGGCAGCACTCCTAGATCTTCAATTACCCTGATCACCTGAAAAGAAATGCTCAAAAAGGTCAACATAATTGTTGGTGAGCTTCGCAGGTTTTAAGTAATAAAGGATGCTAAGATGAAAACAGTAAGTAAGTTTAAATAAAGTTACCGCGACTACACTTATGTATAGGCAGTTTTACTAGTTATAAGTAGCTACAGCCAAACCTAATGTTCGGTTCCTTACGGGAATTGATGGCCGTAAGGAAAGTGTTCTCAAAAGTATATAGTTCATTATGACGTAGCAAGATCCACACAGCTCATACGTATAGTTTATAATCAACCATTCCTTAGGTCCCATTGCCGGGATTAATGATTATATAAAAATAAAAGGTTTTCCATAGCATAATAAGTTTAACTTGACGTAGCAAGATCCACACAGCGCATACGTGTCAAGTTAAACATGACGTAGCAAGATCCACACAGCGCGTACGTATAGGTTACAACCAAACCAATCTTTAGGTCCCAATTACCGGGATTAATGGTTGTAATGGATGATCGGCTTAGAAGAACCACACAGAAGAACCACACAGCTGAGAGCATCCAAGGTCAATGGCATCCACAAGTAGTATAAATCAACACGTAACATCAAATAGTAGTGCATGGTAGTGTAAAACCCCTAAGTAACATACATAGGGTAACATAGCACATAATTCAAGTTCATATAGCAGCAAACAGTCAGGATCATCACGTAACCCGGTTTGAGCACATTCTTAGTATACCGGGGATGCTTATGTATAGGGTCCTCCGCAGCATTCCCACCACATCCACGATATACATAGAATGATACCTAAACCAGTTACATGACATCCATTTATCCGTAGTGTCAATCGACAAATTTAGCATGGTAAGTTACTCATATAAGTAGCAGCTAACTTCCACTAAGGAAGGTGCCTGAAATTAAGTAAATAAGTGAGCATTCTTTTCCCCCAAGTAGAAAATGTTTAAAAAGGTTTTATAAGCGTAAAAAGGGGCCACGAAACTCACTGATCGGATGATAGGCACGTATGATGAAAGATTCCAACGGTAGGATGCTATGAACAGTCAAACACCTATTGACAGTTACTGACAAGCATTAATAATGATCATAAGGCATAAGATGGTATCAATAGGCTCGGGCAGTTTCGGTTCGGTCGTGGGTAGTACACACACAAGCAGTCACACACATCTCTGACTAGGTTATTTTAATTAGTATGTGCCTGTTAATGGCGTTGACTTTAATCTTTGTGGTCAAGCTATGACACTCTATTAGTATTACATTATCGTCGTGAGATCTCCGAAGAGGGGATCCATACGCACACACACATCATTAGTCATACAATAGGACCGGACGCACGACTGACACTCCATTCGCACGAGTGGACTTTCAGTCGTACGAATTAGCTACTTTCGTACGATTGAACCTTCATTCGTGCGACTAAGCACTCAGTCGTACCATGCAAGACTCAGTCATACGACCCAACCTCCATACACACGATTGGACCTTCATTCGCACGAATCAGCTTCATTCGTGCGATTGAACATTCATTCGTGCGATTGGACTTTCAGTCGTACGACTCACACACAATCGCACTCCATTTCATTCGCACTGACTCTTTCGCATGACTCATTCGTTCGCACAGACCCATTCGCATGACTCAGTCGTGCGTTTTGCCCAACCGCACGGCTCAGTCGCACGACACACTCATACTCCTAACCCAGCCGCACGACGCACCCCAGTCGCACGGTTCAGTCGGCCGAATGGCCCAGTCGCCCTGCACAGCAGGTCGCGACTGCTGGAAGGTGCAGGGCGGCCTTCGGCGGCCCGAACACGAGTTTTACACCACCAAAACTTCCAGAACTCATATTCCAACATGTCTAGACGTGAATCACACACTGGAACACAACACACAAGCCCACACGACCTTATGTGCTCGGATGAACCCAAGCACCCGAAACCCTAGAAAACGCAGCAGTTAAATCGAGCAATACACGGGTCAAACGAGGTTATCTACCTGCCAGAAGTGAGTATTCACGATGATAACCAAGATTTGACGACGAAAACGCAACAAACGTGGTGAATTTTGGTGCTAGATTGGTGTAGAAATGAAGAAGAGAAGAAGATCGATGAAGATGAAGATGATGTGAAGAAAATGGCTGGGAAATGGGTATTTATACCCAGCCTAGTTTCTCAAAATGTCAAGTTTAGTCCCCGCACTTTGCCCCCGGGTTCCCAACTTTTGTTTCGGTTTAAAAACGTTATTTTATTAGTCTTGTTTTCATTAATAATAAAACGTCGTTAATGTTATTTTCAAGTTAAAAATGATTTTGTTCGTGACAATTATTTTAATATATAAATGACGTGTTTAGTGTTAACGGGGCAAATCTTGGAGAAGCGTCTTAAGATAACGACAAGTCAAGCAACGTTACCACGCATATAAGGACAACTAAGTAAAACAAATATGGTATTCTCGTAGTTGGTTTATCAAAATGATGAATGACTAATAACAAAGGTTAAATCAAACACGCTAAATGACGGACCTTCGGTGACGGATGTCACAAAGTGGACCCTAAGATTAGCTACGAAGGGGAAACCTTGACTGAGGGCCCAGTGACTGAACCTATGAGCATTGTCACAGAGTCAAGCACTTTAAAAACATCATGTACCCTCAGTGAGGCACCAATTGGTGAAGGTGCTTCACAATCTCTCTCTGGCCAGAGCCTGACTGCTGAATAAGGCAATGAAGGCCAAAAATCTCTCCACTCTAAGTCACCAAGTCCTATGAGTGACAATGGGAAAAGGAAACTGACTCCTGAGGAGATTGAGGAGGAGGAAAGAGAGAGGAAGATGAAGCTAAGGGGAGAAAGTTCAGCTGGTTCCTCAGGCTTTATAGAAGCCATAATCAGGACATCCCCCAGGCCAAACACTCAAAATGATAAGTTGAGGGCTTCCAGATTGAACTATCTGGGATCCAGGAACTACAACATTGATGACTCATCTCTCTTCCCTTAGAATAGTAAAATGAACTGGCAGACATAGAGCTGACCAAAAAGAGAAAAGAGGCAGAGGATGCAGAGTTGCTTCTCAGAGTCAAAGAAGAAAGAAGACAAAAGAGACTATACAAGAATGCTCCTCCTCTCTCCCCAGTTCCTGAAAGCCCTGAAAGAGAGACTGTGATAGCTAAACCACCTCAGGTAGACAAAGAAGGTGATAGACAAAACATGATCAACTACCTGAGTGCCATAGGTCTCTACCAGGCCTTTGCACTTCTTCCCCTCTCTTTTGAATACATTGAATTTGAGTATCTTAAGTAGCTTGAACTACAGTTCATAAACGAATAAAAAGATGCTAAGATAAAAATAAGGGAAGAAGTTGCAAAGTCAAGGGCCATCATCCAAAAGAGCCAAAAGAAATCTGCTAATAGATAAAGGATGATGAGCTTCTTAAAGTTGTATGGATTCTCCGGAAGGAGGCTTGGTCCAATGTCTCTATTTACTATGGATGATCATATTAGGGTGATCACGCAGAAGATTAAGAAGGGAAAGCTTGTGAACTTGCATTCTCCACCAAGCCAAGCTCCTTCTAGGGTTGAGGTTAAGGTTGAGCCACAAACAACACAACCTGGACCTTCAGCTGCTTCACAGCCAACTTCATCTTCTGATCCACAGTAGGATTCAATCCCTTTCTTTCTAAACCTATGAGGGAAGAGGACCCAACTTAGAGAAGCACAACAGAACAACATGGTACTCAAGACCAGCCCTCTCAATTAAACACTCTAAAGAGGAAGAAAAGGATGGCTGCCAAGAAAGTATTCAACAAGAAAAAGGCATCCACTTCCAGACCTCAGGATGAGTCAGAACATCCTGATGAGGTGCAACAAGAAGCTGATCAACCAAGTCCTACCATAGTACAACCTCTTGCAGCTGGAAGACCTATCCTGTCTTGGACTTTTGCTGCTAATCCAGACAGATGGTATGCTATCACATATCAAGGTGGTCAAGATGTCTACTTCTAGCAAGACATACTTGATCTACCTCTGTATGCTTTCCATGACATAAGAAGATATTATGAAAGTCTAAGGGATCCTGACCAACTGATAAAGAAAGGAATAGCCTTGATCCTAATGAGCATAATCAACTGAAGATCAATCTTCTCAGTTTTTGTAGCATCAGCCTAAGGAGAGTTTGTAAGGTTTATATAGAGGCTGATGCAACCAAAGCAACCAAACGGCTTCCAGCATGCATGCACCAAGTACCAAGTAGAACTGCTACGGAAGTTTTATACTTTGCATGAGAATTATGCTAAGTATAAAATCTTTCGAAGCTAAAAGTTCATGTGGAAGCTTTATACTCTGCGCAACAAATATTCTAAGTATAAATCTTTCGAAGCCAAAGACCAAATCTTCCGAAGCCAAAGATGAAGTCTTCCGAAGCTTCAAAGACAAAGTCTTCCGAAGCCGAATGAAGTGAAGACTGATTTCTTCTGAAGATTTAGAAGAACATGCTTTTCTCTGATGTACTTTTACATAAAGCTGACCAACTTTCCATTGCAACTCTAAAGACTCACCAACTTGCATAAGTTGGTGTAAAGGTCCATGCTTTTGTAACTATACATTAAGGTATTTATCTGTAACTTTCTACTTAATGTACTTTTATCCTTTTTGTATTATATTAGGATGTGAGCTATGGCATGTCATAGTCACTAGTCAAAAGGCAATCTGCTTTTAACTCTACATTGATTTTGTTGTCTTTCAATGTTCCAACTGGCTTTTCAAGTATGGTCAGTTGTAGGGTGTAGTATAAAGTATCTCAATATCTTGTAACTTATCTTCATGCATTGTAACCCTTGTCAGAGAACTTGAGATTAATATACATCATCCTTGAAAATCTTATATATATTGTTCTCAAGTTCTTTCTCTTTACTTACTTATGTTCTTTGCATCTTACTCTTAAACTTCGATTCCCTGTTTCATTTGTTAAGTGCTCTAACACTCTTCTCATTATGAGATTGATTGTATTGACCATCCCTTAATCGGTCCTGCATAGAGATCACTCATCGAACCAGTAAGCCTTGGTTAAGCCCCCCAAAAAAAGATGGTGTTTTTGTTTTCATCATCCAAAATTAAAAGAAATATAAGTAAATTGGTCACACATACATATGTGAACCTGATCAAATGAGAATCAGGTTTTTGTTTGAAAGTATACAAAGTAAATCTTGTCATTTGATTAAGGCAATTAAAAGGGTACAATAGAGACCGTAGCATTTGGTAATTAAACTACGGGGGAAAGGCCCCCATGCTAACATGATATTTTAAGATGGACTGTTTAAAATGAATTATAAGAGTAAGAATTAATCACAAGAAAAGTCTCTGTATTAAGATATGATTTCACTTTTGTTCACTAAGTCGCTTGTTGTTTGAAATCACAATAAACATCCAAAAGTATATACTAACATAACACAAAGCGTTCTTGTCACGAGGTAACTTATTTGATAATTTTTTTAAAATTACTTAGATACTTTTAAATTAAAAAGAAAAAAATTACAAAGAAGATGAACGGACCCCAACCCTCTTCTTCACCCCATCCCATCTTCTCATTCACATCTTGCAAAACTAAACATGGGTTGCACCGGACTACCTCTGCCTCCTTGCCATTACAGTGGTAGAATAAATCACCATCCTACCCTGGTTCTTAGAGTGCCTTTGCAAAAGAACCCTTCGAGCGCCATTATTATTTTATTGTTAAGCAATATGATGGAAAATAGGCAAATTCTGATGGGTTTGCCTAAAAATATTTAAATTTATTAGTATGGATCGTAAATTACTTTTCAAAGTTAGAAACTTGTTTCTTACATATTTTTAATGATAGATGGAACCAAATACCATTGTTGGCACCAAATACCATTGATGCACACATTTATAGTCATTGAAGGAACATATGATAAAGCTTACATGTCTAACATACCAGCATCCATCACACTCTTCATCTCCACCCCCTCGCTTTTAATCGTAGTCACTAACCTAAGTTACGGCACCATCACACGCCTCCATCACAACAAACCTCCATCACAACAAACCTCCATCAACACATCTTCATTGATCTATCGCTTCAAAGCTAGGGATTGTAATGGGTGGGTTTGGGACGGGTTTAGGCAATCCAAACCCATACCCATTTATAAAAATGTGTCACATACCTTGTAAAAAAACCCGTCGAGTATGTATCGGGTAGTTACTCGTCAGGCATCGGGTCTATCCTTTAATTTCATGAACAATGCCCATGGAGTATACTCGACGGGTATCTCTTTGATATTTTGGTCAAATCTCTTTGTTGATATCTCTTTTCAACTAAATCTCTTTTGTAAATGTGTCGCTTACTCTCTTTTAATATTAGATAGAGTTCAAAAGTGATTCGAAAGTCTACTTGTGAAGTTACTCGACTAATATATTAGAAGAATGATTGAATAAGATAAATGTTGAAACTAAAAAACTTGAAGATAATATAAATGTTTAACATAACTAAAACTTAAAATAATAACCATATAAATATGTATACCTATTAAAGGAAAGAATAAAAAATATTTTATTTAATCACCATCTATTATATTAAGTGATTACCCCCTACTTTCAAAGTGGAGGTCAGGGGTTCGAACCTCCTTGACACCGGTTTGGGGACATCTAAAGCAATGAAGAGAATTTTCCTTTGAGCCAATGTTGCGGAGGCCGATTCTCAGAGCTTGACCCCAGTTTTCATCCGGCTGTTACTCCAGAGGGGCAACCCTTGTGGAGGCAGTACGGTTTCCGGGGGAACGCCGTAACCAAGTCTGACAATTCCAGCGTGGACCCGGTTCAGACAACATAGTCTGGAACAGATCTTGGCTAGGGTCGCCTCACCGGCGATGTGACAGGAGTCACTTCTAAGAAAGTCACCGTTCAAAAAAAAATATACTAATTTTCAACTTATATATGATTTTTATGGGTTGTATGTTGTGTTTATAAGTTGTTCTTCTTGGTTTCTTTCTATTTTTTTAATTTTTTATTACTTTTAACTATAATACTCTTATTTATTTCACAATTTAACCCTAATACTTTTTTACTCTCAACTTTTATCTCCTATAGTTTTTATTTTTTACATATTTTCTTTTTGCGTTACCATCTAAAGTTTACGAGTTACATGCCGCAATGTACTTGTGTCGTTCAACGTTTTCACACATATTTTTTACTATTTAACCACGTCCATGCAACACACAGGTACTAAATCGACCCAATTATTGTTTTCTATGCTTTAGGTTTCACGTGCGTAGTTTAACGTTTTGACATCTACTTTTTGTTTGGTTAGATATATTTTTTCGTTTTCATCTTCTTTTTAATACGAGTTTGTCCAGTGTTAAGTGGTCGTTGACGGTAGTGTGACATTAGTGCTATTTGTTACGGTTTTAGGCCCCCGCTACAACGCGAGGGCTTAATACTTCTTATTTACAAATTCCAACAAACCCACCATCTTTATTATTTACAAACTTCAGCAAACCCGCCATATCTATATTTGTAGAAACACAACCGAAATTTACGACTACAAACATGTAAAAAGAAATATATTACCCGTGGGGTACTAATAATAATAACAATTCCAAAGATTAAGATTAGCATACCATTATACTTTAACGTGTTACTCGTGTAAAACAAAATAATACAATTTCGCTTTACTTTATACCACTCACATGTTATCTTGTACATCATTTAAAATATAACTTTTTTTAACGACGACGAATACTTTAAACCCGATCATCCACGTAAACTTATAACACACAAAGTGTTGATGACCTGCTTGACCCACTACTCTAAATAAAACATATCATTTAAAACCTACTATGATAAAACCATTGATCTATTTATAATATATTGTAGGAAGTAAAACTCAAACTCATAACTTGCTGTTTAGAAAAAGTCATAACGTATCCTCTCAAACTAATTCTCCTATTATGAAAAATACAGTCTGATGAACAGTAGCCGAGGGCAATTTAGGTATTTCCCTCCTCCTCGAACTATTCATCATATCCTCAAATTCATCGTCATGTCCCTCATCCTCTCCCTCTTCCTCCTCTTCATCGGCCTCGCCGCCATCGTCCTCCTCCACCTCCTCCTCGCTGGCTCCTTCCTCCACCGCCGCGGCCGCCACCTCCTCCGCCGCCCCCTCTCACCACCCTCCTCCTCCCTCTCTCTCCACGACATCCACACCCAAATCCCCCCGTCCAATTCCAAACCCTAACCCCCAATTCATCCGATTGTTCCATCTGCTTGGAGTTTTTCAACCATGGGGACATCTGTGGTGTTCTTCCCGTCTGTGATCACGTTTTTCATGCGAGATGTGTGGATAGATGGCTTACCAAGGTCCCCAATTGCCCGATTTGCAGGACCTTGATCCAATTAGCCCCCGCTGGGTCGCCCGATTCGGTTGACGGTGATGATGAAAGTAAGTTTTTGTGGGCGATCGGTGTAGGTATGTGAATCGGATTTTAAGTTGTTATCAAGTTATCTTGATGAAGTTGAATGTAGTTTTTGGTTTTTGTAGTTGTTGAATCTTGATTTGGTGTAATTAGGTGGTATAATGGATCATAGATTCGATGGAAAGATGGTTTTTTGATAGTTTTTAATCGATTTAGATCAATTTGAGAAATGGGAATTGATTGTGCTTCTGAAGTCAGATGTTGATGTCAATGGTTGCTTCATGTTTTGATGAAATTCAGGTGATTGACATCAAACATAACAATAAATGTGAGTAATTGATTGTGGAGTTGGTAGTGGTGATGATGATGAATTGGCGGTTGGTAAATTGGGTTTGCCTCAGAGGCTTGTGCAAGGGCTTGAGAAAAGAGGGATTACTAAGTTGTTCCCAATTCAAGTAATTTCTTGATTCCCTTTTTTCTATATGCTTATATGTTGCAGTTATGGATATTGTTAGCAATCTTTATCCTGAATTTGAAATTGATGATACTGTCAACATGAAACATTATCACTTCTCTGTGAATGCTGAAGTTATACACTGTAAATCAAATAGTTATACTATGTTCTTTGAACTTCCTATTCTTATATTCAGTGTTTTTGTTAACAATGATTATGAACTAATGTGTTCACCTCTTGCAGCAGCTTCCTGCCTACATGGCAGGTTTGTTGTGTTAAATTTAGCTAAAATGTCGGTTTAATAACGGATAAGTAAAAGTGAATCAAATAATCGTTTATGAATCATATAGAGATAATTTTGGTGCTGCAGGTTGCCATAAGATGTACAGCCTTAGGCTTCTGACTAAACGCAATTGTGGCAGGAAGTATAAAAAGTCATTCACCGCTCTAGGTATGGCTACGTTTTCTTCTGGATATGTTCATTTATCATGGTTTCACAACGGATGGATTTTCGAAGCACTGAAACTATCAATTACTAAGTTTCAGTTTTCTTAAATGTAATTTTGATTTGGATTTATGTTCTCTCGATCATAATGTGGATTGATTAATTGGTGCTGATGATATAATTAAATAAACTATGAAGCTAGGCTATGAATTTGATGTTCACTTAACTGGATTAAGCTTTTACAGACGTAAAATATTGATGAGTTTTCACGTGTTAAGCACTTGAAAATTTAAAACTACTCTTTAATTTCAATTTTAGAAGGATTTGTTCTTGGTTTATATGCTGAACAATGGGCCATTTTTGTTAAGGCCAGCACCTATTTTATTCATAGTTACTTGGAGTTTGATTTTATATTTTATCAATGACTTTTTACCTCTGCTTATATATTGCAGCCTATAACTTCGTCTTTTTCATGTTGTTTTAGGAGATTATGGTTACTGTTTTAGTAGAAAGAGACAATTCTTTGTTATGCTAAGGCACCTATTAAGACACACTGTTAAGGCATCCGTTAATTGCAACTGACTCGGTTATTCTTGCACAAGGAAGAGACATTTCTTTATTATGTTGTCCTGTTAATGAGACTGTACACATGTATCTCTCAATAATAGTCAATTTTTTTATCTTTTTTTTTACTCTTTATGTCAATTTTTTGGATTCTCAACCAAAAACGATCCCTGGTGATTTCTGCGTACAGTTAATTATATATTTATTGTAGCATTTATGTTGTTTTTTAAACAACAAATATATTTGTTATATTTTCCAGTATTTTGTGGATTGTTTTTTACAGCATTTACGCTGCATTTTATTGACTGTTCTGACAGCAATCATATTGCAATTTTAGGGGTTTTTTGGTAGAATTAATACTGCATCTTTTGTTCTGGTTAGTAGAAAAATGCTGCATTTTTCAAAATTGTTTTGGCAGCAATGTAGCTGCATTTTTAGATTTGTTTAGCTTCAATGTCGGTTAGAACTAGGTTGCTAATATGTTGTGGAACTGATGTGTTATAGGTCATGATTATATAGGGGTTGGTTATATGCTCTACATTATTTACTTTTGAATATAACGCGATGTTGCATGTGAGAAGAATGACCTGTCTTCCATTACGTGTTTTTCGAGTCCGACCATTAAAGTTTACTATTAAAGAGTCTTGCCACATGACTTTTACTTTTTTTGGTTTTTAACAAGCCGGCACGATAACGATCAAAGTAACGTGCAACATTACGCATGAAAAAGTGAAAGCACTTCCGCCGCGTAGCGCGGGGAGGAAAAAAACTACTAGACATAAAAAGTATAACCTAACCCTCTAAATATCAATAGTAATAATTAATAATTAAATAATCAAGCAACACACACAATATGACATTGAAAAAGAACAAACAGCAACGCAACATCCGCACTCACCAAATGAAAAAGAATAAATAGTCCACCAACGCCTCTCACGAAGCTTCCCCGAAGCTCACTATGTCACCCCCTCGATTCCTCCATATAACCACCCCCTTCCTCCCTCTTTCCCCACCACCACCACCACCACCACCACAATCACGACTACCGCAATCATGAAACTCAACCCCAAACACCTCTTCCGATCGAAGAAATCCACCACCGTCTCCCGGTCCCAGTCCTCATCCTCCATCACCACCTCCTCCGACTCACCGGACTCCAGCCACCACAAATCCAAATCCACCGGCGTCACAACTCCGACCAGCGTCCTACCGGACACCTCCGGCGACGTACAGTTCGAATTACTCCAGGCGTTTCGCATGATCGACGCCGACGGCGACGGGCGGATAACGAGAGCGGAGCTGGAATCGCTGCTGAGCCGCATCGGCGGCAACGAGCCGATCACGGAGGAGGAGCTCCGGCTGATGATCGATGAGATCGATAGAGACGGTGACGGAAGTATAAGTTTGGAGGAGTTCGGTGTGATCAGCTCGGCGTTTGGTCCACCGTCGTGTGACGGCGAGATTAGAGGTGCGTTTGAGTTTTTCGATCGGGATCACGACGGGAGGATCACGGCGGAGGAGCTGTTGGCGGTGTTTGAGACGATCGGAGGTGGGGGGTGCACGTTAGAGGAGTGCAGGCGCATGATAAGCAGTGTGGATAAGAATGGAGATGGGGTTGTGTGCTTTGAGGACTTCACGAGGATGATGGAACAGCAGAGATAGAGATGGGAACAGTTAAACAAACATACTGTAATTCTTAGATTCTCTAAAACACTTTTATTTTAATTATTATTGAATCGGAAAACGGATTCTTATTTGTTATTGTTGTTATTCGCGTTTTCTAGTATTTTATTTCCTTGAAATGGACGGTTTAGATTTGGGGGCTACTTCCCGATCTCTCACCACCCGAACCGAGCGGATCTTTATTCGTATTTGTTTCGTTTTTAAACCGAACTTCGTATTTGTTTCGTTTTTAAACCGAACTGAGTCGATCGGCTTGTTTACAACCGAACAGAAAATCGGACGAGCATTTTTCGAGCGTTAATTTTTTGAGCGAGTGTCAAACGAGCGGCGAACAATATGTAAATACCAACTATCTTGTGTGTCATACTATTTATATTGCGGCGAATAAAGTTTTCATTACTTAAAAAGCAGTCATATTTTATTACATAACATTTCATGAATGACAATACGTTGTAGCTGACGATGAGACTAAGGCTGTAGCCGAAGCGACGGAGAGCATATTACAGGGAATGATGACAACAAGAGCAGGAGATGATCGACAAAAATTGTCTCTTGGCTTAGGATTTTACTTTTATGTTCAGTGTAAATTTTTTTATTAGGCTGATTGATAAAGTATGCATAAATATAATTATATATTTATAAATTGCGGGTCAAATCTACTAGAGTGATATATAAAAACTATATATACATATTAATTCGAGCCGAATCGAACCGAGCGGACTTTTCCTCGTGTTTGGCTCGTTTACAACCCGACCGAGCCGAACAACTCGTTTACAAACGAGCAAAAATACGAACGAGCATTTTTCGAGCAAATTCCGAACGAACATCGAGGGAGCGTCGAGCGACGAGTGGTTTGAACAGCCCTACTCATAATACACCGAGATATTAAGGACAACAGTCCTCTTGTACAAGCGGCTCTTTACCTGATTAAATTAAGGGGTCCGACAAAGGAAAATACCCTGTCAGGTGTTATGCGAACACCCTTTGACTTCCTTTTACGGCCCGTGAAGGCCCTTACGGGTCGTATTGGTTTGCAAAATATCAAATCAGTCAATTTATAAAAGGTTACGACCCGTATTGGTCGTGATAATCCATAATGACTTTAACTTAAGGGATCGTAAAGAACGGAATGTGAGTGCTCCAACTAAAACCTTTATTTATATAACTTATAAATAAGTATTTTATAAAAACGAAAAATAAACCCAAAAAATATTATTAATTAACAAATCATAAATGAATGAAAAAATGTTAAATAAGAATAAAGAAATAAAAAATTTCAAAATGTTACTTACAGTCATAAGGTTCATAACGGGTCGCCACCCGGGTTGGTTTGATCGGGTTACACTCGCCAATGTGTAGCGGAGGTGTAACGGTTATATAGCAGTTAAAATTTTGACCGTTGGGCGCGAGCTAAGGTAAAAAAAATTATTTTTACACTATAAGTACTCACAGACATACATAATAGTATCTACACAAACTTAAACAAAATCATACAAACACAACAATTACACAAACACCATCAACCATGTCTGACAAGTATCCAGAATTGTACATTCCCGAAAACGAAACAGATTCAGATAATAACAGTTTATGGTTTATGAAAAATCTTGTCGAAACATCTCTGAAGGATACGTCGAGTAGTTCTTCTAAAAAAAGATACGTTCCACACGATCGTGTAACGGATCATGAGCTACTTGTGAACGACTATTTCGTTGACAATTCGAAATATGATGAACAAACGTTTCGATGAAGGTATCATATATTGAAACGTTTATTCTTAAAAATAGTCGGTGATGTTGAATCTTTTATGAACGACAATTTCGTTGACGACTCGAACATCTTTCAAGTTTAGATCTAGAGTATCTCGTTTCGGACGAGGGATAGGTTAATTTTAATATTTGTAATGTTTTAGTTTTAATTATGTACTATTTTGTTTTTAATTATGTAATCTTTTATTTTAAATATGTAATGTTTTATTTTTAACTATTGTAATTATTATTTTTTAATAAAAGTGATTTATCTTTTGAATTATTTTAATATTAAAAGAAAAGTTTCAGGGTAGTTCAGGATAGCATTTCTAGTTTTTTGGGTGTTTCAGGATAGTTCAGGATACTTGTAATGTGTCAGTGTGTGATTGGTGGATTTCAGGGTAGTCAAGGGCTGTTTAGAGGAGTGCCCCTCCTCCCTTGATAAATACAGAGATTTCAAGAATGGTTTTCAGCCTTTTTCTCAGCAAATGTTATTTTAGCCAGAAATAGATCTACATACAAAAATGATAGATCATTTGGTTTATAGGATTATATCAGCATAGACACAGACGAGTCGGCGTTCAAGAATTAAACTAACTTAAACTAATCTTATTGCTTCGAATCACCTGACTAGTTATTGTGAATCCAAGGATCTCAATTCAGGAATTATCAGTATTAAAATAATGACAAGTTAATGAGCGCGGAATAATCATTAATTGCTGTTTAATTGTGTTAATTGTTAATTGAAGATCACAATCACAAAGACATATTAAATACGAACACAATAATTGATTCAAATGTATTTCATTAATATTGAGTAATGATTACAAAGAATAATTATAAAACTATGAACAATGATTTCTTCAATCGAATTGATGTTGTTGTTGATGTGACGGCGGCTAGGGTTGCACAATTATGTGATAATCGACAGCCGTAATATTGCTAAAATTGTATTCTCATGACATGTGAAACCTATGACTCATATTTATAGGCACTTTGAGTCAGTTAAGGAAACACCGGATCTCTTGGGATTTGTTATTGACTTGTTGACTTGTTAACTGATTGACATTGCACAAGTGTTCTGGTCTTCCGCAGATATCTTGTCTTCCGCAGGAACTTCTGTTCTTCCGTAGGAAACTTGCCTTCCGTAGAAATCTTCACTTCAAAGTAATCCTTGGGTGATGTTGTTCATCCGCAGACATAAAGGATTTGTAAGAAACATATCTACGGATTGGCATTATTATTCATCCGTAGATGTTTCTTACACTTAGCCGATTTCAGAAATTCACCAAGTAAATTGTTTTTTTGCCTGTCATCATGTACATCACATAACACATATGGGTTAACTTATACATTCAATGCATACATAATGATAGTCAGTTATAATTATTTATTACAAGTATTGATTAAAGTTCTAAGCCTATATAAAATGCTCTAGACCTATTCTTTCTAGATCAAACAATACTCCCCCTTAGGCTTAGATCCTTGTAATCAATCCTTCAAAACTGCAAGCTTTTTGACTCTGGCAATAATCTTGTTGTAGAAGTAAGACACAGCAGACTTCTGATCATCATACTTGTAGTTGATCTTCATCTTGCTGAGCTTCTTCAGAGTCTCAAAGCTTAGTCCCAGAACATCTTCCTCGGTAGTGAGTGTGTCTAACACTTTGTTGTTATTCACCACTTCTAGATCATTCTGTGCTTTTTCATCACCCAACTTTGGAAAGAATTTGTCATGCAGGTAAGAGGTGTAGCTGGGGTGAAGTAGCATGATTTCCACTTGATCAAAGATCCTGATCCGATCAGCTCTTTTGTTTTCTGCATTTCTCAGCAGCACAAGCTCTTTTGTTTTCTCAACATAACCCCATTTAGTTGTAGGGTATGTGTATTGAGTCCCTTCAATGCACTTGATTGCTACTGATTTCCTGCTATTATATCCAACCCTCTTCAGGAATTCATCATCTACTGTGTCTGAGGCATTGGAATTGTATCTTTTAAGACCCTTGATTCTCTTTCTGTGCTCTGCATCTTCTCTTTTGGCTTCTACAAGCACATCATCCTTAAATTTTGTTTTGAGTTTGCCCACTATAGTTGAGAAGTCTCTTCCTCTTGGGTGAATTGGGTAATTACAGATGATGAGGCTTTGTAGATCTTTGATGTCATTCTCCGGCAGGCACACCACAGAAAATACATTATGGAAGTATTCAATTCTTCCAGATGTTCTTTTAATAATGGCACAATCCCAGTCTGGATCATATTTCGAGGCCATAATCCTGTTCTCTTCAACAGAGCTGGGAGTTATGAGGTGGTCTATCAGTTGTATCAAGGTGGACTTTTGTTCTGTTATCTCCCTTATTGTAGTTCCAAGTGGCCACACTTTCGCTCGAATTATCTCTTTGGGCTCTCTGATCAGTTTATCCTTTTCTTTGTGTTGATCTTTGCTTTTCACCACAACTAGTTCAGCAGCCATTTTGTTATGTTGCTCAACAGCAAGATTAGGAGCTTCAGTTCTGAATCTGACTCCTGTATCAAGCTCAACTTTCATCACATGTTCCATCATTCTTCTAAGCTCTCCAACTGACCTTCCCTTTAACTCATGTGGTTTGTAGTTGTGACCTTGTAACCAGCATGTCATGTTGTATTTGCTTAGCTTAGCTGTGTCACAATGGCCCAACTCTTTCTTTGTCTTTTGAATTGATTAAAAGATGCTAAATGCTTTATAGTCATAGTTTGGAATCATGAATCTTGCAAGCTCGAACTCTTTCAGCAGATTCTTCATCTCAGTCATGTTTATCATTTCAACCGTGTCATAAGGTGGTTTATGAGTGTCATAAACATGGTTGACTTAGGCCTCTCTTCCATAATGTCTTTAGTTGTTAGAAGATCATCAGCCTTTGAGTCTTTATGGTCAGTTGGTGAGTCCATCTTGATCAGCTCATTCGATCTTCATCACTGTGTATTTCAACTTCACAGTAGATAAATCTACTGAAGGAGTGTGACCTTTTGCTTTTTAGGGTAGCTTCATCTTTTGTCATCTTTTTCTTAGTACTCCCCATATACTCTCTTCCATGAATATAGAATTAATTGCTTTGAAGCTTCAGAAGATTGTTGTGTTTGTTTGACAGATGGGGTATCTTCCAATGCACAAATCTTCATCTTTAACAGCTCAATCTCTTGATCTTTCAGCTTTATCAGCTCAGTTTTTGCAGACACATCATCAGTGATTTGCTCCACTTTAGAGATCAGCTTTTCTTTTTCATTCTTCTCATGTTTTACACATTCTTGCAATTCTTGTTCATGTTAAAGGAGAGGATCAATTACTTCATTGTTACTTTGTGCATCATCTCTAAGCCTTTTCAGTCTGGCTTCTTGCTTTATTAGTTCTTCATCCTTCTCTTTGATGATCCCTTTCAGCTCTTGAATTCTTTATTTTCTTTTATTTGATTTGAACACCAATTTATTGTACTCAGCAACCAAATAACTTTTACTCACAGGGATGTCTTTGTCACTCAGGTCATCTTCATGATATGCAATTACATCCACTAGATTCCCTTGTTCTTCTTCTTCAGCATGAGTCTTATTCTTGTTTTCTTCAGTTGCAGCTACACTTGCTGAACTGGAACAGTGTTCACTCACTTCATCTTCATGCTCTAGAGCTTGTTGCTGAGCCATGTGCTGCTGATTAATGATTGGAGATACTGGTTCAGTGTGATCAGATAACACTTTGTTCTGTGAGTTTGAGACTGAAATAGGAATAGTGCTTGCTTGTGACATCAACTCAGTCTCACTAGTGTGAACAGAGTTCTGAGACTGAGTAATGTGCACGGGCTCAATGTTTGCACTTTCTGGGGATGGTTTATTAGGAGTGTCTGGATGTGGGTTCAGAGGTGGTGATATTGGCTGAGTGTTTTGTGATGATGAGAGTGAAACCATTGGTAACTCTTGAAGTATGGGAGAGATAGGCTGGGTGTTTTGAGTGGAAGTGGATAGTTATTGTGGGGATACATGATGATTAATAGGTGAGATAGGCTCAGTGTTTATGCTGGCTGGTGATTGGTGTTGGTGAGGGGGTGTTTGATTTGGTGAGTGTGATGCTTGATTAGAATAAGCAGATGTCTCTCCTTGTTGCCCTACCCATACCAACTCTTGAGGAATATTTGCATTCGCATCTACCACATGAGCAAACATTGGCATATCTTCACCTTGATACTTGCCACTGATCTTGTTCAAGACAGACCTACCAAGATGGGCTTGTACAAATACATCTCCATCCCTTGCAATCCTCGGAAGTTCAGCATTGATGATCAGTTGCAGAAACCTTGGGAACATGTACATCTTGTCTGACCTTTGTACTTTAACTTGGTCACACAGACAATTAAAGATGTATTTTGCATAGTTGTATGTCCTCCCTTCAAAGATTCCTATGAAGCCTGAAGATATGTGCCTAGAAAATCTATCTAATCCGGACTTTCGGTTAGATATGCACTTGAGATAAGTGTGGCACAGAAACCTGTATGGCTTGCACAATCTTCCCTTCTTGATTTCCCCTTTATCGAAATATCCATCATATCCCATCAGAACATCTTCGCTATATACTCATTCCCAAACACATCAGGGTGCCCTACTTCTCGATCTCCCAATTCAAGCGACCTTCTAATATTTTGCTCATCAATCCTCAACCTTTCATTGTTGATTTCAGCCACGATAACTTCATGTTCTCCATTCTGTTCCACTCGGGCTGATTCCCAGAAGTCGATAGTGTGCGACTGATGGATCACAGGCTCTGCCGTTAGGGCATAGAATTGCCTGGATCGTCGAAGATATTTGATGATATCTTGACATCCTTTCGATGCAGGATCTTCCGCATTCAGGAACGCGCACATATTGTGCTCTTTCGCAAACCTATTTGACATCTTTGCGACACTGATATTCGATCACTATACAATGATTTTTATGATTTCTTAGGTCGGATTTTTGAAAGTTTGAGAAGGGGGAAGTGTGCGCTTTTCTAGGTCAAAAGTAAAAAAGTGCTCTGAAAAGTGATTAATGAATTCTTAAAGTCAAAAACCTCATTTATAAGCGGGCACATTAATTTCTTTTATTTATTATGTTGGGCCCACTTCCCTTTTATCCCTTTCCGAAAACTTCATTTATTCCGGATGTATCACAGCTTCCGCAGAACATCTGCGGAACCATAACATTTGCGGATGCCATAGCATCTGCGACTGCCTTAATTAAAAATTAAATGCAACATTACTGTTGAGTACATCTTATTCATAAATTACCATTCTATGAACATGAATTATACTTTCAAAGTCATTTGCACATCCGTTAGTTTACCAATTCTATGATTATGCAAAAAGTTACATTTTTACTATTCCTTCTACTGATGCAGAAATTTCATTGTTACTTCTGCGGATGCAGAAATTTTACTGAAACTTCTACGGACATTAAAGTTTCATTGAATCTTTAAATGTATGTTTCCTATCAAGTGATAGAATCATTTATTGATGTTGGACCTTTTGACTTTGTTTGCATGACAATTAAGTACAAGCAAACTTCCTGTATCCTGCATCCAAGTTAGTGCTCAAGTTCCAACTCCTTCAAAGATGTTTTAACAGCTTTTTATTGATGTACATGCATTACTTACTCCCCCTAAATTTGTTATTAATATTGAACTGTTTCATTAATCATAAATTTGTGTTTTAAATAAGCATGAAAGGCATATGATAGTCCAAAAGAGATGTATTTATTGAAGGACAAAAATTAAACAAGTGGACTTAAACTATACAAGCATGCATATATATAAAGGGATCATATGATAACACTAGGCTTCTTCTGATGTTGATTCTGATTGCAAGTATATAAATCCACTTAAATTCAAACAAGAGTAATGTATCAACTTAGGCATGCAGTTTATCATGTTTTGAAGTTTGTTAATCAGTAACTATCATGTGCTCCATATTCAATTCTCATTATAGTTGTCCTCCGTTGGTGAGTCAAATCATCATTTTTTCACACTTAGAGACTATGTACATTAAGTTATAAGTTCTATCTTAAGACAGAATTGCAGTCTCATTAATGCTTTGATGTTTAAGCTTTTAAGATAATCTACAGTTGATCACAAAGGATTCTTTTGAGAGCTGAGATATGATCCTCATAAAGTCTCCAGGTCTTTACTTTCATAAAACAGGGGTGCTTTTATCTCAGGTCTTTGTTTACACAAAACAGAGGGAGAATGAAGATCATACTCTTTAATCATATACCCAGGTCTTTATTCACACAAAACAGAGGGAATATGATTTTGCAAAGATAGAAGATTATAAAGTGTTTTACATAGTGTGCTTGGGTGAGTGATTTGATCACATCAAGATAAGACTTAATTGCTTGATCCTTAAAATGGAGTTCCCACAGACAGTCACCTTTTCCATTATGTTTGGCATGCTCTTAGTGTAGTTTCCACTCAAGATGAACCTACTCACATATCAAAATGTTTTAAATCAGTTTGAAGTTTAATGATGCTGATGAAGTAAGCCAAGGCATAGTGTACTATCATTTCCCATACACATGTCATGCAGAAACAAACACAGAAATAAAAGGATATATATATATATATATTATTAGTTATATTTTTTTAATAATCTCTATGTACAAGGACAGTCACATGCTTTTCTTTGTTGATGAAAATTAATCTAAGTTAATCATACCCAAAGACTTAATTAGAAAGTTAAATCTAACTGAATCAAAGGCTTTAGTGAATAAATCAACAAGCTGATTTGTTGTATCCACTTTGATTAGCTTGATCAACCTTTTTCTGAGCAATCCCTCAGAAAATGATATCTGATTTCAATATGCTTTGTTTTGCTATGTTGAACTGGCTTAGCAGTTATAAACATAGCAGCTGAATTATTAATATGAATTGGTGTTTGAAGGAAATTGTAACCATAATCAAGTAATTGGTTTTGCAACCAAAGTACTTGAGAGCAACCAGCTGAAGCAGCTATGTACTCAGCCTCAGCTATGAATACAGACACATTGGTTTGCTTCTTGCACTACCATGAAACAAGCTTTGGTCCTAAAAATTGACATCCACCTATTTTTGATTTTATGTTGTTGTTGCATCCTCCAAAATCACTATCTGAGTATGCGTAAAGACTGAAATCTCCATCTTTTAGATACCACAGTCCTAGAGCTGGTTTTCCATTCAGATATCTAAAAATTCTCTTGGCAGCATTCAGATGAGACTCCTTTGGATCAGATTGGTACCTGACACAAACACACACAGCAAACATTATGTCAGGCCTACTGGCAGTTAAATACATTAAGGATCCGATCATAGATCTATACAATCTCTGATCAACAGATTTTCCAGCAGGGTCAGGCACAATCTTGTCTATTATTGAAGCAGGTGTTTTGCATGAAGATGTATCAGCAAGATTGTACTTCTTCAAAATCTGATGTATGTACTTTTCTTGATTGATAAAAATTCCATCTGTTTTCTGATGAACTTGTAAGCCAAGGAAGAAGGTCAATTCTCCCATGGAGCTCATCTGAAACTCAGATTTCATTAACTCTTCAAAACTCTGACAAAGCTTCTTGTTGGTAGATCCTAATATGATGTCATCTATATATATTTGAACCACCAAAAGGTCTTGATGTTCTTGTTTGAGAAAGAGAGCCTGATCAATAGTCCCTCTTTTGTAGTCATGCTTCAGCAAGAAAGATGATAATGTTTCATACCACTTTCTTGGTGCCTGATGAAGTCCATACAAAGCTTTGTCTAACTTGTAGACTCTATGTGGTTAGTCTGGATCCTCAAAGCCAGGGGGTTGAGCCACATAGACTTCTTCATCAATTTTTCCATAAAGGAAAGCACACTTGACATCCATTTGATACACAGTGAACTTCTTGAATGAAGCATAAGCTAGAAAGATCCTGATTACTTCAATTCTTGCAACTGGAGCAAAGACTTCATCATAGTCTATTCCTTCTTCTTGAGTATATCCTTGAGCAATAGGCTAGCTTTCTTTCTCACAATTATACCTCTGTCATCCAGCTTGTTTTTGAAGAGCCACCTTGTTCCAATTGGATGCTGACCTTCAGGCAAGTCTACAAGATTCCAGACCTTTTGTTTTCTGAATTGTTGTAGTTCTTCTTGCATAGCTTCAATCCAGCTATTGTCCTTTAGAGCAGCTGTTATATTTGCAGGAACAACTTGAGATAAGAAGCAAGTGAACAAGCAAATGTTTGCCACTCCCCCTTTGCTTCTAGTTGTTCTTGCATTCAGGTCTCCTATGATATTATCTGATGGATGAGACTTATGAATTCTGGTTGTTGAAATAGTATCAATTGGGATGGTTGATTCTAAATTCATCAAATCCATTGGAGCAGAGGGATTCAGTTGTGATGTTGAGTCTATGAAGTAGTGTAAGTGTTCTTCAGGTTCAACAGGATCAGCTTGAACTTCAGCTGCATCATGGTATTCTTTCACAGGAATTTCTACGGAGGCGTTTTGTTCTTCCTTAGGAGTTACAGCAACATCTGCGGATTGAGTTTGTTGATCAGTTGACAAGTTTTGTTGATTCAAAATATCCTCTCCACCCCTAGGAGCATCGGTTGAAGCATTATTTACATCTATGGATGAAGGATGATCATCTGCGGATGTATGTTTATGAACTGCGGATGAAGGATTTGCTTCTCCGGATGTATCTTCATTCTGCTGACTTGTCAGATTATTTGATTCTTGCTGCGGGATATTTGAAGGTTGTGGCCTTGGAGGATCAGCTGATGTGAGACTTCATTCAAACTTGGAGGAACAAATGGATAGCATGTATCAGCAGAACCTGCATTGATTAAATATCCAGTGTTAAATGACTCTGTTAATGCATCTATATCAAACAACCAAGATGATCCTTTTACAGTTGTTGTAAAAATGGATTCATCAAAAGAAACATTAGGGGTTTCTTCAACAATGTTATGTTCTGGAATGTAAATCCTATATGATTTAGATATGGATGAATATCCAACAAAGAAACCATCATAGGCTTTTTTAGAAAATTTTCCCAATTGTTCTTTAGTGTTTAACACAGATACATGACACCCGAAAGCTCTAAGATATCCAATAAAATGTTTTCTTTTGAATAAGAGCTCATAAGGAGTTTTATTATGTTCTTTGACAATTAAAGTCCTGTTTTGAACATTGCATGCTGTGTTCACAGCTTCTGCCTAGGATATGATGGGCAACTGAGAGTCAGCTAGCATTGTTCTAGCTGCTTCAATGAGAGTTCTATTTCTTCTTTCAGCAACTCTATTTTGTTGTGGAGTTCTTGGTGCACTAACTTGTCTTGCAATGCCTTTATTACTACAAAAGGAATCTAGATCAGCATTAACAAATTTAGTCCCATTGTCACTCCTGAAAATCTTAACTTTTAGATCAAGTTGATTCTCAATCTTGATCACAAAGTCCATTAATGTTTTAGATGTTTCACTCTTTTGTTTTAAGAAAAAGACCTAAGTAAATCTGGTGAAATCATCTACTATCACCAAACAGTATTGTATTTTTCCAATGCTCATCACATTTGTTAGACCAAAGAGATCCATATGAAGCAATTTGTGTGGTGTAGTGTTAGTGTTGATAGTTTTGGATTTATGAGACACTCTATGTTGTTTTCCCTTGTAACATTAAGAATAGTGATTTGAACAATAAAATTCTTTCTTAGGCAGACCAACAACTAAGTCATTTTTCACCAATTTATTCATATTCTTCAAGTTGGAATGAACAAGTCTTCTATGCCACAATTGAGATTCACCTTCAGAGGACTTGGATAAAAGACATGTTTCATGATTTGTGAGTGTTGTGTTGTTCATATCCAAAACATAAGTGTTTCCTTTTCTTGATGCTTTAAGAAGGATCCATTCTTCTGGAACTGAAAAACCTGGCTTAAGAATGTAACAATTAGTGTCATCAAATAATGTTGTGTACTTTTGATCATAAATTTGAGATACACTAAGTAGATTGTACTCCAAATTTTCACAATAATTCAGCTTTTCAAATGTTAGTACACCATTTGTTACCATTCCTTCACTAACTATTTTACTTCCCTTCTTATCCCCACCAAATGCCACATATGAGGCATGTTTATGTTTGAAGTCATGAAGAAGAGAACAGTTTCCTGTCATATGCCTGGAACAACCACTGTCAACATACCACTTGTTGTCAGCTCTCCAAGATTGTTCCTGCACAAATAAAGAAATCAATTAGAATTGACAACCCAAGCCTTAATTGTCTTGGGTTTGCCAGCAGTGTCTAAAATTATTACTCCTTCATGAATCAATCTTGAAGTTTCAGTATTAATTGCAGTCCTAATTGATTCATTTTGATTTGATGGTGTTGAGGATGATTCTGTTAAAGATGAGGCAGATGTTTATGTGTCTTCTTTCTTGATTGATTCTACCTTCATCTTCTCTTTCTTTGATTGGTATTGTGATTTTGAGATTGATCCTGAATTTCTGAAAGTTTCATCATCTTTCAATTTTGATTGAGTCACAGGAGTTCCTTTTTCAAAATTATCAAAGAAATCATCATTCACTTTTGCCTTCTTGTCTGACAGATCCACCTTTTTGTGAGGTGTTTTTGACTGATTTGATACTCTTTTCGTCAAAGGCTTGTCCTTAGTAGATGTTTTCTGCTTGGATTTTTGTTGGACTTTCTTGGACTTTGATCCTTTGTCACTTGCAGAAGATTGAGAATCTGATTCAGACACTTCAGCATTTGACTTATTTGAGTTCTTTGTCTTGTTCTTTTTGTTGAAATAACATTCATGAGTTGAATGATTATTTTTGTTGACGATTGCACAATGTTTGTTGAAGTAGCAATAAGAAGTCATGTGATTGTTCATATTGCATATGGAACAGTAACTACTGAAGTAGCAGTCATTTGTATTGTGATTTTTCATATCACACCTTTTGTAGTATTTTTCTTCTAAATCTTCCTCAGCCTCAGACTTCTTCTTTTTCTTGTTCAGCTTGTGGAACTTCAACTCCTTTTCCAATGGATCACTTGATTTTTCCTTGCTATTGCTAGAACCACCATCTATTGAGTCTTGTTTAACTTTAGTTGACCTTTTTTGCTTGAGATCCAATTTTTTCTGAGCATATTTGTTGGCATTCATTTTTGATACCTCATCCGGAGATTCGGCTTTGGTCTTCCGCAGATGTTCTACGGATTCAGCATTTTTGTCTTCCGCAGATCTTCAACTAAAGAGTTTTTCTTATGTTTAGTTGATACTTGTTTCTTTCAACATGAACATTCTTACCAATGTTTAGTTGATCAACATCATGTTCATCAGAATCATCCAAGTCATCACATTTATCATAATCAAATTATGAGTCATTATGTTTTAATGATTCTGATTCAGAAGACTTAGTTTCACTCAACTCAGCTTCATTGTTAATGTTAATTTGATTTGTTTTTGTATCAAACTTGGTGCTAGGCACAAAATGATTTGACAATGTGTTGGTCATTATTTCAGGTAGAGTTGTGTAATTATCATTTATTGGTGGTGTAACAACATTATAACCCAACCCATACCTGTTCTTTGATTCAATATAAGAGTTTAACAGCTTCTCATATTGCTGAGATGAAAGTTGAAACATCTGAAGTTTCACTTCAGTTGATGCATGATCAGCCATGGATTTAGTTAAGGAAGTGGTCAGATGCTCAACTTGGGCTTTTAGGCTGTAGTTTTCAGAAACAATTTTTTCTTAATCCTTTTGCAAAGAATTAATTTTGATTTGATATAATTTATGATCTTTAACATGGGACTCATTTAAAATTATAGTTTCTTTTACTTTGTCAGCCAACTGTTGAGCATGGACTCTATAACGTTCAACTTCCTTAACACATGATGATGAACACAACCTTTCTCTTACCTCTCTGGCCATTGGAGGAACTTTGTTTTCCATGTGGGCCATCAATGTTTGATTCTCTTCCAAGACTTCCTTTTCATACATACTCCAATCATATATTCCATCTTGAAGTATGATCAGCCCTGACTCCTTTGAGATACTTGGTCCTGCTGATTCATTTGTGGCTGGTGGGGATGTATTGGTTAGCTGAGGTTGTCTGAGCAGAGATCTTTGAGAATTTGATTGTTGATGAGTTTGAGTCTGATGTTGCTGATGCTGCTGATGTTGTCTCATCTCCGGGTTTGACTGTTGATTGCATTCTCTAGAGAAATGTCCATAGAGATTGCACTTGAAGCATCTTACCTTCGACTTGTCAACACCAATCTTTGATGTTTTGCTTGCTGCAGCCAAGTTCTTGTTTCTCCTGAGATATTGCTTAGCTCTATAAGCAATCATTGCCATCTGCCATTGTAAATCCATCTCCTCCACTACATCAGGATGTAGTTCTTCCAAATCTTGCTTGTAGATATTTGCTGAAGTTAGAGAGCTTACCAGGTAAGCTTGAAAACTAGAACTAACAACTGCAAATGCTGCTTTTTGTTCTTCAGAATCCAATATCACAGTGATTGGTTCTGACTGATTGTTTTGTTGCGAAGACTTTGCTGAGGCTGCAGTTGTATCTCTTCTGTCAGCAGTTCTTCCTTTATCCTTTTGATTTTTACTTTGAGTTGATTTCTTTAAGAGTTTAGAAGCATAGAAACTGACTTCCTCTTCATCATCACTCAAAGCACAAGAGTTATCACTATCATTGTTTGAAATAAATGCATTTCCAATACTTTTTGTTTCTTTGAAGTGATAAGGTGAGACATGGGTTCTCACACTCTTGTTTCTTGATTTTTCATCCATTTCAAGAGCCTCTACTTTGGCAACCAGTGTGTCTAGACCAGTTGTCTTGAGATCTAAGGTGTTCTTGAACATGGACACAGTCTGCTTCCAACTTTCAGGCAAAGTATAGAGCATCTTCTTGTTTAGTTCCTCAGTAGTAAATTTCAACTCCAAGATATTCATCTCAGTAACAAGTTGCATGAATCTGTGGAGTTGTTGAGGAATTGATTCACCCTCAGTATGATGAAATGTTTCATATTGTGATATGAAGGTGTCTTTCCTGATGCTTCTGATCTCATCACTCCCTTCATAGAGAGTCTGAAGTATCTTCCACAAGGAATTTGCTGTTTTGTAGTTCTCACACCTGATCAATACCTTTTCAAGCAAAGCCATACTTAGCAAACTGTATGCTTTAATATCAACTTTGACCTTTTTGACATCATCGGGTGACAGATCTTTGGTGCTGATCGGTTGATTCTTATCATTATAATCCGGCCCAAGAGTGGGTGGAATATAAGGACCTTCAGTGATGGACTCCCACAAGTCAGAATCAGTGTAGTTTACATGATTCCTGAACTTGATTTTTCAGGATTTAAAATCAGCTTTTGTTTCCAACTTTGGTGGTTGATATGATCCACCAAAAGTACTCATTTTTTTAATTAAATGTTATGAATTTAACTCTGAATGTTAAAGCAGACAAATCTATCAAAGACTCAGATCTAGTATTCAATTGATGTGAATATAGATCTAAATCAATCAAGCAATGAGATAATGCTTGCTGAA
Organism: Flaveria linearis; assembly: GCA_024085815.1. Lineage (NCBI taxonomy): Eukaryota > Viridiplantae > Streptophyta > Magnoliopsida > Asterales > Asteraceae > Flaveria > Flaveria linearis. The sequence goes on from CM044009.1 coordinate 54,482,723, forward strand.
TGATAAGTCACTGAATTAATTGTTTAAAAGATAATTAAACAATTTTAATACTGATAGATCAATTGATCTAAATCAATGAGCACTTGGCTCTGATACCACCTGTGAATCCAAGGATCTCAATTCAGAAATTATCAGTATTAAAATAATGATAAGTTAATGAGCCCGGAATAATCATTAATTGCTGTTTAATTGTGTTAATTGTTAATTGAAGAACACAATCACAAAGACACAGTAAATACGAACACAATAACTGATTCAAAAGTATTTCATTAATATTGAGTAATGATTACAAAAGAATAATTATAAAACTATAAACAATGATTTCTTCAATCGAATTAATAATGTTGTTGATGTGACGGCGGCTAGGGTTGCACAATTATGTGATAATCGACAGTCGTAATATTGCTAAAATTGTGTTCTCATGAGATGTGAAACCTAGGACTCATATTTATAGGCACTTTGGGTCAGTTAAGGAAACACCGGATCTCTTGGGATTTGTTATTGACTTGTTGACTTGTTAACTGATTGACATTGCACAAGTGTTCTGGTCTTCCGCAGATGTCTTGTCTTCCGCAGGAACTTCTGTTCTTCCGTAGGAAACTTGCCTTCCGTAGGAATCTTTACTTCAAAGTAATCCTTGGGTGATGTTGTTCATCCGTAGACATAAAGGATTTATAAGAAACATATCTACGGATTGGCATTATTGTTCATCCGTAGATGTTTCTTACACTTAGCCGATTTCAGAAATTCACCAAGTATATTGTTTTTTTGCATGTCATCATGTGCATCACATAACACATATGGGTTAACCTATACATTCAATGCATACATAATGATAGTCAGTTATAATTATTTATTACAAGTATTGATTAAAGTTCTAAGCCTATACAAAATGATCTAGATCTATTCTTTCTAGATCTAACAGTTATTTAAATGATGTGGTGTCGTAGAAGCAATCACATGTTTTGTTATTTTCCATCTTACTATAACTTTATATTCTCGTCCAATAATTATTCTTGATTATATCATGAAACATGGTCAAATCATGGACTCTATAATGATGATTCAATTTAGACATAAAATCAAGATCAAATTAATGGTATTTACTTGTACGGAAAATGATCTTTAATAAAAATGATAATGCCATAGTGATTCTTGTTATGATGCCTTTGATCTAATCAATGATCCTTTTGAAAGATTGCTCCTGGTGTTTTAAGGTGTTCTTGAGGAATTCTTATAGATCATTAGTAATTATAAGACCTTATCAAATTTCACACTGAAACTATAACAGGAAGTTACACTCATTTGAATTACAATCAATTTAAGACCCCCAACAGTCATACTAAATTCTTAATATAAAATACTAAAATATAAAACCCAAAATAGTTAAAATAAACCTTTAATGTATAGTATTTATCTATACAAATTTGTCTATAGATCATTAAGTGTGCATATAATTATTATAGACAAAATAACACATCCGAGTAAATTATATTAATCATTAATGTACACTTTATATAATATTACTAAAGTCTCTAGTAAAACCCACCATTGATACGAGTTCTTGAAAAGTTTTGGGTGATAGATCTTTAATCATCGGATCCACAAGCATATCTTTTATGCTAAAGTTCTCGATACAAATATTATTTTCCCCTATTCGTCCTCGTACGAACAAATATTTGGTATTGAGATATAAACCAGCTCCGGTCGAATTGTTACTATTCGAGAAATTGACGGCAACTAAGTTGTTATAGTAAATCTTCAAATATTTGGTATTGAGATATCATCTTTGTATTTAGCAAAGTTAGAATCAGAAAATAGCAAACTGCTTCTAAGTTATCAGTTCTTACGTATGTTAATTAATAGTCTTTTGTACTTTGAATATGTCAAAATACTTTATTTGTTGTTTTCCAATGATTTAGGCCAGGAATATATTGATATCGGTCCAGCATTCCAGCAATATATACAATATCAAGACGAGTACAGACTTGAGTATACATTAAACATCCCACTACTGATGCATAAGGTATAAATTTCATCTGCTCCTTCTCCACCTCGGTTTTCAAACATTGGAATGAACCAAAAATGCTTTCTTTAACTGCTGGATCAATTGAGAGAGAGAAATGTTGCATATTGTAACATGTAAGGACACTTTTGATGTACGTCTTCTAGGATAGTCATAATATCCCATTGTCTCGATATGTTATTTGATGCCTATAATATAAGAAGTTTCTCTGAGATCTTTCATGTCAAAACTACACGAAAGTAGTTGTTATGACTCGTGCAACAAATCTAAACTTCTTTTCCAATAGAATATCAACTACGTAAATGAAAAGTATGACAAAATTGTTCCTACTCGTTTTGAGCTAGATGCATTGCTCCACTTGATTCTTGATGAAATCTTGTTTCTCTATGACTTTATCAAATTTTAAATACCACTGACATGATGCTTGTTTTAAATCATAGATGGATTTCATTAACTTACAAACTATCTGGTCTTCACCTTTAGGTTTGAAACCTTTAGGTTGATTCATGAACACATACTTATGTAAGTCACCATTAAGTAAAACGGGTTTAACGTCCATGTGATGTAACTTTAAGTTAAAGTGAGCTACTATGACCATAACGATCCTTAAGAAATTCTTTTTGAAACAAGTGTAAAGTTTTCCTAGGAATCATTTTCCTCCTTTTAAGTTTAATCTCTAGCCACCAATCATGCTTTATAGCGTTCAATTTTACCATTAGGTTATAATTTGGTTTTGCAAACCCATTTACATCCTACGAATGCTACTAGTCTACTTGTCACTTCGTCATAACAATAAATATTTGAATTTTTGTTTATATAACTAGTTTTAGTTATAATACTTAATAATATATATTGCTTACTTGTTGAAACAAAGCCTACTACAAATGTTTAAATATCTGTGGCTTGATTTTTGCTTGAAAATCGGCTTATGCTCGGACTGTTTATAAACCGAGTCTTGTTTGACTCGACTCATTTTTAAACCAAATCAGTTTAGTTAGTTTACAAATCAAACCAAACCGAGCCAAACTATAAGGAACACATTTAGAGGCTGATGCAACCAAAGAACAACTCAAAGAACTCTCAGCATGCATATGTGAAGTACTAGGAAAGTACTTCGGAAGATTTGATATAACTCAGTGAATTATGCTAAGTATCAATTCTTGTGAAGCCAAAAGACCAAATCTTTTAAAGCGAAATATGAAGTCTTTTGAAGCTTCAAAGACAAAGTCTTTCAACACCAACGGCTGATTTCTTCCGAAGACAGAGAATACATGCTTTTTCTGAATCATATTTTGACAAAAGGTGAACAACTTTCCGCTATCACTTCTGATGACTCACCCACTTATATGAGTTGGTGAAAAGTCCTTACTTTTATAAAACTATAGATTAATGTCTTTTGTCTTTAGCTTTCCACTCTTGTACTTTTATCCTTTTTGTAATACATTAGGATGTGAGCTATGACATGTCATAGTCACTAGTCAAAAGGCAATAATCCTTTTGACTCTACATTGATATTGTTGTCTATATTAGTGTTTCCAGCTAGCTTTCAAAGTATGACCAGTTGTAGGATGTAGTATAAAGTGTCTCAAGTACTTGTATCTTTAGATAAGCTTTGTAACACTTGTAAAAACTTGATAGAAATATACTAAAAACCATATTTGAGTGTTCTTGTTTTTTGGTTCTTGTTACTTATGTTCAAAGTTTTATCCTAATTGGTTCCCTATCTGATCTACTAAATGTTCTAAGTCTCTCCACCTTGTCAAACTGTTGCATTAACCCCCTTTACCGGTCCTGCAATTGATATCAGAGCATTTCAGGCTCTTGATTGTAAGATCTCACCATCTTAGATCTCTTTAGTTTCATAAAACACTTATCAACTCAAATGACATCTATCTCAAAAGCTAATATGGAAACCGGTACCATGACTAAGTCTTCACTGATTACTCCTAATGATTTTGATACTTGGTGCCAACATTTGGAAGGGTTTACTCAAGACAGCAAGATGTTGAGATCTGTCATTAAAGGATCTCACATCCCAAGCACCTTTTTAGCCACTGCTGGAGGTGGAATGATAACAAAGGAAATGACTGATTATTCTAAAGAGGATTGGAAGAAAATTGATGTTGATCAGAAGGCATTGACTGCTCTTCAAACTGCTCTTCCAAACTCTATATAGAGAGGCTTCAAAAAGTACAAAATTGCTAAGCAACTCTAGGATGTACTAAAGCTCATGTATAAGGAGTCTGAGGAAGCCAAAGAAAACAAGAAAGACCTCATGAAGTAGCAGTTTGAGAATTTCACATACAAGTCAAGTGAAACCATGACTCCATAATACTTCACGTATATTGAAATTATAAATACTCTAATGGATGTTGGAGTAAAACTTGAGAAGAGGGACATTCTGAGAAAGTTCATGTTCTCTCTTACCAGACAACAGAATCACTATTATGTGGCCATTAAAAGAACTAAAAATCTCACCACTCTTACTCTTACAGATCTGTATGGTATACTTAGTGGCTACCAAATGGAGATAAACATATAAAATCCATCAAGCAGCTCTTCCAACAATCAGTATAGTTCAACCCTTCATGTGGTTGAAAGGGATAGAAGAGATCCATAGCATCATCTTATCTGCTATCCTAACAACTCACAAAAGGGTCATTTCATCACCTTCCCTAAGACAATGAGGGAGAGCTACATCCAAGGAAGCCCATTCCAAGAGATAAGCTCTGCTCCAGTCTTTGTGTCTGCTGATAAAAGTTATGGAAACTTTCTCTTCACTCTTAAAGACTTGGATTATGTTTATCCAAATGATCTGGAGTACATGGAAATAGTCCAGCAAATGGCTCTTCTTACTCACAGGGACAAGAAGTTCTACAAGAAGACATGAAGAAAGTTTTCCAACAATGTATCTAGTGCAAGGCACCAAGGACAAATGGTGGTCAAGCACAAACCAGACCGAACTACACTGAGGGTGCTCCTAGATCTGAGAATCCTAGCCAACTAAAACAACATGTTGTTGTTGCTGTTGAAGAGGAAGGCTTTGACTGTAGCTTCTAGGTAGAAGATTTTTCTTCTAACCAAGTGCTGATGGCTGATCATGAAGAAGCCAAGGTATTAGAACATCTTTGTACTCCTGAATGCATTGCTAAAGTAAATATGTACAAGTCCTATAACTTAGAAGTGAGATCTGATCTTAAGTCCTTGAATATTCTAAAAGCTGATTTTAAAAGAGCTGAAAATGATTATAAACTTCGAATAGAAGATTTAGACAAAAACACTTCAACTCTTAAGCATGAGCACACAAATTACAAGACTCAAATAAAAGATCTCAATACCAAGTTAATTGAATGCAAGGATGAGCTTGTGATTAGCAAAGGTAAGGTAGAAAAATATATTCTTGAAGAGTAAACATTCAAGAACATCATATCTTTATCCATGCATGCAAAGTTTTTTTTATCCTAACAGGCAAGGATTGGGTTCATGTAAGATAGCTCCTCCACACACATTGTTATCTGTAAGACCTCCAAGGTATGAAACTTGTCAAGATGAGCTGCCTCTCATGGACCTAATTCAAGAAGAAAATAAAGATGAAGAGGAGATAGTGAAGGATGGATCTAAAGAAAATAAAAAATAACTTGATCAGGGCAATCAAAAAGAAAATCAAAGAAATCCCAAGAGATCAAAACAATCTTCAACTAAGAGATCAAAACAATCTTCAACTCCAAGCAAAAGTAAGTATTCATCTCTACTGGATCGAAGTAGTGAAAACCAAAGATTCAACCATGTACTCTAGTACCAGGAGTCCTATTTCATGTCCACTTATCCTAGTAAAGAGAGGAAGGCTAAGAAATTATTTGGATGTGCTTGCACCATATTGAATACCAAAGATCAGATAGCTAATTTCTTGAAAAATAAGATGATGGACACTTTATTGGATACTCTTCTTAAGCTAAGGCTTATAGAGTATACAATCTCAGAACTAGAGAAGTGTTTGCTACCACTGAAGCTCAATTAGTTTTCTGACTTGGTCTTCTCAACTCAAATCGTGGATCAGGATCTCCTGTTGGTAAGCTACCCGTAGATCCTAAAAAACCTTCACAAGATTTATTAAAACAGTTGGTAACTAAATCAAGATCAAATAGCCAATCAGGACTAGAACCTTTCACACTGGGAGTGTACTCATTAAAGGTCACATTGGCTTACTCCTCAACTGGAAATCCTGTCAGCATAACAATGACAAACTCTTCAGCTGACACATCTGAGGTGCCTACAAATTCTAGCATAGAGGCACAGAACTCAAATGAAGGATTTTTCAATTTAGGTGAAAATGGAGGTGGTGATACTGATCAGGATTTTCTTGATGCTGATAACCACTCAATAGAAGACAACATCAATAATGTCACACACTTATTGGATCAACCTTCTCTTGATAAGTGTGCTGATATGGTAGGTGATACTCAATCACTACATCTGAATTTCACTAATTTAGATCTGTCTAACCAACTTGCTATAATTTCTTAACTGAGAATCCACAAAGTCCCATCCCACCACAAACATCATTGGAGATGTTGAGAATAGGTGAGAACAAGATGACAAACCCATGGCAAAAATGTCTGTCTTCAATCTTGTTTCTTGTCTTAGATTGAGCCTAAGAAGATTGATAAGGCTTTGAAGGATGGAAGTTGAATTGAAGCATGGAAGTTGGATTGAAGCAATACAGAAGGAGCTGCTTTAGTTTAAAAGGCAAAAGGTTTGGAACCTATGTCCTCTTCCTCAAGGGAAGAGCACAACAGATAACAAGTGGGTTTTTAGGAACAAGAAAGATGATAAAGGTGTTGTAATCAAGAACAAGGCAAGACTAGTAGTTCAAGGATACACACAGTAAGAGCGGATTGACTACAGAGTTGTTTTTGGTCCGGTAGCATGACTTGAAGCTATTAGGATATTCCTTTCTTTTGTTGCATCCAAGGATTTCAAGGTTTACCAACTTGATGTCAAGTGTGTCTTCTTATATGGGGTGATTAATGAGGTTATGTATGTCAAACAATCACCTGGATTTGCGGACCCAGATCATCTTGATTATGTATGCAAGCTTGATAAAGCTCTTTATAGGCTTCACCAAGCTCCAAGAAAGTGGCATGAAAGATTATCTCAGTACCTTGTTAAGCATGGTTATAAGAGGGGTACTATTGATGAAACATTATTCATTAAAGAATAAAGAGTGACTTGATTCTGGTTCAAGTTTATGTAGATGACATTATCTTTCGTTCAACTAATCTAAAGCTCTAGAAAAACTTTAAGAAGCTGATGAAAAATAGATTTGAAATAAGTGTCATGGGGAAACTTAATTTTTTTCTAGAAATTCAAGTGAAGCAGGTTGACAATAACATCTTCATAAACTAGTCAAAGTATGTACAAGACATACTTACAAATTTCATTTAACTGGGTGTAAGGTTGAAAAGACACCCATAGCCATAAACCACTCCCAAGGACCAGATCTTGAGGGGGAGTATGTTGATGAACATCTCTACAGGGCTATGACTGGGTCCCTCATGTACCTCACAGCTAGTAGGCCTGATACCATATTTGCTACATGTATTTGTGCAAGATATAACCCCAAGATGTCACACCTGGTTGTTGTCAAGAGAATTCTCAAATATCTCAAAGCTGCTCCCAAACTGGGCCTTTGGTATCTAAATTAAGAATTCTAACTTCAATCTGTATGCTTATACAGATAGTGACTATGATGGCTGCAACATGATTGTAAAGTCACATCTGGGTAATGTCAATTTCTTGGTTAATTGATAGTCTCATGGCAATGCAGGAGGTAATCTTGTGTATTTGCATCAATTGCTAAAGCCGAATACATTGCTGCTATAAGCTGCTGTGCTCAAGTACTTTGGATTCAGAATTAGATGTTGAACTATGCATTCAACTTCAAAGAGATTCTATCCATATAGACAACAATAGTGTTATGTCTATTATAAAGAATCCAATGAAGCACTTAAACACAAAACACGTCAACATCAGATATCATTTGATTAGATATAATTTTGAAAAAGGATCGATAAAGCTAGTCAAAGTTTACAAATATGTAATATGCTAATCTGTTCACAAATTTTTTTGATGAGTAGAGATTTAAGTATCTTGTATCAGCTATTGGGATGATTAACTTTGAGTAAATTTTTTTAAACTAAACTGAAGCTTATTTTTAATATGTGTGTCTTAAGTTAGCTATATCATCACCTATATAAGCCCAGTTTACTTTGGAAGAAATCTTTCAAAATGATATTCCTTAGAATTATGAACATTTAAGATACATTTTCTCTCGGAAGACATTAGTTGTCTTCGGAAGAACATTACGTCTTCAAATCCAATAACTACTTAGAAGACATTTACCTTTGGAAAAAATTATGACATATCTTTCAAAACTTAAATATGCTTCTAAGTAATTATATGTTATGAAGGACAATTTTCTTACGAGAGCAATTAAGCCTCGGAAGCTATGTTCACTCTTGAATAAAACTTCTGAGATTCAATATCTTTCGAAAGTAAATATATCTCAAAAGTAAAAATACTCAAAGTATTTTTCTTCCGAATCAAATTTTCATTAAGCTAAGGAATATCTTTCAAAGTCAAATTAGCTTGGGAAGTTTTCTCAAAACTTTCAAAGACAAACTACCTTTGGAAGATTTTAGACTTCTAAGAAAACTACCTTTTTGGGCACTTTTTTAGAGGTGGGACCAACATCCGGATTTCAAAAATTATCCATTTGCATTAACTTTGCCTCAAATCCAGTTCATATAAATATATCTTTAACAGTTCCCCCTCTTTCACTTTCTTATTCATTTGAAAAAGTTTATAACCTAAATTCACCTGCAAACAACCTTTGTTCTTACTTTTCTTCACTTTGAAGCTACTCTAACATGTCCAACCTTGATCCCCGAAACTAACCTGATTTTTCCATTAAGTTACACAGGCAACACAACCAAGTTGATATGTTAACATCTAAGAAAGATCCAGGTTTCTCAAATGTCTGTCGTTTCTTAGCTCACTATAGAACTTCCGCTTTATGAAGATGCACAGTAGGGTCCTGATTATTCTCCTTCTGAACCTATGAAGGAAAAAGACCCAACTAAGGAAGACAAACAAGAACAATTTGGTACTGCAGGCCAGTCTCCTCTGTTAAAATATAGAAAGAGGAAAATGATATATATCAAAAGGAGAAGAAGAAGAAGAAGAAGTCCAAGACATCCACCTCTGCACCTTAAGATAGGTCAGAACATACTGAGGGTGCTCAAGAAGAGCCTTCTCATCAAAGTCAATTTATAGTAGAACCTCTTGCTACTGAGAGACCCATCTTGTCTTGGGTGTTTGCTACTAAACCAGACATATGGTATGTCACTATAGATCAAGGAGGTCAAGACATGTACTTTTGGCAAAACATTCGTGATCTCCTTTTACATGATGTCCATAACATGATGAGATACTTTGAGAGTCTAATAAATCCTGACCAACTGATGATAAAGGGAATGGTCTTGATTCTGATGAGTACTGTCAACAGATGAAGAACATGAATCAAAGGTCTCTTCAGTTTTGGTATCATTAGACTAGGGAGAGTTTGTAAGGATCACACTTAGATACTAATGCAACCAAAGAATAACTCAAAGAACTCTCAGCATGCACATGTGAAGTACTAGAAAATTACTTTGGAAGATTTGATAAAACTTAGTGAATTATGCTAAGTATTAAATCTTCCGAAGCCAAAAGACCAAATCTTCTGAAACCCAAGATGAAGTCTTCTGAAGCTTCAAAAACAATGTCTTTCAAAGACAAATACCGATTTCTTCCAAGTACAGGGAAGACATACTTTTTCTGAATCACCTTTACTTTCCATTGTCACTTCTGATAACTCACCAACTTATATGAGTTGGTGCAAAGTCCTTACTTTTGTCAAACTCTAGATTAAGGTCTTTTGTCTGTAACTTTCTACTTTTGTACTTTTATCATTCTTGTAATACATTAGTATGTGAGCTATGGCATGTCATAATCACTAGTCAAAAGGCAATCTTACTTTTAACTTTACATTGATCTTGTTATCTAGATTAGTGTTTTAGCTGGCTTTTAAAGTCTCACCGGCTATAGGATGTAGTATAAAGTGTCTCAAGTACTTGTATCTTTAGGTAAGCTTTGTAACACTTGTAAGAACTTCAGAGCAATATACATCATTTTTGAAAACCATATTTTAGTGTTCTTGTTCTTTTTGTTCTTGTTACTTGTGTTCATAGTTGTAGGACCGTTGAAGGGGGTCAATGCAACAGTTTTAAAGTGAGTAGAGACTTAGAACACTTAACAGATCAAATAGAAAATCAGGTTTTAGTTGATTATACTAAGAATACAAGTAAGTATGAGACAAAACAATGAACAAGAACAAAATAATATTTGATTTTCAAGAATTTGTATATTGCTCTCAAGTTCTATTGCACGTGTTACAAAGCATAAAGACAAATACAAGTACTTGATACGCTTTATACTACATCCTACAGACGGCTATACTTAAAAAGCAAGCTGGAAATACTAATCTAGACAAGAAGATCAATGTATAGTTAAAAGACAGATTGCTTTTTGACTCGTGACTATGACATGTCATAGCTCACATCTTAATATATTACAAAAAGGATAAAAGGTACAAAAGTAGAAAGTTACAGACCAGTGACCATAATCTACAGTTGATGAAAAGGTCCACAAAAACATGGACCTTTTCATCAACTTATCTAAGTTGGTGAGTATTCACAGGTGGTAGCGGAAAGTTGTTCAATTTATTGTCAAAATGTGGTCAGAGAAACCATGTCTTCTCTGTCTTTAGAAGAAATTAGTTTTTGGCTTCGGAAGACTTTGTCACTGAAGCTTCGGAAGACTTCATCTTTGGCTTCGAAAGTTTTGTCATTTGGCTTCGGATAATTTTACACTTAGCTTATTTCCTTTGAGTTGTTTAAAACTTATGAAGTAACTTTACTCTATACTTCATGCATGCTAAGAGCTCTTTGGTTGCTTTGGTTGTACTAGCCTTTAAGTATAAACCTTACAATAGTTTCATGCTAACCGGTTTCCTATTTTATCTGCTAAGTGTTCTAAGTCTCTCCACCTTGTGAAACTATTGCATTGTCGTCCTTCACCGGTTCTGCACAAACCCTAACTCGATTCATGAATAGCCCTACCCAAAACATTTCACTTTACATGATTATCACCAAAATATACTTTATGAGTAACAAAATTTGTTTCACAATAATTTTCTTAATTAAAATAGTAAAGTGTCTTTTTCATCCTAATAGTTTCATAAAAATTATCATTTGAATCTAATAATTTTCTTAATTAAAATAGTAAAGTGTCTTTTGCATCAAAAGCTTTTGGAAAAATGACATTTGAATCTATTTAATTATACCTAGTTAACATTGTCAACATTTTCCATTCTGCCTTCCTTGCTTGAGACGTATTTTAGTCATAACATTTACAAAATAGATAAGTGGTCCCACGTGATAGGTTTTATGCATCCAACCTCTTTAGGCAATCACAATTATGATCTGACTCCATCTATTACATAAAAAAACCCGAAAAATAACAACCTAAAAATCACTCTTTTAAACATATCCACCATAAAATATAATAAATAAACAAGCCATATGTACCAATTGCTTGAAGCATAACCATAATACACCAATGGTGGAAGTAAAAGGAAAATAAACAATTAATATCAACAATCCATAAATCATAATCATAAACACACCAATCATCATAATCATAAACTTTAAATCAAAGACTTTTGTAATACGATAAAACTGGCAAATGTACCATGACTACTAAACTGAAAAAATGATGTGTATAAACAAATCCTTCATAACTACATAACTTTACCCTTTAGTAGAACAAAATCAACAAATCAAGAACAATGCATAATATGGATAAAATAACAAATCAAACAGTAAGGTTGATTCCATTCGATAATGCTATGTTGTGATGACGATAAACAAACTTATCATAAAACTTATATGGATCAAAACTGACAATAAGGATACTAACAAACCAAAGTTCTTCAAAATATTACCTGCGATTGGTTTCGGGGATAAAATTACAGTTACACTTACTGTGTTTCCTGTTAGGATTATGAGGACATAAGAAATTATTTTTAGAGGTGAGATTTCTTCTTTTACAGTTACTTGAAAGATTGGACGCATAAACCCATCATGTCGGACTAGTTCTTTATTTGAAAATGCTTTTATTAAAATACCCCTCAAATGGAAAATATGTAACATAAAATATTATATTAACGGTGTTAACCACATATGGTTAAATGGATCCAGGTTGTAATTTTTATGAAATCTGTAGATACAAATGGTAATATTTAAACCTTCAAATTCAAATGATAATTTTTATTAAAATAATAATAGAAAAAAGAAAAAAGAAAAAAACACACCTAACTCTAATAAAATGCCATATGGTTTTCCCAAATTTTAACGGGATCCATTTGGTTAACCCAATTTGGTTAGCCCTAAAGTTAACACAAGCTATGGAAAACCACAAACATTAACTAATTTACATCAATGCTAGTACTCCTCCGGCGAACCACCGCCTCACTCCGTCCGGCGAGGCGCCTCTCCACCCTACCCGCCACCGTCTCCCCACCGGAACCACCACCACCACCATCCGTCGCCACACAACCCCTCACAAAACCCCAACTCAAAACCCTAGTCCTCTCCCACTACCGCAACGCCAAATTCTCCAACCTCTTCCAAAACGTCGTCTCTTCACCCTCCGTCCTTCTCACCGCCGCCCACAACCTCACCCACCACCGCCCCACTTCGCCGGAGCCACCCACCGTCGACTCCCTCGCCACCCATTTCTTCTCAATTACGGATATGGCCGATGAGCTCACCCACAACAGGTTTGATTTCGAATCTTGCTTCATCAAGTTGGGAAAAGAAGGTGAATTGGTATCTCTTGTTCTCCCTAATTTGAAACTTAAGGTGTTGATTGAAGCTATTAGGATGGTGTTAGAAGTTGTGTATGATGATCGTTTTGCTACTTTTAGCTATGGTGGTCGTGTTGGTATGGGTCGGCATACGGCCATTCGTTACCTGAAGAACACTGTGGAAAACCCCTCTTGGTGGTTTACTGTTTCGTTTAATAACGATAAGCAATTTGGTTTAGAGAATTTAGACAAATTATGCTTGATTATTGAGGAGAAAGTAAAGGATCAGATGCTTATTGACGTAATTAGGAGGTTGATTGTGTCAAATGTGGCCCGAATTGAGTTGGGTGGATGTTGTTTAGGAAGGGGGTTTCCTCAAGAATGTGGGTTGAATTCGATGTTGATTAACATTTACTTGAATGTGTTTGATCAAAAGCTGCAAGAATTACGTTTGATGGTTAATAAGGAAAACTTGAAAACTAGATTAGAGAATGGAAATTATGGTAGTGATCATATGTTCTACAAGCCTTTAAAGATATACACGGTTAGGTACTTGGATGAGATACTCGTAATCACATCCGGGTCAAAGGGTTTAACTGTAAAATTGAAGAATCTTGTTGTACAGTTTCTAGAGAAGAATTTGGTGTTGGAGGTAAATAGGGAGAAAACTGTGATTCATAGTGCTGTTTCAGAGGAAATTAGTTTTTTGGGTATGGATCTTCGGGCGGTAACACCTTCGGTTTTGCATCATCCAATGTCTGAGAAGGCAATTAGGGCTAGGAAAAAGTATTTAAGACAGAAAGAAGTAAGACTTCAAGAACTCAAAAATAGAAGGGAAACAAATAGGAAAAAGCTAGCTATGAAGATCTTTAATCATGTTTATAAGAAATTAAAAACAAGCAACAGGTTCAAATTTGATTTCCAAATTGAGAAAGAAGTTAGGGAGATTTTTGAAAGGTGGGCCCATGAAACGGGTGATGAATTTATGGAGTCAATAGAAGAACGTGCAGTGTGGTATCGTAAGCTTTCAGGTGGTGATTTTTTATCTTTAAAAAGAATTAGAGATCAACTTCCCTTAGAACTTGTAGATTCTTATGACAATTTTCAAGAAAAAGTTGACAAATATTTGAATCCAATGAAAACTAGAAAAGAGTTGCAGGAAAGAAAACTAAAGTTAGAAGAAGAAGAAGAAAAGAAATACGCAGAAAGAACAGTCAAAGATTTGACTAAACTTTGTATAAAAGTCAATGCGCCTGACCAGCTTGTTCGAAAAGCGGTCAGGTTAGTCGGGTTCACCAATGACATGGGCCGGCCTAGACCAATAAGTTCACTCATGGTTCTAGAAGATGTTGACATTATTAAATGGCATGCGGGTGTGGGAAAAAGATGGCTTGATTACTTTTGTTGTTGTCATAATTTCAAGATAGTGAAAACTGTTGTAAATTATCACATGAGATTCTCTTGTATATTGACTTTAGCTGAAAAACATGAATCAACCAAACGCGAAGCTATTAAACATTACACTAAAGATTTGAGGGTTTTTGATGTCAATGGAAATGAAGAATTGCATTTTCCTAGTGAACGAGAGATTAAAATGATGGGTGATAAGAATCTTGTGGACCCAAAGCCTGTGGATGGAGCTTTGACCTTGTTGTTAACTAGACTGGCTACAGATGAAGGTTTGTATCGATGTGGTTCTCATTTTTGTCAAAGATTTGATACAATTGTGTATCGAATTCGGTTATTGCAAAAAGATTTGAACACAAGTGATGATAAATCATGGGTTTTAGGTATGGGTACCATTCCTGGGGTTTTTGATAGAAAGTGTGTTCCTTTATGTCCGGATCATATAAGCCAGCTGTACACTGGTGAACTTACACTCCAAGATGTTGACTTTTCAGGTTTACTAGATGTTTGACTACAAATTCAAGGTATAGACTTCTATTTGTTCATATATTGATTTTATATATAAGATTCATGTTAGAGTATTAGACTTATGTTTGCCTTTGATTCAACGTAGGAAGTAGGAAACATGTCTTTTACGATTTATAACTTTGGGAGGTGGCAAATTGTGCGGGTTAAATGTGTTGGTTCACAAGTCCAAATTATTTTTTTTAAAATTTTTTTTCTCTTATGGGTCTGGTTAACAAGAAACACTTTCTGTCAGAAAATATTTAGTTTTTTATGAGCAGTTAAATGTGTCAAATACGATAACTATATGTAAAAATACTCTATTATTTGAATAAATTATTTAGGGGTTTCGACCTATTTGAATAGGTTTTTAGCTATATTAGAACCAAAAAACAGGTAAAAAATATCCGACGGCTATGAAGCCGTTAAAAAACAGCTATTTTTTTATAAAAAAGCCAAATAAACGGTAAAAAACCGGGTAGGACCTGGGTACAACCGGTCGTGTCCGGTTTGGGTCTGGGTCGGGTATCCTTGGAATAAAAAACATGAGAACTGGTTCCAACCCCACGGGTCCTAGCCAGTAGGGTCGTGCAACCGGTGAGATTTTTATTAAGCAAAGTATGTACTAACAAACTCAAATTAACTTTATCTCAACTACAAATGCGCCAAACGAGGCATTAGTCGAGATGTGTTCGGATCACAAGGTTGCAAGTTTCAGGAAACCTACTTAGAGGTTTGCATCTGGGATGAGGGCTTTAGAAAAGAGTATGCTGAAGGTTGTAACGATATCTATCCATCACGTCCTTGTTTTGATGACTATGGAGATGAAGAGGTGAATAAAGGAGAGTATGCATGGGTTATGAGAGCTTTTAATAGGGTCGTCGCTCAAAAGGTCAAACTGGTGCAGCCAAGTGATGTTGGATGTGTGTGTGGTTGGGATCCATCATATGGCAGGAGAATCTTGGAATCAAGAGTTGTTAGGAGATGCTCATATGTCTTCTAGTATTCCTATGGGACATATGATGCTGATAGATGGTTTGTCGGTGGCGCGTAGTTTAGATAAACCACAAATTTAGTTCTGGTCAATTCCACCTAATGTTAATCAGGTAGATCTTCCCTTTGACCTAGGTGACTTTGGTCGAGAGGCAAAACTCTAGGACGAGATTTTTTTCGAAGACAGTGAGTATGATGCAGGAGTATTTGGATTTAACGATCGAAACCGCATGCTATAATGACTCGGAAGCCGATTGCCTGGGAATGGGTCAAGATGCATGTACTTGAAATTCAAGCTTCCTTATTTTATGGTTTATTTAGTTTTTATCTTTTATTTGTTGCTTATCTCTTTAGTTGGGTTTTAGCCACTATAAAATCTCCTGGACTCCAACGTTTAAGGAAGTTGAATATTTTGATACTTGATTATTCGAATCATCCTATTGAGACATTTGATTGCGTACAATAGTCATTTTACCTAACTTTAAAAACAACTAATGGGCCATGAACCATTTGTGAAACCGAACCAACCAAATCCATAAAACTTTGGAATTTGGGATCAAATTTGTAATTTGACGCAATCACATAAACCACTTGTGTAATTCACTTGACAAAATCTTGAGAAGTACATAAACAATTTTGCTCCACTCGAATTTTATAAGTCGAAACGAGTCACTGTTATAAAAATTGATAACTTAAGCGTATCTAATGGGTCAACACCGCCCACGACCAATATTTCTCATCACCGCCTACTTGTCGACGACACACCTCCAACAGTAGCCCTCAAACAATTTGGATGTTAACATGATGTTCATTGTCGGAGTAGTGGAGTGTTTCAGGGACTTTCTTTGGCTTTGATTAGCGGGCCGTCATGAAATATAAGCTCAAAGCATATAACTTTTTTTTATTGTCACTAGAACCGTAGCTACCACCATATTCACCTGTAAAGTCACCATTTAATCTATTTACCAAAACTCTAAACAAATAGAGATGGTAGAGTATTTATCAACTCTATTTAATCTATTTACCAAAACTCTAAACAGATTAATCTACATTCATAGGAAATCTATGATTAAATTTTGAATTTTTTACAAGCATTTTTTTTAACGGTGTTTGAACTATCTCAATACCTGAGTGAGTATTCCTAGATAGAATGTTAGTCGTCCACACTGATTTTGAGGTTCCATATGAAATGTTAGCCTTCCATACTGATTTTGAGATTCCAAACCTGATTCATCCTAAGACACTTATCAAGAAGGAAACTTATCATTGTAGAAAAACTATCTTGAGTCAATTTGAACATGAGACCTAAAAGCTCTCAAGCTTAAACAGTCACTCTCATGCCGTTAGACTAGAAGCCCTTTGCCTTACAACCTAATAAGCTCTAAAGTCAATGCAAGCTTGAATTAAATTTAATAAGTTTTGAGTAAATTATGATTTTAGACCATGTGGTTTCAAAAAAATTATAGTTTTAATCCAATAGCTTATTTATTATACTGACAGTCCAATAGTTTTAGCATCTGTTTAAGTTACACCCATATCACTAACACCATTAAACTTTTACTGTTTAAACCAAGAGCATTTAAATAATTTTCACAACCTTTATAACACACCTTTTACTTCAAATATATAGTTACAATTTTCATTTATTGTCACTCTCAACTCTCTCTTATCATTTTCATGTTCTCTCTACTCTCTTTCTACCATCGCCTCTTACCACTGTTTGCCACCACCATCGCCACCACCATCACCACCCCTTCTCCTCCCCTTATTCTCTCTCGATCTTCCACCATTGTTAACACTTTCCTTCAGCTCACACTTTATTTAAGAACCTTAGCTGGAACTAGGTTCAATACTCATAAATTCGAAGACGGCCAAACTACCATCCAAAATCCCTTGTTCTTCATCACTCGAAACAACATCTTCCCTGTGAACCACCCCTTTCATATATCTTTGATGTGGATCGATCGGTTTTGACACAATAGCCAAGAAAATAAGATAGGAAGCAGATAAGAATTAAGAGAGGAGTATGTGAGGCAATTTTCTGATGATTTTCTTAATGCAAAACAGGAATTTATACAAGCAATGAAACAGGGATCACCTCCCATGTTCTTTATTCAAAGGGAAACACGCACCACTAACTAAACTAATGCTCAGTAAAACAAGGATAAAAATAAGGAAATCATGCAATCATGGAACGTGCAAATCAATCTTTAAATCAATCTTCTGGGCTTCCTGATGTTTCGCTTGGGCCGAGTATCTCCATCCTGTTGAACTTGGGCTTGGGTAACAGTTGTTAACGTGGGTGTAAGGCCCTCCTTTCCAGGGGACCTCACAGTTGGTCATTCACAGCAAAACATCAATTTAAAGCAATCATTTACTCATATATGTATAAATATATATTGCAGCGGAAAATACTGTAATTTCAATTCATTACAATTAAATATATAAACATTGTCTTTAATCTTCAAAACTATTTAAAAGTCCTCTTAAGCTTTTCTCCATCAGGGATGCCAGTCTTCTAGTGCCAAGAAGCTTCAGTCCAATGCTTCTATCCCATAGCTCTAACTCTCACCTGTCAACTGATATGCATACAAAAGTCAGCTTCGCTGAGTGAATTCTAGGTTTACTTTGCTAAATAACTTTTGTAAAAGATATTAGCTTTATCAGTTGAAAATAATCATTGTCTATCAAAATATCAGTACACACAGGCTATCGCTTTATCAATACTTTATCATTTCTTGTTATTTATTACTCTTCTTTATCCGTCAATTCTCTATCACTATCGGTGCCTAGGCTCGCCTAGGGCTTTACCGACATGCCAATTAAGGACTTACTGTCGTACCCGATCAGGCCATTATTGTCATGCCAATTCAGGACTTACTGACCTGCCTGTTCGAGCATACTTAATCACTGGTGAGGGCACAACGAATGCAACCCTCCTTTATCAATTGCTTGCAAGGCTTTACTTTATCACTTTATCAAGGTACATGTTATGGGCCTCATAACCTTTCTTTAAGTTTCACTTTCATGTTTAGGTTATACATAATATAACACGACACAATACAAGGCAATTCATTAGAAAACCCCATTTTCCATATAAGATAGTGTATAAAACTTTACTTTAACAAAACTGATATTAAAGATATATATTTAGTATGCACACCGCCCCAAAACATTTAAAACATGAGTAAAATAGGGGATCTAGAACTCACCTGAACTTGTCCAATAGCTTAAATTCTAAGCCTCTTAAGCTATAGCCTGAATACTCTAGCTGCACGAAAGTTAATATGCCAAAACGTCATTTTCTTCATAGTTTCGCTGGTAGTTTCGCTGCCAGTTTCGCTGCCAGTTTCGCTGGCAGTTTCGCTACCAGTTTTGCTGGGCAACACTTCTGCTAGTTTTGCTAGACAGATTCGCTGCCTTGAGCGCCCAACTTTCGTTGGAATTTCCTAGTTCGCAATGTCTATAGGTCAGCCTAGTACATAGCGAACTTATCAGCGAAACTGTAGTTTCGCTGTAGCGAAACTGTAGTTTCACTGGAATCCCTTTAGTTTCGCTGAATGAATTTAACAGTTTCGCTGGATAAAGGCTTAGTTTTGCTGGATCGGGGCCTAGTTTCGCTGGATGAACAGAAATTAAGAACCAGCCCGTTTTTAACCCAAAATCTTAACTTTTTACCTCCAAATCCTTGGTTTACCTTCCATGAAACCAAATCTATGCTTTTTACACGTTTTCATACGTAAAAATTTGACCTTTATGTATTTCTTTGAACTTCTTTGGAAGCGGTCTCTCTACCTATCTAGATAGAGGAAAGACTCGCCACCACCTACCCCTCCCAGACCCTGCTCTTGAGTGGGACATACTGGGTTTGTTTGTTTGTTTGTTTGTTTGTATTTCTTTGAACTTTTCAAAACCCCCAAAACCCTAGAATCCGGGTTTGATCTACAGAAGGTCTTAGAGGTTGATTCTTACATTGTTTTGTTGCTATTTCCTTAGTTTTTGATGCTCCAAACACCCAGCTCTTCAATCCTTCAATCTTCCAAGCTAAAATCTTGAGTTCTTCCCACTTTCTCTCTCTACTTTCTCTCTCTATGAAATTGGTGGCTAGGGTTTGAAATGGTGGAATGGATCTGATCATGCATGGTTTAAGGGCTGATTAGGGCCCTTAAACCCATCAAGCCTAGCCTATTAAGGATAATTTTACCCATAGCCCACTAATTTACCCCTTTATTTCTTATATTAATCCTTAAAAGCCCATTATTATTGAATAGCCTGTTTCGGGAAATTCAGGGCGTTACAGTGGGTCCAAATCAGGAACATAACATTCCACCCCACTCGAACTCACCTTGTCCTCAAGGTGAAAGTCGGGATAGGCTCGACGAAAACGCCATTCTGTCTCCCACATTGCATCTTCCATAGCTTGACCCGTCCATTTCACTAACAGCTCCGTTTTGGGATGGTATTTACCTTTCTGCACCACCCGGCGATCCAACACACATTCAGGTTGAGGAAATGACGGTATAACCACCGGAGTATCCACTGTAACAGAGTAGGAGCAGGAACCTGACCGTTACAGCGCTTCAACAAGCTAACATGGAAAACATCATGAATAAGAGAACCTGACGGTAAATCCAAGCGGTAAGCGACCGGGCCGACCCTGGCCAGGACTTTGTAAGGACCAAAGAAACGTGGGCTGAGCTTGGCAGAAGCACGACTAACGACACTCGACTGACAGTAAGGTTGCAACTTAACGTAGACCCAGTCACCCACAGAAAATTCCAGCTCTCGACGGTGCTGGTCAGCAAAAGTCTTCATCCTGTTCTGGGCGACGACTATATTAGAACGCAACTGTTTTAGCAATGTGTCACGCTCCAGAAGATATGCCTCGACCAATTGGACCTTAGTAGTACCGGAGACATACCGTACCAATCGCGGGGGCAACCGGTCATAAACAACTTGAAAGGGAGTCATCTTGGTCGACGTATGCACTGAAGTATTGTAGCTATACTCAGCCCATGGTAACCAATCAACCTATTTTTTTGGTCTGTCACCGACAAAACACCTCAAATACTGCTCCAAGGTCCGATTGACTACCTCCGTTTGTCCGTCAGACTGAGGGTGGTAGCTTGAACTCATACACAAGGATGTCCCCTGCAGTTTAAATAAAGATTGCCAAAAAGAGCTCAAAAAAACTTTATCCCGATCACTAACAATTGAAGATGGAATCCCGTGCAAACGGACGATGGCATTCACAAATTCCCGTGCCACTAACGCGACGGTGAAAGGATGCTTCACGGGTACGAAGTGGGCATACTTGGAGAGCCTGTCGACTACGACCATCACCACAGTATAACCGTTGGAGTTCGGTAACCCTTCAACAAAATCCATACTAATATCATCCCATATTTTATCTGGAATTAGAAGAGGTTGCAATAACCCTGATGGTTTCATGCTCTCAGTTTTAGATCGTTGACATACCTGACATTCCCTTATATATTTCTTCACATATTCCTTTAATCCTACCCACCAAAAATTTAGCTTAACTTTAGCTAAGGTCTTATGAAAACCAAAGTGGCCCCCTTCAACCATGGAGTGGCATAAATCCAAAACGGTAGGCAGTAAAGGAGAAGATGAATTCAACACTATGGCACCTCCCTTGAACCAAACTCCATCACGAAGAACCACTTCCTGTTGAGAACTTGGGGGTAAAGATGACGGCAGCCGGCTATAAAACAGATCACCTTGTACCTCGCGCTGAATCTCTCCCTAAATAGCAGAACAAGGATGGGTGATAGCCATGAAAGAACACTCGGGTTGACGAGAAAGGGCGTCCGCACCACGGTTTGTAACCCCTTTCTTGTATTCAATCCGGTAATCAAACCCAAGAAATTTAGGTAACCATCTTGATTGTGCCGGTGTAGTAATACGCTGCTCTAGTAAGTACTTTAAGCTCACATGATCAGTTTTAACCACAAAGGTTCGCCCAATCAAATAATGGCGCCATTTTCGGACCGCTTTCACCACTGCAAGCATCTCTTTCTCATAGGTGGACCAAGATAACATGGTGCCCTTCAACGGAGCACTAAAATACGCCAGGGGCCTGCCTTTTTGAGTGGGGACTGCACCAATTCCCACCCTACTTGCGTCGCACTCAATCGTAAACGGGTGCGACCAGTCAGGTAAACCCAAGGTAGGAGCGGTCGTGAGTGCTATTTTGAGCTGTTGGAAGGCTTCCTCAGCTGCTTCATCCCACCGAAAGGGCCCTTTCCCAACCTGTTTATGTAATGGAGCAGCAATTCCACCAAACCCCTTAATGAATTTCCGGTAATACCCGGCTAACCCGAGGAAGCCCCGCACCCCTTTAGCCGTAGTGGGAGTTGGCCAAGACAGAACCACTTGTACTTTGTCAGATTCAACAACTACACCATCAGAAGAAATAACATGCCCAAGGTAATTAACCTGACTAACACCAAAACAGCACTTCGATGCCTTTGCAAAGAGGTGATTAGCATGCAGCACTTCGTGTACCACCGATGCCATTGTAAGGCAATACCATCGAGGTGGAACGAAGCCAAATTGACACGATCGTCATCCTCTACGCCTTGAAATTCAAAGTATTGTTCCGCCTGATATATCCATCCCGTCGGATCATCACCACTAAATCTAGGAAAATGGAGTTTTAAATAAGGCTTCCCTCACGATTTTCTTACCAGAACCGGAAACATCGCCTGAATACTTCGCTTGTATAGTCTGGACATCCGCCATCAACTTGTTGAACATGGCAGTGAGTTTTTCAAGGGTATCATTGGTGCTTTGCTGAAATTGTTCTTGAGTTTGTTTACGCGTCTCCATTGGATCAAGGCCGCTCTGATACCATTGATGTGGATCGATCGGTTTTGACACAATAGCCAAGAAAATAAGATAGGAAGCAGATAAGAAATTAAGAGAGAAGTATGTGAGGCAATTTTCTGATGATTTTCTTAATGCAAAACAGGAATTTATACAAGCAATGAAACAGGGATCACCTCCCATGTTCCTTATTCAAAGGGAAACATGCACCACTAACTAAACTAATGCACCACTAACTAAACAAATGCACCACTAACTAAACTAATGCTCAGTAAAACAAGGAGAAAAATAAGGAAATCATGCAATCATGGAACGTGCAAATCAATCTTCAAATCAATCTTCTGGGCTTCCTGATGTTTCGCTTGGGCCGAGTATCTCCATCCCGTTGAACTTGGGCTTGGGTAACAGTTGTTAACGTGGGTCCAAATCAGGAACATAACAATCTTTTTCTCTCATATCTCTTTATAATTCACCTACTACAATTGCTAGCTAATTAAGAAACTAAAACCCCAACTTCGTTAGGTAAATTAGTATCATTCTTCTTCAAACAATTTGTGAGAAGATGGAATTTTTTGTCTGAACAAATCAAGCAATTTTGAAAAGATTGATTTATGTTCAAGTAGGCTCGATTCTCTTTCAAAAGGGCTTTGGTTTTTTGTTTTTACAAGAAGATCAATTTTTGGTTGAACAAATCAAGCAAGTGTGAAAATATGAGTTATTCAAACGGGTTTGATTAAATGGTTTTGGCTTTTTGTTTTTTTGCAAGAAGATAGATTTTTGGTTGAACAAATAGGGGTTTGGCGTCATGATTATGTAATAATGGCGATGATTGTTGGGTGAATGATAATGGATAATGGTGATTATGGAGTAGGATGACGTTGTTGATGTTGGATGATGGATGATGATCACGATGTAGGATGATGAATGATAATATTAGTGAAGGATGATTGATATGATGAATGATGCTTATGGTGCATGATCATAATAGTAAGAGTAAATTACATGGATAATCTCTTGGGTTTGTAGGTATTGCAGGTTTAGTCCCCATTTTGAAAAAGTTATAGATGTGGGCCTGAACTTTGTATGGTCTACACACTGTTAGTCTCTACTTTGAATGGGCATAAAATGGTGATGTTAAGTAAGAACACATGCCCTACACGTGAGAGTTCTATTGTCATTTCAAGACCCCTTTTACAATTCACAGACCCATAACACATGCCCTACACGTGAGAGTTCTATTGTCATTTCAAGACCCCTTTTACAATTCGCAGACCCATATCATTTGCTTAATACTCGTTAGTTATCAATACAAGTGATTTCCTTCCTTAAAACCCTTCAGCACATCATCATTGAAGAGGATGAAGCTATCGAAAACTCAAGATTTCAGCACTGGCTGCCAACTGCCAAATCAAGCCAAGTGCTAAATCCACTGTCGAAATGCATATGCTGAGTGACTATCGATCAGTATATGTTGAGCAACTGCTGATTAGCAGTCTACCGAGAGCTGTCGATTGACTGTTGCTGATCAGCAGTGAACTCCATGAGTTGCTGATCAATTGCTACTCAAAACAAGAATGTCGGTGCCGACTGCTGTTGTGTTTCACCTTTTGGAGACAATATTGTACTGAAGCTGCCAACTCTGATATGCAGAGTATCTATTTAGCTGTAGACTCTAAATATAGAATAGTTTATTCTTATCGTTTAGATGTCATAGTATAAAAGTCCTCACACTTGTATAGTGGAGGCAAGCTTTACAAGCCACTTGGTTGTATCTGCTGATTGTATCATTTGTACTCAAATGATAAATCAAGTGAACACTTTGAAAGAACAACTTGTGTTTTTACCTTTCCTCAAAGTATTTGTGTTGTGATAGTAAGTAGTTAACTTAGATTCCACTTTCATTATATACTGATCATAGAAAACGTTCTTGTTAATCTACATCAACAGATCCAACAAGTGATATAAGAGCTTTGGCTCTTGATTTGCTTGAAGTTATCCTTCAACAAATCACTTGTTTCTTTCTTTGATCACACTACCAAACACCACATTTCTTCATATCTCTCTACCCTCTCAAAATGATTGTTGTAGCCATTTCTAGTAAACATGATTTGGAGAATGGAACTCATACCAAACCTCCCATGTTTACACCAAATGACTATGATACCTGGAAAATCCAAACGAATGATTTCATAAGAAATCAAGACATAAGACTATGGCTCTTAATTCTTAATGGACCATATATCTATATGGTCCAAGCCATAGATGAAGGTGGAGTCATGATTCCCAAAGATCCTATAAAGTACTCAGATGAATATTTGAAAAAGTGGATGCGGATTCAAAGTCTCTATGGCTAGTCAGATTGAGCATACCTAATAGCATCATGCATGGCCGCAATAAATTCATAACTGCTTAATAGTTGTAGGAAGCCTTGAAGGCTAGATTTGAAGGAACGGAGTATATGAAAGAAACAAAAGAGATGTCTTGAAATAGAAGTTTGAGAACTTTGGTTTCACAAGAGAAGAAACCATGTCTACTACATATCTTAGATATGTTAAACTTCTACACTCTTTAAATAAAGCTGGAGTGAAGATGGAGAATAGTGGTGTTCTATGAAAGTTCTTAAGATCATTGCCAAAGAAATGGATAGTTTATACTTTGTCCATTATAAGAATTAAAAATCTAAAGACAATGACTCTTGAGGAGTTATATGGCATCCTCAGTGCTTATGAAATAGAGATGGATGCAGATGAAGAATCACTTGGCAGATCTTTAAACCCCTCAAAGTCATTAGATCTCATGACCCTCATTCATGAGCCATTTCACTATCACTCCCACTCTTAAGTCTATCAAACTCCTATGGTCACTCATCAAGTACCAATGATCACATACTTTGAATGTCCAACTACTGAATCTCAATCATCACCATCATCCAGGAGATGGAATCAGCCAGCCTCACCTTCCTTTTCATAAAACATAAAACTTCATTGGAGACGAAAGCCTTCAAATATCTATATGGGGGCGTGAAAAAGCTACAACTATGTTAGAATTTAAGAATAAGATGAATTCAAGAAGTTTAACATGGAAGCATATAATTGGGTCGTAAAGATTCTTCCACATCATTGGACAAGATCCCACTTTACTGGTAATTACTTTCTAATTACGTATAGTTGAATGTTCCTAATATAAAAAAGCTCCTAATATACTGGTATGATAGAGCTTATGAAGTAGGTTGTTAATGTTTTAAAGGTCATTAAAAATGCAATAGGCCCCTTATACCAACTATCACCAAGATCCTGGATCGAGTTAAAGCAGAAACATCAAAGTATAAAATGTTGTTGAATGGTGGAAGAAAGTATCGGGAATGTGTTCCCTTGAATGATCAATGCATCGTTTATGTGGCAACTAAGGTATGGAGCTATATAAGATGGGAGTTGATAGGTCTCTTGTGTAAGCATTATTTTCCTGTTAACTTGTATATGTCTTTTAATGGTCAAGAAGTTGGTATACTGGAGTATTGGACATATCCATGTTACCTACTACAAACATGGAAAACTTTGTACTCATTCGATATTGAACCAATGAATGGAAAAAAATTGTTACGTAGATCTAAGTTTCCAACAACACTTACACCGCCATTGCACAACATATCAGTTGGTAGGCAAAAGAAAAGGAGGAAGAACCAGGTTGAGCTTTATGATGAGATGGAAAGGGTTGGAAAACTACAAATAAAATACAAAAACTATTACATGTTCAAAGTGCAAATGTTTGGACCATAATTCTAGAAGCTGCATAAATAAGGGACACCACATGTTGAACACTGTTGTGCGTAATCTATCACCTGTTGGTACTATGGGTGTTAGCTTGCTTTATTAAATATGATTTAATATTATTTGATGTATGGTTTAAGTTGTAACACCACTAAAATCCAAACTGAAAGCATCCACTAGACTATGAGGGTTCGAGGGCGGCAACCCCAGAAAGCAGGGTCGAAGAGGCTGCAGCCCCTTTGGGGGGTTTAAGGGGCAAAGCCCCTGGCTAGGGTTGAGCTGGGAAAATGAAGAAAAATCCAAATTTGTTAAAATCGGCCGATGAGGCCCACATCGGAGTGTGGATGTGAGGCGCATCGACTTGACTACGGAAACCATACGAAGACTACACGTGGATGCTGACTAATGGGCAGGTATCGGAAACGTAGACACCGATGCATATCGCATCAGATTTGGATGAGGGCCATATTGCAAAAGGAGGCTCGAGGGAAAGCATGCGTGACACGTGTCATGCACACATGGGTCACACTCGATACGGAGTGCATCTCCTGGACGTTGTGGGGCGAATCAACTAGCCGACCTCACCCATATAAAAGGGAAAAATCTGCTCATTTTATTCTCATTCCACCCTCCACAAACACACATATATCTTTAATATTCATGCCCAAGATCCATTCTGAGTTTTTTTGTGGTGGGTAACTCTATTCGAAGCTATCCAAAGTTTATAGCAGCCATTTCTAGCTAAGAGAATAGGTGAAGTGTTGCTTAAGTCATCGTGAACTAACCTAAGACCATAAGATCAGGCTTTCATTGATTTTTAAGGTAAATACGTTTGTCTTTTGAAAATGAAACTCATAAATCCTTGAGATTCACTATTCTCTTGAAAACCAGCATGAGTTATAGTTAACTTTTTAACGCATTATGCAATACAAGCATAAAACAATCCCGATCGGTTCACAGGGCCCGTGGTGACCCAAACCCGGAGGTGTGACATAAGTAAAATGTCTTTCAGGTTTATGCGCTTTGGTTTTATATTTCATAGTTGTATGGGTATGAAACAATATTAAGTCTTTATCATATGGTTATGACACTATCACACAGGGGTAATATATTTGCATCTAGAAAGTGTAAGGCCCCGTTCCTGGGAAGCTTCATAGTTGGTAAATCACAACATAAAACATTATATACTTCGTTTAATGATAAAACATCATAGTGTTGCTGAGTAAGTTCTAGTTTTGTATTTAATATAGGAAAATATACCTTTAACTTCTTTTAATGAACACATATTCATTATATAAACATTTAAATTGACTTTCATAACATTTCTTATCGTGTTCATTATCTTTCTTTCTTTCATTATCTTTCCTCTTTTATAAACTAGGTTTGTACAAAACAAGAGCCTAAACCATATGGTTGAGAACAAATGTCAACCCTTGCCAGTACACGTTTATCATGGTAGCAAACTCTGACAGTTGACCCATACTACAAGGCGCATAGCTTGCTCATGAATAAGACTCCATTTCATTACATGGTCAATCTCAAGGATTAGACCCATGAAGTGCATACTCATGGGCTGACTCAGTCGTACATCAGTTGAGCTAACAACATCATGGTTATGCACCTCCAATCATTCTTGCTGACAACGCTTTTCATTAGTCATTAGGGCCCAAGTAACATTTATTAGGTTCCACTATCCTTCTATTTAATATTCCACTTTACCATAACTAATAACCTATAGAATCTTTTTATTACTATCACATAGCATTGAACATTAAGTAACATTTCACAAGATATGAGACGTAAGAGTTCACATAGTAGAATCATGACATACATTCCCTTAAATATTATTTAGTTGGAATTATCAAGGAAATACTCTAAGTAGTTCTTAATACGAACACCAATAAATCAAAAGTGGATAACATTAGACTAATATGGACAATTGTAAACTACTAAGGATGAGGAAGACTATCGCAGATGGCTTACTTAGCCAATGCGGGTGAGGTAAACTTATGCGGATGCCCAATGCGGATGACTAACTTAGTTAATGTGGAGCATAATAGCAAATGCGGGTGGAGTGCTAATGTAGATGACCAACACTTAGCCAATGCGGGTGTCTAAGGACTAACATGGGTAATAAGAAACAAATGCAGATAGCTTTACTTAGTCAATGCGGATGATCAAGAACTAATGAGGGTCACAGGAAACCCATGCGTTGAGTAAAACCTTTTGTCAAATTTCAAACTTTAGGATTCTATACTCAAGTTGTGCATGACCTTAACTCATATATCTAGTCTTCATTTATCTAGGGTTCATAGTGAAAACATACCATGCATAAATTCTCAATGTAAAACATGATGATAACACCTTTCTCATATAAAAATGTCACCTCTGTAATACGAAACATAAGATCATCAAAGGTTCATCATTTTAGCATGTATGCTAGCCCTAAAAGTTCATAAAACATGTAAATTAGGGGATCTAGAACTCAACTTATGAAGCCTTCAAACTAAACCCTAGAACCGAGAACAAATCTTGAGATCTACACACATGCACACGTAAAGTTTAAGATTTTAGTTATAAAATCACATTAAAATCGACTTAGATGCTTAGATCTATGATAAAGCTCGATAAAAATCATACCTTTGTAACTTTCTGAACTTTCTCTCTCTAGAACTACAAGGGAGCTTTCTCTCTAAAATAAGGTTGATTTGGGTGCATAGGAGTGAGGGGAGCTTTCTCTCTCTAACTCCTTATGTACCCACACATGGGTACTTCTTTGTGTTTGCCCACTTTTGAACCTTTAACTTATTTAAAACTTTATCTTTATGACTTTTCTTTTCCTTTTACAATTTTTGAGTGCTACAAGTCCACCCCTCATATACAGGTTTTGTCCCCAAAACCTATTACTCCTGGAAGTGATCTAGGTAGCTACAGGTTGTTCCACATAATATAACTTAGCAAATCATCTTATTCCCAAGTTACTTCTGATCCTTTATGATGTTTCCACTGAACTTTCACTTAGCAAATCATCTTATTCTGTAACTACTTCTCATTTTGATCCTGGATAGCTACAGATTGTTTTACATAATTTAACCTTTCATCAACCTCAATATCTGCAAGGGGAATAACAACATCACTTTCCTCCAAGCACTTATGCAAGTGGGATACATGGAATGTAGGATGAATCCTATGCAACTCATCAGGAAGTTCCAATCTATAAGCCACTTCACCAACCTTAACGGTGATTCTAAATGGTCGAATGTACCTCAGACTTAATTTCCTCCATTTACGAAAATGGTTGATCCCTTTCCACAGGGATACCTTCAATATTACTTTATCACCGACTTAAACTCAATCAGTCTCCATCTCTTATTAGCATAAGATTTTGTCTGTCTTTAGCTACATTCATGATAGCCTTAATATTCTCCAACTTTTCTGGTGTAAGCTTGATGATCTCAATACTCCCCAAATCTTTTTTCCAATATCACCCAAACATATCGAGGTTCTGCACCTTAAATCATAAAGAATCTCAAATGGTGACATGCCAATACTGGCATGATAGCTATTATTGTAAGAGAACTCTGTTAATGGTAGGTGCTCATCCCAACTCCCACCAAAATCGATAATGCATGCCCGGGGCATGTCTTCCAATGTTTGAATGTTACTTTCTAATTGCCCATCTGTCTGAGTGCGGTAAGTTATGCTAATATGCAGTCTTGTTCCCACAGCTTCATGAAATCTTACCCAGAACTTAGATGAAATCGAGCATCTTTATTGGAAACGATAGACACCGGCACATCATGATGAGTCACTATTGGTTTGATAAAAATATTCTGCTAATCTTTCGGGTAAAAACATCTCTAACATGGGTAGAAAGTGAGCACTCTTCGTCACTAGATTAACCTGTACAACATTAAATTCTCTAGCCGTATGAGGTAACTTTGTGATAAAATCCATCTTAATGTGTTCCACTTCTATTGGGGGATATCCAAAGGTTGGATATTCCCATATGATCTCTAATGTTTAGCTTTCATATGTAAGCAAGTCAAGCACTTACTCATATAATTCACCACATCACGCTTTAACCTAACCACCAATAATCTTTCTTCAGATCATAATACATCTTCTTGGCACCCGGATGAATAGAATACCACATCTTATGTGCCTTATCCAAAATATTTCCTCTCAAATCTCTGCAATGCAGAATCCACTCCTGTCCAATTCTTGTCTTAACACCAAAAGTGTTTTCTCCAAACTCTACAACCTGCCCTTTTGTTTTTTCTGAGTTGATTTAATCATCTTTCAATGCTTCCTTCCGAAAACCTTTGATTTGATGCATAAAATCCGACGTCACAATCAATTGATAAGCCTTCACTTGAATAGGATCGGGTCTCCCTTTACGACTCAGGGCATCAACGACCATGTTAGCCTTACCCAGATGATAGTGAATCTCACAGTTATAATCATTAATCAACTCAAACCATCTTCTCTACCTCATGTTAAGATCTTTATGCTCAAATGAATACTTAGGATTTTATGAACTGTGAATATCATGCATTTAGCCCAATATAGATACGCGTCCATATCTTTAGTATGAAAATCATGGATGCTAATTATAGGTCGTGTGTAGGGTAATTTACTTCATAGATTTTCAATCGCTTAGAGGCGTGGACTATGACCTTCCCACTTTGCATCAACACACATCCTAAACCCGAATACGTGACGTTTGAATATATGACCAGATTCTTGTTCCCTTTAGTAACGTTAATACAGTACTTTAAGTTAACCTTGTCTTTAGTTCCTAAAAAGCACTATCCTGATCAATACCCCACTTGAATTTTACATCTTTTCTTGTCAACTTGGTTAAAGGAGAAACTAACATGGAAAAGTCTTGAATGAATCTCCAGGAATAACCTGCCAGACTCAAGCAAGTGCGGATCTCAGATGGCGTCTTTAGAGAATTCAATATCATCACCACCTCTACCTTGGTGGGGTCCATCATAATCCCTTATGGATTAATAACATGGCCTAGAAATTGCAACTCGTGTACCCAGAACACGCATTTTGAAAACTTTGCATACAACTTCTCTTTTCTCAATGTTTCTAACACCTTGTAGATGTGATCGACGTTATGCTCCTCGCTCCTGGAGTAGATTAAGATATCGTAAATGAATACGAACACTGACTTGTCAAGCATGGGCCGACACACATGATTAGTTAGATCCATAAAGGTCACAGAAGTATTATTTAATCCAAATGCCATTACGAGAAACTTGAAGTGCCCATATCATGCCGTCATTAGAATATCTTGCTCCTTTACCTTCAACTGATGGTAGCTTGATCTGAGATCTATTCTAGAGAACCAACTCGCACCTTGGAGTTGCTCGAATAAGTCATTGATCTGGGGTAACAGGTACTAGTTCTTTAAGGTCAACTTGTTAAGCTCGCGATAGTCAATATAGATCCTCATTACCATCTTTTTTCTTGACAAACAACACTGAAGAACCCTATTGAGAGATGCTTAGTCAGATAAAACCCTTATCCAAAAGATCCTGTAATTGAAACATCAATTCGTTAAGGTCATATGGAGCTAATCGGTATGGTTCCTTAGTGACGGGTTGAGCTCCTGGTACCAAATTGATCTGAAACTCAATTTCTCTATCGGGTGGCACTCCTAACATATCCTTAGGGAACACATCAGGAAATTCACATACTACATGTACATTCAAGAGTTAAAGCACTTTCGTATCAACATCCTTTACATAGACTAGGTAAGTACCATACCCTTGTCCAATAAACTTCTCTACTATCATCATAGATATCACTCAAGGAACGACGTTCCTTGTCTCCATAAACTATAACCAGGTTACCTTCAGGGTGCAATCAGATGAATCATCTTCTTTTAGCATATGGTATTCGCTTAGTAGGTAACTAGCCAATCCATTCTTTTTCTTCTTAAGAACCCGAAGGCGAACTAATCCATATTTTTGCAGCTCCTAGTCCTGATCGATTGGCTACCGGATGTAATTAAGAGAGACTTTCACTATGCTAAAGTGCAGTGGGCCACCACATCAAAATCTCCTAGGGCCATGACATACAATCTTGAAGGAAACCTATGACCTTCCAATTCTATAAGACAATCTTCAGTCATGGCAGTTACCATAATAGATTTACCAATGGCAGTCTCAACATAAAAAAAAGGCCCTTCGATTTTTCTACTTCTATCATGTATAATACGACTAACAGTAGTAGATACAATGCTCCTACTAGCACCAAAATCAAATAGCATAGAAGAATACATATGGTTCACCAAAAACATACCTGAAACTACTTCAGGATCCATTCTAACCTCATCCCTAGTCATGTTGAATGCTCTTGCCTTTGCCTTAGTATTGTCATTCTTTCCCTTTTCCTCTAGAATCCTAACCCCCGCGCCTCCTGATTCACCTTTCTTCGTAATCTCGGCCTAAATGACCCATCTCACTGCACTAATAACACCTCAATACCCTACAATCCTTGGCATAGTGACTCTCACCTCCACACTTAAAACATCTATTTGCTCCTTTTTTGCATTCCCCCGGTAGAATCCTACCACACTTCTTACACTCCTTTCATTCACTCACTTTCCTTTGATCTGTGCGATAATCATTGACCTACATTCTCTATCCCCTAATTCCAAAATTGTCATTCCTAAACCTATTCCCATTCTATTCCTATTCCGTCTCCACTTCTCGATATTCTTTTAAACTGGAACCGGTTCTCTTTCATCATATAACCTTCTTTCTAAATCGACCACAAACCTAAATGTACTCTGCCTAGCAGCAATCATATTCCTCCGTACATGCATGGGTAAACCCTACATGTACCTTTTGATCTTCTTGGATACAGGTATCACCATCTTTGGTGCAAGCCTAGCCAGTTCATTAAACTTGGTGGTGTACTCTTGATGAGTCAGATTCTCAGCTTCCAGATACAAAATTTTCTTTTTTGATTTTGTCTAACTCCCGATGTGGATAGTATTTCCCCATCAAACCAACTCTTTCAAATCTGGCCATTTCATCTTTGTTATAGCTCGTCTACCCTCGGCTTGGAAAATGTTGTCCCACTAACACAATACCGAGTCAAGAAATGAATGAATAACAAACTTCATCTTTTGATCCTCCCAACATTCACCGATGCGCAAGGCAGCTTCTATCTCTCTGACCCAACGGTGAGCGGTAATAGCATTGTCGTTACTGTCGAAGGTTGGGGGCTTGCACCTCTGAAATGCCCCATAATTGCTCCCCTTAGTAGTTTCTTTATCTAAGTCATCATGTCTTTCATTGTCTTGGATTATCACATTAGGGGTTGATGGTTCCTCCTCTGACTCCTTAGTCCTCTCAGTTGATTTCCCCTATTTATTCTCCACCTTCTTTCCCTTTTTCTCAATTTCCTCACTATTTCACAGCCTTGATCACTTCCACCGCTACAGAGGGTAGGACATTCTTCATAACATTGCATACCTCATCAGTGATGGCATCTTTCATAGTAGATTTAAGATTTGCAGCTCTTTCACTATCATGGTGGCTATGCATTTTCGACTCCTCATGAACTCTCTTGGGAGCCTTAGCTTTGCTCCTGGTGACACGTGGTCTAGTAGTGCGCTTACTATGAGCACCACTACTAGTCGTTTTTCCTGATTTTCTACCGGCCATATATTCTATTTCTTATAAAATTCAAACACCAACAAGGTTATTCAAAGTAATTGCTTAGATCATGACACGTATGGTAAGCCCTTAATTACGGTGACCAAGTGTAATTAACTACCGACCTTACCATCATGTCCTAAGCATTTACTATCTTGACACACATCAGTACTCAAATCTACTAAGCATATAAATTTAGGTAACACACACATTACTTGTTTATTTGAGAAACTTTTTGTGACACACCGTAATTTCAGGTTAACACCACTTCGACTTTTGTCGTTAACACTTCTTGCAAACGTTATCACCCAAAACATTTACAAGCATCGCTACCGTCATCGTTAAACATATTGTGTTATATAATACTAACATCACGAATGACCCATTTTTAGGACACCAAAATAGTGTTTGTAGAGGATTAGGATAAACGTGGTTACTGAAGGAATCCTCTTAATTAAATATAACTCGCTCATACACGTCGTTATCAACCTGAACGAAATTAGGGACACGGGACCCAAGTGCAGGGGCTAAACTTGACAATTGCCAAACTGGGGCTGGGTATAAATACCCATCCACCAGCCTAACATTTCACCCTCTGCTCTTCATCTTCATCTACGCTTTCTTCTTCTCCATTTCTTCCTCCTAGCACCAAAAACCACCTCGTTGAGCTCGTTTTTCGTCGGATTAGACCACGCAACAGCTGAGAAATCACGATTCCAGTAGGTAGGCGACCTTGGTCATCCATTTTATTGCTCATTCACATCTGCGATTTTGGGGTTTCGGGTGTTCGAGTTCATCCCGAATGCATGTGGTCGTGTGGGTGTGTGTGATGTCCATCTGCTTGTGCATTTTACTTAGACATGTTAGGAAAGTGTTTCTGGAAGTCCTGATTGTGTGAAAACCGAGCACGGAACAGCCGAAGGCTGTTAAGCCCGTCCAGCAGTCGCGATCTGCTGCAGTTCGCGACTAGGCCAGTCATGCGACTGAGTCATGCGACTGAGTCATGCGACTGAGTCATGCGACTGGGTGAGTCGTGCGACTGAGTCCATGCGTCTGAGTCCATCGTGCGACTGAGTGGTGCGACTGGGGTGAGTCGTGCGACTGAGTCCATGCGTGTGTGCGTGTCGTGCGAATGAATGCATGCGAATGAGTTTTGCATGCGAGTGAGTCAAAGTGGATGAATGTGTGCGACTGTGTGTATCGCACGACCGAAGGTCCAATCGCACGAATGATGGTTTAGTCGTACGAATGGAGCTGATTCGTACGAGTGAAGGTTGAATCGTGCGAATGACTGTTGAGTCGTGCGAATGGGTGCTGTGCGGTGCGACTGAATGTTCAGTCGCACGAATGAGGGTTCAATCGTACGAGTGAAGCTGATTCGTACAATTAAAGGCCCATTCGTGCGGATGGAGTGTCCAGTCGTGCGTCTAGTCTTACGACAATAAAGTAACATTAATAAAGTGTCATTTCTTGACCACAAAGATTAAAGTCAACGCTATCAACAAGCACATACTATTTCCAATTGAAATAACCTAACCTTTTACAATTATCGACAAATCCATTTGGGACTATTCCTAACACTAAGCTCTATACAAGGTCTAATGTGTGTCTGCCTACTGGTGTGTGTGTCACCCACGACCGAACCCATGCAACCTGACCCGACTAGACATTGCCATTAACACTAGACACAACATTAATGCTTAACATGACTATCAATAGGTATTTGACCATTCACTGTAACCAACATTTGGGAGGCTTCCATCCTACGTACCTACTACATCATCTGTGAGTATTCACGGCCCCTCTTTTACTCTCTTTCCTTTTGGGGGAGAAGACATGCAAACGTTTTACATAAATGGTTTTAGTATTATTGATATCGCTTGTTACGTTAGTGCAAACATACATAACAGTCCTGACATTCTCGAACCGTTGGTAGTGTGTAGCGAGGTAATTCTGAGTAGTACTACTGGGTCTGACAAACCCCGCCCGGGCTAGTCACGCTAGCTTGATTGGAGGTCAAACGGGTGCATTATTGACCTAACATTTGTCATTATCTGGTGAGACGTGATGGGGAAACAACAAACATATAGGACATGCAAACAGTCAGCTTCGGTTCGAAACGCTAAGTAACTTGACTATAGGCTAGCTACCTATCGATATGCTTTAATTACTTTACCATTTGAATAGTTACCAACATTTTATCTGTGATTTAAAACCTGTGAACTCACCAACTTTATGTTGACGTACTTTAGCATGTTTTCTCAGGTCACAGGAACGCATAAGCTCATGATGCACGGTACAGGAACGCACTCAGGACATGCATTCATTAATCATGTTTTCTTGCATTGAACATTGGTTTAGATTTGGCACTTGTAACCCTTTTGTAATGGATTTCCATTTCATGTATATGCTTTCGCATAATGTTACTTTATTTATGTTACTCTGATTGAAATTAAACGTGTATTTTCAAATTCATATAGTGTCGTTCGATATGACTGTGTCTGAGATCCTGGTATGTCACACGCCTAACGGTAAAACCCCATTTGTGGAAATTGAGGGTGTGACAGATTGGTATCAGAGCCACAGGTTATAGAGAACTAGGATTGCATTTGCATCTAGACTATAGCCTTAGACACAACACTAGTACTGCACAGACACTTTTACACGATTACAACCGTTGTACGAACATCCTCCTGGAATACCAACATGACACAACTGAACGATCATAACATTATCTGTGATGTCCATGTCACTTGTAACATGATCGCCTAACAGAGGGGCGGAGAGACCCGCTCGCACACTTCCAACAACTACGCTCGTTTCTTCACTCCCGGAGTTGAAGCAACGACAAATTGAACCCAACATTACCACTTTGGAACACGGAAGCCTTTCTAACACACACAACTAGCCTAATGATAACAAACAAATAGAACAACACCATACCATTCCAATTCATTCACACTTGTTCCTAATTCCAACATATTCTATCTCCTTCACTAATCTGAACAATAAATGTGAGATGCTTGGAACTTCAAAGGGAATTATTTTAACTCGGATCGCCAGATTATTTTCCTTCCAACACATAGATACATTGAATCATGATTGTTCGATTTAAATACGTTGTATTTCTTACAATTTGTTTTTGTCAATAATTATTATTCGGTTAGTGACTATTGTGTATTGTGATTTGAAGAATCATGTCTGGAAGAAGAGCTGGACGCTCAGGTGGACGCGGAAACATCAACATGACTCAAGCTGAGTTGGATGTCATCATCAACAAGCGTGTTGCTGATGCGCTCGCAGCCTATGAACAGACCCGCAACTAGAACCAGAACAACCAGAATCTGAATCAAGGAGGCCCAACAGCCTGTAACTTCAAGATGTTCATGGATTGTAAGCCTCACTCCTTCAGTGGTTCTAAGGGTGCTGTCACCTTACTTCGCTGGCTGGAGAAACTCGAGTCAGTTTTCGCTATGTGTAACTGTCTGGTGGGAAGCCGTGTCATGTACGCCTCGGGCACACTAGAAGGACCATCTCTGACGTGGTGGAACTCACAAGTCCA
The DNA here is from genome assembly GCA_024085815.1 of Flaveria linearis. Lineage (NCBI taxonomy): Eukaryota > Viridiplantae > Streptophyta > Magnoliopsida > Asterales > Asteraceae > Flaveria > Flaveria linearis. The sequence continues at coordinate 54,520,485 of CM044009.1, forward strand.
GACCCTAGGACTTGAGGCTGCTAATGGTTTACCATGGGAAGACTTCAAGACTTTGATGAAAGAAGAGTATTGCCCCAGAAACGAGGTCTAGAAGCTAGAAGCAGAGTTTTGGAATCTCAAAATGACTGGCTCTGAGATTGAGGAATACATGACTCGTTCACACGAGTTGGCTGCTCTATGTCCTCAGATGGTGACCCCGGCCTACAAACGGATTGAGAAGTACATTGATGGCCTAGCTCCTCAGATCCAGGATAGTGTTATGGCTGTTGATCCTGTCACTATTCAGCAGGCTATTCGACTGGCTCACAAGCTCACTGATCAGGCAGTGGCACAGGGTATCCTACCTAAACGTGGCGCCACCTCTGGATCAACCGAGCACAAAAGGAAATGGGATGATAACAATAGTAAGTCTTCAAGCTCTAATAACACCCAACAACAACAGATCAGAAAGTTTGATTCATCAAGAAGCTTCACCAACAACAATTAGAACAGCAACAACAACAACAATGGCCAGGGATCGAGCAGCTATGCGGGAAAGTATCCGAAGTGTAACCGGTGCAACTTCCACCACCATGGCTAGTGTGACCGCATCCGTTGCCAAAGGTATGGAAAGATGGGTCATGCTGCTAAAGACTGCAGGGGTGAGCTGATGACTCAGCAACAACCTCAACAGCAACGCCAGGGCGGAGCGACTAGGGGCTGTTATGAGTATGGTAAGTAGGGCCACTACAGGAAGGATTGCCCACAGCTGAAGGGTGGAAACAAGGGTAATAATGGGGGAAATGCTAAGGGTCGTGCATTCATGATTGGTTCTGGCGAGGCAAGGGATGATCAGAATATGGTTACTGGTACGTTTCCCCTGAATGGTTGTTTTGCTTCTATACTATTTGATACCAGCGCTGACAGGAGTTTTGTTTCCAATAAGTTCATTAAGTTCTTAGATGTAACCTTAGCTGTTGTGGAGCCTAGTTACGTTGTAGAATTAGCTGACGGGAAACTAATTGAGGCAACTCACATCATTAAGGGATGCAAACTAGGATTATATGGTCATGAGATAGATATAGATCTGATGCCTGTCACACTTGGTAGCTTCGATGTAGTTGTGGGTATGGACTGGCTATCTAAGAATCAATCCGAGATCATCTATGGTGAGAAAGTCGTTCGTGTAGCCCTTCCTAGTGGTGAGGTTTTGTCTGTTCAGGGCGAAAGGAGTGGTACAGTCTCCGGAATTATCTCTTACATGAAGGCCCAGAAGTGCTTACGTAAGGGGCATACAGCTTTCCTTGCTCTGATCACTGAAAAGGAAACCGAGGAAAAGAAGATTGAAGATATCCCTGTTGTACGTGATTATCCCGAGGTTTTCCCTGAAGACCTACCTGGTCTCCCACCGCATCGCCAAGTCGAGTTCCAGATTGATTTGGTACCTGGAGCCACCCCTATCGCGAAAGCACCGTACAGATTAGCTCCAAAAGAACTGCAAGAGCTGTCTATGCAATTGCAGGAATTATTGGAAAAAGGGTTTATCAGACCTAGCTCATCACCGTGGGGAGCCCCAGTCCTGTTTGTCAAGAAGAAGGACGGAACTTTTCGTATGTGTATCGATTACAGGGAATTGAACAAAGCAACGGTTAAGAATCGTTATCCCCTCCCGCGCATCGATGATTTGTTCGATCAACTTCAAGGGTTGAGTTTCTACTCCAAGATAGATCTGAGATCGGGTTATCATCAACTAAGGATTCTAGATGAAGACATTTCAAAGACTGCTTTCAGAATGAGGTATGGCCACTACGAGTTTTTGGTTATGCCATTCGGGTTGACCAATGCGCCAGCGGTTTTCATGGATCTCATAAACCGAGTGTGCAAACCCTATTTGGACAAGTTCGTCATTGTCTTCATCGATGAAATCCTTATTTATTCAAAGAATAAGGGAGAACACGAAGAGCACCTTAGATTGATTCTGGAGCTGCAGAAACGAGAACAACTGTACGCGAAATTTTCAAAGTGTGACTTCTGGATACGAGAGGTCCACTTCTTGGGTCATGTGGTCAATGAGGATGGGATACATGTTGACCCGGAAAAAATAGAAGCCATCAAGAACTGGGCTACGCCTAAGACTCCAACTGAGGTACGACAGTTCCTCGGGTTGGCTGGCTATTATCGACGGTTGATCGAAGGGTTTTCAAAGATTGCTCAACCTCTCACCGCGTTAACTCATAAAGGCACCACGTACAATTGGGGTGACAAACAAGAAGCAGCATTCCAGGTTCTGAAGCAGAAGCTCTGTACGACACCGATTCTGTCCCTGCCTGAGGGAACGGATGATTTTGTAGTTTACTGTGATGCTTCTATTCAAGGCCTCGGTTGTGAGCTAATGCAACACCAGAAGGTGATTGCCTATGCTTCCCGACAATTGAAGGCTCATGAGAAAAACTACACGACGCATGACCTAGAGCTGGGAGCAGTTGTGTTCGCACTCAAGATATGGAGACACTACTTGTACGGTACCAAGTGCACCATTTACACCGATTACAAGAGTCTCCAGCACATCTTTGAACAGAAGGAGCTGAATATGAGACAACGTCGTTGGGTCGAGTTGTTAAACGACTACGATTGTACGATCAAGTATCATCCGGGCAAGACCAATGTAGTAGCAGATGCCCTAAGTCGGAAGGAAACACCCAAGCCAAGACGAGTTCAAGCATTGCAACTCACCATTCACACCGGTTTACCCGATCAGATCCGTAATGCTCAACTTGAGGCGTTAAAAGACGAGAACCTGAAAGCCGAATCGCTAGGAGGCATGGAGAAGCAACTGGAAACCAAGTCTGACGGAATCTGCTATTTCATGGATCGAACATGGGTTCCTTCGTATGGAGACATACGAGAGCTAGTAATGGACGAAGCTCACAAATCCCGGTACTCAATCCACCCAGGTTCAGACAAGATGTACCACGACCTGAAGGTTCTTTACTGGTGGCCAAACATGAAAGCCGATATCGCCACCTATGTAAGCAGATGTTTGACCTGTTCTAAAGTTAAGGTGGAGTATCAACGACCCTCTGGATTACTTCAACAACCTGAAGTTCCAGTATGGAAGTGGGAGCAAATGTCAATGGATTTCATCACAAAACTGCCGAGAACTCCCAGCGGATGCGATACCATTTGGGTGATCGTGGATCGTCTGATGAAATCCGCCCACTTCCTGGCAATCTGGGAGACTGACCGCATGGAAAAGTTGACTCGTATCTACCTCAGGGAAATAGTCTCTCGGCATGGTGTGCCGACTTCCATTATCTCTTATCGTGACGCTCGATTCACATCACACTTCTAGCAATCTTTACAACGGGCATTAGGAACGCGGTTGGATATGAGCACCGCTTATCACTCACAAACCGATGGCCAGAGTGAGCATATGATCTAGACCTTGGAAGACATGTTGCGTGCCTGCGTGATAGACTTCGGCGGCAGTTGGGAAACTCACTTACCGCTAGTTGAGTTTTCTTACAATAACAGCTACCACACCTCGATCAAAGCTGCTCCATTCGAGACACTGTATGGGCGCAAGTGTCGATCACCTATCTGCTGGGCGGAAGTTGGAGAAAGTCAAATCACCGTCCCCGAACTTGTGCACGAGACGACCGAGAAGATCGTCCAGATCCGTAACCGTATGGCGGCAACACGTGACCGACAGAAGAGTAACGCTGATAAGCGTCGCCGACCGTTGGAATTCCAAATAGGCAACAAAGTGCTTTTGAAGGTGTCACCTTGGAAGGGTGTGATACGTTTCGGAAAACATGGGAAACTAAGCCCTAGATACGTGGGACCGTTTGAGATTGTCAAACGGGTTGGCCCTGTGGCCTATCAGCTGAACCTACCCGAAGAACTCCGTGGAGTACACGATGTGTTCCATGTGTCAAACCTGAGAAAATGCCTTGTAGACGAGACTCTCGTCATTCCGTTGGACGAGATACAGGTTGATAAACAACTACACTTCATCGAGGAACCAGTGGAAATTATGGATCGAGAGCTCAAGACCCTCAAACATAGTCGTATCCCTATCGTCAAGGTCCGTTGGAACTCAAAGCGCGGACCAGAGTTTACCTGGGAACGCGAGGATCAGATGAAGAAGAAGTATCCACAACTGTTCCATAACCAGGCATCTACTTCTTGAGACATCTACTTCTTGAGACAGGCAGGAACCCCGCTTAGCACACGTGGCGAATCGCCGAGCCTTGTATTCCCCGTTGAACCATGTAACATGATGCTCTATTTTCGGGACGAAAATTACTTCAACAAGGGGATACTGTGACACACCGTAATTTCAGGTTAACACCACTTCGAATTTTGTCGTTAACACTTCTTGCAAACGTTATCACTCAAAACATTTACAAGCATCGCCACCGTCATCGTTAAACATATTGTGTTATATAATACTAACATCACGAATGACCCATTTTTAGGACACCAAAATAGTGTTTGTAGAGGATTAGGATAAACGTGGTTACTGAAGAAATCCTCTTAATTAAATATAACTCGCTCATACACGTCGTTATCAACCTAAACGAAATTGGGGACACGGGACCCAAGTGCATGGGCTAAACTTGACAATTGCCAAACTGGGGCTGGGTATAAATACCCATCCACCAGCCTAACATTTCACCCTCTGCTCTTCATCTTCATCTACGCTTTCTTCTTCTCCATTTCTTCCTCCTACACCAAAAACCACCTCGTTGAGCTCGTTTTTCATCGGATTAGACCACACAACACCTAAGAAATCACGATTCCAGTAGGTAGGCGACCTTGGTCGTCACTTTTATTGCTCATTCACATCTGCGATTTTGGGGTTTCGGGTGTTCGAGTTCATCCCGAATGCATGTGGTCGTGTGGGTGTGTGTGATGTCCATCTACTTGTGCATTTTACTTAGACATGTTAGGAAAGTGTTTCTGGAAGTCCTGATTGTGTGAAAACCAAGCACGGAACAGCCAAAGGCTGTTCAGCCCGTCCAGCAGTTGCGATCTGCTGCAGTTCACGACTGGGCCAGTCATGCGACTGAGTCAAGCGACTGGGTGAGTCGTGCGACTGAGTCCATGCGTCAGAGTCCATCGTACGACTGAGTGGTGCGACTGGGGTGAGTCGTGCGACTGAGTCCATGCGTGTGTGCGTGTCGTGCGAATGAATGCATGCGAATAAGTTTTGCATGTGATTGAGTCAATGCGGATGAATGTGTGCGACTGTGTGTATCGCACGACTGAAGGTCCAATCGCACGAATGAAGGTTCAGTCGTACGAATGGAGCTGATTTGTACGAGTGAAGGTTGAATCGTGCGAATGACTATTGAGTCGTGCGAATGGGTGCTGTGTGGTACGACTGAATGTTCATTCGCACGAATGAGGGTTCAATTGTACGAGTGAAGCTGATTCATACAATTGAAGGCCCATTCGTGCGGATGGAGTGTCCAGTCGTGCGTCTAGTCTTACGACGATAAAGTAACATTAATAAAGTGTCATTTCTTGACCACAAAGATTAAAGTCAACGCTATCAACAAGCACATACTATTTCCAATTGAAATAACCTAACCTTTTACAATTATCTACAAATCCATTTGGGACTAATCCTAATGCCAAGCTCTATACAAGGTCTGATGTGTGTCTGCCTACTGGTGTGTGTGTCACCCACAACCGAACCCACGCAACCCGACCCGACTAGACATTGCTATTAACACTAGACACAACATTAATGTTTAACATGACTATCAATAGGTATTTGACTGTTCACTGTAACCAACATTTGGGAGGCTTCCATCCTACGTACCTACTACATCATCTGTGAGTATTCACGGCCCCTCTTTTACTCTCTTTCCTTTTGGGGGAGAAGACATGCAAACGTTTTACATAAATGGTTTTAGTATTATTGATATCGCTTGTTATGTTAGTGCAAACATACATAACAGTCCTGACATTCTCGAACCGTTAGTAGTGTGTAGCGAGGTAATTCTGAGTAGTACTACTGGGTCTGACAAACCCCGCCGGGCTAGTCGCGCTAGCTTGATTGGAGGTCAAACGGGTGAATTATTGACCTAACATTTGTCACTGTCTGGTGAGATGTGACGGGGAAACAACAAACATATAGGACATGCAAACAGTCAGCTTCGGTTCGAAACGCTAATTAACTTGACTATAGGCTAGCTACCTATCGATATGCTTTAATTACTTTACCATTTGAACAGTTACCAACATTTTATCTGTGATTTAAAACCTGTGTACTCACCAACTTTATGTTGACACACTTTAGCATGTTTTCTCAGGTCATAGGAATGCATAAGCTCATGATGCACGCTCCAGGAACGCACTCAGGACATGCATTCATTAATCATGTTTTCTTGCGTTGAACATTGGTTTAGATTTGGCACTTGTAACCCTTTTGTAATGGATTTCCATTTCATGTATACGCTTCCGCACAATGTTAATTTATTTATGTTACTCTGATTGAAATTAAACGTGTATTTTCAAATTCATATAGTGTCGTTCGATATGACTGTGTCTGAGATCCTGGTATGTCACACGCCTAACGGTAAAACCCCTTTTGTGGAAATTGAGGGTGTGACACTTTTACCCGATGGCAGGTAGATACTTAGGCTGGCATCCCTTATTTAGTCTCATTTTCAGTTTAAGTTTAGGTTTTGAAAATAGTTTTACCTAATTCTCTTAATCTTTGGCTATGGTGCCAACTTGTAAGGCCCCGTTCCCGTGAAGTCTCACAGTCGGTCAATCATAGCATAAAACATTATATACTTCATTTAATGATATAATATTGCAACGGGTAAGCACAAAATATTCATAAAACAAGTTTTCAAATTACATGTTGTTCTTGGAGTGAAAATATCAACATTCTTCTTAAACATCATAAACACTTGTTCTGAAGTAAAACAATAGATTGTCCTTCTTAAATTCTAAAACATTATTAGGTAATGATGGATGCCAGTCTCCCAATGCAAGTAGTTTCACCGCCCATGCTATCCTCATAAACCATTATTACCTGCCAACTAATATGTATACAAAGTCAGCGTTGCTAAGTGAGTTTTAGTTTTGTATATAATATAGGAAAATATACCTTTAACATTTTTATTGAACACACATTCATCATACATTGTAACACTCCGAAATTTTATCATTTAAAGAGAAAGAAAAGATATGAAAAAGTATATTGTAAGAAAAGAAAGGAAGCCAAAGTGGAGGGGGGCTAAGTGTAAAAAGGTTCAAAACCTAATTATTTTTAATATAAAGAGCATGGCCGCCCATATCAACCACTTCACATCTGCTTTTTTCAACCAAAAAGAAGAGGAAGAAAGAAGCAGAGATTTCTCTCGGTTCCAAGAAGAAAAAGAAGCTGTTCTTGACCTAGGTAAGTGTTATATACATAATTGGATTCGGTTTTGATGGGTTTTGACCATGTAGCCGGTTTGTACATGGTCTCATGTGTATGCATGTGTTCGGGTTTGTGTTTTTATAATTGTTTAGGTGTTAGAAACATTTGCAAAGTTCAAGTGGAAGAATTTAAGCTTGAAAGCAGCTAAGGTGAGTCTCTAGATCCCATGTTTTACTTGTTTTACAAATTTTTCATGGCTGAAAATGCATGTAAACATTTTTGTAAAAGTTTATGTATGACCGTATGTCTGAAATGTATGTATGTTAATGTGTTATGGTTGTACATACTAGAATAAGGTCCAAAATGGTAGTGTATGATTTAGAATATGCTAAGAAAATGTTTGGGACTGAAAAACATGTTAGAAACACATAAGATGGTGTTCATAGGCCCAAACAGGGCCCATGCGCCCACTATTTTGCCTTAGAAAAGTTTTAGGTGAGATGATGCACCCAAACAGGACCCATGCGCCTGAAAAATAGGCTTAAAAGTCTAAGTGTGAGATGATGCGCCCAAACAGTAACCCATGCGCCTAGATTTGTCTTAGAAAATTCTAAGTAAAGACTAATGCGTCTGAATAGTTCCCATGCGCCCAAGAGGCTCATGCGCCTAAAAGTTGAAATGGTTAAGTGTAGGCTCATGCGCCTGCATAGTGCAGAAACCCCCAAACAGGACTAATGCGCCCAAATAGTTCCCATACGCCCAACACTTAGAAAATTTTCTGAATTTTTGAGGAAAAGAATTTTAGGGTTGGACCCTAGTTTGACTTGTGGGCTGTTTTGAACTATTCTAAGCATGATTATGTGAGGGTTTATGCATAGAATAATTATGATGTGATGATGAATATGTTGTATGCATAGGTGCATGAGATGTTATCTTTTATTGGTTTTCAAAACGTATCTGTATTATAATATAATATACGTTAATTATTACGTTATTACTTTACGTCGTATGATGAGTGTATGAATGAACGTAAAGTATAACATAATAAAGTGAAAGATAACCAAGATGAAAAGTGAAATGTAACGAAGGAAAGTAAAGGCTTGCAAGAAAAAAGAAAGGAGGATCATAACTCTGTGAGAGTTGTTAGCTTAACTGTGTGTATAATAACGTACGATTTTGGTTAACCCATGAGGGTTCACACACAGGGGATCAGTCTTTGTGACTGAATCCATAGTACGAAACGGGATCCTTTTCATTCGACCTCGAGCTTTGTGCCAAGATATGATAAGGCTTTGTGCCAGTTAGAACGGGGCTTTGTGCCTAGAATGGTGGCTTCGGGCCACGGGCTTCGGGCCACTTAGTAATGGGTCTTTGTGCCTGGAATGGTGGTTTCGGACCACGATGTAGGAAAAGCCTAACAGGATCTAGAATCAGTACAAAACGAGCAAAGTAATGAGGTATGAATGATAAAGTACGAAACGAACGATAACAAAAGATAAGGATAAAGTACGAAATGAGGGATAACGAATGAACATGTGTGAAAGTAAAGAAAGTCTTTAAATGAAAAGAGTATTTTATGTACGAAATGTGTAAGGTATTTTTATATACTAAAACTAGAACTCACTCAGCAACACTGACTTTTATGTATTTTCAGTTGGCAGGTAATGGTTGCTGAGGGTGGCACGTGGGGAGGCTACTCTACAAGGCAATATAGGCATCCGTTCACCCATGTTATTATTTTTGTTTTGTAATGCAATCAATGAAAGTGTTCTTTTGTAGTTTAAACAATGTTGTATTGCATGACAATAGTTATTATAAATAAAATGAATGGTTTTTGTTAATGACTTCCGTTGTATTGTTTTAAGAATTGTATTATATTATGTATATTTAATGCTATGAATGACCAACTGTGAGGTACCTGGGATGGGGTCTTACAAGTTGGTATCAGAGCCAAAGTTTAAGTGAATTGGGTAAATATTTTCAAAATCTAATCTGAAACTGAGAATGGGACTAAAGGAAAGGGATGCCAGCCCGAGTAGCTACGTGCCATTAGGTATTTCTTTTCTCAAAGTTAATTGAAGCTACGTGCGTATGCTATTTGATTATGTGCTTATAGTAGATTTAGATACTAATGTAGTCAGGATAGGAAATTTGGGGTGTGAAGAGTAAAGTAAGTGACTAATCACAACTAGCCACTATGATTAGGGACTTACTATACTTAGCATAAACTAAGCTATTCCTTGAATGACCATGTTAGTGTTTGAATCTTATAGTGATTAGAGAATGGCTAGAGGTAGATCATCTAAGGCCTCTAGGGGATGAGTACAGGGAGGACGTGGTGCTGAACCGCATGTCACTAGGAACAGGACTAAGATGACTAAGAGGGCCCGTGAAGAGCACGAGATGGATAACCAGGAAGGTGGTGATGAAAGTGCGAACTTAACGGCCTCGGTGAAAGAGGCGGTGGTAGAGGAAGTGCACCAGGTCATGCAGACGATACTGTCGTCTGTGGTGACTGGAGTTATTAAGGCGGTGAGAGAGGACGAGAAGAAAGAGAGGAGGAGGACCACAGGAAGGGAAGAGAGGGAAGAAAGAGACTGAGATGATTGTCTCGAGTGAAGGGGAGGAGGAAGAAGCGGTGCAGGAAAGTGCACGTGGTTGCAACTATAGGGCATTTTAGAGGTTGCAAGCCCCCAACATTCGATGGGAATGGCACTGCTGTTGCTGCTCACCGATGGGTGAGAGAAATGGAAATGGTACTTGACATCAGCGAGTGGCGAGAAGACAAGAAGGTGAAATTTTCTACCCACTCGTTTGTGGACACGACCTTATGTTGGTGGGACAATATTGTCTTGGCTGAGGGTAATAGGGCCATTAACAGGATGAGGTGGTCGGAGTTGAAGAAGCTAGTGATCGAGGAGTCCTGTCCTCACAGGGAATTAGACAAGATTGAGAGGGAGTTTCTGCAGCTGGAGGTAGGAACCATGACATGCCAGCAGTATACTAACAACTTTAACGAGATGGAGAGGCTAGGACCGGATCAAGTGACACCGGTATCGAAGAAGATCAAGAAGTACATTCAACGATTGCCAGCCGATGTTCGCAGGCACTTGATTGTTGCCCGACCAAGCACTTTGAGGTCAGCAGTGGATTTGCCTGGGAGGTTGTATGATGAGAGAGAAGTGACAGTGGTTGAGGTGAACAAAGCAGGCAGGCGGTGGTGATAGAAATTGGAACGGGAAGATGTTTAAATGAGGCGGTTTCACTCCAAACAACAAGAGGATGAAGTGGATGACCGTAGAGTGGGGTCATCAAGTTCAGGAATAAAGAAGTGTGGTAAATGTTGAAGAGAGCACGTTGGTGAGTGCAAGTGGGGAATGAATATGTGCTTCAAGTATGGGAAGCCCGATCATGTGGCAAAGGTGTGTGGACTTATACGGTATTATAACTGTGGAGAGGAAGGCTACGCAAGCAGGGACTACAAGAAGCCACGGGCCGAGAGTTCTGGAATGAAGTAGAAGCCAGAGGAAGGAGGATAGACGGCGGGTGCTAGAGCCTTCATGATGACGCGGGAGGAGGTCAGAGAGGATCCAGGCGTCGTGTCAGGTATGTTTCTAGTAAACCAAACTTATGCCTCTATGTTTTTTGATTCTAGTGCTAGTAGGAGTTTTATTTCTACTGCTTTTTGTGCTAAGTTTCCTGTTAGTAGTAGAAGTATTGGTGAACCTTTTGAAGTAGAAACTGCTATTGGTAAGTCCACTAGAATTACTAAGGTGATAGAGGATTGTGCCATAGAATTAGAAGGTCATAGGTTTTCTGCTAAATTACATGTGATGCCCCTAGGCAGATTTGATGTAGTACTAGGGATGGATTGGTTAGTAACCTATGAGGCAAACATCGTGTATTGCAAGAAGATGATTCGATTAATTGCACCCGATGGGAGTTCGGTGACGGTTTACAGTGATCGCGTCACTACGGTTCCAAAGGTGATTTCTATGGCGGTTGCAGAAAAGTGCATGAGACATGGATGTAGTGCCTATCTGGCCTACGTGAAAGATGTGGATGCGTCGGTACCATAACTGTCTGATGTGCCAGTGGTATGTGACTTTTCAGACGTGTTTCCAGAAGACTTACCAGATGTGCCACCGGATCGTGAGATTGAGTTTCAGATTGATCTGATACCCGATGCTCAACCCGTTGTTAAAGCGTCATATCAATTAGCTTCTACTAAGATGAAGGAACTAATGGATCAACTGCAGGAGTTGATGGATAAGGGGTTTATCCGATAGCGCATCTCCCCTTGGGGTGCTCAGGTGTTGTTTGTGAAGAAGAAGGATGGTAGTATGTGGATGTGTATCGACTACCGAGAGTTGAATAAGCTGACGGTGAAGAATCGGTATCCGCTACCAAGGATTAATGATTTGTTTGATCAGCTTCAGGGTGCCAATTGGTTCTCGAGGATAGATCTTCGATCTGGTTACCATCAGTTGAAGGTGAAAGAGCAGGACATTCCTAAGACAGCTTTTCGCACGCGTTACGGACACTACGAGTTTCTCATTATGTCTTTCGGTTCGACTAATGCGCCAGCTGCTTTTAAGGATTTAATAAACCGAGTGTGTTAGCCCATGTTAGATAAATCAATGACCGTGTTTATTGATGATATCCTGATTCATTCAAAGAGCAAGGAAGAACATGCCGACCACATACGTGAAGTATTGGAAACACTTAGAAGAGAAAAGTTGTATGCCAAATTCTCTAACTGTGCTTTTTGGTTACGTGAGGTTCAGTTTTTGGGTCACGTGATGAACGCTGAAGGGATTATGGTAGACCCAGCAAAGGTTGAGGCGGTGATGCAGTGGAAATCTCCAAAGATGCCATCTGAGATCCGTTGTTTCTTGGGTTTAACGGGTTATTACAGGAGATTCATCCAAGACTTTTCCAAGATAGGCTCACCTTTGACCAAAGATGTGACCTATAAAGACTTTTACAAGAAACAGGAGGATGCTTTTGAGGAGTTAAAGATGAGATTAACTCAAGCTCCTGTCTTGACATTACTCGAAGGGAGTGAGGACTTAGTGGTGTATTCGGATGCATCTTATTCGGGGCTAGGTTGCATGTTAATGCAACGTGGAAGGGTAATAGCCTACGCATCCCGACAGTTGAAGATCCACGAAGTCAATTATCCTACCCACGATTTGGAGTTAGCCGTTGTGGTATTCGCGTTGAAGATTTGGAGGCACTACCTATACGGGGTGAAGTGGACAATCTTCACAGATCATAAGAGCTTGAAGTATTTCTTTGAGCAAAAGGATCTCAACATGAGACAGAGGAGATGGTTAGAGCTCATCAAAGATTATGACTGTGAGATCCATTACCATCCGGGTAAGGCCAACGTCGTGGCCGACACCCTTAGCCGAAAGGAGAGACCCGAGCCGATTCAGGTGAAAGTTTATTAGTTGGTTATGACCGCTGATGTGATGACCAAAGTGAAAGACTTTCAAGAGGAGGCGTTGAAAGAAGATTGCCTTAATTTCAAGCGAATGAAGGGTTTAGTTGCAGAATTGGGTTAAAACACTCTTGGTGTTAAAACCCAAAATGGACGGATATGGATCCCTCGATACGGAGATCTACGAGGGGGAATTATGGATGAAGCTCATAATATTCGATACTTAATTTATCCTGGTGCCATAAAGATGTATCAAGACATGAAGAAAGATTATTGGTGGTCGGGTATGAAGCGCGACGTAGTAGAGTAAGCGAGCAAGTCCCTTACTTGTTTGCAAGTGAAGGCAGAACATCAGAAGATGTATGGGAAGATCTAACCGTTGGATATACCCAGTGAAAGTGGGAGCACATCACCATGGATTTTATTACCAAGCTACCGCGTACAACGAGGGGGTGCGATACCATATGGGTTATTGTTGATCGATTGACGAAGAGTGCTCACTTCCTATTGATCCGCGAGACGTATTCTTCCAAAAGATTGGTGGCCTGTTCATTAAAGAGATTATAGCTCGTCATGGTATGCCGGTGTCTATCGTGTCGGATCGTGACACCCGATTCACATCCAAGTTTTGGAAGAGATTCCACAATGCGATGGGAATGAGGCTAAACACTAGCACGACTTATCATCCTCAGACAGATGGTCAGTTTGAGAGAACGATTCAGACGCTCGAGGATATGCTTCGAGCATGCATGATCGATTTTGGAGGGAGTTGGGACGATCACTTACCGTTAGCAAAATTCTCATATAACAACAGTTATCATGCCATCATTGGTATGCCACTTTATGAGATGCTATACGGTAGGAGGTGTAGAACACCCGTATGTTAGGGTGATATTTGATAGAAAGAGTTAGTAAGCCTTGAGGTGATCAAACTGAAAAGTTGGAAAAGATCAAGTCCTTTATGAAAGCGGCGAAGGATTTACAAAAGTCATACGCCGACCAGTGGCGTAGACTGATCGAATTCAAGGTGGGTGAACGAGTTATGTTGATGGTCTTACCTTGGAAAGGGATTATCCGTTCAGGAAGCAGGGTAAGCTAAGCCCGAGGTATATATGATTTTCCGAAGCATTGCTCGAGTAGGAGAGGTGGCCTATCGGTTAGAAATGCCAGATGAGTTAAGTGGAATTTACCCAACATTCCATGTATCTCATATGAGAAAGTGCTTAGCTGATGATATCGAAGTGGATGAACGGCTCAATTATATAGAGCAGTCAGTGGCAATCGTTGATCGGAAGAAGAAGAGATTGAGGAATAAAGTGGTTCCACTGGTGCAAGTACAGTGGAAGCACATAAAGGGTTTGGAGTCTACGTGGGAAACTGAGGAAGAGATGAGACAACATTACCCACGGTTATTTGAGGAATGATGAGTTTTGGGGATGGAACCTCTTTAAGAGGGGTGGACTTGTAACACCCGGAAATTTTATCATTTAAAGAAAAAGAAAAGATATGAAAAAGTATATTGTAAGAAGATAAAGGAAGCCAAAGTGGAGGGGAGCTAAGTGTAAAAAGGTACAAAACCTTATTATTTTATAATATAAAGAGCATGGCCGCCCAAATCAACCACTTCACATCTGCTTTTTTCGACCAAAAAGAAGAGGAAGAAAGAAGAAGACATTTCTCTTGGTTCCAAGAAGAAAAGAAGCTGTTCTTGGCCCAGGTAAGTGTTTTATACATAATTGGATTTGGTTTTGATGGGTTTCGACAATGTAGCCGGTTTGTACATGTTCTCATGTATATGCATGTGTTTGGGTTTGTGTTTTTGGAAATGTTTCAGTGTTAGAAACATCTGCAAAGTTCAAGTGGAATAGTTTAAGCTTGAAAGTAACTAAGGTGAGTCTCTAGACCCTATGTTTTACTTGTTTTACAACTTTTTCGGGGCTGAAAATACATGTAAACATTTTTGTAAAAGTTTATGTATGACCGTATGTTTGAAATGTATGTATGTTAATGTGTTGTGGTTGTACATACTAGAATAAGGTCCAAAATGGTAGTATATGATTTAAAATATGCTAAGAAAATGTTTGGGACTAAAAAACATGTTAGGAACACATAAGATGGTGTTCATGCACCCAAACAGGGCCACGCGCCCACTACTTTGCCTTAGTAAAGTTTTAGGTGAGGTGATGCGCTCAAACAGGAACCATGCGCCTGAAAAATAGGCTTAAAAGTCTAAGTGTGAGATGATGCGCCCAAACAGTAACCCATGTGCCCAGATTTGCCTTAGAAAATTCTAAGTAAAGACTGATGCGTCTGAATAGTGCCCATGCGCCCAAGAGGCTCATGCGCCTAAGTGTTAAAATGGTTAACTGTAGGCTCATGCCACTACAAGAAAATAAGGTGTTTACCTACACAAAATTTATCTACACATCTAAATGTGTGAGTAAATAACTACACATATTTATATTTGTGTGGGTAAATGGTTGATAATATATTTTCATGATAGATAACACTTAATATGTGTTGTTAATATGTTTTAATCACATTTGATATTGGTGGGAAAATTTCCCCCCAAAATTGATGATTAATTAAATGTGACATCACCCACATATGTGGGTAATTTTTGTTATGTGTAGGTAAATTATCTACACATATGCTGAAAATTAATATATGTGTAATTAAATGACTACGTTATACTAACACATAGTATTTGTAAGTAAATATGTATCTAAATTAAGTAAATAAATTTTTATATAATTTTTTTATTATGACGTGGAAAATTAAATATCTACACATATTTATATTTGTGTGGGTAAATGGTTGATAATATATATTCATGATAGGTAACACTTAATATGTGTTGTTAATACGCTTTAGTCACATTTGATATTGGTGGGAAAATTTCCTCCCAAAATTGATGATTAATTAAATGTGACATTACCCACATATGTGGGTAATTTTTGTTATGTGTAGTTAAATTATCTACACATATGCTGAAAATTAATATATGTGTAATTAAATGACTACGTTATACCAACACATAGTATTTGTAAGTAAATATGTATCTAAATTAAGTAAATAATTTTTTATATAATTTTTTTATTATGACATGGAAAATTAAATATCTACACATATTTATATTTGTGTGGGTAAATGGTTGATAGTATATTTTCATGATAGGTAACACTTAATATGTGTTGTTAACACGCTTTAGTCACATTTGATATTGGTGGGAAAATTTCCTCCCAAAATTGATGATTAATTAAATGTGACATTACCCACATATGTGGGTAATTTTTGTTATGTGTAGGTAAATTATCTACACATATTGTGAAAACTAATATATTTGTAAATAAATATGTATCTAAATTAAGTAAATAATTTTTATATAATTTTTTTATATAGACGTGGCAAAATAGTTATCTACACATACGTTAAAAGCTAATATATGTGTGGGTAATTAATAATATCTTATCAACACATTGTATTTTTAATAGAAATATAGATAAACTAAGTACATAAAGTTTTTATTTTATTATTAAATAATGACGTGACAACACAAATACCTACACATACGATAAAATCTATAATATGTGTGGATGATTGATTATGTTTTACCAACATATAATACCTGCACATTTATGTGTAGCTAAATTAAGTGAACTTCTAATCTGTGATTTGTTTTGTGAAAATGACATGAAAAAATATATCTTTACATTTATTTAAAAATGTTTAATATGTGTAGAAATTAAATTCATGTTACTAAATAATGATTAATTTGAGTAATCGATAAACAATTAGAGTTATTAATGTTTATTCAGGGCTATTTTTAACTAGCTAGTTATGGTATTAGTGGTTAATTAAGGTTAATGTAACACCCGGACATTTGTAAAGAAATGAATAAGAAAATAAAAGAGAAATAAAAAGGATGGAAATGAAAGTCAATCCAAAGATGAGGGGTCAAAAGTGTCAAATGGACAAAAAAGGTAATAAAGTTGGTGAAAAAGGTGGTATGGCCACCCATTATGATCTGCCAAAACACTTTCATTCGACATTTTAGAGAGAGAGAGCAGAAGCTCTCGGACATTTGAAGAACAAGAAGAAAAAAAATTCGGATTAAAGGTAAAGTTTAGTGTTTTTAAGTTGTTCTTGGCTAAATTAGCCTCGGTTATGTGTTCTTATGTGTGTATTTGTGTGATCGGGTGTGTTACTGGGTTTTATAGGTGTTAAAATTGTAGCAAACGGGTTTTTGAAGAAGTCATACCTGAGAGACTGCTAAGGTGAGTTTCTAGATCCCCTTTTTACATGTTTTCAAATGATTTTGGGGCTGGAAAATACATGTATTTATGTTTTTATAAGGTTGGGTATTATACTCGTATGTTCATATGCATGTGTATGTGGGTCGGGTATGTTTTGGGAAGATTTATGGTTATGAATATGTTAAGTTCATGCTTAGAACCGTATGTGAATGTTTAGAATTAAGTGATATGATGTTTGGGACTGGAAAATGACTTAGAAACATGAACAGGCTGCTAATACGCCTATACAAGGCTCATAAGTCTGAACAGTCCTCATACTCCCAAGATTTATGACAGAAATTGAAGTGTTGGGGCTTATGCTCCCAAACAGTGCTCATGAGTCTGGAATTTAGAACTTAAAAAATTAAGTACAGGGTCATAAGTCCAAATAGTTCTCATATGCCCAAACAAAGCTTATGAGTCTGAACAGTGGCCTTATGAGTCTGAACAGTAGCCTTATGAGTCTGAACAGTGGTCATATGCCTAGAAAAGTTAGCTGGATGACTAAGTGTAGGGTCATGAGTCCAAATAGTGCTCATGCGCCCAAATAGCTTATACGCCCAAAGTGAAAATATTTCTAAGTGTAGGCTGGTGAGCCTACATAGTGATGAAAAGTCTGAACAGTGCTCATGAGTCCCAACAGTGCTCATGAGTCCCAACAGTGCTCATGCGCCCAAATAGTACTCATGTGCCCAGAATTTTTATACTTAGAAATTTTTACAGGATTTTTTTTCTGGAAATCTGGGTTTTGGGGTTTGACCGAGGTTGACCAAGGGCTATTTAAAGATGATGTTTTATGCATGCAATGATGATTAATAATTGACTCTTGTTATTATTACTGATATTATTATCAGTAGTTTATTATTATTAGCAATATTATTAATATTATTTTAATATTGTTAAGTATGAAATGGCATGATGAAGGATGATTAAAATTTAACGAAGAGTATAATCATTAATAAGTAAAATATCAATGATGAAGAAAATGGAACGTAAATGAATAAATAAAGGCTTGCAAGCAAATGTATGGAGGTGCACAACCCTGGCAGGTGTTAGCTCAACTATGATGCGGGTTAGCTACCCCGAAGGATGCACACAGGGTCAATCATTGAGATTGACAATGAGGTGAGCAACTTCGTGTTGCAACAGACTCGGTTAGCAGGCAATCTTGAGATTGCCACTGAGGTGAGCAACTATGTGTTGCAACAGACTTGGCTAACATACGATCGTGAAAGATCGATATTGAGGTGAGCGGCTTTGTTGTCACAACAGACTCGTAAGAAAGAATGTAAAGACCGAAAGAGTAATGGAAAGAGTATGAATTGAATGAATGATGAGGATAATAATAATAATCATTATCTGTAAGTATGAAGAATGTATGCTCACAAATGAAATATCATAATAAAGCACAGAATGGGATCCTCGTCATTCGACCTCAGTAATCGTGGCTGTGTGCCATGAAGAGGGTAAAGCCTGACGGGATCTAGATGATAAATGAATGATAATGAATTATGATGAATGAACAAAAGCTAACGAATGAAATGAAAGATAATAAAAATATTATCTACGTGTACGTATAATGTGTGGGCATGTACGAAAGTAAAGTAAAGTATTTTAATTACAAAACTAGAACTCACTCAGCATCGCTGACTTTTATGTATTTTCCAGTTGGCAGGTAAACGATGCTGAGGATGGCACACTGAGATGGCTACTCGGCGGGACAAGACTGACATCCATTCATGTTTTGACGATACTGTTGTTTTGTAATTCATTCAACTAATCTTTTTGTAACTCATGAACTACAATGTATTGCTTAACAACAGTGTTACCAATGAAATGAATGGTTTTTGCTAAACAAATTCCACTGCTTAAATTTATAATATGCAATGTCTTATGTAATTATTGCTGTAATGACTAACTGTGAGGTCTCCGGAACCGGGCCTTACAAGTTGGTATCAGAGCAAAAGTTTAAGTGAAATGGGTAAATCTTTTCAAAATAAACCTAAACTTAAACTGAAAATGGGACAGAAGGAGGGATGTCAGCCCGAGTAGCTCCGTGCCATCAGGTATTTCTTTTCTTAAAGTCAACCAGAATTATGTGCGTGTGCTATATGGCTTATGTGTTCTTAGTAGATTTAGATACTGATGTAGTCAGGATAGGAAATGCTTGGGGTGTGAAAAGTAAAGTAAGTGGTTAATGACAACTGACACTGTAATTAGGGACTTACTATACTTGACATAAACTGAGCTATTACCTTGAATGACTGTTTTGGTGTTTGAATCTTATAGTGCTTAGGAAATGGCTGGGAAGAAACCTACCAAAGCCTCTAGAGGTAGAGGTAGACCGCGTATGACCAGGAGTAGTGCCAAGCGGTTGAACCTTGATTCGTGCGATTGAACTCCAGTCATACGTTGAGTTTCAATCGTCCGAGCATTATGCGATTGACCCCCAGTCGCATGAATTCCATGCGACTGAGACTCAGTCGCATATCACTTCAAAATTCAAACTTTCGGGTGTTACAAGTCCACCCCCCTTATTTAGGTTTCGTCCCCGAAACCTGTTATTCCTCGAACAATCGTGGGTAATGCTTCCTCATTTCTTCTTCAGTTTCCCATGTTAATTCGGATCCCTTCCTGTGCCGCCACTGTACACGCACAAGGGGAACCACTTTATTTCTTAACCTCTTCTCTTTGCGATCGACGATCGCCACTGGTTGCTCTACATAGTTGAGCCGTTCGTCTACTTCAATATCTTCTAGTGGAACGATCAGATCCTCATCGGCCAAACATTTTCTTAGATGAGATACGTGGAAGGTCAGGTGAATTCCACTTAACTCATCTGGTAGATCCAACCTATAGGCCACCTCTCCTACTCGAGTAACAATTCGGAAAGGGCCTATATACCGCGGACTCAACTTACCCCGCTTCCGGAACCGAATGATTCCTTTCCAAGGCGAGAACTTTAACATCACCCGGTCTCCCACCTGGAACTCAATCGGTCTGTGTCGTTTGTTAGCATACGACTTCTGTCTGTCTTTGGCTGCCTTCATGTAGGCTTTGATCTTTTCAAGCTTTTCAGTCGTAGCCTCGATCACTTCAATGCTTCCTAATTCCTTCTGACCAATATCACCCCAACAGACGGGTGTCCTGCATCTCCTACCGTATAGCATCTCATAGGGTGGCATGCCAATACTGGCATGATAGCTGTTATTGTATGAGAATTCAGCTAACGGTAAGTGGTCATCCCAACTTCCCTCGAAGTCAATAACACATGCCCGGAGCATGTCCTCCAAAGTCTGAATGGTCCTTTCAGACTGACCATCAGTTTGAGGATGATAAGCCGTGCTAATATGTAACCTCGTCCCCATAGCATCGTGGAATTTCTTCCAGAATTTGTATGGAAACCGGGTGTCGCGATCAAACACAATCGACACCGGTACTCCATGACGAGTCACAATCTCTTTGATGAAAAGATCGGCCAACCTTTCGAACGAATATGTCTCGCGCATCGGTAAGAAGTGAGCACTCTTCATCAGACGGTCCACAATCACCCATATAGTGTCGTACCCTTTCGGGGTACGTGGCAGCTTTGTGATAAAATCCATGGTGATGTGCTCCCACTTCCATTCCGGTATGTCCAATGGTTAAATCTTTCCAAACGGCTTCTGGTGTTCGGCCTTCACTTGCAGACAAGTAAGGCATTTACTCACATAACCCACCACATCACGTTTCATACCCGGCCACCAATAATCTTTCTTCATGTCTTGGTACATCTTGGTAGCACCGGGATGAATGGAGTATCGAGTTTTATGAGCTTCATCCATATTCCTCATTCGCAGATCCCCAAGACGAGGAATCCACATATGCCCAAACCGAGTCTTGACACCAAAGGTTTTTTCACCAAGTTCCACGACCAGACCTCTCATTCATTCAGAGTTAAGGTGATTTTCTTTCAATGCCTCATCTTGGAACTCTTTCACTTGCTTCATCATGTCAGAGGTCATGATCAATTGGTATGCCTTCACCCGAATTGGCTCGGGTCTCTCCTTTCGGCTAAGGGCGTCCGCCACCACGTTGGCTTTGCCCGGATGGTAATGGATCTCATAATCATAGTCTTTTATCAGCTCCAACCATCGCCTCTGCCTCATATTTAAATCTTTTTTCTCAAAAAAGTACTTCAAGCTCTTATGGTCTGTGAAAATGGTGCACTTCGTTCCGTAGAGGTAGTGCCTCCAAATCTTTAACGCGAAGACCACAGCTGCTAGCTCCAAGTCATGAGTGGGGTAGTTAACCTCATGAACTTTCAACTGCCGGGATGCATAAGCTATAACCCTTCCTCTCTGCATCAACACACATCCCAATCCCGAATAGGAAGCATCGGAATAAACCACCAGATCTCCGCTTCCCTCGGGTAATGACAGAACAGGAGCTTGGGTCAATCTCGTCTTCAGCTCTTCAAACGCCTATTCCTGAGCTTGACCCCATACAAACTTCACATCTTTCCGGGTCAACTTGGTTAGTGGAGAAGCGATTTTGGAGAAGTCTTGAATGAATCTTCGGTAATAACCCGCCAAACCTAAGAAACTTCGGATCTCAGATGGCGTCTTTGGAGACTTCCACTGCATCACCGCTTGCACCTTCGCCAGATCAACCATAATCCCATCCGGATTTACCACGTGACCCAAGAATTGAACTTCATGTAACCAGAATGCGCATTTGGAGAATTTAGCATACAACCTCTCCCTTCTCAACGTCTCCAGGACTTCGCGAATGTGACCGGCATGCTCAGTCTCCTTCTTCGAATGAATCTAGATATCATCGATGAATACAATCACTGATTTATCCAACATCGGCCGGCACACCCTGTTCATCAGATCCATAAAAGCAGCTGGCGCATTGGTCAAACCAAAAGACATGACAAGGAACTCATAATGACCGTAGCGCGTACGAAAAGCTGTTTTAGGGACATCCTGCTCCTTCACAAACAAGTCTTCGATCCTCGGCAAGGGGTATCGGTTCTTTACCGTCAGCTTGTTCAACTCCCGGTAATCTATACACATTCTCATGCTACCGTCTTTCTTCTTCACAAACAAGACCGGAGCACCCCAAGTTGAGATACTCGGTCTAATAAACCCCTTGTCTAGCAGCTCTTACAACTGCTCCATCAACTCTTTCATTTCCGTCGGGGCCAATCGATATGGTGCTTTGGCAACAGGTTGAGCACCCGGTATCAGGTCAATCTGGAACTCGATCTCTCGGTCAGGTGGCAATCCCGATAAGTCTTCGGGAAACACATCTGGAAAGTCACACACCACAGGGACATCAGATAGTTATGGTGTTGGCGTTTCCACATCCTTTACGTAACATAAGAAGGCGCTACATCCACGCCTCATACATTTTCCCGCCACCGCCATTGAGATCACCTTCGGAATTGTCGTAACCCGATCACCATAAACCGTCACTGAACTACTGTCGGGCGCTATCAAATAAATCATCTTCTTGCGACACATAATGTTCGCCTCAAAGTCCGCCAACCAATCCATACCAAGCACCAAATCAGAACCACCCAAGGTCATCGCAAACGGCCTAACCGGAAATTTGTGTCCCTCTAATTCTACGTCACAACCCTCTATTACCTTGGAAATTCTGGTAGTTTTACCTATAGCAGTCTCTACATCAAACGGTACATCCACACGTCTACTACTAACAGGCAATTTGGCACAGAAAGCAACAGAAATAAAACTCCTACTGGCACCCGAATCGAGTAATACAGAGGCTAAAGTTTGGTTCACCAAAAACGTACCGGACACTACATCGGGGTCCGTCCTAGCCTCTTCTTGCATCATTATGAATGCCCTGGCGCTTGCTCTCGGACCTTCACTTCCCGTCTTCTTTACCCCTGAAGCCTCAGCCCTAGGCTTCTTACAGTCTCTAGCGATGTGGCCAGGCTGACCACACCTGAAGCATACGTTCATCCCCAGTCTGCATTCTCCACTGTGTTCTCTCCCGCATTTACCACACTTCTTTCCTCCTGAACCCGACGTGACCACCCGGCGGTCATCCACCCACGTCTTCTTATTACTCGTCGAAGTATCACCTCGACCAAACCTCTTCCCCTGCCAGTTTCTCTCTCCACCTCCCTTCTTACTACCCTCAGTCTTTACCAATGCAGCCCGTTCTTCGTATAACCTTCCCGCCAAATCCACTGCCGACCTAAAAGTGCTCGGTCGAGCAGAAATCAAATGCCAACGAATTTCAGCTGGCATCCCCTGTATATACCGGTTGATCTTTCGAGACACCGGCGTCACCTGCTCTGGCACCAACCGCGCCATTTTGTTAAACTTGGTGGTGTATTGTTGGTGGGTCATCGTCCCCGCCTCCAACTGCAGGAACTCTCTCTCAACTCTGTCCATTTCCTAACGAGGACTGAACTCCTCGATCACCATCCCTTTTAACTCAGCCCACTTCATCTTCCCTATGGCCCTGCTACCCTCGGCTTGGACTATATTGTCCCACCAGCACAAAGCCGACCCTGTGAAAGACTGGGTAGCAAACTTCACCTTCTTGTCCTCCTGGCAATCACTAATATCGAGGACAGCCTCCATTTCTCTCACCCATTGGTGAGCATCAGCAGCAGTACCAGAACCATCAAAAGTTAGGGGCTTGCACCTCATAAATGCCCCGTAGTTACAACCCCGTGTTGTCTCTCGTACCGGCTCCTCCTCCTCTTCCTCTTCATTATCAGATAGAACCGTTTCCGGCTCTCATTGCCCCTGTCTTCCTGAGGACCTGTTCCTCTCCTTTCTTTCGCCTTCCCTGACAGCCTTAATTACCTCGATCACCACAAACGATAAGATCGTCTGCATGACCTGATGTACCTCCTCGACCACTGCCTCTTTTACCGAGGCTCTCAAGTTAGCGCTCTCATCTACCCCCTCCTGATGAGGGGTCTCAGTTTCCTCGTGAACCATTTTCTCTACTCTAGGTCTTCCTCTTGTGGCTCGTGGTTCAGCACCACGTCCGCCACCGCCTCCACCCCGGGAAGCTTTAGAAGATCTACCACCAGCCATTCTCTACCTCACACTGAAAGATCCAAACACCAACACGGTCATTCAAGGAAATAGCTCAGTTTATGTTAAGTATAGTAAGTCCCTAATTACAGTGGCCAGTTGTGATTAGCCACTTACTTTACTCTTCGCACCCTGAGCATTACCTGTCCTGACTACATTAGTATCTAAGTCTAACGGTACACATAAACACATATCATGCGCACGTAATCATGATTAACTTTAAGAAAATACCTGATGGCACGCAGCTACTCAGATGGCATTCTTCCCTTTTTCTGTCCCATTTTTAGTTTAAGTTTAGGTTTAATTTGAAAATTTACCCATTTCACTTAAACTTTGGCTCTGATACCAACTTGTAAGGCCCCGATCCCGGGCACCTCACAGTTGGTCATTCATTGCACTTAACGTATATAATTTACTATAAATTAATTAAACCATGCAGCGGAAACTCTGAGATAAACTTTCATTTTACTATAAACACTTTTGCCATTTAATACAACGTTCGTCAATTACAAAACATCTGATGTTGCATTACATCACAAAAGTATTATACAAAAGATTTCATCATTTCTAATTACATCTTTACAATACCTAACTTGTGCTATGATTGTTGCTGAAGCATATGAAACCAAGGATTTCTTAAGTAATCCCGTTTATGTGAATCCTCAACAATCATAGGGTCAAATACAGTGACCTCTAGTATGAAAACATAAAAATATTTTCATCATAAAGGAGACTTCTTAAATAATCCTGTTTATCAGGATTCTCAAGAAGTCTCGCACTTGCAAGCAACATAATGTGTTGCGTGCATTATGGGCCCACAAAACATGACGTTATAGCATTATCAAAAGGAGAATGCCATCCCAAAAGAGCTGAGTAGCTGCCTCGTGCCATCCTCAGCAACCCTACCTGCCAACTGGAAACACATAAAAGTCAGCGTTGCTGAGTGAGTTCTAGTTTTATATGTGGTAAAACACTTTCTATATGTAGTATATAAGAATACTCTTTTCTGTAAAATACTATACTGTACTGTATATGCGAGCACGCATCAACTGTATGAACAAATAACGTTCGTTCTTTATACTATATACCTTGTCTATAAACTTTTTCTTTATGTTTCACTTTCTATATGGACCAGTGAGCGATACCCCAACTATATGCGCGATAGGAAACGGATGACGGGCCATCTATATCCCCCGAAGGGTCAACTGTATTCCCCCGAAAGGGCTATGTGTATCCCCCGAAGGGTCAACTGTATTCCCCCGAAAGGGCATATGTATCCCCCGAAGGGTCAACTGTATTCCCCCGAAAGGGCTATGTGTATCCCCCGAAGGGTCAACTGTATTCCCCCGAAAGGGCTATGTGTATCCCCTGAAGGGTCAACTGTATTCCCCCGAAAGGGCTATGTGTACTGTGTACAAGGCCGACCCGATCATCCGGGGCACGCCACAAACGTCCTGCCAATCTCAATTGATTGACCCTGTGTGCGTCAATGGGTAGCAAGCCCGCAACACAGTTGAGCTAACGACACATAGTCGTGTAACTCCTATAAGCTTGCAAGACTTGTTAACTTTTATTAATGTTCTTTCACTTTCTTTATTACTCTTTCACTGTACTGTACATAATACTTTCATTTCATCTATTAGTGATAACATGTAAAACTGTGGAAAGATAAACATGCATCAAATCGAGGAACATCGGTATTTACAAATCATCAGTCATTACTATCATATAAGGCTACATCATACTTAGCCTACATACATCATACATACTCTTCTCTCCACGTTCACATCAGCCCTATTTGGGCGATTGAACACACTCTAGTCGCATGGCCTCCATGCGACTGGGTCATGCGAATGGGCATCTATGCGACTGAACCCTCAGTCGTGCGTCTATACTACTATGCGAATTGATCTATGCGACTGAACCCTTAGTCGCGCTTCTGTACTACTATGCGAATGGATCTATGCGACTGAACCCTCAGTCGCAGGGCCTGTCATGCGACTGAGCCCCAATCGTACGACTGAGCCTCAATCGTACGATTGAACATCAGCCGTTCCTCAGTCGTGCGACTGGCCCTTCAGTCACATAACCCTAACTGGGCAGCGACTGAAGTTCATCACGAACAGCAGCCACGACATTCGGCTGTAAAACTCTCCTAAACTCAATTCAAGCCCAGATTAACCCTCCCAAACCTTAGGGAATCATACTAGGACATCATACAAACATGTGTAAGTCCTAAATCATACTTTAAACACATTATCCAAGATTTCACCCAAATGGGTCAAAAATACACTTTTATAAAACTAGGGTTTAGATGTGATCCAGCCCCAAAATCGTTTGAAAACATGTAAATGAGGGGTCCTAGAACTCATATTATCACGGAGAATATGAAGAGCTTCGATTTGAATAGCCTCTCGACAAATCTCGAGCCCGAATCACCCCGTTCTCTCTTTTCTTTCTCTGCTCTGTCGCTCTCTGCTCTTTCCCCGACTGAAGCGTGTGAGTGTTGGGGGAAGAAGAGAGAGCTGCTCCTTTTTTATAGGTATAGCTCAGTCGCCCGAAGTCCAGCGGCGACTGGACCTTCAGTCGCATGAACACCATGCGACTGGACCTCCAGTCGCATGAGTTCCACGCGGTTGAACCTTCAGTAGTGCGATTGAACTCCAGTCGTACGGTTGAGTTTCAATCGTCTGAGCATTATGCGATTGACCCCCAGTCGCATGAATTCCATGCGACTGAGACTCAGTCGCATATCACTTCAAAAGTCAAACTTCCGGGTGTTACATCAATTAAGGTCATATAATGGTTAGTTAGCGATGGTAATGGTCAATTCCGGTCATATATGTTGATTTAGGGTTATTTATGCTCAAATATGACCAATTATAGTCATTGATGGTTGATTAAGGTTGCTCATGCTCAAGTAAGATAAATTATAGTCACTGAAAAGTTTAATTGCATTCATTTATAGTCATTGATGGTTAATTAGGGTTATTGATGCTTTAAAAAGGTTAGATACAATAATCCTTGGAGCCTAATTAGGGTCAATTGTGGTCATCTAGTTAATTAGAGGTTGTTGATGATTTGATTATAGCCATTCATGATCATTGATAAAGTCGGAGTAGGAGGATAAATAATTGAACATGTTGATTCAAAGAGAATGCCAGGAATAATTCCTTTAATTATCATTGATTCACGAAGAATGCCGATAATCAAGATTTCACTCTAACACACACTGTGATAGAGAGAATTTTTTTTCATAAACTTCAATGATTATTCCACCAATCTCTTATATGCATATAAAGAAACAAAATAAAATTCGAATGGGCCAAAAAACATAGACGGGCCAAAAACTGGGCCAAATGTAAAGTCCAACAAAATGTAAAAATAAGACAAAAATGTAAATAACTCATAAAATAAGCCGTTTTTGGGTCGAAACGATGACCCAAAACCGGAGACTTCTAGCCCAAATTATGACCATTTCAGTTAATCCCATTTAGTTGATTTAACTACATACAATTTATTTCTTGCTTTATAAATTATATAATTTCTATACTTCAAAATTTCATATACTTTCGTACGTATGTTTATCCTTTCACTTTAGGTTTTGTTATATATGTTATCTTTCAATAATGGTTTATAAAATAACTTTTTAATGAAAATAACATTTTTCTTTTTAAGTTCACCCATTCTAACACTAGATTTTTATGATACATTGATACCCGAAATAAAAATAAAAATGATAATAAATTTAAAAAATAAGAAAATAATAAGAAATTGAAAGTACAATATAATCAATAAACTAAAGGCCCAATGCCCACCAGCAGCTTCGTGAACCTGATCTTCATCTTCTAGGTTGAAGATATGGTTTTTAAAAACCCTGATCTTCATCTTCTAGGTTGAAGATATGGTTTTTAAAAACTAACTCACCCTTTCAACAAAATACCGAGATAAATGGCGACTCTAAAGAGTCGTTTCTCCACGATGCAACCGTCGTTTAATACATCTCAAATCCTCTATTTACCCTCACCAAAACCCCCAATCACACGACCCTCTGTTCGACCGATTACCGGCGAAGAATCACCAAATTTGGTCATTATGAGATCGATTGAAGCCATCAAGCATTACCACGAAAATCTTGTGTTGTTCGAGAGCTCCGATTCGCTTCTTATTACATCTCTAAATTGCTTTGAAGTCTCGTGTTGAGGTAACCCTTCTAATCAAAAATTTTGTTTATTTTACTTTGATTTTGTTCTGACCATTCAACCTACCGAAGCCAAAGTTATAAGGATCATTTGTGTGAACTGATTGCTTTGAAGCTTAGATTTGAAATGATTAAACTGATGGATCGTATAAGTGCTTGATGTGAACTGATTCTATACTCAACAGTACATGAAAGTAAAGCAAATTAGGATCATTTGCTATGGCTATCGGTTTATTAAATGTTGTGGTAATCATGCTAATTGTTTTATTGAACCTACCGAAGCCAAAGTTATAAAGAGGTGCTGTTAATTAAGAACAAATTGAAGCTAAGTATTAAACTGATATGTGGTAGCCTGGGCTGTTGCGTGACTTTTGTCAACTTTTGTAAAGGCTAGTATTTTTGTGGATATACCAAACTATATTTTTTGCCATAGAGTTTGTTAGCTGCTTTGATCATTTAGCTAGAAAAGGCCAAATAAAAGATTTAAGGTGCCAAACAAAATCTGTTTGGGTTGAAGTAAATAAGCATATTTGACATTCCTTTTTAGTTGAAGTAATAAGCATAGTTGAATTAAACACTGATACTTTGTAGTAAACTAGTTTTAGTAACCACTAATACTTTTTGAATCATAGATTTCTAAAAACCTTTCTTGTATACTACATTTGAAGCACCATTGGTATGTTTGTTATTAATATTTAAATAACATTTTAATTAGTCTCTACTATTAACTCTTGATAATATGATATAAGTTGACCGTGTAATCAATTAGTAGCTCCAAATTAACATTCCAGCAACTAAATAATGTTTCTTTAATTTTGGAGCATACACATTGGGAACAAACATTGTTTAGATAGTGTTGCTCAGAATGTTCAGTGGCCTCAGTTGATCCATACACCAACACCTAATAATAAATATTTACAAATAATAATCTGTCATGTAAAGTTTAAAAGAAAGTTCCTGTCATCAAAATCATCAAATTATATCATAATAGAACAGCATATTAAAGACCATAAATTTTAAATTAGTATGCCTATTATCGTTCTTTAGAACTTAAACAAAATCATGTGAACATATAATGTTTAAGAAGTCATACACGTTTTCAAGTGTAGGCTGGTGAGCCTACATAGTGATGAAAAGTCTGAACAGTGCTCATGAGTCCCAACAGTACTCATGAGTCCCAACAGTGCTCATGCGCCCAAATAGTACTCATGTGCCCAGATTTTTTATACTTAGAAATTTTTACAGGATTTTTTTTCTGGAAATCTGGGTTTTTGGGTTTGACCGAGGTTGACCAAGGGCTATTTAGTGATGATGTTTTATGCATGCAATGATGATTAATGATTGACTCTTTTTATTATTACTGATATTATTATCAGTAGTTTATTATTATTAGCAATATTATTAATATTATTTTAATATTGTTAAGTAAGAAATGGCATGATGAAGGATGATTAAAATTTAACGAAGAGTATAATCATTAATAAGTAAAATATCAATGATGAAGAAAATGGAACGTAAATGAATAAATAAAGGCTTGCAAGCAAATGTATGGAGGTGCACACCCCTGGCAGGTGTTAGCTCAACTGTGATGCGGGTTAGCTACCCCGAAGGATGCACACAGGGTTAATCTTTGAGATTGAAAATGAGGTAAGCAACTTCTTGTTGCAACAGACTCGGTTAGCAGGCAATCCGTGAGATTGCCACTGAGATGAGCAACCATGTGTTGCAACAGACTTGGCTAACATACGATCGTGAGAGATCAATATGCAGGTGAGCAACTTTGTGTTGCAACAGACTCGGTTAGCAGGCAATCTTGAGATTGCCACTGAGGTGAGCAACTATGTGTTGCAACAGACTTGGCTAACATACGATCGTGAAAGATCGATATTGAGGTGAGCGGCTTTGTTGTCGCAACAGACTCGTAAGAAAGAATGTAAAGACCGAAAGAGTAATGGAAAGAGTATGAATTGAATGAATGATAAGGATAATAATAATAATCATTATCTGTAAGTATGAAGAATGTATGCTCACGAATGAAATATCATAATAAAGCATAGAATGGGATCCTCATCATTCGACCTCAGTAATCGTGGCTGTGTGCCATAAAGAGGGTAAAGCCTGACGGGATCTAGATGATAAATGAATGATAATGAATTATGATGAATGAACGAAAGATAACGAATGAAATGAAAGATAATAAAAATATTATCTACGTGTACGTATAATGTGTGGGCATGTACAAAAGTAAAATAAAGTATTTTAATTACAAAACTAAACTCACTCAGCATCGCTGACTTTTATGTATTTTCCAGTTGGCAGGTAAACAATGCTGAGGATGGCACACTGAGATGGCTACTCGGCGGGACAAGACTGACATTTATTCATGTTTTGACGATACTGTTGTTTTGTAATTCATTCAACTAATCTTTTTGTAACTCATGAACTACAATGTATTGCTTAACAACAGTGTTACCAATGAAATGAATGGTTTTTGCTAAACAAATTCCGCTGCTTAAATTTATAATATGCAATGTCTTATGTAATTATTACTGTGAATGACTAACTGTGAGGTCTCCGGAAACCAGGCCTTACAGTTAATTACTGTGAATTACAGTAATTAATGGTCAATTAAGGTCATATAATTGTTAGTTAGCGATGGTAATGGTCAATTACGGTCATATATGGTGATTTAGGGTTATTTATGCTCAGATATGACCAATTATAGTCATTGATGGTTGATTAAGGTTGTTCATGCTCAAGTAAGATAAATTATAGTCACTGAAAAGTTTAATTGCATTCAATTATAGTCATTGATGGTTAATTAGGGTTATTGATGCTTTAAAAAGGTTAGATACAATAATCCTTGGAGCTTAATTAGGGTCAATTGTGGTCATCTAGTTAATTAGAGGTTGTTGATGATTTGATTATAGCCATTCATGATCATTGATAAAGTCGGAGTAGGAGGATAAATAATTGAACATGTTGATTCAAAGAGAATGCCAGGAATAATTCCTTTAATTATCATTGATTCACGAAGAATGCCGATAATCAAGATTTCACACTAACACACACTGTGATAGAGAGAATTTTTTTTCATAAACTTCAATGATTATTCCACCAATCTCTTATATGCATATAAAGAAACAAAATAAAATTTGAATGGGCCACAAAACATAGACGGGCCAAAAACTGGGCCAAATGTAAAGTCCAACAAAATGTAAAAATAAGACAAAAATGTAAATAACTCATAAAATAAGCCGTTTTTGGGTCAAAACGATGACCCAAACCGGAGACTTCTAGCCCAAGTTATGACCATTTCAGTTAAGCCCATTTAGTTGATTTAACTACATACAATTTATTTCTTGCTTTATAAATTATATAATTTCTATACTTCAAAATTTCATATACTTTCGTACGTATCTTTATCCTTTCACTTTAGGTTTTGTTATATATGTTATCTTTCAATAATGGTTTATAAAATAACTTTTTAATGAAAATAACATTTTTATTTTTAAGTTCACCCATTCTAACACTAGATTTTTATGATACACTGATACCCGAAATAAAAATAAAAATGATAATAAATTTAAAAAATAAGAAAATAATAAGAAATTGAAAGTACAATATAATCAATAAACTAAAGGCCCAATGCCCACCAGCAGCTTCGTGAACCTGATCTTCATCTTCTAAGTTGAAGATATGGTTTTTAAAAACTAACTCACCCTTTCAACAAAATACCGAGATAAATGGCGACTCTAAAGAGTCGTTTCTCCACGATGCAACCGTCGTTTAATACATCTCAAATCCTCTATTTACCTTCACCAAAACCCCCAATCACACGACCCTCTGTTCGACCGATTACCGGTGAAGAATCACCAAATTTGGTCATTATGAGACCGATTGAAGCCATCAAGCAGTACCACGACAATCTTGTGTTGTTCGAGAGCTCCGATTCGCTTCTTATTACATCTCTAAATTGCTTTGAAGTCTCGTGTTGAGGTAACCCTTCTAATCAAAAATTTTGTTTATTTTACTTTGATTTTGTTCTGACCATTCAACCTACCGAAGCCAAAGTTATAAGGATCATTTGTGTGAACTGATTGCTTTGAAGCTTAGATTTGAAATGATTAAACTGATGGATCGTATAAGTGTTTGATTTGTGTGAACTGATTCTATACTCAACAGTCCATGAAAGTAAAGCAAATTAGGATCATTTGCTATAGCTATCGGTTTATTAAATGTTGTGGTAATCATGCTAATTGTTTTATGGAACCTACCGAAGCCAAAGTTATAAAGAGGTGCTGTTAATTGAGAACAAATTGAAGCTAAGTATTAAACTGATATGTGGCAGCCCGGGCTGTTGCGTGACTTTTGTTAACTTTTGTAAAGGCTAGTATTTTTGTGTATATGCCAAACAATATTTTTTGCCATAGAGTTTGTTAGCTGCTTTGATCATTTAGCTAGAAAAGGCCAAATAAAAGATTTAAGGTGCCAAAGAAATCTGTTTGACATTGAAGTAAATAAGCATATTTGACATTCCTTTTTAGTTGAAGTAATAAGCATAGTTGAATTAAACCACTGATACTTTGTAGTAAACTAGTTTTAGTAACCACTAATACTTTTTGAATCATAGATTTCTAAAAACCTTTCTTGTATACTACATTTGAAGCACCATTGGTATGTTTGTTATTAATATTTAAATAACATTTTTAATTAGTCTCTACTCTTAACTCTTGATAATATGATATAAGTTGACCGTGTAATCAATTAGTAGCTCCAAATTAACATTCCAGCAACTAAATAATGTTTCTTTAATTTTGGAGCATACACATTGGGAACAAACATTGTTTAGATAGTGTTGCTCAGAATGTTCAGTGGCCTCAGTTGATCCATACACCAACACCTAATAATAAATATTTACAAATAATAATCTGTCATGTAAAGTTTAAAAGAAAGTTCCTGTCATCAAAATCATCAAATTATATCATAATAGAACAGCATATTAAAGACCTTAAATTTTAAATTAGTATGCCTATTATCATTCTTTAGAACTTAAACAAAATCATGTGAACATGTAATGTTTAAAAAGATGTTATCTTGCATTTTAAATACTTATGAGAGTTGAGAAACAAAGAATATTTTTTATTATACTCCAAATGATTGCCAAAAATAGCTTGAGATTTTTTGATGATAGCCTGCCTTCATTAGAGTTTTTACCTCGTTAGGTACATAATATGGGTCATCAGTGGGTGAGGAATCAGAATCGGGTTTCAACCGAGTATGTAGACGGGGTAAAGGAGTTTCTAAATGTTACCCGACAAACTTTAAACTCTAACGGGTTAACTTTATGCCCTTGTGCTAATTGTCTGAATTCGAGACTACAAAATATAGGTGTCATTACTGCCCATTTGATTAATGTAGGAATTGATAAGTCATATACACAATGGGTGTACCATGGTGAGGATGACATCCATGAAGAAGATGTCGAGCCTGATGATTTTGTTAATGAAGAATCTACTGGCTTAAGAGAAGGATTAGAGGATGCGATTGGTCATCCATTGTTTAATATTGGCCCTACAAATAACCTAATTAGAAATCAACAACCGGTTATTGAAAATACTCATTATGAGAAGCTGCATGAAGCATTAAATAATCCTTTGTATGAAGGATGCAAGAATTCTTCTACCTTGACGTTTATTGTGAAGTTGATGAATTTGAAAGTGATGAACAAATGGACTGATAATTCTTTTGATATGTTGCTCAAGTTGCTACGCGAGGTACTTCCCGATGGTAATAATTGTCCGCAGAGCTATTACGATGTTAGAATGTTGCTTTGTGAAGCTGGTTTAGGTTATGAGCTTATTGATGTTTGTCAATATGATTGCGCTATTTTTTATGGGGACAATAAAGATGCCATAACATGTGGGCTGTTTTGGACTATTCTAAGCATGATTATAAATAAAATGAATTGTGTGTAGATAAACAATGCGTTTGTCCACTGCATTGTTTTAAGAATTGTATTATATTATGTATATTTAATACTATGAATAACCAACTGTGAGGTGCCCGGAATAGGGCCTTACATACATATTATTTAAATTGACTTTCATAACATTCCTTATGGTGTTCATTATCTTTATTTTTTAATTATCTTTCCTCTTTCATAAAATAGGTTTGCACAAAGTAAGAGGCTAAAACATATGGTTGACAACAAATGCCAACCCCTACCAGTAGACCTTTATCATGGTAGATAACCTCTAATAGTTGACCCACACTACGAGGCATATAGTGTGACAACCGACAAATTTCAGGTCAATACCCGGCCCGACTTAGTCATAATTATGCATATTTTACATGAATTTTAGTTGAGTTCTATCTATTTAAGGTCATTTAATGTATTGCAAAATTTCATGCATTGCAAAATTTCATTCATAACATTTCATGCTTTGGTGATTCGGTGTAATTACCATTTTTACACGTGGTACAACCAACACACACAAATGTTTATGATAATTAATATGTACATACTATTAAATACTTTAAAGCGTTTCAAAGCATTTTAGGTTCCAAATTAAATACATTGAAAAAACTTAAATTTATAAATAAACATAATCGCGTAAATTGATATTTTGCCTGAAATGAATCCTTCTAACGCAACTACTAAATACATGATGCATCATTAACATACCATCAATATAAAAAGATGTGATATTATACAAGTTCTTATATAATTTTAATGTA
Source organism: Flaveria linearis (assembly GCA_024085815.1). NCBI lineage: Eukaryota > Viridiplantae > Streptophyta > Magnoliopsida > Asterales > Asteraceae > Flaveria > Flaveria linearis. The sequence continues at coordinate 54,555,604 of CM044009.1, forward strand.
TTTTAAAAGGTAAAATATAAAAATATGTAAAAATACAAATAGTGCAACAAATACAACCCAAATACCCAATATTACATAAAAACTAAAAACCAAACCCCCATTTTCCCCCTTGTAGCCGTCCCTAAGCCTTCCCCACCTCCCTTCTTTCTCTTTCACCAACTTTCCAAGCAAAAGACTACTTTGACCTTGTTAAATGCAAGGATTTCTTGTTTCGTGAATAACCTCCCATCATGATTAAAGATACATGACTCCATACCACTTTTGGAAGCATTCTTTTTTTTCCTTTTTCCTTGTTGAACGAAACCCACTCAAAACCCAATAAAATATTCGAAACTTTACCAAGGAAATAGTTATATAATACAAGTAAACCCTTTACACTTCACCTACACTTCAACATCACCCTCTTTCAGTTCTTCACCTTCAAAATTCATCCCATACACACACACACCACCATTCCACCATCTTTAAAACTTGTATTCTACAAATTTTGGGTGATTCAAGTGCCATTGTTGAAGACCAAGTGATTTTTGAAGCTTCCAAGCATCATGCATCAACCCTTCCATCTTTTCTTGCTTGTTTTTAGTGAGAACACTCTCTTTTTGTCTGTATATCTTTTATTTAATTATATTATTCATCTACAGTTTATATGTAATAACATTCATCCACTAAAGTCTTTCATGTTAAAAATGGTGTTTTTACCAACAAGAAGTTCCAAGAATAATATTTCATACAAGACATTTTAACATGAACTGAATAATGATTCTTGTTCTTTAAAAGTAAATATTCATAGCTCCATTTTTGACCAAGTTACTAGTTCGTAATTTGATAAAAAGTCATATAGATTTATTAAAAACTCAAGAAAAGCTACAAAAGGGTTATATTATGGTTAGGGGACTTTAAACCCTTACAAGTATTATTATGAACACTTATATATATTCTTCAAGTCATACTTAGTTAGTGAGTGGTAATATGTTATTACAAAAGTTGGGTTATAGGTAGATGATATTTTAATCAAATTTACAAGTACTATTAAATATATACAAACGTGAAACTTTAAAAGGAAAAATATAAACTTCATGACTAAACATTATGTTAGTTTAAAAAGGGATGTTATAGTGATTTGTAGATGACTTTTGATAAAGGTGGAACATGATTAAATTATTTTTGCATAAGACTTAAAATATAAATTATGGACCTTATAATACTAGTTACTAGGTCACTTAAAAAGATGAGTCAAGACAAATTAGTAAATTGACTAAAATAACTAAGTATTTTATTAAAGGGATTTTAATTTCTAATATAACAAAAATTTCTTAATAAGTGAAACCCTAATTTAATATGTGCTAAGGTTCATAAGAACTAGGAAAAATAAAGGAATAACTCTATGAAAAAATAATTAAATAATTATTTTACCAGTAAATATATATGCATTTATACTTGGAATATAAAATACAGAAGTTAGTGATTTTTCGTAGATGTTAATATTTCAAATTGTATTCCAATTACTATAATACAAAGATTATTTTACCTAAGAAAATAAGATTATTTTAAAACCCTAATTTCTATAATTTCATATGTAAATTACACGACAAATTACTAAACACTCGAGTCACGTCTCGGGTTGAGTCAAAATGATATTTAATTATCCAATTAATATGTCAACTACAAGATACAAAGGTTTTGTACACTTTCTAGCGAAGTTTAATTTATTAATATTTTCTAAGCAATATATATTTCACAAATATCTATTTTGTGTCACCAACGGGTCGTCGAGTCAAACGTCTTGTTACCAAGTATGTGGATGAAATAGTTACATGCTCATATTGCACGCAGGAGCAATTACTTAGATATAAGTTGTCTTGTTTTTTCTAGGGTGAACTTAGTTTGAATTTTCCCAAGCACTTGCGATATTTACAGATTTCACGCCCGACTCACTCCACAGGCGAGTTTCACGACCCTATTTTTACTTATTTTCCTTTTAGGGGAGATTACATGCAAAAAACTAATTTTCTTGGACACATTTACTTGTCAATGATTTCACATATTATATAAGTTGTTTACTTACCGTATGAAGTCCTCTGTTATCGGACTGTTAGTTTATTTCCTAAAGGGAGGTAATCATGGATAGTACTATTGGGTTTGACTACCCTCACCCGGGCTATTTACCCTAACCTTGACTGGAAGTCTAAAGGGTGCATTATTAATCTGTTCACCCCTGTGTTTATGGTAGGCACGGGTAGGGGCAATCTATTACAATTAAAGTCTGGCTTCAGTTGCGACGCTTATATAATTTTTAGCATTGTGTGTACAACAATCAAATCATAGAAAGTCTTGTGGTCCTTTACACTAATTATTATTACTTAAAACCTATGTATTCACCAACATTATGTTGACATATTTTTCATGCATGTTTTCTCAGGTAATTGATAGATGCACCAAGTTAAGCTAGCATGGATCATCTTATGTTTAGGGCCATTCATGCTATTTGGGACATTTATTTTGTAATTTTTATGTTTTGAAAACAATTTACCTTATTACTATTGTTTCCATAATTCAACTCTGAAACAATTATGTATCTTAATCATATTTGAGACGTATGTTTCATAAAACTATGAAGTGGTCGACCAACGACTATGAAACCATGACGTTCACACCCCGCGGGAAACCGCTGTGGTTTGGGGTGTGACAGATTGGTATCAGAGCCATTGGTTATAGGGAATTAGGTTGTATTTAGTACTCCTAGACTATAATCATAGCTCGTTGCATTGCCTTAATACATAATTCATTAACCGTACTTATATTAATTGTACTTGTGTGTTGCCTTGTCATAGAGATGTCGTCTGCATTGATGTCGGTCTACGTTTTTGACTCAGATGAATAGTACGAGCTGACGTCTCCGACCTCATCCATAGGATCTGCATCTGCCATCCTGACCCTTACACCCGACGTCGTGCACCAGCCTACTGACCGCACTGAGGCCAAGTACCCTGCACCTTCTCCTATTGCTATCCCCACTCCCAATCCAAACCTCAATAATGACACCATTGAGGCCATACCGATGACCCGATATTCTGGCTTACCTCCCCTTCCCCCACGAACGTATTAGTGGATACCTACACCCTAGTTTCATGCCAGCCTCCCAGAGGAGCTCATTTTAGGAGTCACACGCATCATTTGACCGATGATGTCGATGGCCATTCCGGTGACCGAGTCATACATTTTTATCGAGCCACCACTTCAGCCTAGCCATATGGCCACTGATGCCCATCCAGCTGACCCAGCCCCCCGAGCTAGTTGACACCCTTCCCCCAGAACCAGCTGATACCGAGGTAGTCGACCTTGATTCAGAGACTACTTGTTCTGTCTCGTAGACGGCCGACACCGACCCAATGGATTTCAATCCGGAGCCTACTGAGGACATTCCTCGATCTATTGACTCGATTTCACAGCTAGTTGACCCGACCCCCAGCTTACTGATTCAGCCTCACATCCTACTGACCCTACTTCCTAGATTCCTGACACCGACCTTCGTGATCTCGCTCCTGAGCCTGTTAAACCCACCCCTATAGCCGCTATTCCCAAGACAGTGGCTACAGATACCCACCGTGACATCGATCTGACATTACCATAACCATCATACCGCAGATATCGGACCCATCCTAGAGGTGCACTTTGTGCACACATACCTAGAAAGCGGGTTCGTATCCCGATCCACCCTATTACACCTACTCGTGACCATACCCCTTAGCTTGTGCCAAAAAGGTGAAGGATCAATATCCGTCAGTAGGAATGGATGCCTAGCCGATTGGATGAGTGGAGGGACATAGAGGGTGTTCCCTCTACCTTTGAGGTGGGTGAGTCATCACATGCCCCGCGTCCAATGCCACTCACTTGAGAGCCTGTGGAGCTTACCGCACCCCTATTAGTGGTACTCTCTGCAAGGCATGATTAGAAGATACACAAAATACGTGCCGAACTTACTAGGGTACAGGGGACCATCGATGTGGAAGACATAGAGTGTCGACTATTATCTATCGAGGAGGACAGATACCTCGATGACCTGGCATTACATACGATGCATGACAGGACTACTGGCATGTAGCGTGAGATGGCGGCGCTAACACAGAGGATGGATGCTACAAAGCAGAGGGCGATGATGGCCGAGTAGTGCGTAACGGTGGTAGAGGAGAGGGTGGTTGCACTGGAGGGATGCGTGGAGGTGTCCACTGCACTGGCAGCTGTATGTGTACTGATAGCCATGGCAGTAGTGCAGACGGTCGTATTTACTCGTTCATTTCATTGATTGCGTATCATGAGCGGGCTGTGCTCGCGTAGCATTTGGATATTAACTTGGTTGTAGGAGCATGTACTCTTAAAAATACTTTGTATTTTGTATAATTTATTTCAAGTTATGTTATCTTTTATATTACATGATTGCTTGGTTGTTATGATTGTTTACTGTTGGTGCACACGTGTTTGACATCATTACATATTGTCTTATCTTACTTATCTTTATGATTTGGAAGTAGATTTGATTGCCTCAGAAGTAGATAGTAAACCTTCTTCGGAAGGGATTTCCTTGGTTTCAAAAGGGATTTCCTTTGCCTCGGTTCTTTGGCTTCGGAAGAGATTTCCTTAGCCTCAGAAGTAACTTGACTTTCTGGCCCTGCTAAGTCAGGTGCTAGGCCATCGGTTTGTGCTTCCCCTTCAAAGTTAATCTCAGGTTCCACACTCCCCTTAGGTTGACCAACACCCTTCCCAGAGGTAGAAGGTCCAGTTAACCTTTGGAGCTCTTCAGCTCCAAAGTAAGTAAGAGTATAAGGAGGGAGGTAATGTTTAGATGGGGACTTTATCAGAAACTGGTCTAGGAGATTGATGGAAGTCCTGTGTTCCATCTGAATAGAAGAAATTGGCTCAGGAAAGGTATGTGCAGGGGAAGCTAGGATAGAGAAGGTGACTCCAAGATGAGGGGTTGTGGCAATGGTAGGCTTAATGGAGGTTGATTCCTACTCTAAAGAGTGAGCAGCCACCTCCCTCTGAGGTGGTACCTTGTCCAAAAAATGAGCAGATACTCCCTCAGCAGATGTTTGATCCTGCAAATTCTCCCCCTTTTTGGTAGCATCATCCTGAGAGTCGGATGAGCTAGGGTAAGAACTTGCAGAGACCTCGATCTGTACATGCCTAACAGATCTCTCTATCTGTTTCTCAGCTTGTTGGGCCTTGAGAGTGTTAATCTCAAGTTGCTGAGTGGCAGATCTACTTTCTAAAATCCTAACTTGAGATTCCAGGTTTGCGATTTTAGAGAGTAGATATTTGATGGTTAGTTGCATACTACCCTCATCCTCATTGGAGGAATCATAGGTAGATGAGATAACATACCTAGTATGCTCATCCTCACCACCTGATGTGGTTTCTTGGCACACAGGGTTCCTTTACTGATCCATGTCTCCTTCAGAAACATGAATTTGCAAAGTTGTCCCGGATAGAGTCTGATTGATGTTACCACTGTCCTGAGGGACTAATGAAGCACCCTCAGTAGTGGACTCTATCCGTAGAGTCCCCTCCACATCTGTGGGACTCACCTCAGTACTTTGTTTCTGATGTAGGCTGAATATCGGTGGCTGTAGAGAGCTCTGTTGATCAAAAGAGTGGTGATAAGGATCAACTTCACTGCTCTATTGTAGCATGATATTCTTATCAGGACGAGTTAAAAGGTCAAGGAAAGATTCAGCAAATATATCTAATGACCCAGGACCTTGGTCAATACCTAAGGATTCCCTGTACCAGCAATGGATTCCAAGATGTGGGTGTCCCTTTTTGGCTACTCAGGAGAGTGTTGTGACTCAACCTGAGGGCTAAGGCTTGGTTAGTGGGCTCTTCTGCTTGAGACTGAGGAGTCTCAACCATAACATTGAGGTCTATGTTGGAGGAAGTTAAGACCTCAGACTGAGTGGGAGCCCATGTTTCCACTCTAGTCCTTTTGGGTTGAAGAGAGGGGACTTGATCAATCAGAGTAGATTGATCAAGGGTTCGTTTTGGGCGTCTATGATAAGTGAGCTGTATGGGACGACGGACAATGGGTGAGTTTGGTGGGGGCTCATCACCTGCTGGGTTGGCAGGGATGTCAACATGAGCCATTGGCTTAAGCATACTTATGGGGCAGATCAGTGAACCTGCCAGTGAAATTTGGTGAAACCTTCTGCAAAATCTTGAAAACATCAGGCTTCATGTGAGGAACCGACAGTGGTTGACCAAGATGTAATCGGTCCTGATCCAACTCACAGTTTATGAAGTGTTGGATGAACCGGGGATACATGTAGAAAGAATCCCTAGTTAGATTGCTGATTAGGTTCATCAGCATAAACTTGGAGTAGTTGAACCTTCAGTTCCTTACCATTCCAATGACCAGGCAACCGAGATCATATGGGATTTGATCCCACCCCCAGACTTGTTTGATAGGTAATGGAGGACTATATGCAGAAGGAACTTCCACTTGAATAAGAGGTTGTACTTATATACAGTCGACCTCTACACATTTCTGCCATAGCCAATTTGAATGTAGGTTTCTTCCAAGTCTGATTTGGGGAAATCCATAGGGGCACCTGCATTATGGAGCTCCAGATGCTCTCGAATGGTGGTTTCAGAGATGATCAGCTCCTTGCCGCCTATCATCGACCGAATAACCCGCTGATCATTCAGAAGTTCACTCCGTCCATTGGCCTAGAATTCAGCCATATGGTTGAACTAAACGGTTAGGTTCACGGTGAGGGTGGTGAAGTATGTTGACAGGGTTAGGAAATGGATGATTGAGGCATAGTCGGCATCCTTGGTGGAATCAAGAAGCGTGCCCTGATTACGTTGGGATTAAGGGCCATTGTTTCAGAAATTTGGTTGAGTGGAGGAGTAGATGAAGAAGATGATGTATAATGGGAATTTTTGGAGGTTTCTCTGGAAGGTGGGTATTTTGTAACGGTAAGAAAAGTGGGATAGTCGGAGGTTGTGTATAAATGGAGTAAGAAAAAAAATCTTATCTGATAGGGTGAAAAGATATGAAAAGACATTATAGGTTTGCCATAAGATTTAGGCGGCAAGATAAATCCATTTAAATAATCCAACATCATTTCTTTTTGCTGACAAAATTTCACTTTTTATAGAGTGGGACCCGAAAATATTCCCGTTACAGTAAATTCTCTTCTGAGGGTTAAATTGCTTCCGAGGAAAAACACTTGTGAATTCCTTAAAGTGTTTCTTTCGAAGCAAAACTTTCCTTCCGAAGGAAAATGATGTCCTAGGACATATTTACTTCTGAGCGTTAGATTGCTTCCGAGAACATAAGTTAAAAGGCTTCAGAAGAAAATTTTGATCCTTGATCAAAAGTCTTCCGAAGTCAAAAACTTATACGGAAAAGGAAACACTTAGAGGGATTTATCTACGGAAGACTAAGATAAACTCTTCCGCAGCTAAATTTCTCTTCGGAAGAATTTATACTTAGAAAATTTTGTGAAGAATACTTCTGTGACAGAGCTTAAATTGTAATCAATAGATAAAAAGGTCATGGCATATTTTTAAAAAGGTTTTCAAAAAATATTCAATCAAGGTTGATCATCCTAATATCTGTAATTAAATATTTAAATCTTTGTTCATCAAATGCCTTGTGAACAGGTCAGCATATTGTTCATTTGTATCAACCTTAACAAGTTTTATGAGGCTCTTCTCATGAATATCTTGAATGAAATGATACCTGATGTCAATATGCTTGGTCTTTGAGTGCTTCACTGGATTCTCTATGATTGATATGGCACTCTTGTTATCTATATGGATAGGAGTCTCCATGAAGTTGAGGCCATAGTCTATCATCTGGTTTGAATCCACAGCAGTTGAGCACAGCAGCTAGTAGTCGTAATGTATTCAGCCTCAGCAGTTGATGTAGACACACAGGACTGCTTCTTGCACTGCTATGAAATAATCTTTCCACCAAGAAATTGGCATCCTCCTGATGTTGATTTATTGTTGATGTTGCAGCCTCCATAGTCACTGTCAGTGTAACCATAGACGTTGAAATCCTTATTCTTGGGATACCAGAGTCCTAGTTTGGGAGCTCCTTTGAGGTATCTAAGGATTCTTTTGACAACAACCAGGTGAGACACCTTTGGAGCAGCCTGATATCTTGCACAAATGCAAGTTGCAAACATGATATCAGGCCTACTTGTAGTCAAGTACATTAGAGACCCAATAATTGCCCTTTACTGATGTTGATCAGTATCCTCCCCCTCAGAGCCAGGACATAGATTGTGATTTCTGGCTACAGGTGTCCTGGCTGGCTTACAATTTTTCATCTCAAATCTCTCTAAGATGTCTTTGACATACTTAGATTGACTAATGAAAATCCCTTCATTCAGCTGCTTCACTTGAATTCCAAGAAAGAAGTCCATCTTGCCCATTGAACTCATTTCAAACTTCTTCCTCATAGTGCTCTTAAAGTCTTTACACATTTGGTCATTTGAGGAACCAAATATGATATCATCCATATAGACTTGTATAAGCAGCATGTCCTTACTAGATTTCTTTATGAACAATGTCTTGTCTGTGGTGCCTCTGGTATAGCCATTCTTGAGAAGAAATTGAGACAACGTCTCATACCACAGTCTAGGTGATTGATGTAGGCCATAGAGTGCCTTATCCAATTTGCACACATAGTTAGGGTGTTGTGGATCCTTAAATCCAGGTGGCTAGGACACATAGACTTCCCTATCAATGTCCCCATACAGGAATGCATATTTCACATCAAGTTGGTAGACAGTGAAGTTCTTGGATGCTGCAAAAGCAAGAAAGATCCTAACAGGCTCAAGCTTGCAACAGGTGCAAAAACATCTATATAGTCAATTCCTTCCTCTTGTGTGTATCCTTGAACAACAAGTTTGGCCTTGTTCTTGATGATCAAACCTATGTCATCCTTCTTGTTCCTAAAAACCTATTTGGTACCTATAGGGACTTGGCCTTTTACTAGAGGACATAAGTTCCATACCTTTTGCCTCTTGAATTGAAGCAACTCCTCTTGCATTGCTTCACCCAATTGCTGTCCTTTAAGGCTTCTTCCACTTTCTTGGGCTCAATTTGGGAGAGGAAGCATGAATACAAGCAGACATTCCCTTGGTGGGTTTGACTCCTTGTTTTTACTCCATCTATGACATTCCTAATAATGTTCTCAGCTGGATGGAGGTTATGGATCCAGAGCCTAGGAATTACATCTAGTTGCAGAGATAGATCCAGGTTAGAGATGTTTTACTCAGGATTGTAAACATCACCACCAGGTGCTATCTCACATTCATTCAATGAGGACTGATTCAATGAATGTGTTACAGCATTAGTCATGAGTTGCTGTGAAGCAGGATCAATAGTTTCCTATTCCTCCAAGTCACTGTCTTCATCAGCTTGGTGTTGATTTCTGAAGTTGTCTGTTGGTGAAGATTAGAGCTCATGTGGCTGACAACTTGTTGATGCTCCATTGGTTCTAGAGATGGTGAGACTCTCTGGATTACCAGCTATGGGAGCTTGATCTTCATGTCTTCTTAGAGATCTTGGAAGAGGTCTTGGGAACTCAAACATTTGATCTGCACAAGGATATGTTTGTCCACCTGTTCCAGCTAAAACAGTCTCACAAGAAGGTTAAGAATAGTTAGGAAACAATTCTAAGTTGAAGATATATTCAGGTCTATTCTCCTTAACACAAGGAGTGTGCTCATTAACAACAATATTGGATGACTCTTCAAATTGTTGATTCTTAACGTTGTATACCCTATAAGCTTTGGAGCTTGAAGAGTAACCAACAAAGATATCATCATCCAACTTTTCAGCAAATTTTGCTAAATTGTCCTTTGTGTTAAGTATGGTACACCTGCTACCAAAGGACCTAAGAAAGCCAATGAACGGTGGTCTCTTGTTTCATAGTTCATAAGGGGTTTTACCATAGGGCTTAACTATAAGAACTCTGTTCTTCACATAGCATGCAGTGCTGACTGCCTCAGCCTAGAATGTTAGAGGCAGCTTTGAATCAGCCAACATAGTCCTAGCAGCCTCAATAAGTGTCCTATTTCTCCTCTCAGCAACACCATTCTGTTAAGGAGTTCTAGAAGCACCGTATTGTCTGGTGATCCCCTTAGAATCACAGAATGAGTCAAGAACTTGATTCTTGAATTCAGTCCCTTGGTCACTTCTTAATACTTTTACCTTATGATCTACTTGGTTCTCAATTTTAAGAATAAAATATTTTAGAGTTTCATCAGTTTTATCTTAGTTCTTAAAAAGAAAACCCATGTATATCTAGTGAAATCATCAACAATCACAAGACAGTATGATTTCCTTCCAAAGCTTATTATACTTGTAGGACCAAAGAGATCCATGTGTAACAAGTATAATGGAGTGGTGATAGAATTCACTTCTTTGGATTTATGAGGCACTTTGTGTTGCTTTCCTTTTAGGCAAGCAACACAATTATCCCTACAAATAAATTCTTTCTTTGGCACACATGTACCAAGTCATTCTTGACCAACTTGTTCATGGTCTTGAAGTTGACATGGCATTAACTCTTATGCCATAGAGTGGACTCATCACCATTTGTTTGGAAAGAAAGCATGATACTCACCAAAAGGAGAAGCATTGTTCATGTCTAGCTTATAAATATTCACTCTCCTGGGAGATCTAAGAAGCACTAATTCCTAAGGAATTGTCATCCTAGGTTTGAGAATGATGCACTCATGTTCTGTAAAAAACATCTGGTGCTTTTGATCATAGAAGTGAGAAACACTAAGTTAACTGTGTTCAAGCTGTTTGACAAAGTTAACTTTATCAAATTTTAACTTATCATTGGATACACAACCTCTACCTGATATGTATCCTCCGGCTTCACCTCCAAACTGCACAGGGCCTCCATCAAAATGCTCAAATTGTTGTAGGAGAGCCTTATTTCCAATCATGTGCCTTGAGCATCCATTGTCCACAATCCAAAGATTGCCATTTTTGTCATATGGATGTCCATGCACATAAGGTGAAAGATTTAATTTTTGTTGGAAACCCAAGCTTCATTGGTCTTGGGCTATTCTATTTCAGAAGTAATTGAACTAAATGAATGCATGATGGTCTTGCTTCACTGTTTGAAGAAGAGGATTGGGCTGCAGCATCATGTTTGATCTTCCACTCCATCCTGTGGTTGATCAATGTTGATGAGCTAGAGCAGGCTTGAGCAGCGGATTTGCTTCCAAGGCTTCTCTGTACTCGGAAGAAGCCATAACCACATTTTCTTTCGAAGGAGTCTTCTTCTTGAAAGATTTCAAGGAAAGGTTTTTGTTTATTTGTTTCGCTTTCGAAGCTCCTTTGCCTTCTAAAGAACTTGCTTCCGAGGACATTTTTGCTACGGAAAAAGACTTAGAAATTTTCAACTTGTCTTCCGAAGCTGTTTTCCCTTCGAGAGTTATCTTCCGAGAGTAGCTTGGCTTCAGAGACAAATTTACCTATCCTTTTCACTTGGGCCACTTGGAATTGTCCAAATGTAAAGTCCTCATTGGCTCCTTCCTTCTTGGTATGACATGCATAGTGAGTGCTTGCAGGATTGTAGTAACAATTTTTGGCCATATGATTTTGCAAGCCACAAAATATACATTCAACCTTCCTTTTGTTAGGGATAGATGGTTGTTGTTTCTTGCATTTCATAGATTCACCTTCCTTTCCCTTTAGCTTTAGATCCCTTTTCTGAGGAGGTGAGCTGGTACTACTCAACTCCTCAAAGTTAGGATTTCCCACTACCTGGAATCCTGCTGTGATGAAAACACCCTTTTGCTTGGGGTCTATCTTCAACTTTGACTCCTCTACTTTCTTAGCAGATCTCCTTGCTGCCTTTGCTCTTCTTTTTCTTTCTTTAGTGGGTAGGGGTTAAGTTTCAGCAGTGTGGGCTTGGTTCGTTGGATTAGGAAGTTGGGGTCAGTTCAACGAATCAGTAACTGTGACGAGAAGAACAAGACAAAATTTGCCATGTGTACCTTTGAGGGTCAAGCACTCACTTAGTGGAATGTCATGCCCAGACCCTGGGTATTGATGTTGCTTGTCAAATCACATGGGATAAGTTGAAATAGATGCTGACTGATGAGTACTGCCCTCAGAATGAACTACAAAAGCTTGAGGTAGAATTTCGGAACCACACCCTGAAGGGCGCGGAAGTGACAAGCTACACCACTCGATTTTATGATCTTGCTCGCTTATGCGCTAACATGGTTAACGCGGAATTCAAGCAGATAGAAAGGTATATTTGGGGCCTTGCACCCCAAATCCAAAGCATGGTGACCTATCTAAGCCAACCACCATCCAAGAAGCAGTCAGAATAGCTCATGATTTAACTGATCAAATTGTACGACACGAAGTGTTTGTGAAGAAGATTATGGTAGAAAGGAGTTATGAGAAGAAAAGGAAGTGGGACAATAACCATGGAAGGAATGCCCCACATCAAACTCAAAACAAACAAGAAGTTGTTAGGGCTTTCACTGATGGCCCATCCTAGAAGAAAGCAAAAGGTGGGTATGCTGGAACCCTACCTAAGTGTAACAAATGCAACTTCCATCATCTGGGAGCATGTGTGGACTCCATGTGTTAGAAATGTAAGCATTTTGGTCATGCAACTAAGGATTATCGTAAGGCGAACCCTACCCCCAAAACTGGAAACAATCAGGGATGTTTTGAATATGGCGTTGTTGGACACTTTTGCAAGGATTGCCCGAATCTGAAATAGATCGGTGGAAACAACGTGACAGGATCTAAGCCTCTAGTTTGATCAATTAGGTTGTATTCGCAGCGGATTTAGTACAAGAATTAGAACAAACAAGCAAGAACACAATAGATTTAACAATAAAATAGTAAGTTATAGAGAAAGATGGAAGTTCTGCAAAAGAGAATATTTCATTCAATACATGCTTCGACTGCGGCTGTAATTAGCAGTGGCTACAATTAGGTCATCTTCCTTATATAGGGAAGAATAACCTAATGCTGATGTCACTTGACAGTGACATCAACCATTATTAACAAACTACTGATAACAGACTAAACTACTAAAGATGTCACAACAGCTGACATGTTCTTACAAAATGCTAAGTGTCAAACTATTACAAGAACTGAGAAGAAACTACTGAAAAGGTAAAACGACTGAAGAACAAACTCTTCAGTCGTTTACAAACTACTGAACTACAACGACTGAAGAACAAACTCTTCAGTCGTTTTACAAACTACTGAAACATAAAAATAAACAACTGAAAAGGAAACCATCATAACAACTGAAGAATACTTCTTCAGCGGTTGTGACAAACTCTGAAGCTTCAGCACTTGGTCTTCAGACTTTAACTTCAGATGATTCATCAGCTGATGACTTCAGTAGATGTCATCAGCTGATGACTTCAGTAGATTTCATCAGCTGATGTCTTCAGTCTTTGTCTTCAGACTTTGTGCATCAGTTGTTGATCATCAGTTCTTCAGTTCTTCAGCTGTTGATCTTCAGCACTTGAGTCCAGCACTTGAAGCTTCAGTACTTGAGTTCTTCAGTACTTGATGCTTCAGTAGATGAGTCCTAAGTACTTGAAGTCTTCAGCTGTTGATCTTCAGTTCTTTGATCTTCAGCTGTTGAAGTCTTCAGTCTTTGTCAAACTGCTGATGAATCTTTCAGCAGTTGTTGTGATGTCTTGTGGGGCTTAGAGGTTTTTCTGATCTGGCTCATTGGTTATTTTGGTCCAACAAACTCCCCCTGAACCAATGCAGCCAAAACCTCTAAGCAATTTATTGGTCCCACTAATTGATGGCAGAATGATTGGTCTTTTTCCTTCTTGAATAGTTTAGAAGATGACCCATGTAAGCACTGGCCTGGGAAGAGGTCTATGAGATTTGGTTGGCTTAGTATGGATGGGAACCCTGTCTTGGGGAACTGGACACAGGGCCGTTGTCCCATCCATGAGACCTACTTCCCATGTATGAGCTTGTAGGATTCTCTGGTGTAGGCTTCAAGAAATACAATCTGTTCTTCCATGGTAAGCTCCTCAGCCTCACCATCAAACAATCCTTCACGCCCTACAGCTCTGAGACATACTTGGCCTGTTTACCATTCTTGAGCTCAACTGTTGTTATCTGTCTGTAGGCAAATTCATGTGGGTGAATGCCCTCAAGTAACAGATTGAGCCATCTTTCCTGAAGTTCTCAAGCCTCTTGTAGACTAACCCTTTTCTGACCACCCTATTTTCCAACATCTTTTGGGGTGGCTGTTTAGTCTCATAGGCCTTCTTGAAATCTTTAATAATTTCCCAGGTGATACTACAAGGGCCACAGTGATCACTTCATCTACAATCCTCCTAACCAGGCCCTTGTATCTCAATGGAATGTCTTTCTTCATAATCCTGTGAGCCACCCTGGGATCAGGCCAAGTTCTCACCTTATCCTTATGATATTGAAATGTGTTAGCAAGGGTGTACAGTCTCAGAGCTTCTTTCCTTATATTGGTTATTGATGAGGAAGCAGCATAGGCTTTATCTATACTTTTCAGCATCTCATCATCATGAAGCTTTTGCTGCTGTTCTTCTTCTATCTTTACCCTCACAGTTTCCATCTGTGAGGTGGGAATGATGGGCATAGGTTTGGCTTTGGGTAAAGATATGACTGCAGAGAGAGGCAGCCTATCTTGGTCCTCATCATCCTCTTCTTCTTCTTCTTGTAGCCTCAACACCCTTCTCTTCTTCTTCAAGGGTGCATCATCGGCTATGGGTTTTGATGGTGAAGGAGTTGGTTTTGTGGGTTATGTTTAGGTTTGTGTTGGTGTGGGAGATTGGGCAGGCTTTGCTAGCAATCTAGATATGAGTGAAGTTTGGTTTGTTTTGCTAGCAAGTCCTATTCCTAGCACCGGCTTCAGAAAGGGCTTCTATGACCAGTCCCTTAGTGAATTCCCCAGCCAAACAGATCTTAGTGGTTATAGCCAAGATGTTGTCCCTGGTCCATGACTTAACATCAGGACTGGTCTCCCTAGGTACTTTGAAATAAACCTTGTCATAGCCTCAAGTCTCTCTCTTTCCTCTTGGCTATAACAGGTCCATCGGTAATCAATCTCATTCATCTCCAATTTCCTAATCTCCTGATCTAGCATAGCAGTGTCAGTGTCAAAGCCTTGCCTGAACAGCTGACCAATGATGTTGTCCATTGATCTCTATGTTCAGCATCAGCCTCCTTGACAGGACTGCTAGATCAGTCTCCTTCACCACTTCTCTCCCTCCTTCTCTCCTTTCTTCTTTTGTAAGTGCACTGAAATCTTTTTGGATTTCAGCCACTTTAATTGTTCAGCTCTCTCCTCCCTCTCCTCTCCTTCCCCTTCACCTTCTCAATCTCCTCAACCACATCCCTCTCGTTTTCCCCCTCTTTCCCCACTTCTTGCTCCTCTTCTACCTCTTCCTTTTGGCTTTCATTGATGTCTCCCCCTTTTTGGTTGCATTGGTTAGGGTTTGACTATCAGAAAGCGTTTTAGCCACAGCAGCCTCCACCATGGGCTGTATTTGTGAGGGAAGCCTCTCATCCAGGGTTTTTATCACAATGTCTGTGATTATGGGTGTGATGATAGGCAGGGATTATTGAAGGATAGCAGCTAATTTCAGGGGGTTTGTCCCTGAGAACTAGTGCTAGAAGGAGGGGCAGGTGGCTGAGTTTGTGAGAGTGGCTGAGTATATGTGAGACCTTCAGGTGAATGTGCCATCTGTGGGTTTATGGTGGCAGATGGACTTGCTTCTTGAGATATTTTGGCAAGCAGCTCTTTGAGTCTGCTTACCTCATCCTCAAGAAGTGTATTTTGAGCAACTACGTCATAGAAGAAGCTCAGGTCATCATCAGTTTGCACTGAATCACCTGACCTCCTGATTGTGTCAGGATGTACATGCACTGAGTGTGGCTCAGTAGTTGCATGTGCCCCTTGTCTTGGTTCTGGGGACTTCTAGCCTTCGGATTGGATCCATCATCGGCAGTTGCCTCTGGTGAGGTCTTAGTGATGGTACCAACTTCTTCTACTCAGATGTTGATGCAGGGGAAGTGGCAGCCTCACCAGATTGTCTTATCTCCCTAGCCACACGGAGGTGAGACATGTGATTCTCGGTGTTGTGGGCTCCCACTAACACTTGTTTCCACCCTCTCTTTGGTTGGAGATACCCAGTTGTGATTGGTTTCTGGGGAGAGGGTGGAGTGTTCAGATGTGTCAACACTTTGGCAATTATAAGAGTAGGGCTTTGAGGGGCGGTTTCAGTGGGAGATGGGCTAGAAGCAGATTGCACATGGGGAGGAATGTGCTCTTCAATGGCAACCTCCTCAATTGAGAAAGGTTCCAGATGTGTGGCAGCCCCTAAAATGGTTGCATCAGGCTCCTGTAAAGAGGAAACCTGTGCGGTTGTGGTAGGTGGAGTCGTGGTGACTGCTGGGAGAATCTGGCCAGCAGTCACTTCCTGCGTTTGTGTTGCAGGGGCATCCTCAAAGGAATCATCTCCCTGAGTAGCCTTTGGGTTTTCTTTTTGGGTTTGGGCTTGGTGGGGACTTTAGACTTGGAGGTGGAGGCTGTGGGTTCCAACTGCGTGGGTTTGCGCAGCTTGGCAGCCTTTTTGAGTGTCTGGTCAGTGTTGTGCCTGGAGTATACCTCAGCTAGTACAGCCATGGCAGGGACTCCAGTGCCAACTAGTCCTCAGCATTAAGCTGGCTCTCTATCATGGCCATAATGAACCGTGGATATAAAATCCAACGGTTTGCAAATGGTTTTGAGGCCATGTCTTTGAGTTCCAAAATATTATCTTAGTAAAATTTAATGGCTGTTTCTCAAAGATAGAGTACAATACCTGTTGCCACCTTGTGGACATCTGGTCCCATGAGGATATCTTCGGGGCCAGACAAACATTCACCATGTGGAAGATAAGTCGTTGTGGATCAGGGAAATGTTTCTTCACAAGGTGGAGGCAGAGAGGTCACCCTGATAATCATGAGCAGTGAAAGAGAGATCAAGGGTGCCTTTGGGGTAGGCAGTTGGGAAGGTGGCATCCTCCAGCTTTAGGGTTTGTCGTATGATAGCTGGAGTGATGACCACGGGTTTGTTGTTCACGGACGACCGGAGAGAGACCTCGCCATCGTTCTCTCCAGATTGAACGGTAACGTTCGTCCAGAACTTTGATAGGGAATCGGCATGAATGATTGGATTTAATAGGAAGGCCGTTTGTATGGTGAGTCGGTCATCAGATCAATGGCATTGTGAAATTTTGACCAGAAGGGCGATTTAGTAAGGTATGCGACACAGTTGTGTCGGGGCTTGAGTTGCATGGTCGCCATTAATGGTGTATGGGAAGTTTCAGAGGTTTTTGAAAGTTAGGTCAAGTGAGAATGAAAAGCTCTGAAGGTTTGGTTGGATATTTATAGGCTAAAAGAAAACTACTGAAGGTTTTGGTGTTAGTCATCAGTTGTTGAAACTACTGATGACGTGGTTTTAACCTTCAGAAGTTGTAACATCTGAGGACTTGGTGTTAGTCATTAGTAGTTGTGAAACTACTGAGACCTTGGTTTTGTCCTTCAGATGTTGTAAACGACTGAAGACTTGTTGTTAGTCATCAGTAGTTATAAACTACTTAAGACATGGTTTTCATCTTCAGACGTTGTAACAACTGAAGACTTGGTGTTAGTCTTCAGTAGTTGTAAACTACTGACATCAGTAGTTATAAACTACTGAAGACATGGTTTTGCTTCAGTTGTTGTAAACAACTGAGGACTTGGTGTTAGTCATCAGTAGTTGTAAAACTACTGAAGACATGGTTTTGTCCTTCAGTTGTTTGGGTATGAAACAGCAGATGTAGGTATCAGCTGAAGAGTAAAGTTACTCATCAGCTGTTTCCGTCAATTCAGTTGTTTCATTCTGACCTCCACATTTACTCATCGGCTCTTTGGCTGACTTTCAGATGTTTCATTGGCCCTTCAGCTCTTGTGAATATTTATTCTTCAGCTCTTGTGATCAGATGTTCATAAGTGCTGATGAAATAAATTATTCTTCAGGACTAGTGAACAAATTGTCTTCAGTACTTATGTGTAAGATTACACATCAGTAGTTATGACCAAATTTGTTCTTCAGTACTTATTTGTGTGAAAATTATACATCAGTAGTTATAACCACATCAGTAGTTGTAACTACATCAGCTGTTTTCAACAAATAATGTACTTCAGTACTTTGAATCATTTTAGTCTTCAGTAGTTGTGAAAATGCTGAAGACTAAATGATTCATCAGTACTTATATTTGACCTTTGCATACCAATGCTCATCAGTACTTGTGAACTGAGAGCATTAGTATTAGTCAAATTATTCTAGCTGCAGCATACCAAGCCTTAGTACCAAATTTTGTAATGTGGCACTATCTAAAGGCTTAGTAAAGATGTCTGCAAGCTCATCAGCACTAGGCACAAACTTTGGATCAATCAGACCTTTTTCATAGCAATCTCTTATAAAATGATGTCTGATCTCTATATGTTTGGTCCTAGAGTGCTGGACTGGATTTTTAAGAATACAAAGAGCTGAAGCACTATCCATTAGTAATGGAGTCTTAGTCTCTGTAATGCCATAATCCAAGAGTTGGTTCTGAAGCCAGAGTACTGAGAAGTACAACTTGCAGCAGCAATGTACTCAGCTTCAGCTGTGGATGTAGCAATTGATGTTTGTTTCTTACTTTGCCAAGAAACTAAACAATTTCCTAGGAATTGGCAACCACCAGAAGTGGATTTTCTGGTGACTTTGCATCCTGCATAGTCACTATCAGAGAAAGCAACTAATTTGCAAGAATGCCCAGTTGAATACCAAGACCTAGTGATTAGGTGCCCTGCAGATATCTAAAGACCCTTTTGACTGCAATCAAATGGGATTCTTTAGGTGTAGCCTGAAATCTAGCACAGACACATATTGCAAACATGATGTCTGGTCTAGAAGCTGTAAGGTACATCAAGGACCCAATCATACATCTGTAAAGGGTTTCATCAACCGCTTTACCTTTCTGATCAACATCCAGTTGTGTGATGCTGCTCATGGGAGTAGAACGGGGCTTACAGGTTTGTAAATCAAACTTATTCAACAACTGTTTTGTGTATTTGGACTGATGAATGAAGATTCCATCAGCCCTTTGTTTGATTTGCAAACCTAGAAAGAACCGTAATTCCCCCATAGCACTCATTTCAAACTTTTTCTTCATGAGCTTTGTGAATTCATCACACAATTGTGGATCAGAGGATGCAAAAATTATGTCATCTACATAAATTGAACAAGTAGCTTATGCTGTCCCACTGTCTTTATGAATAAAGTTTTATCAATGGTGCCTCTAGTGAATTTGTTTGTAGAAGAAAAGTTGATAATGTTTCATACCAGTCTCTAGGAGCTTGTTTCAGCCCATAAAGAGCCTTATCAAGCTTATACACCCAATCAGGATGTTTATTATCCTCAAAACCTGGTGGTTGACACACATAAACTTCCTCTTTTATTTTACCATATAAAAACACACTTTTGACATCCATTTGATAAACTTTAAGATTGTGAAAGGCAGCATAGGCTAAAAACAATCTAATTGCCTCCAGTCTGGCTACAGGGGCAAAGGTTTCATCATAATCGATGCCTTCCTCTTGTGCAAACCCCTGAACAACCAGCCTGGCCTTGTTCTTGACAATTTGGCTCTTTTCATCTGTTTTATTCCTAAACACCCACTTAGTGCCTATTGCACACTTATCTTGGGGTAAAGGAACAAGCTCCCACACTTGCTGTTTTCTGAACTAAAGAAGCTCAAGCTGCATTGCTTCAACCCATCCATTGTCTCTTAATGCAACATGATAGTTCTTTGGCTCTTGCTGACTGATGAAGAGAGCATAGAAGTAGAAGTTGGACAATTATTCCTGGTTGAAACTCCAGCATTGATATCACCAATAATTTGAGATGTGGGGTGATTCTTCAGCTCTTGATAGACTATAAGATCAGTGCAAGTGTTTGTAGGACTTTCAGCAGCAACAGATGGTGATGAAGATTCTTGAAACCATGTAGGAGATGGCAGCTCAAATGAAGTAGAGCATGCAGAAATCTCATCAGCATTTGTTGTGGATGGGGCTGCTGAAGCAACAGGAGCATCAGGTTTAGTGGACTCAGGCAGGTGGTCACAAACCTGAAAAGGTGAGTACTGACTACATCATCATCAGTACCACCAGGTGGAGAACTGTTGACAGGAAGAACAGCTGGAGGTTGATAAGGAACATATTGCAGTATGTCCAAATCAAACAACTCCACAGGGTTTTGTGGAATCTTGTCCTTTGGAGATTCATTAACTTGACATGCAGAGTTTCTTCAACCATCTTTGTCCTACAGTTGAAAACTCTGTATGCCTTGCAAGTTGATGAATAACCAATAAAATACCCTGCATCCACCTTACTAGCAAACTTCTGGAGTGGATTGCTAGTGTTGAGAATGAAACATGGACACCCAAAGGCTCTAAAGAAGGAAATCAGAGGGGCCAAATGATGAAGTACTTCATAAGGAGTCTTCATCAACCTCTGATTCACTAATGCTCTATTCTGCATGTAGCAAGCTGTGTTGACAGCTTCAGCCCATAAGGTCAGTGGCAATCCTGAGTCAGCCAGCATTGATCTTGCAGCTTCAATGAGAGTCCTGTTCTTTCTCTCAACCACTCCATTCTGTTCAGGAGTTCTGGGACTACTAAACTGCCTTTTAATTCCCTTAGACAGGTAGAAGTCATCAAGTGTGTGGTTTCTAAACTCTGTTCCATTGTCACTCCTCACGCACTTGACCTGCAGGGAATACTGCTTCTCCACAAATAACACAAAGTTCATAATAGCCTTGGCAGCTTCATCCTTGGTATGCAAGAAGAAAATCCATACATATCTGGAGTAATCATCCATAATTACTAGACAGTATTTCTTCTTTGCCATGCTCATCACCCTGACAGGACCAAAGAGATCCATGTGCAAGAGTTGCAAGCAGGCAGTGGACTTTGGTTCTTCTATTGGAGGGAATGAAACTCTGTGTTGTTTTCCCTTTAAGCAGTAGTGCAGTTGTCTTCACACTTGAACTCCTTCAAAGGCAATCCTCTTACTAAACCATGGTTTATCAGCTGATTCATGTTCTTGAGATTAACATGCCCCAGCCTTCTATGCCATAGAGTAGACTCTTGAGGAGAGGCCTTGGAGAATAGGCAAGGATGGCCTTTTAGATCTATCTTTTGGAAAGATCTAAGGCATATACTCTTCCTGTCCTGTTGGCCTTCAGGAGAGTATATTCATCCAACACCTTGTCAATCAAATTTAGAACTTTAGATGACAGAATCCAACAGTTCTGGCTTGTGAAAAGGGCAACATGGCCTTTATCACACATTTGACTGACACTCAAGAGATTGTACTTGAGATTCTCCACATGGTTAACATCATCAAACCTTATTTCCCTATTGGAAACAAAGCCTTTTCCGATGACGTAACCCTTTGCATCATTGCCAAAGGAGACAAATCCCTTCTTTCCTTGAGAGTAGTCATTAAGAAGGGAACTGCTTCCTGTCATATGCATGGATCCTCCACTGTCTACATACCAGATGCTTCTTTGGCATGTTGAAGAACCCTGCAATCATAACAACAAGTTAGTTAGTTGTAGAGACCCAAACCTTTTTGGTTTTGGGTCTGTTCTCAACAACAGGTGCAACACTAACAGGAGTGTTATGTGTGACAGCCTGAGGTGAAGGTGATGATGTAGAAGAGGAACCCTTTGGCTTGGATTTCCTTTTCTGTGGTTTCAACATAGGAGCATCTAATTGGTTGACTCTTCCCATTAGATGCTGAACCATCATCACAAGTTGTGTCTGACTTTATGATAAAGCTTTCAGCTCTTCAGACACATTAGGGCTTGCTGATGATGGATTCCTGTGTTGCATCATCTTCTTTTGAGCAACCTCAGCTGTTACCTGAGTAACCCCTACCTTCTTTTTGTATTTGCTTTTGGGCTTAGGGGTTTCAGGCTTTGATGTTGCTAGTACAAACTTGGTCTCAAACTCATTTTTCATTGTATTCATGTGCTCTTTAATTTTCTCCTTTTGTTTGAGTTTGGAACCTCTTTTGTACCAGCAATCATCAGTAAGATGATTGAACAATCCATATATCTCACATAGCTTCTTCTTCATCTTATGTTGATCATCTATTGAAGAGGATGAAACTGTGAAGACTTGTTCTTCAGCTGTTTGCTGTCAGTACTTGCAGTTTTCTTCCTTGTAGTACCTGCTTTCCTGACATCCTCTTCATTAGGCTTCAAACCCTTTCTACTTGCATTTTTCTTCTCTTCAGTACATGCAAGTGTTGGGTTTTGAACTTCAGGTGTTATCACTAGCTCTCCAGTACTTTCAGTACTTCTAGAGACAACACCTGAGTTAATCAACTTTTTGATCATGTGACAGTCAACATTTGAACCATCAGCTGTTTTAGCATCAGCTGATTGGTTTTGTGAGGAATGAATGCTGACTTCTACTTCTGATGATGCTGTATTAGATAGTAGGTCACATGATGAGAAGGATTGGTTATTGCTCTCTCCATCAGATTCAACTTCTGCTCTTAAAGTAAAATCTGTAGGAGGGGCAGTGTGATTATAACCAATGCCAAACTTCACATTGGAAGCAGATTGCTTACTAAGAAGCATTTCAAAACCCTTGCAGGATTACACCCATCGATCACACTCTACCTGGGTGGCTGCAAGTGTTTCCTTGAGGTCTTTATACTTTTCTAGAAGTACCTCTTCCCTAGCCTTATCATCTTTTATTTGACATTTAAGCTTATAAATCTCATCATTTTTATCATTAATCACAGCCTCAAATTCAGCTTTCTTTTGAAATTGGTTTGCTCTAGCTCAAGATTTTTATCAATTAAAGCTACATTTGTCTCTCTAATAGAAGCAAATGCTGCTATGCATGAATCAGAACAAAGCTTGGCTTTAGCCTCAGAAGATACCTGTGATGAAGTATTGGAGGATGGCCCATCAGCAGACTCCAGGGCCATGAGAGCAAGGTTCCCAAAAGGATGATCACCACCATGTTGACCAGCACCTTGGAATAGTTGATCTTGACCAGATAAATCATCTGGTAAACTACTCCAGTCAAAAACTCCTGGGGTGAAGAAGCTGTGTTGTTGAGGTTGGGGTTGATGATGAGATTGGGAAGATTGAGGCTCAGGGAGAGCATGCGGTTGCTGAGCAGGGGGTGCTTGAACTTGACTTGGCTGAGGCATGTAGTAGCAGGGGTATGGGTATGGCATATGACCCTGAGGCACAAAGTATGCAGGTGATGCCTGTGCTGGTGATGGATGACTGGAACTGGTGGAGTGTTGCCCTCTGTGCTGTGAGCTATTGCTTGGAAAAGTCACAAAGGGTGCAGAGGAGTTAGATCCAGATGATCTACACTCTCTAGCAAAGTGTCCAAGCCTCTGGCACTTATGACACCTCAACTTGCTCTTGTCAAAACCAACTTTGTTTTGCCAAAGAGACCAGAAAATTTCCTCCCAGTTCTTTTGTGAAACTTTTAAGATCTGATATTTATCATAGCCATTTGACTCAAAATATCCATCTCTTCCAGATCATCATCTGGAATGTTCTTCATGTCCTCCATCAGAAAGCACAAGTTATCACCGCTACCTCCTGAACTACTATCAACACCAACAAAAGCATGTTCAGAATTACTAGAGAAATCAATATGCTCATCATAGTCATTCTCAAATGTAGCATATTTTGACTCTTGACCTATCAAGGTAGCATTGCTTGAGACAAAGTCATCGGTGAGCTTCCCAGATGATGACGACTTCCTTTTCTGTTCTATCTCTCTTTCAAATGTAAGCAGTTTCCCATGAAGTTAGGTGAGAGTTAGAGTGTCCAGATTTGCACTGGAGCGTAGGACAATGGTATAAGTGTCCCATCTCTCAGGCAGGGATCTAAGAAAGCGGTTGTTCATCTGACTATTGGAATACTCTTGTTTAATCATTTTCAGCTCAGAAATAAGACAAGAGAATCGCTCATACTGTTGAGTCAGTGTCTCACCCTTCCTATGAGAGAATGTCTCATATTGTTGGGCGAGGATTTCCTTAGTATTTGCTAAGACCTCATTGGTTCCTCCGAATTGTTCCTTCAGAGCAACCCAGAGATCATGAGCAGTTTCATGATGCAAAAGTCCTGAATAGATCTCATTTGGAATTGCCATAGCCAAAATTCCATGGGCTTTAGCATCAATCTCAAACAACTTAAGATCTTCGTCCGAATATTGATCAGGTTTCTTCGGAACCTGCTCATTTGATTCAGGAACGCTCACCATAGGCTTGTATGGTCCATGCACCACTGACTTCCAACAACCAGCACTGTTGACAGACAAGTGGTGGAGCATACGACGTTGCCATATGTTATACTCACTCCTCACAAGCATCGGAGGCTTTGTTGAGGAGCCAGTATTGTGAGGATCGTTAGTTGGTGTTTTCATTTCAGATTTCAGTCAAATTCAAGGTAAACAAAACAAATCTAGCTCAAAAACCACGAGAACCTCAAGTTTAACAGTCAGAAGAAGCAGAAAATCAATCTCTATAACTAATTCTTACAAATTGCTAATTCGATCAAACGTAGCTGTCAAAAGAGCAGTTTCAAATGATCAATTGTTAAATAGATCAATGATTAACCGGCTCTGATACCATTTGACAGGATCTAAGCCTCTAGTTTGATCAATTAGGTTGTATTCGCAGCGGATTTAGTACAAGAATTAGAACAAACAAGCAAGAACACAATAGATTTAACAATAAAACAGTAAGTTATAGAGAAAGATGGAAGTTCTGCAAAAGAGAATATTTCATTCAATATATGCTTCGACTGCGGCTGTAATTAGCAGCGGCTACAATTAGGTCATCTTCCTTATATAGGGAAGAATAACCTAATGCTGATGTCACTTGACAGTGACATCAACCGTTATTAACAAACTACTGATAACAGACTAAACTACTGAAGATGTCATAACAGCTGACATCTTCTTACAAAATGCTAAGTGTCAAACTATTACAAGAACTGAGAAGAAACTACTGAAAAGGTACAACGACTGAAGAACAAACTCTTCAGTCGTTTACAAACTACTGAACTACAACGACTGAAGAACAAACTCTTAAGTGGTTTTACAAACTACTGAAATATAAAAATAAACAACTGAAAAGGAAACCATCACAACAACTGAAGAATACTTCTTCAGCTATTGTGACAAACTCTGAAGCTTCAGCACTTGGTCTTCAGACTTTAACTTCAGATGATTCATCAGCTGATGACTTCAGTAGATGTCATCAGCTGATGTCTTCAGTCTTTGTCTTCAGACTTTATGCATCAGTTGTTGATCATCAGTTCTTCAGTTCTTCAACTGTTGATCTTCAGCACTTGAGTCCAGCACTTAAGCTTCAGTACTTGAGTTCTTCAGTACTTGATGCTTCAGTAGATGAGTCCTTAGTACTTGAAGTCTTCAGCTGTTGATCTTCAGTTCTTTGATCTTCAGCTGTTGAAGTCTTCAGTCTTTCTCAAACTGCTGATGAAGCTTTCAGCAGTTGTTGTGATGTCTTGTGGGACTTAGAGGTTTTTCTGATCTGGCTCATTGGTTCTTTTGGTCCAACACAACGCATGCTTTAGAGCTTTTATGACGGGAGCTGGAGAGGCTCAACAGGACCTAAACATTGCCATGGGTACATTCCTTGTAAACAATCACTATGCCTCTATTTTATTCGATACGGGTGCAGATAGGAGTTTTGTGTCTAGTGAGCTCAGTTCACTTGCTTGGAATTGCTCCCACATATTTGACTTCTAAGTATATAATAGAATTAGCCGACGGTAAGTTAATCGAAACCGACAAGATCATACAAAGATGCTTTCTGAATTTGGCGGATTACTCATTCGACATAGATTTACTACTTATGTCACTTGGGAGTTTAGATATCGTTATTGGCATGGATTGGTTGTCAAAAAATTGTTCGCATTCCACTTCCGAGTGGAGAGACAATATCGATTCAAGGGGAAAAGTACGGCACTGTGCTAAGGATCACTACGTGTATGAAGGCCCGAAAGTACTTACGGAAAGGCTATCATGCAATCTTGGCACACGTGATAGAGAAGCAAGCGGAGGAGAAAAGAATCGAGGACATACCTATCGTGTGAGACTACCTGAAAGTCTTTCCCGAGGACTTTCCCCGACTTCCACCCCAAAGATAAGTTGATTTTTGAATTGACTTGGTACCTGGAGCTGCTCAAGTAGCACGATCACCATACCAACTAGCACCATCAGAGATGCAGGAGTTGTCAACCCAATTGCAAGAATTGTTAGATAAAGGATTCATAAGGCTAACTTTCTCACCCTGGGGAGCTCCGGCCTTGTTTGTCAAAAAGAAGGATGGATCATTTCGAATGTGCATTGACTACAATTAATTAAACAAACTCACTATCAATAATCGATATCCACTTCCACGAATCGACGACTTATTCGACCAAGTTTAAGGTTCTAGCTATTACTCAAAGATTGATATACGTTTGAGATATCACCAATTACGAATCCAAGAGGAGGATGTGCATAAGACCACTTTCCAAACTCGTTATGGTCACTAAGAGTTCATGGTCATGCCGTTTGGGTTAACCAATGCATCAGCGATATTCATGGATCTTATGAATAAAGTGTGCAAACCCTACTTGAATAAATTCGTGATCCTCTTCATCGATGACATTTTGATATATTCATGAACCAAGGATGAGCATAAATAAGATTTAAGGTTAATCTCGGAACTACTCAGGAATGAGAAGTCGTACGCAAAATTCTCAAAATACGACTTCTGGATTCGAGAAGTTCAATTTCTCGGGCATGTGGTTAACAAGAAGGGGATATATGTTGACCCATCCAAGGTAGAAGCCATTAAGAACTGGGAAGCACCGAAGACTCCAACCGAGGTGCGACAATTCCTAGGTCTTGCAGGTTCTTACCGGCGCTTCATTGAAAATTTCTCCAAAATAGCCCAACTTGATGACTTCAACCTAGAAACACAAGAAGGTTGATTGGGATGATAAACAGGAAGCGTCATTTCAATTATCGAAGCAAAAACTATGTTGTTTACAAATTTTTTCCCTACCAGAGGGAACTGATGGTTTGTGGTGTACTGCGATGCATTACGATAAGGACTTGGTTGTGTCCTATTGTAACACGACAAGGTTATTGCTTACGCTTCTTGACAATTGAAAGTGCATGAGAAAAATTACACTACTCATGACCTCGAATTAGGGGCTATTGTTTTTGCACTAAAGATTTGGCGACACTATTTGTATGGTGCCAAGTGTACTATATTTACTGACCTTAAAATCCTTCAACACATCTTCGATCAAAAGGAACTGAACATGAGACAACGCAAGTGGGTTGAGTTACTGAACAATTATCATTACAAGATTTGCTATCACCCTACAAAGACGAATGTTCTAACACACACTTTGAGCAGGAAGGAAAGAACCAAAACCTTGCGAGTGCGAGCGTTGGGAATGATGATCCACACGAGTCTAACCACTCAAATTCGTGACGCTCTATCCAAAGCACTAAAGGAAAAAAATTTGAAGGAAGAATATCTTCGCGGCATGGATAAACAATTTAAGATCAAGTCCGATGGAGCTCGCTACTTCCTGACCCAAATTTGGGTACCAAATTTTGGAAACTTGAGGGACCTTGTGATGAACGAGGAACATAAATCCAGATACTTCATCCACCTGGGCTCAGATAAGATGTATCAGGACCTGAAGGAGTTATACTGGTGGCCTAACATGAAAGCTGACATAGCCACCTATGTTAGCAAGTGCCTCACATGTTTAAAGACTAAGGCAGAATGTCAGAAGCCATCAGGATTACTGCACCAACCAGAAATTCCACAGTGGAAATAGGAACAGATTTCCATGGACTTCATAACAAAACTACCTAAGACATCTATCGGGTGTGATACGATTTGGGTAGTTATGGACCAATTAACAAAGTCTGCACATTTCGTACCAATTAAAGAAACTAATAAAATGGAAAGGTTGACCAAGATCTATCTTAAGGAGGTTGTCTTAAGACATGGTGAGCCAATCTCCATCATCTCTGATTGAGATAGTCGATTCACCTCTAGATTTTGGCAATCATTACAAAAGGCCTTGGGTACATGATTGGACATGAGTACCGCATACCACCCGCAAACAGATGGTCAGAGTGAAAGGACTATCCAAAAACTGGAATACATGCTTAGAGCTTGTGTGATAGACTTCAGACACCATTAGGATACTCATCTACTTTTAGCTGAATTATCTTATAATAACAGTTATCATATTAGTATCAAGGCTGCACCATTCGAAGCACTGTACGGAAGGAAGTATTGATCACCATTGTATTGGACCGAGGTAGGTGATAGTTAACTTACTGGTCCTGAGGTTATACAAGAGATAACTGAAAAGATCACTCAGATTCAGAACCTACTCAAAGTCGCGCGTGACTGTTAGAAAAGCTACGCTGACGTGAGACGCAAACCATTAGAATTCCAAGTGGGAGATAAAGTTCTACTTAAAGTCTCACCTTGGAAAAGAGTTATTCGTTTTGGTAAACGCGGTAAACTAAACCCAAGATACATTGGACCATTTTAAATCCTGGCAAGGATTGGTCCCGTAGCATACAAACTCAAGCTACCCCAAGAATTAGTAATGTTGAAGACATTTTTCATGTGTCAAATATGAAGAAGTGCTTGTCAGATGAAACCTTAGTCATACTACTTGATGAGGTTTAGATTGATGATCAACTCTATTTTGTTAAGAAACCTGTTGAGATCATGGATCGAGAAATGAAGAGGATGAAACAAAGTCGCATCCCCATCGTGAAGGTCTGGTGGAATTCCAGACGAGGACCAGAATTTACTTGGGAACACAATGATCAAATGAAATCAAATACCCTTACTTGTTTGAAAATCTAGCGACTACAGAAGACACTAACTGAATTTCGGGAGTGAGTTCTTTCTAACATGGGGAGTATGTGACAACCAGTAAATTTCAGGTCAATACCAGGTCCGACTTAGTCATAATTATGCATATTTTACATGAGTTTGAATTGAGTTCTATCTATTTA
Source organism: Flaveria linearis (assembly GCA_024085815.1). Classification (NCBI taxonomy): domain Eukaryota; kingdom Viridiplantae; phylum Streptophyta; class Magnoliopsida; order Asterales; family Asteraceae; genus Flaveria; species Flaveria linearis. The sequence goes on from CM044009.1 coordinate 54,584,817, forward strand.
AGATCATTTCATGCATTGTAAAATTTCATGCATAACATTTCATGCATTGGTGATTTGGGATAATTAGCATTTTTACACTCGGTACAACCGGCACACACAAACGTTTGTGATAATTAATATATACATACTATTAAATACTTTAAAGCATTTCAAATTATTTTAGGTTCCAAATTAAATACATTGAAAAAACTTAGATTTATAAATAAAAATAATCGCGTAAATTGATATTTTGCCCGAAATAAATCCTTTTAACGCAACTACTGAATACATGATGCATCATTAAAATACAAAAGTTAGTGATTTTTCTTAGATGTTAATATTTCAAATTGTATTCCAATTACTATAATACAAATATTATTTTACCTAAGAAATTACTATTCTTATTAAAGACTTTGGTCGGTGGACCTTCTCCCAAACCCTAAACCACCACCACCACACCTCCGATTCCCACACACCACACCACCCAAATCACCGCCCCATCGCCACCAGATTCACCTAAATCTCCCACCTACCACCACCACCACCACCACCCTTCCCCTAGCGACAGAAACGACTGCCGACACCATCACCAAAAGGGAAGGCGAAGCCTCCGAAGCATAACTGCACACATAGGAGCATTCGGTGGAACCGAGTGTTTTGCGGTCGTAGATCTTTGGCTTTTGCTGTTTCGAGCTGTGCTTTCCGGTACGCAATCGCCATATTTGTGTGCTTTTCGTTTTGATTATGCCTATGAGTGTCGATTTTGGGGGTTTTCTTTGTTTTTGTTATTCATCAATTCACCAAACATATTGATGTATGACTCTAAGAGGTGATGGATGATGATTATCTTTTTCTTAATCATTTCACCCGTATTAGGTGATCTTTGTGTTCTTATCAATCGGCATCAGATGGATCTTTTTTATTGTTAGGATTTTGTGTTTAGGTCTTGATGATTACATTTACAATTATAAGTTTAAGTTTGTGTGAGTGCTGATGAATTTGTGAATTCTAATGTTGATCAGAACTTGTGCAGAGTATTTTTCTTTTTATTTTATTTCTAGGCAAGCAAGTTAACATGCTTCTTATGTCTGATGTTACCTTTAGAAGAAAACCACAATCTGTGAGTCTGCAAGCCATATTTGTTGTTGGTTCTGCTGTTGGTTTGTTTGTAACTTATTGTTAGTTTGGTTCTAATACTTATTTTTGAGTTTTTATAGGATTTGGTATCCTTCTGGGTTTTGCTGGTTGGCTGGTAAGGTTGTTGTTGGTTGATTTCTTTTGGTTTTGCTTCTGTTTTCGATTGGTTGTGGGGTGTATGTTGTCTTTTAGGGGTTACATGTTCTAACATTTTAGTTTTTGTTGATAATTTATTTTGGTTGGTTGCTGCAGGGTTCAGTTTCTTTCTTGGTTGTTTTTCAGGTATGTTTAATGTTTATTTTGTTGGAGTTTTGCTGTTTTTAAACAGTTATGTGTTGGTAGATTAGATACATGTATCTATTGGTTGTTACTTTATGCTTACACTTTTGTATTTACCCTATTTGAGATCCATGCAACCTAAATTGGCCTGGTTAGAGCCTGTAGTGTGTTGTCATTTGTTCAGGTATGTATGTATGTTGTTGCATGGCTTGTATGTAGGTATGTAAGCTCTCTGTATTGTATATGTATATAGTGATCAAAATCTAATTGGCCTGGTTAGAGCTTGTGTTTAGCTTATGAAAAGTTTTACTTTTTTTGTTTGGTTTTGTTAGTGTGTATGTATGCGTGTGGTCATTTGTTCAAGTATGTATGTTGTCGCACGGTTTGTATGTAGGTATGTAAGCTCTGTGTATTGTATATGTATATAGTGATCAAAATCTAATTTTGTGATTAAATAGTCGAAGTAAGGTTGTGATCAAAATCTAAATTTGACTGGACTTGTGCATTTTCTCTCAAAATATGGTATGCGCTTGACTGAATGATGTTTGAAATTAGCACATTTGGCAACAAATAGAGTAACTCGAGCTGTGCTATAAATGTTTATTAGTTGTGTATTATTGTATTGGCTGATTAGTTGTTTAATTTTTGTGAAATTTGTAAGGGTTACAACAATGATTTTAGTATGGCAATATGCAGAGAAATCTGGATATCAATCTTGGAAGGGGCTTTCTTGGGGTATGGTGAGTTGCAGTTCTTGATATATTAGTTCTGGTTATAATTTATAAATTCTGTTACTTATCTGGTCACAAGGCATATGATTATGTACAACTTTATGGTTAATACATGATAACTTGATAAGTTAATTGCTTCAGGTTCCCCTGCTTGGTGGAGCATTTTGCGCGTGTACTTGGCATTTCTTTTATAACTCCGAGTCACTGGAGGTAAGATTGATACTTTTCTTTTATAATCAAATTTGAAAAGTAGTAATTGCTATGACATTCTTGATTCCCTATGCTCTAATTTTCCTAAGTAATAAATAAATCTTGAACTTTCATCATTTAATAAGCAAAATGGGTCTTACCCAATGCAAATTATAGGTTTTGGTTGCTCTCTAAGGAGCATTGACGGTTATTGGCAACACTACAATGTGCATAGCTGCGTACCGGATCTATAAATCATCACAAGAACGCTCCACTGATGCATAAGCATTTGTATCAAGTTGCAGCATGCAATTTTTTCGTAGGTGTTACATTCTTGAGGTAAATTTTCCTTAATTTTGTTATCATCTTTTGTCGATCTAGCACTCAAGATGAGCTACATTTATAATTTAGTTAAAGAACAACAACAAATGGAACAAGAAATTTAAGCTGTAGGGCTGTTCTTGAAATCTTCCTGTTATGATGGTCTGGAAATGTGTAAGATATTTATTTAGAAGGGTACATTTGTAAATGCTATATATGCTAATGCAATGTATTATTTGAAACTGGTCATTCCGCATGGGGCTTTGCATTGACTTTGACTTCTGTTGTGCATCATAAGAAAATTTAGGAACATTTAATCAAGAAAGTTCCTTAGATGGTGTACATATCCTATGGTTAATAATGAGAGCGTTATTAATTGGGACAATCTATTCTTCGTTTTCTCTGTTTGGTGAAGATTTACTCCTATGTTAAATGTCTTTGTTGTGTATGCATGTATCACTACTATAATCTCTCTTGATGGCCAAAAACAAGCAAAACTTTGGTTTATTATCTGCTATGTCGCTTATTAAAACAAAATACTCAAACACGAACAGCCGCAGCAATGCGCGGCATATATTCCTAGTTAAGATTATTTTAAAACCCTAATTTCTATAATTTCATATGTAAATTACATGACTAATCACTAAACTCGTCTCGGGTAGAGTCAAAATGATATTTAATTACTCGAATAATATGTCAACAACAAGATACAAAAGTTTTTAAATACTTTCAAGCAAAGATTAATTTATTAATATTTTCTAAGTAATATATATTTCACAAATATCTATTTTGTGTCCCCAACGGGTCGTCGAGTCAAATATCTTGTTACCAAGTATGTGGATGAAATCGTTACATGCTCATATTACACGTAGGAGCAATTACTTATACATAAGTTTCCTTGTTTGTTCTAGGGTGAACTTAGTTTGGATTTTCCCAAGCATTTGTGTTATTTACAGATTTCACACCCGACTCACTCCACGGGTGAGTTTCACGACCCTATTTTCACTATTTTCCTTTTGGGGGAGATTACATGAAAGTTACTAATTTTCTTGGACACGTTTACTTGTCAATGATTTCACATGTTATAAAAGTTGTTTACTTACCGTATGAAGTCCGTTGTTTTCGGATCATTAGTTTATTTCCTAAAGCGAGGTAATCATGGATAGTACTATTGGGTTTGACTACCCCCACCCGGGTTACTTATCCTAACCTTGACTGGAGGTCTAAACGGGTGCATTATTATTTTGTTCCCCCTTATGCTTACGGTAGGCACGGGTATGGGCAATCTATTGCAGTTACAGTCTAGCTTTGGTTGCGGCGTTTATATAATTTGTAGCATTATGTGTATAACAATAAAATCATGGAAAGTCTTGTGGTTCTTTAGACTAATTATTATTACTTAAAACCTGTGAATTTACTAACACTATGTTGACATATTTTTCGTGCATGTTTTCTTAGGTAATTTATAGAAGCACCAAGTTAAGCTAGCATGGATCATCTCATGTTTAGAGCTATTCATGCTTTTTGGGACATTCATTTTCGTATTTGTCATGTTTTGAAAACAATTTACCTTATTACTATTGCTTCCGCAATTTAACTCTTAAACAATTATGTGCCTTAAACTTATTTGAGACGTATGTTTTACAAAACCATGTAGTGGACGACCAGCAACTATGAACCATGACGTTCACACCTCGCGGGAAACCGCTGTGGTTTGGGGTGTGACACATATCCTGCTCAAGAATAAGGGTCCATTTCATTCCATGGTCAATCTCAAGGATTAGATCCCTGATGTGCATCTTCTTGGACTGACTCAGCCGCACATCAGTTGAGCTAACAACAACATTGTTGTGCACCTCCATTCATTATTTCTTGTAATGCTTTTCAGTCATCATCATGGCCTGGGTAACATTCATTAGGTTCTACTGTCCATCTTTTCATTATTTAATATTTCACTTTACCATAAGTAATACTTTATTGAATCTCTTTATTACAGTTGGACTCAACAAAGTGCATTAAGAATTAATACAAGAAAGTATGATGCCTGCCTTTATCAAAACATGTGTTTCAACACACAATTCATACATTAGAAACACATTAACATCATTAACATTCATAACAATCACTAAAATCTATGTAAATTTTCTTTTTAGATTTGTAGATAAAGAATTTTTGCCTAAGTCAACCAATGCGGATGAAGGAAATTCAATGCGGGTGAAGAAGTTCTACAACGGATTAAGTCTCTACTCCTACAGCGGATGAAGAACTTCACAGTGGATGACTATTCCCATAGCGGATGAACAAGTCATCACAGCGGATGAACTAGTTCACAGCGGATGAACAAGTTGACAACAAATGCACTATTCCACAGCGGATGACCACAACTGATGAACTATTCCCACAGCGGATGAACAAGTTCATCACAGTGGATGAACAAACTGTTCATACAGCGGATGAACAACTTCTCCATAGCGGATGACTGATTCCCACAGCGGATGACTTAGATACTTAGGATTACTTTCATGTAATTTTTATTTACATAAGGGTAGATTAGTAATTGTATATAGCTTTTGTGTATAGGCTATAAATAGCACTCGACCCTAATCTTTGTAAGCTTTTGAACGGATTATCAAATCAAACAAGCATTTTCAATTTCTTGTGCATTCTAACACACACAACACACACACATACACTGAAATCATACATATTAATCATGGGTTTCCGCGCCATGTTTAGTGTTTGTTGATTTGTGAGAGAATAGAAAAGATCCTTGGAGAAATCAACAGATTCATATTGAATATTGTTCTTACAAAGTTCATATTCAAATATGCTTGACTGAGTTGATTTTCATCAGGTGGTATCAGAGCCTTTGCTCAATTAAACATTGATTTCGATCCTCTCATTCAACAAACATGATTTCAGTGGTTCATTAGCTTCATAACATACATTTTGAGCTTCAAATCATCACATCTTCTTCTTCTACATCATACATTCAACAAATGTTCAAAACATGAGTTAATCTTCTGTTTTTGTTTATTGTGGAGAAGAGTTTTGTGTTTTTATGATTTGAAAACCTCTCAAATCATTCATACACTGTTTTGAAACAGATACATTGCAAAATCATTGAAATCACATCGATTTCTACTGATTTTCTCGATAAAACAGTACACGAGTACTGTTCTATTGATTTTCATCAAACAAATCACTCACCTAAATACATTGAAAGCGTTCATTGTGTTTAAATAATCATATTTGAGTTGTTCTATACTTAAAAAACAGATCATAACTATGCTTAAACAACAAATCGATTGTTGTTTTTGACAAAGTTGTTTGCGCCGAACAAAAACCCTAGGATAAACCCTAGTTTTTGATCAATCACAAACATTCACAATCTACGGTGATTGTGCTTGTTTCTCATCAAAATCAAAGAAGAACATTATTCTTCTTTTAAATTTTTGAAAAAGTCACTTTTTGATTCAAAAATTTAATTTTTTAAAACGAAACTTTTGTTTTTAGGGTTTTGACATTTTGACTTAAGGGTTTTGACCAAATTAACTGGTGTGACATTATTAAACGGAATATTCCTTACTTTCACCAAGGAAAATTCTGTGACATCACTCGGTCAAATTAATTGATTTAAATAATTAATTTCCTTTATTCGGTAAAATTAATTAAAATCAAATTAATTAACAACCAATCCTAGTGACTTTAGGATAAATCACATTTAGCACCAAGCTAAATATTTAAACAAATTTAACTTAAACCGTTAAGTTAACAAATTTAAACAAACATGCCTGACGAACTTTCAGGAACAAACAGTGGTCTAAAACCACCAAGACTGAAAAACAAAGCAGACTTCAAACAATGGAAGACTATGTTCTATAACTGGATTATCTTTCAAGACCCGGATTTATGGACTTCCATAACCGAGGGACCGTACATACCTGTAAACCTTGGTCCAGACTACAACACACAAAAACCATTAAGTTTAAAGAACTTAGCTGGTGATGAGTTGAAAAAGGTGAAAAAAGACATGAAAGCATACAGTATTCTCACAATGACATTGCCATTTGAAATCTTAACACGGGTTGAGAATTTCAAAACAACAAATGAACTATGGAAAGTTCTTCACACAATGTGTGAAGGAAGTGATGAAATAAGGGAAATCAAGAAAGAAAAATTAAGGACCCAGTATGAAACTTTCCAACATGTTCAGGGAGAATCTATTCCCCAACAACATCATAGATTTGTACAACTAGTGAATGAGATGATTGTTTATGGTCTCAAATACGAATCTGTTGAAATAAACAAAAAGCTGTTGCATACATTGCCTGAGAGTTGGGCTCAGTCAGTGTCACTCATGAAAGTAACATTAGATCTGGGAGGACTATCATTGGATTCTCTAGTTGCTAAAGTGGAGGCACTAAACTAGATGAAAAATCCAGAAATAACAACACCGTCAAACATGTAGAAGCACACAAGTTCAAAGAACGACAACATATAGACAATGCTTTTCTGACAAGCACTGGTGAAGATGAAGATAAAGAATTCCTAGACACTAGTGAGACATCATTCTTCTCTGCACCAGATTCATCCAACAACATACAAAAGTCTAAGAAGACTGGTGTTCATGCTTCTCATGAAACAACTCCTCAAAGAAAACCTAATCAACATCATCATGCTTCAAGCTCAAGCAAGCAACAACAAACAAAGCATCAAAATATACACAAGTTTGATAAGCCCATTGATGCTCTCACTATCATTCTTCAAAGTGAATAGCAGAAGGTGGCTTATGCAGCCTTTTTAACAAGTTTTGAAGCTTATTTTGGTGCAAATCTCACACCCTCTCAGATCATTCAACAAGATTTGGATGAACTTCCACTAGACATGGTTGAAGAAATGGATCTTCAGTGGTCTATGGCAATGATTGCATATAGATCAAAAAGGTTTCTGCAAAGAAACAGAGGTTTGAGCATTGAAAAGAAAACAAAGATTGGTTTTGATAAAACCAAGGTCATATGCTACAATTGTCAACTATATGGACACTTTTCAAGAGAATGCCAACAACCAAGAGTTGACAGAAACAACAATCCAACACAAGCATCAAGCAGCTACCATCCAAACAGACAGATCCCATAACCAATCAGTATCCCTGCTGCACCAACTCCAGCTTAAATCACACAATGCAGTCCATGTCAACAATCCAAATCATCAGCCATGATCATTAAGAAGGATGGTGAATGTGACTGGAGTATGTATGAAGTTGAAATTCAATCTCCAGATCATGCCCCTATGGAAGATATTGAAGACAAAATTTCAGATATCCTGAAAGAGGTAAAGGAGAATCTATGCATACAAGCATGCATAGATGAAGTCAATAGATACAGAGAACATGCAGATAAACTTTCAAAGAAAGTAATTGAAACAAACATTTTAAATGGAAGTCTTAAATCTGAACAAAAATAATATGGCATCAAAATACTTTCATTACAAAATGATTTGGACAAATTAGTGTCTGAAAAGTTAACACTTGTAGCTCAAGTTGAGCAACTTTCTATATCATTGACTGAATCTAACATAATACAGGCTGAAATTGAAGTGAAACTTCAGAAGTTCCAGGTAAAAGAGGCAGTGGTTGAAGAGGTGCATCAGGTCATGCAGACAATCTTACCGTCTGTGGTGACCGAAGTGATAAAGGCTGTCCGGGAAGGAGAAAGAAAAGAGAAGAATAGGTCCTTAGGAAGATAGGAGCAACCAGAGCCGGAAATGGTTCTTTCTGATGATGAAGAGGAAGAGGGGGAGGAGCCTGTGCATGAGTCAGAATGAGGCTGTAATTACGGGGCGTTTATGAGGTGCAAGCCCCTACCGTTGACGGTAATGGCACTGCTGCTGCTCCTCACCGATGGGTGAGAGAAATGGAGGCTGTCCTCGATATCAGCAAGTGCCGGGAGGACCAAAAGGTGAAGTTCGCTACCCACTCTTTAACGGATTCGGCTCTATGCTGGTGGGACAACATAGTCCAAGCCTAGGGTAGCAGGGCCATTGGGAGAATGAAGTGGTCTGAGCTGAAAAGGTTGGTGATCGAGGAGTTCTGTCCTCATCGATGATGGATAAAGTTGAGAGAGAGTTCCTGCAGCTGGAGGCGGGAACTATCAACAGTACACCACAAAGTTCAACGAAATGGCACATCTGGTGCCGGATCAGGTGACACCGCTGTCGCGAAAGATCAAGAGGTATATTTAGGGTTTGCTGGGTGATATTTGCAGGCATATGGTCGCCGCCCGACCGAGTACCATTAGGTCGGCGGTGGACTTGGCGGGGAGACTGTATGATGAAAGGGCAGTGGTGGTGGTGGCTGAAGGTAGTAGGAAGGGTGGTGGTTACAGGAATTGAAATGGAAAGAGGTTTGGTCGGGGTAATGCCTCGACGAGCAACAAGAAGGCATAGGTGGACGACCGTCGTGTAGCCACACCGTGTACGGGACTGAGAAGGTGTGGTAAATGTGGGAAGGAGCATAGTGGGGAATGTAGACTGGGGTAGAACGTCTATGGAAAGCCTGGTCATATGGATAGAGACTGTGGGGGTGTGAAGTGTTTCAACTTTGGGGAAAGTGGTCATATGAGTAGGGATTGCAAGAAGCCGAGGGCTGTGGGTTCTGGAGTGAAGAGAACTGGAGGTGAAGGGCCGAGGGCAAGGGCCAGGGCATTCACGGACCCTTATGTTGTGTCCGGTACGTTTCTGGTGAACCAAACTTTAGCCTCTGTATTATTTGATTCGGGTGCCAGTAAGAGTTTTATTTCTGCTGCTTTCTGTGCCAAACTGCCTGTTAGTAGTAGACGTGTTGACGTACCGTTTGATGTAGAAATTGCGATAGGTAAGTCTACCAGGATTTCCGAGGTGATAGAGGGTTGTGATGTGGAATTAGAGGGACACAAATTTTCGGTTAGACCATTTGCGATGACCTTAGCTGGTTTTGATTTGTGCTTGGGATGGATTGGTTGGTAGACTTCGAGGCGAATATAGTGTGTCAAAAGAAGATGATTCCTTTGATAGCGACTGACGGGAGTTCAGTAACGGTTTATGGGGATCAGGTCATGACGATCCCGAAGGTGATCTCAATGGCGGTGGCGGGAAAATATATGAGGCGTGGATGTAGTGCCTACTTTTGTTATGTAAAGGATGTGGAAACGCCAACACCACAATTATCCGATGTTCCGGTTGTGTGTGACTTTCCTGACGTGTTTCCCGAGGACTTGTCGGGAGTGCCACCTGACCAAGAGATTGAGTTTCAGATTGATCAGATACCAGGTGCCCAACCTGTTGCCAAGGCACCGTATGGATTGGCTCCGATAGAGATGAAGGAGTTGATGGAGCAGTTACAAGAGCTGCTAGATAAGGGGTTCATTAGACCGAGTATCTCACCTTGGGGTGCTCCGGTCTTATTTGTGAAGAAGAAAGATGGTAGTATGAGGATGTGTATAGACTACCGTGAGCTGAATAAGCTAACAGTGAAGAATCGGTACCCGTTACCGAGGATTGATGATTTATTCGATCAGCTTTAAGGTGCCAGTTGGTTTTCAAGGATCGACCTTCGATCTGGCTACCATCAGCTAAAGGTGAAAGAGCAGGATATTCCTAAAATAGCTTTTCGCACGCTCTATGGTCACTACGAGTTCCTCGTTATGTCTTTTCGATTGACCAATGCGCCAGCTGCTTTTATGGATCTGATGACCCGAGTGTGTCGGCTGATGTTGGATAAATCAGTGATTGTGTTTATCGATGATATCCTGATTAATTCGAGGAGCGAGATAGAGCATGCCAGACACATTCGAGAAGTGTTGGAGACGTTGAGAAGGGAGAAGCTGTATGCCATGTTCTCCAAGTGCGCGTTCTGGTTACGCGAAAATCAATTCTTGGGTCATGTAGTGAATCCGGAGGGAATCATGGTTGATCCGGCAAAGGTGGAAGCGGTGATGCAATGGAAGTCTCCAAAGACGCCATCCGAGATCCGAAGTTTCTTGGGTTTGGCGGGCTATTACAGAAGATTCATTCAAGACTTCTCCAAAATCACTTCTCCACTAACCAAGTTGACCCGGAAAGATGTAAAGTTTGTATGGGGTCAAGCTCAAGAGAAGGCGTTCGAAGAATTGAAGGCGAGGTTGACCCAAGCTCCTGTATTGTCGTTACCCGACGGAAGTGAAGATCTGGTGGTTTATTCTGATGCTTCCTATTCGGGGTTGGGGTGTGTGTTGATGCAAAGGGGAAAAGTGATAGCCTATGCATCCCGAAAGTTGAAAGTCCATGAGGTTAACTACCCTACTCATGACTTGGAGCTAGCAGCTGTGGTCTTTGCATTAAAGATTTGGAGGCACTATCTTTACGGGACGAAGTGCACCATCTTCACCGACCACAAGAGCTTGAAGTACTTCTTCGAGCAGAAGGATTTGAATATGAGGTAAAGGCGACGGTTGGAGCTTATAAATATTATGATTGTGAGATCCATTACCATCCGGGCAAAGCCAACATGGTGGCGGACGCCCTTAGCCGAAAGGAGAGGCCCGAGCCGATTCGGGTGAAAGCGTACCAGCTGATCATGACCTCCGATGTGATGAAGCAGGTCAAGGAGTTTCAAGATGAGGCTTTGAAAGACGATCATCTCAACTCTAAAAGAATGAGAGGTCTGGTTGCGGAATTGGGTGAAAACACACTCGGTGTTAAAACCCGATCCAGGCGAGTGTGGATTCCTCGTTTTGGGGATCTACGGGTGAAGATCATGGATGAGGCTCACAAGACTCGATACTCTATTCATCCCGGTACTACAAAGATGTATCAAGACATGAAGAAAGATTATTGGTGGCCGGGTGTGAAGCTTGATGTGGTAGAGTATGTGAGCAAATGCCTTACTTGCTTGCAAGTGAAGGCCGAGCATCAAAAGCCGTTTGGAAAGATTCAACCTTTGGATATACCAGAATGGAAGTGGGAGCACATCACCATGGATTTCATTACAAAGCTGCCACGTACTCTGAAAGGGTATGATGCTATATGGGTGATTGTCGACCGCTTGACGAAGAGTGCTCACTTCCTATCGATGCGTGAGACATATTCATCTGAGAGGTTGGCGGATCTTTTCATTAAATAGATTATTGCTCGTCACAGTGTGCCGGTGTCTATTGTGTCTGACCGCAACACCCGGTTTACATCTAAATTCTGGAAGAAATTCCACGATGCGATGGGGACGAGGTTACATATTAGCACGGCTTATCATCCCCAAACTGATGGTCAGTCAGAAAGGACCATTCAGACACTGGAAGACATGCTTCGGGCATGTGTAATTGATTTTAGGGGAAGTTGGGATGACCTCTTACCGTTGGCTGAATACTCATACAACAACAGCTATCATGCCAGCATTGGCATGCCACCTTATGAGATGCTATACGGTAGGAGATGCAGGACACCCGTTTGTTGGGGTGATATTGGTCATAAAGAGTTAGGGAGCATCAAAGTGATCGAGGCTACGACTGAAAAGCTTGAAAGGATCAAGGCCTTCATGAAGGCAGCCAAAGATAGACAGAAGTCGTATGCCGATAAACGACGCAATCCGATTGAGTTCCAGGTGGGTGACCTGGTTATGTTGAAGGTCTCTCCTTGGAAGGGTATCATTCAGTTCAGAAAGCGGGGCAAGCTGAGCCCAAGATATATAGGCCCTTTACGAGTCATTGCTCGAGTAGGAGACGTGACCTATAGGTTGGAGTTATCAGATGAGTTAGGTGGAATTCATCCGACCTTCCACGTATCTCATCTGAGAAAGTGTTTGGCAGATGAAGATATGGTTGTACCACTGGAAGACATCGAGGTGTATGAATGACTCAATTATGTGGAGCAACCAGTGGCAATCATTGACCGAAAAGAGAAGAGGCTGAGGAATAAAGTGGTCCCACTTGTGCGTGTACAGTGGAAGCACAGAAAGGGATCTGAGTCTACGTGGGAAACTGAAGAAGAAATGAGACAGCATTACCCATATTTGTTCGAGGAATAACAGGTTTTGAGGACGAAACCTATTTAAGGGGGGTGGACTTGTAACACCCGGTCATTTTTAACAAAAAGAATAAAGTGAAGAAAAAGAAAGAAAATATATTTTACCCAAGTTTACGGGTAAAAAGTGTCAAAAGGACAAAGAGAATAAAAAGTGGGTGCATAAAGGAGATATGGCAGCCCGTAATCTCCTGCACACTTCATTTCATTCGATTCTAGATAGAGAAAGAGCAGAATTCGGGTTTTTGAAGGAAGAACAAGAAGAAGTCGAATTCGAGGTAAGAAATTCATGGTTTTTAAGTGTTCTTAACTGATCTTGCCTCGGTTGTATGCTTATATGTGTAGTGTGTGTTCGGGTGTGTGTTTTTAGTGGGTTTCTAGGCGGTTGAAGTCAATTGCAAACGAGTTTGGGAGAAGCCATACTCAAGAGCTGCAAAGGTGAGTTCTAAGACCCCTATTTTACACGTATTTGAATGATTTTGGGGCTGGAACACATCTATAAACTATTTTTAGGTATTTGGGTGAAAAACCCATTCATGTATGTATGTGTAAGTGTATGATTCGTTTGGGGCTGTTATGAACATAAATTTTTAAGGTAAACTATGAATTTTCAGCATGATGTTTGACTAGGTACTGTTGTCGTATGTTTTTAGGTGTTTTCCTACGATGTGTATGATGTTTAAGTTTATTCTAAGTGTGTAGAATGGTAGATCTGTGCTAAGGATAGGTTAAGATGATGATTAAGATCTGAAAATGGCACAGGTTAAGTTGCAGGTTCATTTACTCAGTCGCATTAACTAATGCGGATGGCTAAGGAATTGCGGATAAGGCATTACTCAGCCGCATTAACTAATGCGGATAGCTAAAAGTAAATGCGGCTAAGGCATTTACTCAGCCGCATTAACTAATGCGGACAGATAATGAAATGCGGCTAAGGCATTTACTCAGCTGCATTAACTAATGCGGACAGATAATGAAATGCGGCTAAGGCATTTACTCAGCCGCATTAACTAATGCGGACAGATAATAAAATGCGACTAAGGCATTTACTCAACCGCATTAACTAATGCGGACAGTCAAAGAAATGTGGATGACATTTGCTCACCCGTATTAACCAATGCGGACAGAAAAAGGAAATGCGGATAAATACTTAGAATAAATTCTGACTTTTAGGAAAATGAGTGATGTAGGCTTTGACCTAGGAGATTCCCAGGGGTTATGTAAGTTGACTTTTGGGGTCATAGGTGGTATGATGGGCATGTAATGATATGTACTTGATGTTTATGCATAATGATGATGATGATGCTGCATGGTTATACATGATGTATGTTATGTATGTATGATGCCTTGCATGATGATGTGTGAATGATATGTGTATGTTCCTTATGATAATGTATGTTTATCTTTCCCATGACTTTACGTGTTATGAAAATGAATGAACGAAGTATTATGTAACGTAAAGTGAAAGATAATAAAAGAGGAATATAATGAATGAATGCATGCATTAATGAACGAATGAACGTAAGAAAGGCTTGCAAGCAAATGTATGGAGGTGCACACCCATTGAAGGTGTTAGCTCAACTGTGTGCGGGTTAGCTACCCTGAAGGATGCACACTGGGGTTCAGTCTTTGTGATTGACCATATCTATGGGATCCTTGCCGCTTACCCTAGGTGACTGGATCAGCTTCGTGCACAATGTTCGTGGGGTTAATTACCACAGGTCCAGCATCAGCTTCGTGCACAATGTTCGGGGTATAGCGCATGGCATTGATCCGGAATGAAAGAGGAAAGATAAGTTGTGCATGTACTTGCCCTAGGTGACTGGATCAGCTTCGTGCACAATGTTCGTGATTTAATTACCACAGGTCCAGCACCAGCACTCGTGCACAATGTTCGGGGTATTGTACATGTCACCGAAAGTAATGAACGTACGAATGAATGTAATGAACGTATGAATGAACGTAACAAACGTACGGACGAATGAAATGAATGTATGAATGAAAGTAAGAAACGTACAAATGAAAGAAAGGGTTATGAATGAACGAGAATGTTAACGATGGACGGTAAATGAACAAAAGCTAATGAACGAATGATGAAGATAATAATGATATTATCTATGTGTAGGTATGTTGTGTGACCGTATGTATGTAAAGAAAAGTATGTTTTATTACAAAACTAGAACTCACTCAGCAACGCTGACTTTTTATGTGTTTCCAGTTGGCAGGTAGTGTTGCTGAGGATGGCACGAGGCGGCTACTCAGCTCTTTTGGGATGGCATTCCTTTGTTAATATTTTTGCTATGTAATATGTTGCATGTATTATTAAAACAAAATGGTGTTTGTAGAGGATTCGGATAAATGGGATTACCTAAGGAATCCTCTTACTACTAAAGGTCACTGCTTATGACTATTTTGTAATTGATTAATGATGTATTACTTTGCAAAAGCTTTTATGATGAAATGAGATGTCTCTTTTGAATGCTTCCGCTGAAATGTTTACAAAAGATAAACGAAATCATATGTTTTATGTGCAATGAATGACCAACTGTGAGGTGCCCGGGAATAGGGCCTTACATTCCAACAAAACATGCAAAGCAGACTCAAAGATTTGACATCTGCTCTCGTGGAATATTGAATCTTCCAATGTTTTTGTCAAACAAACAAACATAAGAAAAGGGAAAGCTCAAACATCTGTGGCTTTTGATATTCCACTTAAGTCAAATTTGAAAACAAAAGTTGTTAACAAACAAGACAATACTAATTTACCATACTATGAATGGTGTGATCAACACACTCACAACACTGAAAAATGCAAATATGGTAAATATTGCAAGTATTGTCACATGAACAATCGCAGTACTGAAACTTGTCATTTTCATAACTATTTTTCTATCTGTAAAAGGAACAATCACAGTACTGATAATTGTTTTTTCAATAAGAAAAACAAAAAACGAAACACATAGTCTCAAGTTGTAAAACCTAATAAGAAATAAACAATTGCTCTAAAAGGAACAAGGTGGGAGTACCAAGACAAACTCCTCATCAAAAGGTTGTTCTAAACAATGACAAAACATTTTATGACACCTTTAAACAAACACCAAGAAGACATAAGTCTCAAACCAGACAATCATCAGACATTAGCTCTAGTAGAAGAAGAGCTCAAAGTACTTCTCCTGACAGAGCTAAAATCAATCAAAGGAAATCTAGTGTACCTAGAATTCCGAAACCACTAGAAAATGCAATCTTAGAAGAAATTTGCATTGTGGGAAAAGACGGAAAACCCAAGACCATCTTGGCTTGGGTTGCACCATCTAACTGATTTCTTGTGTTTTCTTAGGGACATCAAAGAAGGCCTGACAACATCTGGTATGTTAATAGTGGATGCTCCCGACAAATGACAGGAAATTGTTCCGTCCTTCAGGATTTTAAGAGCAAACATGGAGGAAATGTAGCCTTTGGAGGTGACAAGACGGGTGGAAAGATAACTGGTGAAGGAACAGTAACAAATGGTTTGATCAACTTTGAAAATGTCAACTACTGCTCCAACCTTCAGTTCAATCTTCTAAGTGTATCCCAAATCTGTGACAAGGGATACGCCACCTTATTTGACTCCAACAACTGCAACATCCTCAAGACAAGTTTTCAAATACCAGAAGATTGTATCCTTTTGAAAACTCCACGTCATAACAACACATACATTGTTGATATGAACACTGTTTCTACAACCACTCCTGAAACATGTTTATTATCAAAAGCATCAGAAGATGTTTCCCAATTATGGCACAGACGATTGAGACACTCTAATTATAACAGAATGAATCAACTTGTAAAAGGTGACTTAGTAATAGGTTTACCACTAAAAGAATTCTTCTGTACAGACCACTACACTGCATGTCTAAAAGGCAAACAACATAGAGTGTCTCATAAGTCTAAATTAGTAAACTCTAGCAACACACCACTCAAATTACTTCACATGGACCTTTTTGGCCCAACAAACATCCTAAGCATAGGAAAGAAGCAATATTGTCTTGTTATAGTAGTCTAAATTGGGTTTTCTTTCTACTACACAAGTCTGAAACACCAGACATACTCAAAACATTTATCACTAAAATTGAGAATCAATTGGATCTTAAAGTTAAATCTTTAAGAAGTGATAATGGTACTGAATTTAAGAATGACTGTATCTTTTCATTTTGTGCAGAAAAAGGAATAAGTCATCAGTTTAGTGTAGCAAGAACTCCTCAGCAAAATGGAGTAGCTTAAAGGAGAAACACAACATTGATAGAAGCAGCCAAATCAATGCTTGTTGACTCCCTATTGCCCATATCTTTCTGGGCTGAAGCAATCAATACTGCTTGTTACATTCAAAACAGAACATTAATAATCAAAGAACATACAAAAACTCCATATGAATTAATTTTTAAAAGAAAACCTTTCATTGGATTTCTTAAAGCTTTTGGATGTTCTGTTTCAATCTTAAACACCAGAGAACAATTATCCAATTTGCTCCAAAAGCAGATGACGGATTCTTTGTTGGTACTCTGGAAGCTTAAAAGCTTATAGAGTATACAATCCAAGACTCAATATTTTGGAAGAAACAACTGATATTATTTTTAATGAACACTCTTTCATAAAGAAAGTCATTGGACTAGACTGGTTGTTTGACATTGATTCATTAACAAAATCATTTGACACATCTTATTTTGATGTTACAGGTACAACAGAAGATATTAAATATCCTATGGTACCTCCTCAACCAACCAATGATGTTCCTCTAACTGCTGATCCTCCAAGGAGACCAAACACATCTCCTTCAAGAACAGCAGTTACACCTCCGATAGAACAAACCAAAACATCCAATGACACAAACACATTTACACCATTTTCATCAACACCTATGACGATTACACAACCCAATCAACCAACATCATATCAACCTCACACAGTTGAAGAAGGTGATGATTATCATTCTTTACCAGACACACATCATGACGATGAAATCTTAGATTTCTTTCATGATTCCCCACAAACATTCAATGAACCTGCACAGCTAGAATGTCCCTCAAACACAAATACCCTTGCCCAACCCACCACACCAGAACAAGCATTCAATAATCTTGATTTGACAATTAATGTTGATCAGATTGAAACAAAATGAATACATAAAGATCACCCTTTAGAAAACATCATAGGTGAGCTTAATACCCAACTGACAAGGAGTCAATCAGACACAACAAACATTTGCTTGTATTCTTGTTTCTTATCCCTGACTTTACCCAAAAACATCATTGAAGCACTTAAAGACAACAGTTGGATAGAAGCAATGCAGGAGGAACTACAGCAATTCAGAAAGCAAGAGGTATGGAAACTGGTTGATCTACCTAAAGGTCAATATGCCATAGGCATAAGATGGCCATTCAGAAATAAAGCTGATGACAGAGGGATTGTCATTAGAAACAAAGCAAGGCCTATTGCTCAAGGATATACTCAGGAGGAAGGCATTGACTATGATGATGTCTTTGCTCCAGTAGCTAGACTAGAAACCATCCGAGTGTTCCTTGCATATGCCTTATCTAAAAACTTCAATGTCTTTCAAATGGATGTAAAATGTGCATTCCTTTATGGAAAGATAGATGAAGAGGTATATGTTGCTTAACCACCAGGGTTTAAAGATCCAGAATTCCTTCATAGAGTCTACAAGTTGGATAAGGCTCTATATGGTCTTCATCAAGCACCTAGGAAGTGGTATGAGACTTTATCAAAGTTTCTACTACAGAATGGGTATACCCAAGGGAAAATAGACCAGGCATTGTTCTTAAAGAAGAAAGGACAAGACTGTTAGTGGTTCAAGTCTATGTTGATGATATCATCTTTGGATCCACAAACACATAACTTTGCAAAGAGTTTGAAACTCTTATGCAATCAAAATTCCAGATGAGCTCAATGGGAGAACTTACCTTCTTTCTTGGACTACAAGTTCATCAATCACAAGATAGAATTTTTATCAACCAAGACAAGTATGTACATCAGATTCTCAAGAAATATAATATGGCAGATTGCACATCAAGCAAAACACCATTTGCAACTGGACTGAAGTTTGGCCTAGATCTAGAAGGAACATCAATTGATCAGAAACTTTATAGATCAATGATAGGTTCTCTGATGTACCTTACAGCTAGCAGACCAAATATCATGTATACAGTATGCATGTGTGCTAGATATCAAGCATATCCAAAAGAATCACACATTAATGCAGTAAAGAGAATCTTTAGATACTTAAAAGGAAAACCAGCACTTTGTTTGTGGTATCCCAAAGATGGAGACTTCTCTTTATATGCATACACAAACAGGATTATGGTGGATGCAATAACAACAGAAAATCCACTACAGGAGGCTGTCAGTTTCTTGGATCAAGATTGATCTCCTGGCAGTGCAAGAAACAGACAAATGTCTCTGTGTCAATAGCTGAAGCAGAATACACTTTTGCATGCTATTCTCAAGTGTTATGGATACAAAACCAAATGCTTGACTATGGCTTTAACTTTCTTAAAACACCCATACACAATGACAATTCTACAGCAATGTGTATAACAGACAATCTTGTTTAACATTCGAAAACCAAACACATAGAGATCAGATATCATTTTCTAAGAGATTTCTCAGAAAAGGGTCTGATCCAGTTGATCAAAGTTCATACAAACAATCAATTGGATGATCTTTTTACTTAATCATTTGATTCAACTAGATTTGAATTTTAGTTCAGTCAATTGATATGATCAACTATGAAACAACAAATTAATGTTTTCAAACATTAAAATCAAATAGTCTTGATTTTGTCAAAGTCCAAAACAATGTCCCACTTCTCTCTTTTTCAAAATCAAGATAACATGCAAACTAATCATTTCTAACATTGAATCACACATACACTTCATGAGAAATGATAGTACACTAGCATAGCTCTTCTCTTGAGTCTTTTTCCACCAATAAAGACTGATGATACCTTGTTTGATATCTGGATAGGCTCAGTATGGGACACCTAACATCAGATGCAACAGTGAAGAACTAAATTCTCATGATTGTGTGATCAATAACATAACTTGGTTTATGGTAAGTATTGATTTCTTTAACATAGATAGCTTGAAATCTAACTTCAATACACCAAGTGAAACAGATTATAAAATGCTCAATTTAAGTGTCTCCTCTGTTATGATAATCATAGACCTGAAGTACACCAAGACATTCTTTATTATGCTGAGCACAGACCTGAATGTTCTTAATCTTGATCTATAAAAGATTTCCAATGAGGAACACATCCTATAAGGATGATCAATCAATAAAGTCTTTATGACTAGCTTCTAAAGAGAAGTGCAAAAGAATCCTAAAATGGATCACCCAATAAACAAGAAAATGATTGAGCATTTATCATCCTAAGTAGCTAGGTCTTAAGTATTGAAATTACTTTCTAGCTTATCTTGAGGAGAATCATACATATCATACAATCACATGTGGGGTGCACACAACTCATATCAATCAACTCATAACATGATAATCACTCGCTGTTTAAACCAATCATTAATACCATGCTTGAGTTTAAGTGGATCAATATATCCACAATCAACATTGTACTTGTCTATGTCTATTCTTCAACATCAAACAAACAACTTACTGAAGAACTACAGACTAGTATCATCTCATGGTATGTACACATGATTCATGTGTTTTATGATTAAACATGCATTTTGAGTGAACTAAAGGATAAAATTCTTGATACATCACAAGTAAATCACTCTTAAACACACATTTGGACTTTGATAATTTCAAATTAAACATATATAATTTTTTGTCAAATTTTTATAAATATGCAAAAATTTAGGGGGAGAAATTGAATACTGCAATTATAAAAGGCAGCAAAATTGTACATTAACATTCAAATTTAAAAATAAACAAAGCCAAAGTCAAGCCAACACTAACAAACAGCAGGTGGACACATATATATTTATTTGTTTATTTTATTGCACAATATTGCTTTAGAGTGATATCAAATCATCCATATATTGAAGTGTTAAAATTCAATATTTTAACATACATTTAAAGATTTTGAAAAAATATTCAAAATTAATTTGATTATATAATTTAAAGATTTTTAAATCATTCAGAATTAATTTGAATATATAATTTTTCAAACAGATCAAACAATTACAACATTCAAAACTTTCTTAAAATTTTTAATAAATTTTTTTCTCAACTGTTTTTACAGCAGATGAAGAAAAGGTTCATCCGCTGTGAACAAAATAGCAAAATTTTCTAAAAACAATCATTTTGACAACTGTACATATAGCGGATAACCAAAACATTCATCCGCTGAAGGTACAGTAACAAACAAGTGTTTACAGCGTATGAACATTTGTTCATCCGCTGTGAACATATCAAACAAATCAAGCAAGTGTTTACTGCGTATGAAAATTTGTTCATCCACTGTGAACATATCAAAGCAAAGTGTCTACAGCGCATGAACAAAAGTGTTCATCCGTTATGAAAACAGTAAAAAATAAATGGTCATACATAGCGTATGAACAAAATTGCTCATCCGCTGTGTGAACAGTGCATAAGTAAAGTGCACAGCGTATGAACAAAAATGTTCATCCGCTATGTGAACAGTTCATAAGTCAAATGCACAGCGTATGAACAAAATTGTTCATCCGCTTTGCGAATAGTGCATAAGTATTATGCACAGCGTATGAACAAAATTATTCATCCACTTTGTGAACAGTGCACAAGTATTATGCACAGCGCATGAACAAAATTGTTCATCCGCTTTGTAAATAGTTCACAAGTATTATCCACATCGCATGAACAAAATTGTCCATCCGCTTTGTAAACGGTGCACAAGTATTATCCACAGCGCATGAACAAAATTGTTCATCCGCTGTGTGAACAGTGCAAAATTATTATGCACAGGGCATGAACAAAATTGTTCATTAGCTTTGTGAACAGTACACACAAAAGGGTCCACAGCGTATAGCCAAAATTATACAATGGACACTGTGTCCACAGCGGACACTGTTCTCACAGCGGATAACAATTTTGATTCAAATTTTTACACCAGACACGCACTGTATACACAGCGGACACACAAATTATCGGTTGTATATATAGTTCACACTTGTGATTTTTTCATTCACCACGAGTGAAAGTGAGAAAATTAGTAAAATTCAAAAGTTCAAAACTTGCGATAAACCCTTAAACCTTTGTTCTTCAAAACCAAAATTCTAGTCGATTTATCTACTCATTCATGATCGATTAGGTATAACAACATGATTAATCTTCAAACAACCATTAAAACATCTTGTTTTATGATTTTAATCAGACATTGTTAGACCTAGGTCGAATATCAAACCGAAATCATAATCATGAATCATTTGATACTTTAAACCAAATCAAACATTGAGTCTGTGATAGATGACCATTATTGATTATGTATGATCTGTTAATTTGATGAAATTTGATCAAGTGTTCATCGGGTTCATAATCAAACATGAAGTTCATGTCAAAATTTATACAAAAACTGCTTTTAATCTTTGAACATGATGAAAGTTGTTTAAAACGTGTTATAACTTTGTAATCAGGTTCAAAATGCAACAAACATGAAAAATAAGTCAATTTGGCATGACATTCATCAGACAAACATTAAATGATCAAATTTGACTTTAATAGGTCAAACTAAAATTCATGATCAAACAGATATGAGATCAAACTTATGTATGTGTTAAACAAAACAACTTGTTGATGATAAACAAACACAATAAAACAATTTTTGGATATATCAATATAAATTAGACAAGATTTACAAAATCAAATTTGACAAAATGTTGACTTTTGAAAAGTCAAACTGGTTCAATTAGATAATTGCAAAGAACATACACACAAGTGTTTAACCATACATTCAATCATCTCATAACATACACAATATACCAACATACACTTGATCATCATTTCATCATTACACTTAATTTGCAGACACTATTGTAACACTTAAACTTTTACTGCAGATATGGCTGATTTAGTGTTTGTAAAAGATCACAACATATGTGCATTTCTTGATCCTGACTCTCCTAGGTCAGTGAACTACAGAGACATGATTCAAGCAATTAGACAAACAAGACTTGCGCATGCTATGACCTTCATACTAGACATATATGAATATCATATTGTCCAGTTTTGGACCAATGCACACCTTGGTGAGATTGATGATAAGCAAGTAGTTATATCTACTGTGCATAACCAAGATATTTATCATCTCTGAAGAAGTGATCAGAAGAGTGTTGCAATTGGGTAAAGAAGATGCTCAAGGCCCTGTTGAGTTTGATTAACACTATATGTTACATGTGTTCAGGCAAATAGGCTATACAGGAACCATAGAAAGAAAGCAGATCAAAAAGGCAAACATGTGTGCACAGTTCAGGTTCTTGATGCACACCTATCAGAAAATAATGACAAATAGAAAGACATGATGGGATGCAACATCCCTAAAGGCATCATGTGCATTAGCAAGCATTATTGCAAGAAGGCCATTTAACTTTGCTGCTCAAATTCTCAATGGCCGTGTCTATAACATCACAAAAGTGAAAAACAGATTTCTGATGTTTCCAAGATTTCTGCAGATGATCATAGATGATTTATTGCCTAACATTCCAAGAGAAGGAGCCATTTTACAGCCTGTTCATCTTAATGAGTATGTTTTCAATAGAATAAGATCTAACATCTACCAAGGGGATGAGGTGCATGTGCCTCCTCATATGATTGACCATGACATCCCTGTTCCTGAGGAATTTCTTAGAATTCCAGGACAAGATGAACCATTCATGTTATTTCAACAAGCCATTCAACTAGCCCCTATCATTCAACCACCACCAATCTTATAGCCTGAACCAATAGAACAACCACCAGTCATCCAAGCTCAAAACATACAGCCTGATCAACCAATATCACCACAACAACCTCTAAGCCCACAACCATTCAGCCCTCAATCATTCAGTCCTCAACAAATATATTTTCCATCTCCACCACACAGCCCAAACCTATCTGATCAGCAAACACTTTCATCTATATTGAGAAATATAGATTCATCACTTGCACAACAAACAAATGAGCATGAAGATGTTGGAACTTTATCTCATGAGCCTGACCATAAGTTCCTTATTTTAGCATGCATATAAGCCCCAAAAATTGTAAAACACGTAAATAATGGGATCTAGAACTCACCTTATGAAGCATTCTAACAAAACCCTAGAACCGAGAACAAATCTTGAGATCTACACACATGCACACGTAAAGTTTAAGTCTTTACTCATACAATCATATTAAAATCGATTTAGGAGCTTAGATCTAGCCTAGATCTATGATAATGCTCGATAAAAATCATACATTTCCAATTTCTTTGACTTTCTCTCTGTAGAGCCGCAAGGGAGCTTTCTCTTTTCAAAATGAGGTTGATTTGAAACATAGGAGTGAGGAAGGGGCGACTAAAATGAGGTTGATTTGAAACATGGGAGTGAGGAAGGGGCGACTAACTCCTTTTGTACACACACATGGGTACATCTTTGCTTTTGCCCGCTTTTGACCCTTCTACTAATATAAAATTTCATCTTTATTTCTTTTCTTTTCCTTTTACAATTTTCGATAATTACAGAAAGCTTGGAACGTGGATCCTGACTAATGAGTAGGTGCCGGACACGTGAACACTAATGCGGTCCGTATAGGCTTTTGATGAGGTCCTTATCGCATAACGGGGCTCGAGGTAATACATGCGTGACAGGATCTTAGCCTTTAGTTTGATCAATTAGGTTGTATTCGCAGCGGATTTAGTACAAGAATTAGAACAAACAAGCAAGAACACAATTGATTTAACAATAAAACAGTAAGTTATAGAGAAAGATAGAAGTTCTGCAAAAGAAAATATTTCATTCAATACAAGCTTCGACTGCGGCTGTAATTAGCAGCGGCTACAATTAGGTCATCTTCCTTATATAGGGAAGATTAACCTAATGCTGATGTCACTTGACAGTGACATCAACCGTTATTTAACAAACTACTGATAGAACACCTAAACTACTGAAGATGTCACAACTGCTGACATCTTCTTACAAAATGCTAAGTGTTCTAACTATTACAAGTACTGAAAAGAAATAAGAAACTACTGAAAGTTACAACGACTGAAGAACAAACTCTTCAGTCGTTTACAATTACTGAACTATAACAGCTGAAGAACAAACTCTTCAGCTGTTGTACAAACTACTGAAAAGTAAAATTACAAACTTCTGAAAGAGAAAAACCATCACAACAACTGAAGACAACTTCTTCAGCTGTTGTGACAAACTCTGAAGGTTCAGCACTTGGTCTTCAGACTTTGATCTTCAGATGTTTCATCAGCTGATGACTTCAGTAGTTGTCATCAGCTGATGTCTTCAGTCTTTGTCTTCAGACTTTGTACATCAGTTGTTGATCTTCAGTTCTTCAGTTCTTTAGCTGTTGATCTTCAGCACTTGAGTCTTTAGTACTTGAAGTCTTCAGTACTTGTATTCTTCAGTACTTCAGACTTCAGTACTTGTGGTCTTCAGTACTTTAGATCTTCAGCTGTTGTTCTTCAGTTCTTTGATCTTCAGCTGTTAAGTCTTCAGTCTTTGTCAAACTACTGATGAGGCTTTCAGCAGTTGTTGTGATGTCATGTGGGACTTAGAGGTTTTTCTGATCTTGGCTCATTGGTTCTTTTGGTCCAACAAACTCCCCCTGAACCAATGCAGCCAAAACCTCTAAGCAATTTATTGGTCCCACTTATTGATGGTAGAATGATTGGTCTTTTTCCTACTTGATCAGCTTAGAAGATGACCCATGTAAGCACTGGCCTGGGAAGAGGTCTCTAAGGTTTGATTGGCTTAGTATGGATGGGAGCCCTGTCTTGGGGAACTGGACACAGGGTTGTTGTCCCATCCATGAGACCTACTTTCCACGTACGAGCCTGTAGGATTCTCTGGTGTAGGCTCGAATGAATGTCATTTGTTCTTCTTTGGATAGGTCCTCAGCCTCACCTTTGAATAATCCTTCACGACCGTACAGCTCTGAGACAAACTTGGCCTGTTTGCCATTCTTGAGCTCAACAGTTGTGATCTGCCTATAGGTAAATTCATCAGGATGTCTGCCTTCTAGTAGCAGGTTGAGCTCATCCTTTCGGAAGTTCTCAAGCCTCTTATAGACTAAGCCTTTCCTAACCACCCTATTCTCCAACATCATTTGGGGTGATTGCTTAGTCTTATAGGCTTTCTCGAACTCATCTACAATCTCCCAGGGTGTTATTACAAGAGCCACTGTGATCACCTCATCTACGATCTTCTTCATCTCCTAAAGATGGACATGAGAATCAAATCCAGTTTGCTCTAGAACATGGGATTGGTGCTATGATATCTGCTTTAGCTACAAAACAACTCCCTTTTCCATCAAATTCTTTTGAAATGGTTCATTGTTCAAGATGTCGTGTTGATTGGCATGAAAATGGTAATTTTACAATTATATTTTGGTCTTCAATTTAGAGGTGGCATAATGGGAGAGTTTGTCGGGCTGGGTTAAAAATTAAAGTTGAGTACTGGTTGAAACCAGCCTGTTGGGTTGAAATACTTTTGCCCACTTGAATTTATTTATTTTTTTCAAATTGTTATTTGTTATATACGATTAAAAAGGTCTATTTATAAAATATGGATCTAGTTTTTGGATTAATATGCAACTTTTAACCCAGTTACAACCCATTTGATATGTTTTCTTTTTTTTTAATTTAAGGATTTATTTTACATATAATTTTGTTAAGGGTCAAAATTTTATATATATCATCCGGAATTTCACAATATCATATATAGGGCTGTAAGCGAGCCAAAGGAACACGAACGGGGCCTTGTTCGTGTTCATTCATTAAGAAAATAACTTGTTCAGAACTGTTCACGAACGCTTATCGAACGAGATTTCTTGTTCATGTTCGTTCATTAAGGAAATGAATCTGTTCTTAAACTATTCACAAACATAAACGAACGCAAAACAAATACAAAGGAACACACACAAATTTTCATGAACATTAATCGACACAAACGAATTTTCCTAAAAATAAACAAACACAAACCATCATATATTGATTTTATAACTATAATCACAAAGATTATTTAAAAACCATCAAATATAAATGAGGTCTTAATATTATTATCTCAAACATAACTTTTAAACTAACGAATTTTACCAAACAAATTATCGAATGTTTACGAACATAACTGAACGAACACAGGCTCTGTTCATGTTTGTTCTTTTAACTCAACGAAAGGAATTTTCTTGTTCGTGCTCGTTCATTTATTAAATGAATGAACATAAACGAAATTCCTGCCGAACAGTTTATGAACTGTTCGCTAAACGTTTGGTTCGTTTACAACCCTAATCATGACTGTTTACAATGCCAAAAAATATTTTCTTTAACCCATTCCATAGTAAATAAAATAAAATCAATTTCTTACTGAATAAACACATTATTATTGCTTATCATCTCATCACATAACATTCTTATCATCTCATCACATAACATTCTCTTCATTTAATTTTTTTTTAAAATTTAAATACCATGGAATGGGTATATGTGATACTTTTAGTACTGCAAAAGAATACATATGATATTATGACCTTTAAAGGTGTATATATATATATGAAAGTTCAAACTTCTAAAAGCATATAAATGAAATTACCCCAAACTTATTGAGTTACACATTTATAGATCCCATTTATATACAGCTTCTTTTCCCCTTATATTAGCTTAATTGTGTTTGTTATGTGCAGATGGAATACTACTAAAAGAATTAAATCGACTTCTTCGGTCAAACGGGTACTTTATTTATTCAGCCCCTCCAGCTTACAGAAAGGACAAAGATTATCCTGCTATATGGGATCAATTGGTGAATATAACTTCTAGACTTTGCTGGAAGCTTATTGCTAGGAAAGTTCAGACAGCAATATGGATTAAAGAAACTGATGTGGCATGCCTTCAGCAGAATACAAAACAAAACCTCATAAGCATATGTGATTCTGTAGATGATAATAATAAACCCTCATGGAAAATACCCTTGAAAAACTGTGTTACACTTGGCACTGCGCATGCCAATTCTCAAAAACTCCCTCCTATACCGCAACGGTTTTCAGTTTATTCAGAAAGTCTTGATAATATAGGTATGCGTTACCTCATATATGTGGCGTTTGCATAGATTCTTGAGGCTTTTTTTGTGTGTAGGTATGACACAAGAGAAATTCTTATCGGATACCCTTTATTGGCAAGATCAAGTTCATGAATATTGGAGGTTAATGGATGTTGACTACTCAGCAATAAGAAATATTATGGACATGAATGCGCTTTATGGTGGATTTGCAGTTGCTTTTAGTAGTTGGCCCGTTTGGGTTATGAACATAGTCCCTGCAACAACAAATGACACTCTGTCGGCTATTTATGAACGAGGTTTAATCGGTGCTTATCATGATTGGTGAGTTTTATTGGCAATTTCTTATCCATTACTTGTAAATGAGTTGATTTGGGACATGTAATATCTCCTAAATAGTTCTATTTTGAAAATTAGTTTATTATTGATATAATATAATTTCTGTATACTGATAGGTCACCGTAGTGTACCATAAGTTTAACATGACCACCAAAATATTAAAACAACATTGCAACTTACAAGCCACCAAAATATTATACCACTGGCATAAAAGTTAGCTAGAAAAGTGTAAGGCCCCGTTTCCGGGCACCTCACAGTTGGTCATTTATCGCACATAAATCGTACTATTATTTAAATCATCGCAGCGGAATCAGTAAAAGAACTTTTTCATTTCATTATAAATGCTTTTGCAAAGTAATACAACATTCATCATAAAATATTGTTTGTTTGCATTACAATACAAAAACATTAAACAAAAGAATGCCATCTCAAAAGAGCCGAGTATCTGCCTCGTGCCATCCTCAGCAACACTACCTGTCAACTGGAAACACATGAAAAGTCAGCGTTGCTGAGTGAGTTCTAGTTTTATAATAAAACATACTTTCTTTCGTTAAAATCGTTCTTACATACATGCGATCACACAACATACGTACACATAGATAATATTATCATTATCTCCATCATTCATTCATTCATTAGCTTTCGTTCATGTATCGTTCATCGTTAACATTCACACTCTTTCATAACTCTTTCTTTAGTTCGTACGTTTACTTACTTTCATTCATACATTCATTACATTCGTCCGTACGTGCGTTACGTTCATTCATACGTTCATTACATTCATTCGTACGTTTATTACTTTCATTCGTACGTTCATTACTTTCGGTGACATGTACGATACCCCGAACATTATGCACTACTGCTGGTGCTGGGCCTGTGGTAATGAATCACGAACATTGTGCACGAGTGCTGATCCAGTCACCTAGGGTAGGTACATGCACCACTTATCTTTCCTCATTCAATTTGGATCAATGCCATGTGCTATACCCCGAACATTGTGCACCGGTGCTGGTGCTGGACCTGTGGTAATTAATCACGAACATTGTGCACTAGTGCTGATCCAGTCACCTAGGGTAAGCAGCAAGGATCCCATACATATGGTCAATCACAAAGACTGGACCCCAGTGTGCATCCTTCGGGGTAGCTAACCCGTACACCATTGAGCTAACACCTTCATCGGGTGTGCACCTCCATACATTTGCTTGTAAACCTTTTCTTACATTCATTCATTCATTCATTAATGCATGCATTCATTCATCATGTTCCTCTTTAATTATGTTTCACTTTACGTTCTTAATACCTTCGTTTCATTCAATAATCATAACACGTAAAGCCACGGAAAGATAAACACGTATCGAAACAAGGAACATCGACATTTACGAGTCATCAGTCATCACCATCATACAGGGCTACATCATACTTAACATACATACGGAAAGGATGAACATACATCGATACAAGGAGCATCGACATTTACAAGTCATCAGTCATCAACATTATATAGGGCCTTATCATACTTAACATACAAACATCATGCATCAACATGCAACACTATTATCATCATGCCCAACATCACTTCTAAGGCCTCAACGACCATCTTACATGCACTTACGGGAACTTCTACGTCAAAACTTACCTCTGCACTTCCCTCGAAAGTCAGTACTCTAACTATGTTCGTCCCCGGGTACAACAGCCCTGTTTGGGCGACTGGGCACCCTTAAGTCGTATGGCCTCCATGCGACTGGACAACATGCGATTGGAACCTAGGCGAATGAACATCCAATCGTGCGAATGAATACTAGGTGAATGGACCTCATGCGAATAGAACTAATGCGGATGAACACCTATGCGACTGGACTCTCAGTCGTGCGATTGAGCACCTATGCGACTGAGCACCTATGCGACTGGACTCTCAGCCGTGCGATTGAGCACCTATGCGACTGGACTCTCAGTCATGCGATTGAGCACCTATGCGACTGGGCACCTATGCGACTGGACTCTCAATCGTGCGATTGAGCACCTATGTGACTGGGCACTTATGCGACTGGACTCCCAGTCGCATGACCTGTCATGCGATTGGACCTCTAGTCGTGCGATTAAGCCTCAGTCGTCCCTCAGTCGGCCGATTGGCCCTCCAATCGCCTAGCCCTAACTGGGCAGCGACTGTAGTTCATCCCGAACTGCAACCGCGACATTCGGCCTTCAAACCCTTCTAAACTCATTCTAATCCCAAATCAACCCTCCTAAACCTTAGGGAAACATACTATGACAACATACAAGCACATTCAGGTCCAAAATCGCACTCTAAACACGTTATACACAATCACACCCAAATTGGTCAAACACACACATTTCAAAAACGGGTTTATATGTATCCAGCCCCAAAATCGGTTGAAAACAAGTAAACGAGGGGTCCTAGAACTC
The DNA here is from genome assembly GCA_024085815.1 of Flaveria linearis. Classification (NCBI taxonomy): domain Eukaryota; kingdom Viridiplantae; phylum Streptophyta; class Magnoliopsida; order Asterales; family Asteraceae; genus Flaveria; species Flaveria linearis. The sequence goes on from CM044009.1 coordinate 54,615,478, forward strand.
ACACAAAGAAGAAGAAGATGAAGAGCTTCGTTTGGACTAGCTACATGACGAATTTCGAGCCCGAATCACCACTTTTCTCTCCTTTTTCTCTTCTTTCTCTCTTCTTTCTCTCTTCTTTCTCTCTTCTCTTCTTTTTGGCTGATTTTGCAAGTGTGGGGAGGGGAGATGGCGGCCCCCTCCCTTAACATGCCCCCATTTGCCCTTCTTTCGCGCGTTGGCGGGTTTGGTCCCCCGACTTCGGACTTTATTTCTTTTTCCTTCTTTCGTTGGCTTTAAAATAAATAACCTGGCGTTACAAAAAGTATGAAATGACTAATACCATAACCTTCCACATCTACAGTTGTAAAATGGCAAAAATATCCATGGATGTATTCAAAAGAATCAACCCTAGATGGATTTTCTGAAATTATTTGCGTAGACTCTCACACATTTTTTTGTCATTTCACAATTTAAAATGTGGCTAAAGCTTTAATGTGGCCAAAGCTTTAATGTGGCCAAATTTATGTTCTTTTACAATTTTCTTGTAAGAATTGGGATAAACAAAGCCAAATTGATACTTGAGTGGCTTGTAATGCAATTTTGATACGTTGGTGGCTTTAGTGTAAATGTTTCCTATAGTTTAGAATTTTTGAATGAACGGTACAAAAAATATATACTTGTTTGGACCCGAATGCGTTTGACTTGTTGCCTGACCCGCCCGTTTAAGACCTTTACATGATAGTGATCTTTTTATGCCATCTATACTTATCTTATAGGTGTGAACCATTCTCATCATATCCACGCACGTATGATTTCTTGCATGCATATTATCTCCTCTCTCACTATGGAAACAGTAAAGAAGGTTGCTTACTTGAAGATATTATGCTGGAAATGGACCGTCTTATACGTCCTCAGGTATCTTTTTCTGATCTTATAGATCTAAATATAGAAATACACATGTACATTGATTAATCTTGATGGCAAATGGCGTTCTAAAAACCGATAAGCACTTCTGAGCGCTTAAATGAAGAGAAGTGTTTATGCTTATATTTTAAACCGATTGTTCCTCATGGATTCAAAATCACAAGCTTACCCTTAGTATGAAATTAGCTACCTATGATGCAATAACATTTAAACTTGTTTGATGAAGGGGTTTATTATTATTAGAGACCGCGAGTGGATGATATCAAGAGTAAGAGATTTTGCTCCAAAGTTTCTGTGGGAGGTGAAGTCATTTGTACTTAAAGATCAACAAAAACAATCAGAACCAGTAATAATTTGCCGAAAGAAATTTTGGGCAATTGTTTAATTATGATCCAAAATGCACAGCTTAGAATCTTAGAACTTGTTTAGCAAAGGTAGTTGTTAGTATCTGTATTTTGATATTTATCTTTTTTAATTTTTATTTTATTTATGATTTCGGTTTTTATTTTACTTTTTGTTTCGATCACACTTTTGTTGAGTTTGTAACAGGAAAAAACATTTCTTTTTGTCATTATTGTAACGGGAAAAAATCATTTCTTTTTACATTTTTTTATCCTATGCAAGTGTTAATTTAGAGCATTCGTAGCTAGTGTATTTTCCATATTATATGATATGTTTATAAGTGGTTCTGAGTGAATAATAAAGAAAATTTACTGTTCAATTCGTATTTTTAGAAAATACTATTGAAAATTCTATAATATTTTTAATATATATTAATGATTGTAAGTGAAAATTAATTAAAAAGTAATAATAAAAATCTTAAAAAAATATTTAATTACAAAAACAGAGAAAAAAATAATGATTTAATATAATTATATGAATAAATATAATAAATAGGTTGTGAATGCTCTTATAACGGGTAATATAGTGACATCTCACATCACTAAAAAAGGTGTTAGAGATTATAGAATAAAAGTAATAATAAAAATATAAAAAATTATTTAATTACGAAAACAGAGAAAAAAATAATGATTTAGTATAATTATATAAATAAATATAATAAATAGGTTGTGAATGCTCTTATAGCGGGTAATATAGTGACATCTCACATCACTAAAAAAGGTGTTAGTGATTATAGAATGTTACTTTAGATATGATAATCTTTATCATATCTTCATCTTCATCTTCATATTCATTTATAACATCTAATAAAACAAAGTTTTTTTTACCATTTGTCATTGTCCTAATGTTTTTAGCACTTTTCATTATTTTAAACATCTACATATTAATTTTTCCTCCAAAAGGGTATAATAGTAATCTAAACATTCATTTAAATTTCTCTCTTATTAAAAATAAATTTTATTAATTGCTATATTTCTCTCTCTTATCTAGATTTTTTTAAAATCAAACTCTCTTTTTGAAAAATAGATTTACTAAGTAAATTAAAAAATCACATATTTTGATTAAAACCGAAATAGTAAAACAACAAATATTTTATAATATGAAAATTTCTAAAACAGTAAACCTTTTTAAATAAAATATTTTAAATCGTTTTGTTTTAAAAAAATTATAAAAAGGTAATAAAAAATAGTCTTATTAAAACAACCATAATAATTACAAAACAGAGTTTTTTAAAAAAGGAATTTATAAAAAAAAATTTTTTTATTAATAATCTTAAAACGAATGTTTAAAATAAATTATTTAGATAAAAGGGTTTAAAATGGTATAATTATTTTATTTCTTCAACTATTACATATGTATAATTATATTTTATACTAAAATATTATACTGTAACTATTCGTATTTATTATTAATTATAATCCATTTAATGAATAAGTTTTAGCCTATCGATCGATCTATCCATCTATCTTAAAAAATTAAAATAAACGTGACACGATTATAAAACTCATCATACTAATTTTCTCATTTTTCTATATTACTAATAATAATATTGAATACTAATAATATTACTCATACCTTTTTCAAATTAAAAAATATATAACTTAATATATTAAACACCTATATTTTTATTAATACCACAATTTTTAAATAAAAATAGTTTTATAAAATACAGAATACAATGAATTATTTTTTTTGTAATTCATTTTTCTTAAAATAAAATATTTAAAAATCACAGTTATTTTATAAAACAAAAGTTTAAAAAAGTACATTATTGTTTGTTTACTTAAAGTAGTTATTTATACGTAATTATAATCATATTTTATCTTCAAGTATTATTTTGTAATGCATAAATTTTTATTACTAATTATTTAATATTTTATTTATTCAATCCGTGTAATACACGGGAACTAACCTATACTTTAATAAAAGAGTAACTTGAAGTGTCACGTGCCAGCACCATAATCATTCTCATCAAAATTTTCCCGCATCTCTCTCATCTTAAATAATTACCTTAATTACTAATAATATTATTTAACATTCTTTTACATCTAATAAATTTAAAAGGAGATCTATTTAATAATGTTACTTCTAAATAAATAATTTTAACATAAAATAACAAAAATTTCTAAAGCATAAAACTTTTTTAAAAATATGAATTATTTAAAAAGTGGTATTTTAAAAATTCAATTTTTTAAAACCAAAAATAATTAATTTGGCAGATATAATAAAAAAATTTTAAAAATGCTATTTTTATACGGTTTGTTTTATAATAAAATGTTTATTTTTTGGAAAAAAAATTAAAAACAAAATTTTAAAAAGTTGATATCATTGTTGTAGTAGTTATAGTCATTTCTCATACGCAATTTCAATCATATCATATCTTAAAATATCATTTTATGATTAATAAATTTTATTAAATTAATAATTTATTTATTCAATCCGTGTAATACACGGGTTTACTAAAACTAGTATATCATATCTTCCTACTTTAATAAAAGGGTAAATGGGATGCCACATGTCAGCACCACAATCATCCTCACCAAAATTTTCCCGCTTCTCTCTTATTAAATAGTTACCTTAATTACTAATAATATTATTTTAATAATTTTTAATATTTAATAAATTAAGAAAGAAATCAATTTATTAAGGTTATTTCTAAATATTGATATTTTTAAAAAGTCAATTTTTCAAAACAAAAAATAATAAAAATATTAGGAGTAGTAATAATAAAAATTAAAATAATATTTTTATATGGTTTGTTTTAGAACAAAATGTTTATTTAAAAAAATTAAAAACAAAATTTTAAAAAATTGATATCACTGTTTTATTATTTCAGTCATATCATATCTTATAATATTATTATATAATTAATAAATTTATTATATTAATATTTAATTAATCAACCTGTGTAATGCACGGGTTTACTAAAACTAGTAGTTATATATTACTCTAATAAAAGAGTAATTTGAAGTGGCTCGTGACAGCACCACAATCATTATCATCGAAATTTCCCAGCATATCTCTTATCTTAAATAATTACCTTAATTAGTAAAAATATTATTTAACATTCTTTTACATTTAATAAATTAAAAATCTATATTTATACTTTATAATAAAAGAGTAACTAGGATGCCACATGGCACTCTTATGTTACTCCTTAAAAAAATTTTCCCGCCTAAACTAATATATTATTTTTGTCAAGTTTTTTATTTTAAGAAACTTAATTAATAGTAATAATTCATTTTGTTTTAAATTTAATTTTTTATATTATCAACTTAACTGTGTAATAATATTGTTTTGAACTATACATATTTTTATAGCTAAATAAGATTTAATTTTAAAAAACTAAAAAGAAAAAAATATTTATTGATATATTTATTTATTTTAGATTAGTGTGATTTTAACACAAATGATTTTAATTTTAAATGGGTCAATTATATATTATATTATTCAAAAAAGTATTTAAATATTTATAATTTATAAATGTAACTTTTATTTTTCATTGTTATAGTACATAATACGTAACGTAGTCATACCAAATATTTATATATTTATGAATTATGTTGTTTTTATATTTTCAACCCGTGTATTATACGGGTTTTCTAAAACTAGTACTCTAATAAAAGAGTAACTTGAAGTGACACGTGACAGCACCACAATCATTCTCACTAAAATTTTCCCGTCTCTCTCTATCATCTTAAATAATTACCTTAATTACTAATAATATTATTTAACATTCTTTTATATTTAATAAATTAAAAAAGAGATCTATTTAATAATGTTACTTCTAAATAAAGAATTTTAACATAAAATAATAAAATTTTCTAAAGCAAAAAACTTTTTTAAAATATGAATTATTTTAAAAGTGGTATTTTTAAAAATTCAATTTTTTAAAACCAAAAATAATTAATTTGGCAGATATAATAAGAAAATTTTTAAAAATGCTATTTTTATACGGTTTGTTTTATAACAAAATATTTATTTTTTTGGAAAAAAATTTAAAAACAAAATTTTAAAAAATTGATATCACTGTTTTATTAGTTATAGTCATTTATCATATTTTTAAAAGTGGTTGTAAGTAAAAAAAGATAAAAAGTAATAATAAATGTATAAAAGAATATTTTTTAATTAAAAATGAAAGAGAAAATAGTAAATTTTAGTGTAATTATAAGTATGAAAATAAAGAAGGAAATATGAATACTTGAAGTCGTTTATGCGATGGAGGATGTCTCAAATGTCATTTGTCTTCTTTCTCTCCCTGTTTATATACAGATTATTTTGTTTGGAGGTATGTATTGATTTCCGGATATGGTTTTCGGGTAAGAGTCAATGTATGTAACTTCCAACTATTGACGGACCAAGGATTTCGGTGAGGGCAAGCAACACGGGATGAGTTGCCGGCGCGCAAAAGCGGTGTCCTCTAAAATTTCCATTATGAAATTGATGTTCTTATTTTGCACCCAAGCTGCTCAATTAGCCCTCTTGTATTCAAAGGATTTTTCTTTGATTAATGTCACACCCTCAAATTCCGGGTCTGGAATTTATCACGGAGGAGTGAACAAACAGGATCGAACACATTAGTCACACATGAGATGCAGTTATCTATATGATGAATTTTAGATAATCATCCCATTAATATTTAGAGTAATAAATATTATACATAGCGGAAATAAAAGAAAGACTGTTTCTTAACAATACGTCTAATCATATCTCAAATAATAAGCAATATGTATCTTGAGCTCTTATATGATCCTACGTGCATGTCCATAAGCTCCTAGTAGATACCTGAGAATACATGTAAAATCAAGTATCAATACAGGGTTGGTGAGTTCATAGGTGAGTAAAACACAAATGATAAACAATTAATTATCATCAAAATAGGATTTACTGTAAAAGTATGAGTATAAACTACCCACTGGTATCACTTTGTATATGAATAGCCTGTCGGAACCTTTTCATAAGGTGAACCCGCTATCCCATATACTAACTAAGTACAAGTCAACAAATCCTTCATATAGGAATTGCCCATGTATCATAGTTTACTATCCTTTTATGAGTATATTATATTAGTTATAATAATTTCAGATCAGAGGGAGCAAATCCTCCTTTACATTTATCCTCGTATGGGTTGTAAGTGGAACTATAATAGCAAACTTTATACATAGTGCACATCTACCTTCTCAACACAAAACAGTCATCCCGAATGACTTATAAGATCTTTGTGCATCTTGGTAAGGACCATATGTCCAAACCTTTATGGGGGTAAGTCACACCCCGATAGTACTATCCAAAAGATCCCTGCTTGTTTATAGTCCAGTATAGAGTGAATGATTTTCATTGTAACCATATGTAATCATAAATGTGATCAATTATTATATTAACATAATACCCAAAAATAATTTGAAATTTCAATTACAACATGTATTCCTCTCCAAAATATTTAAATGATTAAAAAGGGGAATAGTTAAGTATGAACTCACCTCAGTTCTTGTGTGGTGTTGACAAGCTAGTAAATTCCTCCTAAGGAATTATAGTTTATATAAGCAAATAGATACAAATCCATAACCTAAATAAGTTAGTTTTCTAGGGTTTAGTTTTCTAGGATTTGTTATAAACATATAATTAAATCATTTAATTATTTTTGTTAATTCTTTAATAACTAAAGATTTGCATTTCATAATATTTGATTAATTTAATAATGATTTTAACATATCATTATGCTCTAAATAAATTTTAGACATTATTTAAATATGTGAGCTTATATTTAATTTAGTAAGATTTTATAATTAAATTTATAAAATCTAATTTGTATTTATCTTATCAAATAAGTAATGTTTACAAGTTTTAATTTATTATTAATCTACACCTTTAATTAGTATATTTTATAAGAAATAGTCTAAAATAACGTTTGTAAATAATTTATGAAATTATGAAATCTTTATAATTTCCACAATTATCATGATTTATCCATAGTTAAAGATAATACGGTGTCCAATAATAAATTAATAATTTAAATTATTATTTAGAGTCCATTTTTATAAAAATGACTATTTATAACATTTATAAATAATATTTTATAAAAATTATTAAGGTGTTTTAATAAATAAATTTTATAGCAATTAACTAGGTAACTTTTAAAATAAAGGAAGTTTATAAAAGTTATTTTTATAATTTTTAGGTATTTTTATATATTTTTTAAAAGCTGAAAAAGGCATTTAAAAAATAAATGTGGGTGCACGGGCTCGAACCCGTGACCCCAAGGATTGCAAGTGAACCGGGAACCAGTGAACCAGGCATACAGCCATGGTAAGAACTGGTTTCCAAATCTTTTAAACACAATAACAAATCATCCCCAATCCACCAAGAACCCTAAAAATTGATCCACAAGTCGATGTTATTACCTATCGAATTCATAGGGCTTTTGTTCCCCTTGTAAAAACGAGTGTGTAGATAGGTTTGATTACCTGATTGAGGATGAATGGAAGAAGAACAAGCTATGAACAGGTCGCGGCTATAGAGAGAATCGAAGGAGCTGTTTGTGTTTGTTTCAAGAGATATTTAAAGTTGCAACGATTAAGTCCAGTTATATGATCGTTTAGGTGCGATTAATTTAATTAATTTTAATGTTCAGTGCGATTATAGCCTGTAAAGAGGGCCGAAAGTGGATGGAATCGGGTTTTGGTCAATCGCACTCAGATTTTTAAATTGAAGTGGGGGCATGTGTTCGAATCATCCACGCGATGTTGTCGGGATGATTGATTCGGTTAAAGCCGTGTTATTTGGGATGTTTCGGCTTCGCCGGAGACTCGCCGGGATGTGGCCGGAGAGGGAGGTCGACGGGGATGGGGGGTTGGTTTTTAAAATTATACATTTGGTCCCTGTGTTTCCCAATGTTATCATTTTATGTTAAAAGTATTTAAAATAAGTTTTAAAATTAACATTTTTCACCCTAAACTTTTAAGATTTAGTTTTTAATAATAAATTTTATTATTAGTATCATTATTATTATTTATTTAACATTTTAAACTTAACTAGATAATTAAATTTTACATATAACACATAAATTTATTTTATAAAATAAATACAAACAAGTTTAAGAAATTACTTGTTTAAACCCTATAATTTATTTAAAGGTAACGAAATTTTTCCGGGTTGTCACATCATCCCCCTGTTAGAGGAATTTTCGTCCCGAAAATTAAGATGTACTGGCAACATTCTTGAACAGGTTAGGATACTTGCGCATCATTTCGTCCTCTCGTTCCCAAGTGAACTCAGGACCACGCTGGGAGTTCCACCGAACTCTGACAAATGGAATCTTGCTATGCTTTAGTTATTTAACTTCTCTATCCATGATTTTAACTGGTTCCTCAACAAATCTGAGTTTCTCATCTACTTGCAGTTCCTTTAAAGGCACAACCAGTGATTCATCGGATAAACACTTCCTTAGATTGGATACGTGAAAAACATTGTGCACACCACCAAGTTCAGCAGGTAGATTTAATTCATAGGCTACTGGGCCGATCCTTCTGATAATTTCAAAAGGCCCCACGTAGAGAGGGTTCAATTTCCCCCGTTTTCCAAAGCGTATAACTCCCTTCCAGGGAGAAACCTTTAGCAAAACTTTATCTCCTTCCTGAAATTCAAGTGGCTTGCGGTGTTTATCAGCGTAGCTTTTCTGGCGATCCCTGGCAGCAGCCATGCGTTCTCTTATCCGGACAATTTTCTCATGAGTTTCAAAGATCAATTCTGGGCCAGTAAGTTAACTATCTCCAACTTCTGCCCAGCAAAGCGGTGATCTACATTTACGTCCATATAAGGCCTCGAATGGTGCCGCCTTGATGCTCGAATGATAGCTATTATTATATGAGAACTCTACTAAAGGTAGATGACCTTCCTAGTTCTTTCCAAAATCAATAACACAAGCCCTAAGCATATCCTCAAGAGTCTGTATGGTTCTTTCACTTTGGCCATCAGTCTGAGGGTGATAGGCTGTGCTCATATCTAGGCGAGTGCCTAGAGCTTTCTGAAGTTTATCCCAAAAGATAGATGTAAATCATGCGTCACGATCAGAGATGATAGACACTGGCACTCCGTGTCTAGAGATAATTTCTTTGATGTAAATCCTTGCAAGCTTCTCTATCTTGTCTTTCTCACGAATGGGTATGAAATGAGCTGATTTGGTAAGACGGTCAACAATAACCCAAATGGTGTCATTGCCCGTTTGAGATTTGGGTAAGCCAGTGACGAAATCCATGGTTATCATTTTTGTGACATCTCACAATATCAAGCAAAGAACATTGTGGGTCTACTTTTACATTTGTGTGAAAGCTCAGATGATACAGATGGATTTGATGATATGACTGACAACGAATCATCAGAATCCGAGAGTTCTTTAAAGTGTACCTCAGAAAATGAACATACAAACTGCATCGAGAAAGAAAAAGAGAATCACTATGATCTATCTGTGGTTTCATGATCATCTTCTAATGAACAAAGTTTTAGAAACATTCAGGATATTCCCAAATAAGAAAGGAAACCTAAGATTCTTCTTGTTGAAGATTATGTGGTGAATGTGATGGTGTGTTCTCGTTCTGTGTATGTTAACTATCTCCACGTATTTATTATTTTGTATATTTATCGTTTTAACCGAACCCTTCGTATACTCGTTTATAATAAAAATTAATAATAATAATAATAATAATAATAATAATAACAATAACAATAACAATAACAATAATAATAACAACAATAATAATAATAATAATAATAATAATAATAATAATAATAATAATAATAATAATAGTCCAGGGGGCTGTTGGTTATTTCTGAAACTTTAAAAGAAGTTTAAAAACATAAAATAACAAATATAAAACCGCAGGGACCATTGGTGTAAATTTTTAAACCCAACCCCTCGCCCCTCGTTTTTCCGGCGGAACTCCGGCGAGGATTCCGGCAACACTCCGGCAACTTCAAAACCACCTAAAAACTCAGTTTTTACAGCCCAAATTACACCGAACCATTTCGTGGGAAAGATTCGAACCCTATGCATCCCTAAAACGCGTTGTAACGGTAAATTAACGGCTATAATCTTTTCACTTTATTTACCGACCGTTCAACGGATAATACACCCACTCAATCACTAATATAATCGAATTAAATCAATCAACTCGAACTTTAACAACCTATAAATGAAGTACAATCTGCAATACCAATCGAAACACACACACACTGAATTCGATTCACCTCTGTTTTTCGAACCTGCAACTCAACCAACCATCACCCTTCGACCCATATACACTGCAATTAACATAGGGCTTTCAATCATTAGCCTTATTCGAAGCTGTCCTTGCAATCAATTTGATTTTCATCTGTGTTTGATCATCACTCGTATTCAAGCTAACCCGTGACTAGTTCTTAACTGGTTTCATCATCAAATCAGTTCAAAACAGGTAATTAAACCTACCCACATACTCGTTTTTACATGGGGACTAAAAGCCCCAACCTTAAATTGATTATTAAGATCGAATTCGTGTTCAATTGGGTTCAAATCGAATTAGGGTTCATATAGGTTGGGGAAAGCAGGTCAACCATGTTTAAAAATAAATGGAACCGAGAGTTAACGCGGCTGAGGCCTTTGGTTCACTGGTTGGTGCGTGGGATTTGGAGTTGGAGGTCCCGGGTTCGAACCCGGCTACCTACAACTATTTTTTAAGGCTTTTTAAGCCCCAATAAAATACAGAAAAATTCTTAAAAATTATAAAAATAAGTTTTATAAACATTTTTTATTTAAAATGATACAAAAATGTTTTCTGTAAATTTATTTTATTTAAAAACCTTAATAATCCTTATAAAATAATATTTATAAATAATATAAATAATTATTTTTTATAAAAATAGACACCAAATCGTGGGTAATTATAACTATGAAAATTATAGAAATTATACATCATATAATTTCACGAATTATTTACAAAAATGACTATAAGTTATAAAATATACTTTAATTAATTAAATCTAATATATAAATCACAAAGTTATAATCAAACTCATAAATATACATCTAATCGTGTGCGTCAAACCCGAATCAACCCGAATCCGACCAAATATATCTATTCGCGTTAAATACATTTTAAAGACTTAATTACAATTAATAATAGGTGTTGATCGTGTTTGATCGTGCATTGCTTTATTCTGTGAAGTCCTTTGTGCATTACATCAATTCAAGGTGAGTTTCGTGGCCCCTTTTTATGCTTATACAAGTTTTCAATGTTTTCAATCAATGGGGGAAAAGTATGCTCACCCGTTTTCAATGCTGTATAATCTTACATACAATTTTTCATACTTGGAATCAACGTGATACTGTTTTGCATACATACATGGGTTATTCTATGGATCATCTTACAACCATTAATTCTCGTTTAGGAACCCGCGGTTAGGTATTGGTAGTACTACTGGGTTGACACCCCCACCCGTCGACGATTGGTTAACTGGTGAGTTACCAACACAGCTGCCAGCAATCAGGCCATGGGTGAATATATTTCATCTAATTTATATGCATAACGTCATTAGGTTTGGTTGTTTAAAAGACATGTTATGTGGTTTTGCTTGCTTATCACAGTATGATTCCACATCAAATTCTATACAGCATCAACTACATGTTTTCAATTTAAACCTGCGGAGCTCACCAACATTATGTGTTGACATTTTTGAGCATATCTTTTCAGGTGATCATAATCAAAGAGGATAGCTAGAGCTAATGCCTTAGCAGAGACCCTCAGGATTTCAATAGGCTTGCATTAGTATTGTACATCGTTTGTTTTCATTTATGAACAATGTGTATGTTAAATTCTTGAATTAATAGACTATGTTAGTCGTGAAACTGACTAACCACGACACAAGTCACCATTGTGTCGGGCGACGTCATGACACGAGGAACTTTGCATATATTATGTCTCTGTAAACAAACCAAGTGTTATGACGAACCCGTCCGTCGCATCCTCGTGTTTCCGCTATAAGCGGGGGTGTGACAGATTGGTATCAGAGCCTTGGTTATAGAGAATTAGGTGGAGAACTCGACCTAGACTATAACCTAAGAACCTTTATATAGAATGCATGCTAGGGATTGTGTGCATTTGATTTTACCTAAATGTCTTTCATGATTTGTGTGACACATAGACACCTGTATTCTGGATTTCCTGGCAAAAAGGCCTTCGGGCTAAGGCAAGCGTATTCGTATAAATCTCATTGCGAGACCAGTTACGCTACTTGGGGATTTCTGGGATGAGTGATAAACTATGGTCAATACACAAAACTACAAGGCAAATGGGTCAAGTGTATTAAGTCTATGAACTTAATATCAGGTATGTTCCTACATACTTTATTTTATACATATACACGTGTAATCTGAACATCCCGAGGAAGACATTATTACTCTTAGTCTTTCTCCATGGGATACTTTGATACTAGAACTTTACGCTTGTATGCGCACAACATCATATTATTAGGGAACTTCGGTGATCACGCGTAGCGTCGATCTCGGATATTGAATCCGACCCTATCATGGTTATGACTGAAATCCTGAAAGTATGACGGATATGCAGTTATCATTAGACATAATGTGCTTATATGCTTACTTGCTATTACATGCTACTATTGGAATACTATTAGCTCATGGACAGGAGGACATCATATAATTTGTGCTTGTTGAATCTAAATAATACTATGATGTTAACTTGGGGTAAGTGAAGCTAAGGGTGATCATGCAAGGTAAATTACCATTACGGGTGCACACGTAATTGCAATTCACCATGCATGAGAAGTCTGGCTAATCTTACCATGAGGTAACGATCATGAGTATCATAAGTTTCTATTCTATACCCTAGGGTGCTAGGGTCATAATTCTAATAAGACCTTGTTGAAGGCAATCAAACATTATCAACATTTACTCAAGTCCTGTCCTACTTAAAGCCTACATGGTATTTCCAATCATATTAACCTTATGAGACATTCCTCCACTTAGCATTTCAGTAACTACTGATTAATGCTTAGAATGAAAGTGGATTACAAGAATGTAGAGGAGTAATGATACTCTCTACACATACAATACGTTATTCTTTAGGATTATGCTAAGGAAAATTAGGATGTTATGTAACTAGTTTAAGTGTCATTCAAGGTATATCGTGGATGTGGTGGGAACGCTGTGGGGAACCCTATATATAAACATCACCGGTATACTAAGAATGTGCTTAAACTGGGCTACATAATGATCTTGATGGACCGAAGCATAGGTTATTAGGAATTGATGAGTGAAATCATGCGGTGACTAAAGTTCACATCTTCCTGTAATCAGAAGATGGCGCCTAGAAGAGTCACACGTAAGGCTAATCAAGAAGCTGAAGCCCCGCAAAACAGGAGAAGGGGTAGACCATCAAGAGCTGGTGGTGCTCCAGCTGGCAATAATCAGGAAACTGGCACTCCTGATATAGCTGCTATGATTGCTCAGCAGCTAGCTGCATTGGTTCCTACCATTGTGACGCAAGTAAGCGACACCCTGCTGAATCATCCTCTCCACGGGGATCATAACACCAATGGCCAACATAACCAAGGGGTAGTGGATGATACTGGCATTGGTAGAGCAAATGGAAACGAAACTGGTGTCGACCATACCAAACGGGGATGCTCATATAAAGAATTTATGGCTTGCAAACCCCACGAATTTGATGGGAAAGGCGGAGCGATAGCCTTGACCAGATGGATCGAGAAGATGGAGGCAGTAATCGACATTAGTGAATGCCTCGACAGTCAACGAATCAAATATGCCACCTGTTCCCTGCAGGGCAAGGCATTAACCTGGTGGAACACCCAGGTTCAGGCTAGAGGAAGGGAGTCTGCAATGCAGATGACCTGGGATGAGTTTAAGGCATTGATTTCTGAGGAGTACTATCCTCTCAATGAAATGCAAAACTCGAACAAGAGTTCTGGAATCACGCAATGGTGGGGGCTGGGCACGCAGCGTACACCGATCGATTTCATGAATTGGCAAGATTGGTTCCGCATTTAGTCACACCGGAATCCAAGAGGATCGAGAGGTATATTTGGGGACTCGCGCCTCAAATCCGAGCACTGGTGACAGCAGCTGCTCCTCCTACAATCCAGAGCGCAATTTTGAAGGCTGGCGCTCTTACTGACGAAATGGTAAGAACCGGATTGCTGGGGAAGGGAACCGAGAAGAGAAAGGAGTTCGGGTCTAACGCTGGAAGATCCGATAAGAAGGCTAAAACAGCCCGAAGTTTTGTGGCTGTAACCCAAGAAAGTAAGGATTACATTGGACTGCACCCCAAGTGCAACAAGTGTAACTATCACCATTCCCCAGTAAGGTCATGTTGGGAATGTACAAACTGTAGGCGCTTGGGTCACTGGGCGAAGGATTGTAGGATTGCGCCAAAACTGGTAGCGCCCATCAATGCGGTGAACCCCGCCGGGAATGCCAGGGGATGCTATGAATGTGGAGGTCTCGATCACTTCCAAAACACGTGCCCCTGACTGAACAGAGCACCCGTCAACAAGGCAATAACCAGCAGCAATTGCTGCCCATAGCTGGTAACCCGGGTCACGGCAATCAAGGAAATGCTGCAAGAGGACGAGCCTTCGTCATTGGAGCCAATGATGCCCGTCAGGATCCTAATGTCGCCACAGGTACGTATCTTCTCAACGACCACTTCGCCTCTATATTGTTTGATACGGGAGCCGACAATAGCTTCATATCTTCTGATTTTGCACACACGCTTGACTTGAAACCGAGTAGGCTAGAAATGGCCAGCGGTAGATTCGTACAAGCAGATAAGATCATTAGACAGTGCTCCATAATATTAAAGGACCATGCCTTCGACATAGATTTAATACCTTTCGAGCTAGGGAGCTTCGACGTAATTGTGGGAATGGATTGGTTGTCGAAGCACGGAGCCGAGATCGTTTGTCGGGAGAAAGTAGTACGAATTCCCATGCCTAATGGGGAGGTACTCAAGATTCAAGGAGAAAGACCAGGAAGAACTCTGAAGCTTATTTCCTGCATGAAGACACGTTGATGTCTACGGAAGCAGTGCTACGCACTCCTGGCTCATGTGGTAGAAAAGAAGGAAGAAGGCATCAAGTTGGCAGATATTCCCATGGTGCGAGATTATCCGGAAGTATTTCCTGATGATTTATCGGGTTTACCTCCTCTACGTCAGGTGGAATTTCGTATCGAGTTGGTTCCTGGAGCTACGCCGGTAGCAAAAGCACCATATCGATTAGCACCATCTGAAATGCAAGAGTTATCCAGCCAACTGCAGGAGCTGTTGGAGAAGGGATTCATTCGGCCGAGTCATTCACCATGGGGAGCACCGGTTCTATTTGTCAAAAAGAAAGATGGGTCATTCCGTATGTGTATCGATTATCGCGAGTTGAACAAGTTGACTGTGAAAAATCGATACCCTCTTCCCAGAATTGATGATTTATTTGATCAATTACAAGGAGCTTCATATTTCTCCAAGATTGATCTCCGTTCTGGATATCATCAACTGAGAGTTTTTGAGGGTGACATACCGAAAACAACATTCAGGACTCGTTATGGGCACTATGAGTTCTTAGTCATGCCGTTTGGGCTGACTAACGCACCAGCTGTGTTCATGGACCTGATGAATCGAGTGTGCAAACCGTACTTGGATAAGTTCGTAATCGTGTTCATAGACCATATGCTTATCTATTCTCTATCGAAAGAGGAACACGAGAAACACCTTTGAGCAATTTTAGAATTGTTGCGGGAAGGGAAGCTTTTCGCCAAATTCTCGAAGTGTGAATTCTGGCTTCAAGAAGTGAAGTTTTTGGGCCATGTGGTTAACAAAGATGGAATTCACGTGGACCCTGGCAAGATTGAAGCGGTGAAGAAATGGGATACACCCCAAACACCTTCCGAGATATGACAATTCTTAGGATTGGCCGGATACTATCGTCGCTTCATCGCGAATTTCTCGTAGATCGCACAACCATTGACCATGCTAACCTAGAAGGACAAGAAGTTTGATTGGGGACGTGCACAAGAACAAGCTTTCCAGACGTTGAAGGAAAAGCTGTGCAATGCTCCAATACTGTCCCTTCCAGACGGAATAGACGACTTCGTGGTGTATTGCGATGCTTCGCATCAAGGATTGGGATGTGTGTTAATGCAGAGAGATAAGGTGATTGCTTACGCTTCACGACAACTAAAGGTGCACGAAAAGAACTACACGACTCATGATTTGGAGTTGGGCGCTGTAGTTTTTGCACTTAAGATATGGAGGCACTATCTGTATGGACCAAATGCATCATCTATACCGATCATAAGAGCCTTCAACACATCCTGAATCAGAAAGAGCTCAACATGCGACAACAACGTTGGGTAGAATTACTTAGTGACAACGATTGCGAAATCCGGTATCATCCGGGGAAAGCAAATGTGGTGGCTGATGCCCTGAGTCGTAAAGAACGTGTAAAAACACTACGTGTTCGAGCTTTAGGATTGACTATTCAAACGAACTTGAATGCTCAAATCCAAAGTGCGCAAAGAGAGGCTTTAAAAGAAGAAAACCTTGCGGGAGAAGAATTTCGAGGGTTGGATAAACTGATGAATCGCAAGGATGACGGCGTACATTACTTCATTGATCGTATATGGGTCCCCAAATAGGGAGGTGTACGCACACTAGTCTTGGTTGAAGCACACAAGACTCGATATTCTGTTCATCCCGGTGCAGACAAGATGTACCACGATCTGAAGGATCTGTACTGGTGTCTGGGTATGAAGAAAGATATTGCTCTATATGTGAGCAAATGCTTGACGTGTTCAAAGGTCAAAGCTGAACACCAGAAACCATCAGGATTATTGCAGCAACCTGAAATACCCGAGTGGAAATGGGAGAACATCACAATGGATTTTATCACCAAACTCCCGAGAACGCCAAGCGGGCACGACTCGATATGGGTCGTAGTGGATCGACTGACTAAATCTGCTCACTTCTTGCCTATCCTAGAAGATTATAAAATGGATAAGCTGGCAAGATTGTACATCAAGGAGGTCGTGACACGGCATGGGGTGCCGGTGTCAATCATATCCGACCGAGACAGTCGATTTACTTCACGCTTTTGGCAGACGTTACAGAAAGCGATGGGCACTCGCTTAGACATGAGTACAGCCTATCACCCCCAGACAGACGGCCAAAGTGAACGCACAATACAGACGCTTGAGGACATGCTACGGGCATGTGTCATTGATTTTGGTGACAGCTGGGATACTCATCTACCGTTGATTGAGTTTTCCTACAATAATAGTTACCATACTAGTATTGGATGTGCGCCATTCGAAGCGCTGTATGGCCGTAAATGTAGACCACCTGTATGTTGGGCCGAGATTGGCGAGGGTCAGCTAACAGGACCCGAAATCATTCAAGAAACAACCGATAAGATCTTCCTAATCAAAGACAGACTTAAAGCTGCTCGAGATCACCAAAAAAGCTATGCCGATAACCGTCGGAAGCCGTTAGAATTTAACGTTGGAGATCGAGTGCTACTTAAGGTCTCTCCTTGGAAAGGGATTGTTCGGTTTGGAAAGAAGGGGAAGTTAACCCCGAGATACATTGGACCATTCAAGATCACAGAGAGAATCGGTCCGGTGGCATACCGATTGAGGTTGCCACAAGAGCATAACAGTGTGCATGATACTTTCCATGTATCAAATCTCAAGAAGTGTTTAGCTGACGAATCACTTCACGTGCCTATTGAGGACATCAAGATTGATCAAAGTCTCCAATTCGTGGAAGAACCTATTGAGGTCATGGACCGAAAGGTCAAGAAATTGAGATGCAGCAGGATACCCATTGTTCGTGTGAGATGGAATTCCCAACGAGGGCCCGAGTTTACGTGGGAACGTGAGGATCAGATGAGACTCAAAAACCCACATCTATTCGAGGATGACACACTTGGACCTAGCACCAGTTGAAATTCGGGACGAAATTCCCTCAACTGGGGGATACTGTGACATCTCACAATATCAAGCAAAGAACATTGTGGGTCTACTTTCACATTTGTGTGAAAGCTCAGATGATACAGATGGATTTGATGATATGACTGACAACGAATCATCAGAATCCAAGAGTTCTTCAAAGTGTACCTCAGAAAATGAAAATACAAACTGCATCAAGAAAGAAAAAGAGAATCACTATGATCTATCTGTGGTTTCATGATCATCTTCTGATGAACAAAGTTTTAGAAACATTCAAGATATTCCCAAATCAGAAAGGAAACCTAAGATTCTTCTTGTTGAAGATTATGTGGTGAATGTGATGGTGTGTGACATCTGTCACTAACCAGTCCGTCGATCAACATTAAGTTCGTTAACTCACCGTGTGTATTAACGATCCTCACGTATGTTCATAATCTATTTATCGTGTTAATCGATTTATCTTCGTGTTCTTGTTCTGTGTGTGTTAACTATCTCCACGTATTTATTATTTTGTATATTTATCGTTTTAACCGAACCCTTCGTATACTCGTTTATAATAAAAATTAATAATAATAATAATAATAATAATAACAATAACAGTAGTAATAATAATAATAATAATAATAATAATAATAATAATAATAGTCCAGGGGGCTGTTGGTTATTTCTGAAACTTCAAAAGAAGTTTAAAAACATAAAATAACAAATATAAAACCGCAGGGACCATTCGTGTAAATTTTTAAACCCAACCCCCCGCCACTCTTTTTCCGGCCGAACTCCGGCGAGGATTCCGGCAACACTCCGGCGACTTCAAAACCACCTAAAAACTCAGTTTTTACAGCCCAAATTACACCGAACCGTTTCGTGGGAAAGATTCGAACCCTATGCATCCCTAAAACGCGTTGTAACGGTAAATTAAGGGCTATAATCTTTTCACTTTATTTACCGACCGTTCAACGGATAATACACCCACTCAATCACTAATATAATCGAATTAAATCAATCAACTCGAACTTTAACAACCTATAAATGAAATACAATCTGCAATACCAATCGAAACACACACACACTGAATTCGATTCACCTCTGTTTTTCGAACCTGCAACTCAACCAACCATCACCCTTCGACCCATATACACTGCAATTAACATAGGGCTTTCAATCATTAGCCTCATTCGATGCCGTCCGTGCAATCAATTTGATTTTCATCTGTGTTTGATCATCACTCGTATTCAAGCTAACCCGCGACTAGTTCTTAACTGGTTTCATCATCAAATCAGTTCAAACCAGGTAATTAAACCTACCCACATACTCGTTTTTACATGGGGATTAAAAGCCCCAACCTTAAATTGATTATTAAGATCGAATTCGTGTTCAATTGGGTTCAAATCGAATTAGGGTTCATATATGTTGGGGAAAGCAGGTCAACCATGTTTAAAAATAAAAGGAACCGAGAGTTAACGCGGCTGAGGCCTTTGGTTCACTGGTTGGTGTGTGAGATTTGGAGTTGGAGGTCCCGGGTTCGAACCCGGCTACCTACAACTATTTTTCTAAGGCTTTTTAAGCCCCAATAAAATACAAAAAATTCCTAAAAATTATAAAAATAAGTTTTATAAACATTTCTTATTTAAAATGATACAAAAATGTTTTCTGTAAATTTATTTTATTTAAAAACCTTAATAATCCTTATAAAATAATATTTATAAATAATATAAACAATTATTTTTATAAAAATAGACATGAAATCGTGGGTAATTATAACTATGAAAATTATATAAATTATACATCATATAATTTCACGAATTATTTACAAAAATGACTATAAGTTATAAAATATACTTTAATTAATTAAATCTAATATATAAATCACAAAGTTATAATCGAACTCATAAATATACATCTAATCGTGTGCGTCAAACCCGAACCAACCCGAATCCGACCAAATATATCTATTCGCGTTAAATACATTTTAAAGACTTAATTACAATCAGTAATAGGTGTTGATCGTGTTTGATCGTGCATTGCTTTATTCTGTGAAGTCCTTTGTGCATTACATCAATTCAAGGTGAGTTTCGTGACCCCTTTTTATGCTTATACAAGTTTTCAATGTTTTCAATCAATAGGAGAAAAGTATGCTCACCCGTTTTCAATGCTGTACAATCTTACGTACAATTTTTCATACTTGGAATCAACGTGATACTGTTTTGCGTACATACATGGTGTTATTCTATGGATCATCTTACAACCATTAATTCCCGGTTTGGGAACCCGCGGTTAGGTATTGGTAGTACTACTGGGTTGACACCCCCACCCATCGATGATTGGTTAACTTGTGAGTTACCAACACAGCTGCCAGCAATCAGGCCATGGGTGAATATATTCCGTCTAATTTATATGCATAACGTCATTAGGTTTGGTTGTCTAAAACACATGTTATGTGGTTTTGCTTGCTTATAATAGTATGATTCCACATCAAATTCTATACAGCATCAACTACATGTTTTCAATTTAAACTTGCGGAACTCACCAACATTATGTGTTGACATTTTTGAGCATATCTTTTCAGGTGATCATAATCAAAGAGGATAGCTAGAGCTGATGCCTTAGCAGAGACCCTCAGGATTTCAATAGGCTTGCATTAGTATTGTACATCGTTTGTTTTCATTTATGAACAATGTGTATGTTAAATTCTTGAATTAATAGACTATGTTAGTCGTGGAACTGACTAACCACGACACAAGTCACCATTGTGTCGGGCGACGTTATGACACGAGGAACTTTGCATATATTATGTCTCTATAAACAAACCAAGTGTTATGACGAACCCGTCCGTCGCATCCTCGTGTTTCCGCTATAATCGGGGGTGTGACAATTGCCCACTTCCACACGGGTACTTCTGGTTGGGTCAACATTCCTGAAGGCTTTTGATATTCGACCTTGACTTTAGAACAAGTCAAACACTTTGAGACATAAGTCGCAATATCTGCCTTCATTCTTGGCCACCAGTAAACAAGCTTCAAGTCATAATACATCTTATCTGCACCTGGGTGGATAGAGTACCTAGACTTGTGGGCTTTATCCATGATCAAGCTTCTAAGATTCCCGTAAGGGGTATCCAAATCCTTTCTGCTATAAAGCGTACTCCATCTGAATGAACTCCAAACTGTTGGTCTAGCCCTCGGAGGTTTTCATCTTTAATGTTTTCTTCTTTCAATGCTTCAGTTTGTGCATTCAGAATTTGTGCCGGTAGGCTGCTTTGAATGGTAAGTTGTAGGGCTCGTACTTTACAAGGTTTCGTATGTTCTTTCCTACTCAAAGCATCAGCCACAACATTTGCTTTACCGGGATGGTACTTCATGGCACAATCATAATTGTTTAGTAGTTCAAGCCATCTACTCTGTCTCATATTCATCTCCTTTTGATTATACAAGTGTTGAAGACTCTTGTGGTCGGTATAGATAGTGCACTTGGTACCGTACACGTAGTGTCTCTATAGTTTAAGAGCAAACACAACTGCTCCTAATTCTAGATCATGGGTTGCATAGTTCTTCTCATGAGCCTTTAACTGTCTTAAGGCATAGGCTATGACTTTGTCTCGTTGCATCAAAACACATCCCAGTCCCTGAACAGAAGCATCACAGTAGACTACAAAGTCTTCAATGCCGTCAGGTAAGGATAGTATTGGTGCACTGCATAACTTCTTCTTCAGTGTTTGAAGAGCAGCCTCTTGCTTAAGTCCCCAATGATATGCTACTCCCTTTTGGGTGAGCATGGTCAATGGTTGAGCTATCTTGGAGAATCCTTCGATAAATCTCCTATAATAGCCGGCTAGGCCAAGAAATTGTCTAATTTCTGTTGGATTAGAAGGTGTAGGCCAACTTTTTATGGATTCAATTTTAGCTGGGTCTACATGAATGCCATTAGCATCAATCACATGACTAAGGAATTGAACTTCTTTTATCCAGAAATTAAATTTTAAGAACTTAGCATAGAGCTCCTCTCTCTTTAGCAATTCAAGGATTAATCTTAGATGTTCCTCATGCTCATGCTCATTTTTAGAATAGATCAAGATGTCGTCAATGAAGACAATGAAAAACTTGTCTAGATAAGGCTTGCATACACGATTCATGAGGTCCATGAATACGGCAGGTGCATTTGTTAGCCCAAACGGCATGACTGTGAATTCAAAGTGACCGTATCGAGTTCTAAAGCCGTCTTCATAATATCTTCATCCCTGACTCTCAGCTGGTGATAGCCGCTTCTAAGATCTATCTTTGAATAAATGCTTGAACCTTGAAGTTCGTCGAATAAGTCGTCAATATGTGGCAAGGGATAACGGTTCTTGATTGTCACTTTGTTCAGCTCTCGATAATCAATGCACATCCGGAAGGTTCGTCTTTCTTCTTTACAAACAACACTGGTGCTCCCCATGATGACGAGCTAGGTCTGATGAATCCTTTATCCAGGAGTTCCCTAAGCTGGTCAGATAGTTCTTTTAGTTCAGAAGGTGCGAGACGGTATGGTGCCCGAGCTATAGGTGTAGCTCCAGGTGTTAACTCAATTGAGAACTCGACCTCTCTTCTAGGGGGCAAACCAGGCAGTTCATCAGGGAACACTTCAGGAAATTCCCTAACAACTGGTACATCTTCAATCTTCCTCTCCTTCTTATCTTTATCAGTGACTAAGGCTAGGACGGCAGTGTGTCCTTTTCGAAGACACTTTTGAGCCTTCAAGTAGGAAATAACTCCCATCATAACACCAGTCTTATCTCCCCCAACACACAGGACTTCATCATTTGGTAGGGGTATGCAAATCATTTTGTCTTTACATACAATTTCTGTGGAGTTTTTGGATAGCCAATTCATACCAACTACCACATCAAAGCTTCCCAAAGTAATGGGCATGAGGTCTATTGGTAGGATATGACCTGATAAACCTAGTGTACAGTTCTTCAGAATTTGTGATGCGGTCAAGAATTTACCATTTGCTAATTCTACTACATATGACTCATCTAGGGGTACAGGTTCTACATTCAAGTGCTTATAGAAAGTATTAGATACGAAGCTTCTATCAGCTTCCGTGTCAAATAAAACTATAGCATAAGCATCATTTACCAAAAATTTTCCTATAATAATGTTAGGGTCTTTTAGAGTCTCACCTTTGCCAATCACGAAGGCTCTGCCCTTGGCTGTATCTTTCTTTTCCCCAGTGCAATCTCTGGCAACATGGCCCTTTTCTCCACATTTGAAACACGTAACTCCCTTCTTACCATCATTCTGCTGATTACTATCTTTCTTTCCTTAATCTTGAGTATTGGTCCTGCATTCAGGAGCAGTGTGCCCCTTCTTGTGGCATTTGTAGCAAATGACTGCAGTACACTTGCCATGGTGACGCTTGTTACACCTCTGACATCTAGGCGGAATGCCCTGATTGTCACTTTTCTTTTCTGGATGTTGCTTCTTTTTGCACCTTGATTCTCACTTTCTTTAGAATCTTTGAACTTTCTCTTTCCTGAGCTTTCAGCTGCAGCACCCTTACCCTTGATCCTTAATGGCAACTTCCCTTGAGCCACAGCCTCATTAGTCAGCTTGTGAGCTATCCTAATGGCCTGTTGGATTGAAGTTGGGTTGGAGGAAGTGACCATAGACTGAATGACTGGAGATAGTCCACGAATATAGCCTTCAATTCTTCTGTGAGCAGGCTCCATCATATGTGGGCACAAAGTTGCGTACTTATGATTCTCGGTGTTATAATTTTCAATCTCAGATCCCACCATCTTGTGGTTCCAGCACTCTGTTTCAAACTTTTGTACTTCTTCCCTCGGACAGTACTCTTCTATCATCAGTTGTTTGAATTCATCCCAAGCCATAGCATTGGCTAGTGGGAGAGTAAGTCTTGAAACTTCAGTCTTCCAGAACGAGAGTGCAGCTCCACTCAATGCTCCTGAGGCATACTTTGTCCTACTCACATCTGGACATTCAGATATAGCAAAAATGGATTCATATTTCTCAAACCACCTTATAAGCCCAATGGCCCCTTTTGCCCCAGTGAAGATATCGGGCTTGTAGTTTAGGAACTTCTTATAGGAATAGTGATGACCATTCTGAGCAGCCTGAATGGCTA
This sequence comes from Flaveria linearis, assembly GCA_024085815.1. Classification (NCBI taxonomy): domain Eukaryota; kingdom Viridiplantae; phylum Streptophyta; class Magnoliopsida; order Asterales; family Asteraceae; genus Flaveria; species Flaveria linearis. The sequence continues at coordinate 54,639,917 of CM044009.1, forward strand.
GGGCTGCAGCAACACCTTGATTGACCAAAACTTGTATTTCTTCAGGAGTCATCCCTCTTGGGACTGTTCCTCTACCGCTTCCTCTACCTCTGCCTCTACCCGCTGATGCGTCCATCTATCATGAAATTGTTTGGTGAGAACTCACACTTTGATATATTCAATAGATGCATTCTATATCAAATATTCAAAGTATGGACATTTACTGTAAGATAGATGGGGATTTAAGAAAACTGGGTTTCTCGATTAAATTCAGCAAGGCACGAGTACTAGGGAAACGAGTCTCTCTTTAGGTTAGGACAAGCGTAGCTTAGACTACCAAATGGAACACGTCAAGGTAATTTGACCCATTTGCCTTAGAGACTTGTGTATTGACCATAGTTTATCACTCATCCCAGAAATCCCCAGGTAAACATAACTGGTCTCGCAATGAGATTTATACGATATGCTTGCCTTAGCCCGAAGGCCTTTTGCCAGGAAATCCAGAATACAGGTGTCTATGTGTCACACAAGTTTATTTGGTTCATAGAATCAAAACCTCGATAAGATTTTCATGGATTGGACATAAAGTCTAAGGAATTGTACCCACGACGATAAGGGTAGATCCCACATGTCGTTGAGAATAAGTATAGGAAGTTCATTTATTGGGGAGAGTCAAAGAGTCAAAGTTAAGTTTAAGGAAACAAGTATCTAAGTTTAAGCATATAACTTCTTAATCCTAGTCGATCTCTAGCTAAGGATATTTACTTTGTGCAACTATTATGTGTGGCTATAGGCTAGATGCAATTCCTAACTCATTATAACCAATGGCTCTGATACCAATCTGTCACACCCTCAAATTCCGGGTCTGGAATTTATCACGGAGGAGTGAACAAACAGGATCGAACACATTAGTCACACATGAGATGCAGTTATCTATATGATGAATTTTAGATAATCATCCCATTAATATTCAGAGTAATAAATATTATACGTAGCGGAAATAAAAGATAGATTGTTTCTTAACAATACGTCTAATCATATCTCAAATAATAAGCAATATGTATCTTGATCTCTTATATGATCCTACGTGCATGTCCATAAGCTCCTAATAGATACCTGAGAATACATGTAAAATCAAGTGTCAACACAGGGTTGGTGAGTTCATAAGTGAGTAAAACACAAATGATAAACCATTAATTATCATCAAAATAGGATTTACTGTAAAAGTGTGAGTATAAACTACCCACTGGTATCACTTTGTATATGAATAGCCTGTCGGAACCCTTTCATAAGGTGAACCCGCTATCCCATATACTAACTAAGTACAAGCCAACAAATCCTTCACATAGGAATTGCCCATGTATCATAGTTTACTATCCTTTTTATGTGTATATTATATTAGTTATAATAATTTTAGATCAGAGGGAGCAAATCCTCCTTTACATTTATCCTCATATGGGTTGTAAGTGGAACTATAATGGTAAACTTTATACATAGTGCACATCTACTTTCTCAACACAAAACAATCATCCCAGATGACTTATAAGATCTTTGTGCATCTTGGTAAGGACCACATGTCCAAACCTTTGTGGGGGTAAGTCACACCCCGATAGTACTATCCAAAAGATCCCTGCTTGTTTATAGTCCAGTATACAGAGAAGGATTTTCATTGTAACCATATGTAATCATAAATGTGATCAATTATTATATTAACATAATACACAAAAATAATTTGAAATTTCAATTACAACATGTATTCCTCCCTAAAATATTTAAATGATTAAAAAGGGGAATAGTTAAGTATGAACTCACCTCAGTTCTTGTGTGGTGTTGACAAGTTAGTAAATTCCTCCTAAGTAATTATAGTTCATATAAGCAAATAGATACAAATCCATAACCTAAATAAGTTAGATCTTGAACCTAGAGTTCAATTGATCTAGGGTTTGGTTTTCTAGGATTTGTTATAAACATATAATTAAATCATTTAATTATTTTTATTAATTCTTTAATAACTAAAGATTTGCATTTCATAATACTTGATTAATTTTAATAAATGATTTTAACATATCATTATGCTTTAAATAAATTTTAGACATTATTTAAATATGTGAGTTTATATTTAATTTAGTAAGATTTTATAATTAAATTTATAAAATCTAATTTGTATTTATCTTATCAAACAAGTAGTGTTTACAAGTTTTAATTTATTATTAATCTACACCTTTAATTAGTATATTTTATAAGAAATAGTCTAAAATAACGCTTGTAAATAATTTATGAAATTATAAAATCTTTATAATTTCCACAATTATCATGATTTATTTATAATTAAAGATAATATGGTGTCCAATAACAAATTAATAATTTAAATTATTGTTTAGAGTCCATTTTTATAAAAATGACTATTTATAACATTTATAAATAATATTTTATAAAAATTATTAACGTGTTTTTAATAAATAAATTTTATAGAAATTAACTAGGTAACTTTTAAAATAAAGGACGTTTATAAAGGTTATTTTTATAATTTTTAGGTATTTTTATATATTTTTTAAAAGCTGAAAAAGACATTTAAAAAATAAATGTGGGTGCACAGGTTCGAACCCGTGACCCCAAGGATTGCAAGTGAACCGGGAACCAGTGAACCAGGCATACAGTCGCGGTAAGAACTGGTTTTCAAATCTTTTAAACACAATAACAGATCATCCCCAATCCACCAAGAACCCTAATTCAGTTTGAACTAAATTGATCTCCAATTCGATGTTATTACCTGTTGAATTCATGGGGCTTTCGTTCCCCTTGTAAAAACGAGTGTGTAGATAGGTTTAATTACCTGATTGAGGATGAATGGAAGAAGAACAAGCTACGAACAGGTCGCGGTTATAGAGAGAATCGAAGGAGCTGTTTGTGTTTGTTTTAAGAGATATTTAAAGTTCAAATGATTAAGTCCAGTTATATGATCGTTTAGGTGCGATTAATTTAATTAATTTTAATGTTCAGTGCGATTATAGCCTGTAAAGAGGGCCGAAAGTGGAAGGAATCGGGTTGTGGTCAATCGCACTCAGATTTTTAAATTGAAGTGGGGGCATGTGTTCGAATCATCCACGCGATGTTGTCGGGATGATTGATTCGGTTAAAGCCGTGTTATTTGGGATGTTTCGGCTTCGCCGGAGACTCGCCGGGATGTGGCCGGAGAGGGAGGTCGACAGGGATGGGGGTTGGTTTTTAAAATTACACGTTTGGTCCCTGTGGTTCCCAATGTTATCATTTTATGTTAAAAGTATTTAAAATAAGTTTTAAAATTAACATTTTTCACCCTAAACTTTTAAGATTTAGTTTTTAATAATAAATTTTATTATTAGTATCATTATTATTATTTATTTAACATTTTAAACTTAACTAGATAATTAAATTTTACATATAACACATAAATTTATTTTTATAAAATAAATACAAACAAGTTTAAGAAATTACTTGTTTAAACCTTATAATTTAATTAAAGGTAACGAAATTTTTCCGGATTATCACAATTAAGGTTGTGTTTCTTATGTGTTTTGTTTGTTATTCTCATCTTTGCTTGATTGTGTGTGTTCCCTAGTGATCTACGCCCGTTGCATGTCCCCAAACGATATTTATGGTTGTCTTTTAAATAACGACGATGACTTTTGAGTAATGAGTATTTAATTAGTGAGTATTGTGTATCTTGATCATCATTATCATTATTTCATCTTCAACACTATAAGTTTTATAAAATACATTGGTGGAATAATATTATTGTGTACTTTTAATAGTAAAACACAATGATACATAACAAGTTTATATAACTTGTTAAAAATTAATAACAAAAAATAACACTTGTGTTATCTTAACACTATGAATTTTGAAAATTAAATTGGTAAAAGTATGTCATTGTGTATTTTTAGTTGTAAAATACAAAGTAGATAACAAGTTTATAATATATAAAAACAATAACAAAAATAACACAAAATAATCTAAAATATAAAATAAAAATGATTAATACATATAACCAAATGATGTTGAATATATGACACGATTAATGCATAAGATACAATGAGCTGATATATTTTTTACACAATTAACAAAATGCTCCCCTTTGTAAAACAATAGAAAAATACATGTCAATTCGATAATCCTTCTTAGTCTTTTTAGATTAAACATCATTTTTAGAATAAACTTACCCTAAACTCAAAGCTATTTTCTTGTTTTTGTACACTTTTTGGCTTAAACTGTTTTAGTTCTTTATTTTCACTGTCTTTCAGAGCATTCACAACCTACTATTAATCTCCATCTTTATAATTACATTATAAATCATTACTTTTTCTCTCTCTATTATACATTTATCATTATATTTTTTCTTTGCTCTACTTACAATCACTTTCAACAAGTATTAAAAAGTTAATAGAGATAAACAGTGTTTTACTAAATAAAACAGTAATATGTTATTTATCCTTTACTCACAAACCACTCATAACCATTATGTATAATATAAAGAACACACTCGTAGATAATGGACTGTGAATGCTCTCGTATAGTCATGTACATTTTTTGATGATTTTTTTTATGTAATTGTACTGGAACTAAGGTTTTGTATTTCCTTTCATTAGATGATCAAAGCTATGGGAGAGTTGACAACTGTTTTATCACCTTAAGGTAAGACGTTTTGTATTGGTTCCTATTTGATGACAAGGCCCAAGGGATCATTACAGTTTAGAGGCTGTGCATTGTTTCTTTTACTATTTTGACATACATGTTTATAACAAAATTTTGTTTTCATGCTTTGTCTTCTGCTGTATGTTTCTTTGTAATCAATACAATATACACAATAACTTCATTTTTCATTTGGGTGTTGCTGGGGCTGTACTTCTTAGTGTGATTAAGGTCCCCAAATACCATATTCATCATTTTTCATCCTAAAGACATTTGGCAACCTAAGACTTCAAAGATTTATTATTATATGAAAAAAATTATGTAATGTTTTCATTTTAATTGTCTTATAAGCACCGGTCTATTGTTCCAAGGTTATTCAGCATGGTTCGAATAACCATTGTGATGAATCATTTAAACAATAGAAAAGAGTAGCTGTTATCGCCATCATGATCGGTGTTCATCCCAAAGCCATTCCGTAAGTATCCTATGACTTAAACTTAAAGATATATGATACTATGAAGAAATTAGTAAGATTAGAGCATTCACAATCTACTCCATCTTCATCTATATAATTACACTAAAAATCACTACTTTTTCTATCTACTTTTCAATTAAATAATATTTTTATACATTTATCATTATATTTTCTCTCTTATCCACTCACAACCACTTTCAAGAAATATTAAAAAAATAATAGAGATAAATAGTGTTTTACCAAATATAGATATGAACAGTAATATTTCAATATCATTCACTCACAAACACTTATAACTATTCTCTATAATATAAAGAACGTACTCACAGATATATTGAGAATGGCCTGTGAATGCTCTTAGATGATTTTTTTTCTCTTTGATGGAGAATAGAGGGCCATCCGAGGATGACAAAATAACACGAGCCCGATAGGTATACTCGAAACCTGAAACAAATGGGACGGGTATACCCGAAGCCCGATGAGTATTGGGTTGGGTTGGGTATGAGATTAGTTATAGAAAAATTGCCGGTTACCCAAACCCACATACCCGTTAACACGAATATATACCTGTTTACCTGAATATATACCCGAAGTTCTTTATTTTTGAATATTAAAAAAACCTGTTTACCTGATTATATACCCGAAGTTCTTTACTTTTGAATATTAAAAAAAATTAACTAACTTTTTTGAATGTTAGATATACGAAACTTTATGAAATGAGAATATTTATTGCTCACTTCTTGTGACTATTTTGATGCCAAAATTATAAAATATTTATATGTTGTAGTTGTTTTGTAATTTTGATGAGAAAGTTTAAACAATTTATTGTAACTAATTTTAATGTTAAATTGACCTACTGAAGATGTTATTGTAGTTTTATTATATAAAATTTAATTAAAATGATCATATATAACATTTAAAATAAGGTGCTTAAATATATAAAAATAAAAATTGTATAAATAAACATGACAACCCGACAATGATTGGTTGATACCCGCGGGTATGCTCGTAAACCGATGCAAACAAGTATACCCGATACCCACGGGTAGGCCCGATAGCCGATGGGTAATTACCCGACTAATACCTAACGGGTAATAGGCCGAGTATGGGACAAGATTTTAAAACCTGGTATGAGCTTGGGATTATCAATACCCGGCCCGAACCCGGTCCATTGACATCCTTAGGGCCATCATTTCTTTCGCTTGAAGGTGACTCTAACTCACAAGAAAAGTGGTATCATCGAAATTTAGCAACAAATAAGATTCTCATCGGCTGTGATGTTGTATATGTTTAGCTATTCATTTTGGTCCAGTATATTCTTTTTAGTGACTTTGAACAATGACACCAAAATTTGAAGCAACAGTAGTAACAAGTAGAAAACACCAAAACACAATTTCTTCGAAATATTTGAAATTAGAGGAACAGTTGCTGTAGGCCAATTATTATTATTTTTTTTATGGAAACATCACTAATAACATCAACATTTGGAAGATACTCTCTTCAATTTCTTATCTATACATTTATAGTTTTTTCTTATTAGAAATGATGAATAAGTATCACCAAGAACTTTGCTGATAAAGCTAACATTGCCACATATTTCTTTTGAGCATTAATTTAGCATCCGCCAAGTAACTAATAATCAATCTGTGCACAAATTACCCACTTTGCAACGTTAATCATCATAATGGAGCCATTTGAATCCATTTCATTAAATCTTGAAGTGCAATTGTTGTGTATTTTATTCTCATTGCAATCGCTTGGTTGTTGTGCTTTTTTCAATTTATTATAGGCTTCCAAAGGGCGTAAAAGGACGTACATGGTGCTGCAAAGAGCTCCCGCGTTTTCGCAGGGTCCAGGGAGGGTCCGTCCCATTATAGGCTTCCAAAGGCTCCATTCCAAATCATAAACGTCCCCACTCCCCGACAACATAATCGTTAAAATTGTGAAAGGTTAATCCTGGTGCAACGCGCCTAGGAATACTTCTAGTTATTTTAAATTTGTAAAGAAATTTTTTATATATTTTGTTTTTATCTATAACTTTTAAATATAAGATGTTTACATATAAAATCCAAATAAACCGTTATGACATGCTTATTGATTTACATAATTCAATTACAATATAAATTTTATTCGAAACATACCCGGGTAAAATGTAATAAAATTTTTAAAATTTATTCACGACATAATGTTTTTCGAATATGGATACATTGTCGGAATGTGTTGTTCCTATGACATTCGACATAAGTTTTATTTAAAACTAAACCATCACAACCCACCGGTAAAATATACTATATTTTTATTTTTTTTCCACAACAACGTAATGACTTTTTTTAATTCCACATGTATCTTTCCAGACATACTTAAATTTACCTGTTGATTATATAGAAACGAGCCTTTCACATTACGTGAGTAAAATTTTGTCAACCTGTGAAGCCGAATATGTTGCTGCCGCCAGCTGCTGCTCACAAATCATATGGATACAACAGCAAATACGGGACTACGGTTTGCATTTCTCTTCTACTCCTATTTTTGTTGATAACTCTGCTGCAATTGCAGTAACAAAAAATCCGGTCCAACATCCTAAGACCAAACACATCGGTATAAAATATCACTTTATATGTGACTGTTTTGAAAAGAACCTAATCGATGTGGTTAAAATAAATACGGATTTTCAACGCGCTGACCTCTATACAAAAGCTTTTGATAAACCACGTTTTCTATATCTGTTAGAGGTCAGCGGTGTCAAAAAGAAAAGTGACATAATTCCAGAAGATGAAATTGCTTAGTCTGACACCCGTTTAGTTTTCTTTTATTTTCTTTTATTTTCTTTTATTTTAAATATCCTGTCTTAAAAATCCAAAAACACAAAAAAAATTTTGGTTTTAGAATTTTAAGGGGAGATTAGTTTAGTTTTTTAGTATTTAAAAAAAAACTGGAGGAGGAGATTCTAGAAATGAGATCATATCTGTGATACTGATTCAATGACTATGGAAAATGATAGTACACAGGAACAAAGAGTTTGGGACTTTAAAATAAGTTAAATGATGATTGAGGTAAAACTTCAAAGTATAAGTCAACGATGTCTAAGCAACATAAAAAGAAAAATGATAGTAAAACTAGTTTTTACTAAGGGAATACGGAGAAAGTAGACCGGGTTGCTAGATCATTAGATGATATGTCGGTTGACCATAAAATGAGCAAAGCACATAAAAAATGCAAAAAGCAATCTAGCTGATAACATATGTTGTTAGTGCGATCTGTGCAAAAAGAAAATAATTGCTCAAACAAGAGGATAGGTTGTGTGCCTCTCTGCTGTGCGGTGGCACTGACCTGAGGATAAGCATAACCGAAATATTCTAGAATTTATTGTTATTTGCGCCTCTCTGCTGTGCGATGGCACTGACCTGAGGCTTTGCATCTCTTTGAAAGCTCTCAAAATAGTTTCCTCTTGTCACAATACCCGTAGACCGCTCAAAAATCTCCTGAGGAATGGTGATTACCAAATAAGTATGGGATCCACAAATGCTTGTTGAAATAATTAACCCCTAAATAATTACCAACGGGTGTCAAAAATCTGTGTATGGATTTAAGAGGACAAGTATACTGACAATCATCGTGAGCAACAATTCTTGAAAGTCCAAATCAATGTGGGATCTTATAGAGCTAGTATGATTTCCTAAACTTGCTTATGACTCTCGATGAAAACCAGAATCCAAATCAAAAGGCTTTGATAAATTGTCCAAAATAATTTGACAAACCTGTTTGATTCCAAAAGGAATCACTCCGGTTATAATCAAAGTAACGTAATGCTACTTAGGATTCCAACCTCCCACAAAAATACAAAATTAAGTTTTCGGTTTTTTTGTTTCTTAATTCTAGTTGTTTTATTTTATTTGAATATTAGTAAGTTAGTTTTAAATGTCGGACTATGCAATGGAATTCAATCTGTGAGTAAATCACTTAAATGAGTCACATCTGGGGTGATCTGGTGGATAAATGGATCACGTCTGAGGTGATCGGGTGGATAAATGGATCATGTTTGAGGTGATCGGGTGGATGATGGATCATGTCTGAGATGATCATGTCTGAGATGATCGAATGCTCAAAATGTCTAATCTATAATCAAAGGGTGTAAAATGCAAATTGGTCATAAATTCAAAATCATGAGTATGACCCGTACGCACGATTAGACCATAAGTATGGACCAACCATGCGAATGGACCATACTCATGCCATAGACAACCGAATGGAACATGAGTATGAACCATTCACACGAATGGCTTACAAGATTGAGCCAGTCGCCCGAACGGAGCTGTGCGGATGAGTCAGTCGCCCGACTGAGATCCAGTCGGCCGACTGAATGTGATCGACTGAACCAATCGCACGACTGAGGTCCAATCGCCCGAATGAATAGAGTGAATGGGTCCAGTCGACCGATTAAAATCATATTCAGTATAAATTGAGCCCTAGTCGATCGCATTCAACTCATCACCCTAAATCGCCCCCATATCGCACACCTGACCGTTACTCTGCCAAAATTTCATTTGACCGAACCTGACACCTTATTTTGATATTCTGACTATCCCGGTTGTTTATACAGGTACTATGCAGTCCAACCCATCCAAAATTCCACCGATTTCACTTCAAAATCATGAAACTCGACCCACACAAGAACCGAACATTGAAATGGACCAATAACCTAAGCAAACCGAGTAAAATGTGGAAATAAAAGTTATTAGGATATTAGTCAAGTAATTGCGAGTCTAATGAACCAAAACACGACGTCTAATTCTAAGTTTTGGTCCAAATCTGAACTAAAAGTTGACCGAACAGTTGGTCATGCGACTGGACACCCGGATGAACTACAATCGCACGACTAAGTTGGACAATTGAACCAATCGGCCGAATGACCGATACGAATGAGACCAGTCGGTAGACTGAACCAATCGCATGCTCAGTCATCCGATTGAACTTAGTCGCATGATTCAATCACCCGAATGTATTCAATCGCATAATAGGTCAACCGACTGAACTCAGTCGCATGGTTCAATCGGATGATTGAACCAGACTGAGTTCTACCAGGTTAATTAGAACTGATTTGTGTTGTGTAGTATCTAATACCTATATGTCTTATGTTACAGATTGATGGCTGATAGGTGGACCATCAACCCTAAGCACAACATATGTGCTCATTTAGATGCTACGACTCGGAATGGTGCCGAGTTTGCAGGGATCATTGCTTTTCTCAAGCGATCCAGAATCTACAGGGCTATTTCTACACCATGCACTCCCTATAGGTCTATTTAGCAGGCCTTCTGGGAGGGGGCATCGGTTGTCTGCTCACGCGAGCCTTACAGTATCAGAAGTTCCATTTTTGGTATAGACTTAGAGATTACAGCTGAGGATATCAGGCGGGTACTTGGTTTGGGTGACGATGCAGACCACTCTACCAGACTTCACCCACTGACGGTTAGAGGGTGCTACTTAAGGATGAAGTACGTTGGGGATATCAACGCAGGTGTGCTCAACAAGAGCAACCTGTGTCCCCAGTACAAGTACTTAGCACATGTCATCCTTAAGTGCTTGGCTTTGAGGAGGGGTGGGTTTGATGACCTATCAGACCAGATTCAAAATGCCTACGTGGCACTGGTGCTGAACCACCCCTTCAGCTTCTCGAGCATGATATTCTCATACTTTATAGAGAATCTGGAGGCTAAGGGCAAAGAAGGGTTCCGCATGTACCCTAGATTTCTCCAGATGATCCTTGATGAGAAGCTGCCAACACTGCCCAAGGAGAGCCACGACGCTGTGTCCTTAGAGATCATGGATGATACGACACTGGGTCGTATGAGAGTATATCAGGGAAAGCAGGTCAAACCCCGGTGAAGAGACTCTTCGAGCATTTGGCCCAGGCTGATTATGTGGCGCCTGGGAGGTGAAAGTGGCACCACGAGGAGAGTGACTCAGATGTTGAGCAAATTGCTCTTCCATCTGACGACTCCGACGATGATGGTGATACGGGCGGAGACTCCGGACCTATAACTTCAAAGGGCCCCACTAGACAGGTTACTCATTCACCCCCTACACACCAAGATTCCACTACAGCCAGCTTTCACCAAGACTTCTGTCCTCCAGATAAGGAAGAAGAGAGTGATAAGGAGCCTCTCACGAGGACGGTGGGCAGCCGGGTGGTTGCCACAGAGAGAGGCTTGAGGGCGGTTGCTCAGTAGCCAAGGGAGAGCCTCAGTGTCTAGTGGCACAAGGAGGAAGATGATGGCACACCCCTACGGAAAGAAGGGGAAGAGGTTGAGGTTCACTCTGACATAATCCACTAGCACAGCCACTACCTCAGCCACACCATCCACCACTACCACCACCACTGCTACTACACCACCAGCCTCCACCTCTACCACCTCACACACCACTACCACACCCGCTCCACCACCACCAACTTCATCTATACCACCCCCAATCTTCACTCATCTGCCACCACCTTCATCTATACCACTCCCAATCTTCACTACCACCACCACCACTAGTCACCCAGCAGGACCGTCATCTTATCCCTCCTTTACATCTGGATCTCCTCTACCTCACAGTGGGGTAGAGGAACAGCTCTCAGCACTGAACCGTATGGTGCTGAGGCTGTTAGCAGCCGATGACGAGAAGACTACCCAGATTATTCAGCTAGTAGAGCTTACTGCTGCACAATCTCAGCAGATATCTCAGCAGGCTCAACTGATTGAGCAGCAGGCACAGCAGATTGCTGCACAGAGCTCAGAGATTTCCCAACTCCAGGAGCAACATGTCCACTCAGCCAAAAGGATAGAGGAGTTGGAGACTGCCAACAAGACCATCATGCTGAGGCTCAAAGGGTCAACGGAGGAGCCTCTTAAGATCAAAGAGGGAGATGGAGATGATGGTGATGATGATGACAGTGATGATGATGATGATGGTGATGATCAAGGGGATGATATTGATGCTGGTGATGATGCTGATGATGATGTTGATAATGATGATGATGATACATCTACTGCGGGTGCCACATCTGTAAATGAAAGGAGGACAAAGTAAGCTCAAGATCGAGGTGCCTCCACATTCACCTTGTCAGCAGAAGAGCCCATGATACAAGACAAGAGTGATGTCTAGTTGTTTATGTTACTTAAAATCATGTGTAACTGAATTTTGTATCAAATTAATGTATATAATGTTTATATATCGGTGAATGTGTTTCTGTTTTGATTATTAACTAATGATCGATGTGTTACATGTCTAATTCAAGCAGATCCAAATTATCAGAGGGACGAATACGATGTTGTTCCCCTTCAGCAGGTCAAGACTCAACTAACTATGATTCTTGATCTGCAAGGGATTGTTAGGAGATCAGCGAGTTATACCCCTGAAGAAGGGGAAATAATTCATGATCTTACTGATGAGCAGCTGGCAAAAATGTTCAAGCTCAATCCCGATGAGATTGTTAAGGACGCTCCAACCTTTGAAGTAAACAGTGACGACGAGCTGAACGACATTGATGAGATAGAGATCGAGGATGTCACTGCAGAGCACTATCCAGAATATGCTGACATAAAGGGAAATGTGGTTCCTAATCTGGGTGATTCCCTGGTCAGTAATACATTTGAGATTTTAGATAAAATGGAGCAAGAGTCCAAGAAGGTTGAAGAAACAACCCAAGCCTCAGACATAGATGTTGATATCAGAAAGACAGAGTGGGCTGCATGTTTTGAGGAGATCAGAGCGCAACGCACTGCTCCTAAACTGAATGTCTACACCAAGCTCTACAAAGTGAAGAAACATCATAAGGTGTCAGGCAAGATTATCGCGTGGGCTCATTTTGATGACCTCAATGTGTACGCGGTAAAGAGAGAGAAGGGTATTGAGTACTTTAGATTCCCACATGATCTAAAGTCTCTACCTGGTTTTGAGCTCAACCAGCTGGCTAAACTGAAGCTGCTATATGCTGACCCGAGAAAGATGTCAGGCTGGTTTGAGGCTGTACTGAAGAGAGAGTACCACACCAGGTGGGTCAACTTCAAACCTCAACAACCTAAGAGGTATATCAGATGGTCTGAAGTTGATCCCATAACTGGAAAGCCAAAGATAGTGCTGAAGTGGAGTCCTCCACGCACGATGTCGAGAATCCCTTTAAGGGAAATGCCACAAGACTTCACTCCACACTTTAAGTGGTGGTACTATGATTGGAGAACAGGGGAGGCGGTCATAGTTCTGAATAAAGAGGGCCAAATGGATACTATCAGAGTATTTGACCCAATGTGGCTTACCAACTTGTTGGTTGAAGATGTCTACACTCTATAAAAGTGGCCACTGTTCTATGATGCGCAAGACATTGTACAAGCCCTCCAATTTCTAAACGTGATCAGACTCTGTTTTGCATTTGAAATGCATGCAGGAGTTTCAAGAGAGGAGAAGTACAGGAAATATGAAGAGGTTATGAAGAATGTAAGATAATAGATGAAACTAGGTTCAAGGGGGAGTTTGTAGATACATGTGTACCTAGTTTCTGAGCTTAATGTAATATGTCTTTATTGTTTTACACTTATGTAATCGTTGGGTACTTAATGAAATGAAAATGTTTGGTTGTGTTTATAATGTTTAATACTTCATTAATGAGTTGTTTAATGCGTATCGAATTAACTATATAGGTTGTGGTTGTTTGAATTAATCTTGGAAATGTAATGTTTAAGAAATATATTCAAACTTAGTAATGTGAAGCTCTTATGCGAATGGCCCATGCTAATGGACCATACGCATGAACAACTTCATGCGAATGACTCAGTCACACGACTGAACCAGGAGACTGGATCAGTCGCATGATTGGAATATAAGATTGGCTCAGTCGCACGACTGAACACTCAGTCGTGCGAATGGAATAACCGCATGGCTCAATCGCATGACTGAACCATACTAATGGTTCAATCGCCCGAATGAGGAACACTAACCTATAAATACCACTTAAATCGTGGAAAAACTAAGCACTTCGAATCCCCACGTACCCTAGCCATCCAGAGACCTCTAAGAACCTGTTCCAAGTTCATAGATCGCACTAGATCGATTATCAATCGTTTTTAACGTTTAGATTCAATCTACAATTGATTCTACATGCGTTCTCACTGATTGGATCTCCAATCAAATAGGATTCCGCACTATTTAATTCGGTATACACGTTTATCAGTTAGTATTTCGTTCAATACTACGTCCTAACAAACATTAATAAAATTTCAGATGTTTTTATTTCTACTCATGATTGTCCAAAACTATCTAATAAACAAATAAATGTAAAATCAAAGATAGATTTTAAAGAAAAGAAACAAGGCACAACATTAGTTTCTGACTTGAAAATTGATTTCAAGAACATATTTATCTCAAAAGGCAATATTGATAAAGAAGATTTTATTTTTAAAGAAAAAAATGCATGTTTCTTTAAAGATAAGTCTCCTATTATTGATAACTATGTGAACAAGACGTGTGTAGAACAGGTATCAAGGACACTGGTCCTATTCTAGTACCTTCAATTCAAAAGGAGAATGCTACATTTCATGCCTCATAGGCATCAAAAGTGAATCATCCTGTCAGGAACGTTACCTCAAACTTCTCTACATCATGTAGAATAATTCCTAACGAAAAAGGGAAACGAGAGACTGTTAAGGAATCTCAAGACCAAAGAAATACTAAAACTAGATTCTATGATAACTATGGAAGTTATCATGAATAGTTTGTGGGAACGACTCGAGAGCAAAAAGTGTATTATAATATGTGTTGTTATGTGTGTGGAAAGCTAAATCATATGGGTAGAAATTGCGATCATCAGTGTCAATTGACAACCAAACAAAGATTTCACAATTCCATTGCAAATAATAGAAAAAATTCTTTCAAAATGCCAAATTTAAAAGGAATTCAAATCAGTCAAATTGTTTTATTGAAATAAAAGAAATTTCCAAATAAACAGATTTGCAAAAACAAAATAAAAACAAGAAATCTTTACATATAGATGATGACAATTCACCTTCAACAAACCACTTTCAAGAAATTGGTTATAAATCTGAGCAAACCAATTCAAAGATGGAAAATTAAAACTACAAAACATGTGCCTGATATTGTTAAAGATCATATCTTCAATGATAAAAGATATATGATATTGAAGTTTGTATCATATCTAGATGAAAATGGTGTACATAAGTCAACCATGACTTAGGTTCCTAAACTTGAGTAATTCATTCATATGTGTAGGAACAACTAAGGCCCAGTATGAATAGTGTTTGGCAGGTTGATAGTGGTTGGTAAAGGCACAAGATAGGCAATATATCTGTGTTAAACAACATAAAACCGTAGAATGGAGGATATGTTAGCTTTGATGGAGATAAAGGAGGTAAAATTACAAAGAAAGGTATAATGACTAATGGTGTATTAAGCTTTGAATATGTCAATTTTGTTGAAGAACTAAAACATAATTTTATAAGTGTTTCTCAAATTTGTGACAAAAAGTATTCAACATATTTTACTGGTAAAGAATGTCTTATTCTAAAACCTGGATTTGTAATTCCTGATGAATGGATTTTGTTGAGAACACCGAGAGACAAAGACACATACTTACTTGATATGAATAGTTCTCATTCATTTGTAACTACGTCTTGTTTATTGTCTAAAGCCTCAAAAAAATGATTCAATGTTAGGCATCGTCATCTTGGTCATGTGAATGTTAAGAATAGAACAAGTTGGTTAAAGATAATCTTGTTATGCGATTACCATTGAAAGAATTTCAACTTAATGAACATTGTCTGTCATGTTCAAAAGGCAAACAACATAAAATTCCTCATAAACCAGTTGCTCATACCAAAATTGATGCTATTCTTCAATTGTTACACATGGATTTATTTGATCCAGTAAGTGTTTTGAGTTTAGGATGTCGTGTATATTGTTTGGTTATTACTGATGATTTTTCTAGATTTACTTGGGTCGCATCAAAGGATGAGACTCCTCATCTACTGATCAAATTCATGACCATAGTGGAGAATCAAACTGAGAAAACCATCAAATGCATTTGAAGTGATAATGGAAGAAAATTTTGCAATCATAATCTAATTGAATTTTGTGACTCAAAAGGGATAGCTAGACAATTCAGTTCTACCAGAACTCCATAACCTAAGAGGCGAAACAAAACTTTAATTGAAGCTCCAAAATAATGTTATCAGCAGCTAAATTACCATCATTCTTTTGGGCTGAAGCTGTTAACACTACATGTTATGTTCAAAATCATGTTTTAATCAATAAACAACAAAACATGACTCCTTATGAAATTTATATCAAACGTTAACCCAAAGTCAAATATTTCAAAACATTTGGATGTTGTTGTACCTTGTTACATACATCTCATTCACAATCAAAATTTGATGAAAAAGCTGATAAATGTTACTTATTAGATATTTAGCGAACAAAGTTGCATATTAGGTTTACAATAAAAGATCTAAACAAATTATTGAGTCGTTTGATATTGATTGCCTTGAAATTAACAAAACAGATGCAGGTTCTGCTCCTTATTGGGTATATGATTATGCTTCATTATTTGAAACTTTTAATCATTCCTTTGATTTGTCTACAACTACTCAACCATTGTCGTCATCAATTAAAGAAATTTTTACTAAAGTGATTGGTTCAATATCATCTTCAATTGTTGGAAGATCTTTAGACGTACCTTCTTCTTCAACTAGCATAAATGCTCCACAGGTTTTTGAATCTGAAATGTCTTACTCTAATCCTTGTTGTTGAGCAAGCTCCATAGGTTTTTGATCAAGCTCCATAGGTTTTGATCAGAGTTATTCTTCTACTCAAAATATCCAATTAAAACCATTCTAGTCCCATTTGAAGAGTTATCTATTGATAATGATAACTATCAAGAGGAAGACATTGTGTATCAACCCAGAGAAGGAAACTCTGTTGAAGAGCCAGTGGGTCATATGTCTAATCTAGATGAAGTTCTCTCTAAAATACCATTCCTTAGTTGAGAATTCATAAAGTTCATCCAAGTGAAGCAATTATTGGTCCATTATAACAAAGTGTTGAAACCCAAAGTCAATCTGGTGCAATAAATACATGCTTGTATTCATGTTTTATTTCTCAAACAGTGTCAAAGAATATTGAAATGGTATTAAAGGAGAACAATTGGATTGAAGCTATGCAAGATGAGCTGATGCAATTCAAAAAGTTAAATGCACGACATCTGTATGAATTACCAAGGGTAAACTGCCGATTGGAACTAAATGGATATTCAAAAACAAAACGGATGAAAAGAATGTGACCGTTTGTAACAAGGCCAGAGTTGTTGATCAAGGATTCTATCAGGTTGAAGGACTTGATGATGAAGATGTATATGCTCCAGTTGCAAGACTTGAAGCTATATGAATTTTTTCTGGCTTATGCTTCATACAAGAACTTCAAAGTGTATGAGATGGATGTTAAAACTACATTCTTGTATGGTGAGATGAAAGAAGAAACCTATGTTTATCAACCATGAGGTTTTAAAGACCAAGATCATCCTGAATATGTTTAAAAGTTAGACAAAGCACTTTATGGTTTATATCAAGCACCTCGTGCTTGGTATGCTACTCCGACTGAACATTTGCTTTGAAAATGGTTACACAAGGGGTGCTATTGATCAGACTTTATTTCTAAGAAATACTGGTGAAGATAATATTCTTGTCCAAATCTATGTTGATGATATTATTTTCGGCTCTACTAATGATGATCTATGTAAGGAATTTGAAGTAGTAATGAAATTTTTTCAAGATGAGCTCTCTTGGAGAAATTTGTTTTCCTTGGGCATACAAGGTAAACAAGATGACCAGGATATACTAATTCATCAAGAGAAATATGTTTTTAGTATTCTTGACAAATATAAATTTCAAGAATCCAAGATTGCACCCACTCCGATGTCTTCTCGTCCTACTTTAACTCCTAATCTCACGGGTGAAGACGTTGATCAACATTTGTATAGATCAATGATTGGATCTATGATGTATCTTATTGTAAGCAGATCGGACATCATGTTTCCTGTTTGTCAGTGTGCACGATATCAAAGTAATCTAAAGGAATCTCACAGGAAAATTCTCAAATGGATTTTTAAATATCTCAAGGGTCAACCAAGACTCAGCCTTTTGTATCCTAAAAATTCTGATTTAAATTTATATGCTTATATTGAGAGTGATTATGTAGGATGTAATTTGGACAGGAAATCTACTAGTAGAGATTGTCAATTTTTGGTAATAGGTTGATTTCTTGGTAATGCAAGAAGCAGCAAACGGTATGTACATCAACTGCAGAGGCTGAATATGTGGCTGCTTCAAGTTGTTGTTCTCAAATTGTTTGGATACTACAATAACTTCTTGATTATGGTCTTAACATCTTAATAATACCAAAATATGGTGTGACAACATTGTAGTGCCAAACACAGTGAAGAATCTGATTCAACATTTCAAAAACAAAACACATCGATATCCACATACATTTTATCTGTGACTGTTTTGATATCCGCATACATTGTTATCCATGAGTCATTTGTTTACTAAGGCATTTGATCACTCCCAATTTGATTTTGTAGTTTAATTTTAGGAATGATTAATTTTGGTTAACATTTATTCTTACACCCTTTCCAAAATATTTTATTTTCTTGTTTTTAGTTAAAGTTATTAATTTCTATCTAGATAATCATAATTTTAGGGGGGAGAAAATATAAAAATGTTTTGAAAAAAGATTTTCTTCTTGGGGAAGTAAAAAGATAAAAGAAAAAGTACACAAATATTTTTTTTTAGAAAAATATGAGGATTAAAATTAAGAAAATTAAAATTTCAAGATTATATAGGAAATGATGGTATATTTCTTACTTTGATCATTACATCCTAAGGCTTGAAAGAAACTAAATTTGATTATGTTTGATATGTTGAGAGACTTGATGCTCAAGATTGAAAAGCACTATGTTATACTTAAGGTTTTATATAGGAAGTGGGTAACTCATCAAGGTTTTATGGTAATTTTGATTTCATGCTAAAATAGACTGAGAGTCACAGTCTAGTTATATTTAAGTCAATTACTTTCTGATTCAGTTTTGTTCAGAGGATGTATATATATTTAAAAATAAAAATATAAAAAGAAAATATAAATAAAAGTGTAGCAACCCCTCCTCGACCTCAAGATGAGTCAAGGACTAATGCAAAATATCTAAGTGGATTTTCTTAGTCATGCGCCTGAACAGTACTCATGAGCCTGAACATTGCTTATGTGCCTGGAAAAGTGCCCCCGCGGCTAAGTCTTGGGCGTTTCAACGGTTGTCTTGTGCCCAAACAGTTGTCTTACGCCCACACAGTTGTCTTGCGCCCGCACAGTTGTCTTGCGCCCGCACAGTGGTCATGCGCCCAAACAGTGCTAATGCGCCTAGATTTTTCCTTGTATATTTTCGCATATATTTAACTTTTGACCAGTTTTCCATGATTGTAAATACATCCGACATTGGTATTTAACCCTGTACGGACTCGTATTTGTTTAAGAAACTATCATTCGAATGATTATTAGAAACAATTAAAGTGTTTCAACACTTAAACGAATTTGGATAAACCAACTCACCCACACCCACGGATAAGACATAATAATAATAATAATAGAATACAAAAAAAATAAATAAAATACAAAACTTTTGCATGGCCGCCCAAACCCACCAACCCAATACAATCTTCGAAAACCCCATAACCCACTGTAACACTCAACCTTTTCTCCCTTTTCTATACATGCAAACCATCGCCACTTTTTATATCTCCATATTTCTCTCTCTCTATCTCTCGGATTCTCCTCTCAACTGGAACACAAACACACACTTTTCATCTTTCATTTTCAAACAACATCTTGAAGAACCGAAGGATTCCAACCGTGTTCGAAGGCCGGTTGCTCATTTCTAGTCTCCCCACTTGTTCTTGTATCGCAAAAGTAAGTATTATATAACTTCTACTAACTAAATCTTAACATATTCAAGGCCAACTTACTTCAAACACTACTCTCTTTGTTCTAACAGAAGTTCCCTGCCCGAACCTCGAACTCGTGGGACACTAACGCCACACAAGGTATTATTACACTAAACTCGTGAACTAAAGGGGGCGATATACATGAAACTTTTCCTTGTAAACCCTCGTTTATGCTTTCTAGCGACATTTAGCTTGCACGTTTATATAACCGAAGCTATTAATCTGTTTAAAACAATAAAACAAACACCCAAATATATATGTATTTTCTGGATTGAGGTTATAAATGATATAATAGTGATTGGGAGGTAAAAATATGATCTTTACACTAATGCAAATGGTGTTAAACACCCGATTAGGGCTATGTGTATGTGAAACCGAGACTTAAGGATAGATTTCAGTAAGTTTAGGACTTAGAATACTTGGAAAACGAGTCTAAATTATTGGAAAACTTAGTAGGAAAATAATATGGCTATGATACATTAGTTCGGTAACCCGAAATATGGAAATAACCAAGAAACGAGCCATACATGAACAAATTAGAATCTAAGAATTTTCAGGCCTTAGAATGATCATTTTGGTAATAGAAATCAAACTTGGTGAATTTTTTTAATATGTAATTTCTACGAATTTACTTAACAAAAGTAAACGAAACCGGTAACTAGAAACTCGTGTTTTAAACCTCACCAAGTAGGATCTGAGATTTTTGGATTCTAATAGACTCAAATAGGCTGTAAAAAGCTTAAGAAAATATTGGGGGTCAAAATTTGTAAAGAGACAAACTTTGGGGTAGAAAAATGTATAATTTGGAAACTTGAGGGGCTAAAAGTGTAAATTCTGCATTTTAGTAAAATTGCAGCAACCTCATGACTAGAAACTAATATTGGGCGTATTTATGTGTTAATAAACTTATAAGAACCCGAAAACTTGATGTACATACGCTAGAACCTTAACTTTCCTAAAAAGGAAACTTTTCATGTAAACTTCTAAGAAACAAAGCCACGAGTGTCTTTAACTATCAAATGAAACTGTGTTGTTTTAAAGTTTCAAACACTATCCTCAACTGTTGCAAGTGGCTATCTAGGCTGTCACTGTAAATCAAGATGTCATCGAAAAAAACCAGTACAAATTTCCTCATATAATCCATGAAAACCTCATTCATGCATGAAAGCCTGAAATGAGGCTAGAGCATTAGTTAAACCAAAGGGAACTACACTTGCAACGACCTAAGAACCTATAGCTTATTACTTGAATCATGGTTATAGGGTGCTAGGACTTGAAACTGTCTGCGATTTTCGGAACCTGACTGATACTAAGGTGAGTTCTCGTGTTCCCCTTTTTACTTTGGTTTTGGGATTGAAGCATGCTCTTTTAAACTAAAACTTTTATTTATGATACTATGTGATGATTATGTTGTGGATTTTGATGATACATGCTGATACTTGAATCACAATCATTAATTCTTTTGTGAACCGCTTGTTTTATATAGATAGATCTATCTGGGGAATCCCCCACACACAGTGGCTCCCGCTATAGGGAGCTACCCCCACTGAGATCCTGAGGGATCATTTGTGGCATGTGACAGGTTTTTATAAGATACTATGGTGGACCATCCGGCAGGTACGGTCCACTGCTTTGAGGCTCAGTTCTCCCTTTGGGGTTAACCGGTAAACATAACTTTAGAAGAGGCTAGCTGGGACTGAGTGCAGGGTTGATTGTGACCCCACAACAGTTATAATTGATACGAAAACTTTAACATGTGGACTTTAAGAGTCCCTTTTTGTTTTCTGAAACTTTAACCGCTTGAACTCACCAACTTTTTAGTTGACATAAATCTTTTTGAGCATGTTTCAGGTAATCTTTGATGGAGGTCTACTTTGACTTGGAAGATGCATGGATGACTTAGCACCCCGACCTCATGGCATTATAGACTCTACTTTGAACTTTCAAACAATTTGTAATGAATGATACTCTAAATTATGTACTTTTGACGTGAAACAATTTGATGTAACCGGGCTAAGCTGTTTAGTCCCGGATTTCATTTAAGTTAATGTAATGCCATGTGATTTCTCTACTTGTGTGCTCTTATGATGGTTTGTTTCCGCTGCCACATCTGTTACTAGTCTGCGACGTCCCCCCCCTCCTTGGGCCCGGGGTGTGACAGAAAGACAAAAACAGAAAGAGGAAAACAAAAAGGAGTAAAAAGAAGCCAAAAAGGCCATCTAGGAATAAAAGATGTCAATGAGCATAATAATAAAATACATGTCATTGACATACATACTATATGATAATATTTTCTTATTTGAGAATATGTTATGACACTACTGGAAAAATCAAAAAATGGGGCACGTAAGTCCGAATTGACATGTAAGTCCTAAACATCTTGCGAGGGAAAAACATAAGTTCGACTGCCTGTTAATAAGTCCTACAACGTGTTAATATTCTATGTTCAGAAACATTTCTCATCCTAGTTATGCTCCAAATAGATATTATCTCAGGAAATAATTAATCATGTGAATCCGATCAGAAGTAAAAGGTTTAAGTCAAATTGGGGTGAGTTGAAATCTCAAAAGTTTCTTGAAGCGGGATAAAGGTTCTCGTAACACCCGTATTTCTAGCAAGAAATAAAAGGAAAAGGAAGAAAAGAATAGAAAATAAAAGTCAACTAAAAAGGAGGGACCAAAAGTGCCAAATGGGTAAAGTGGTTATTTATCTTGTACAAAAGTAAGGCATGGTCGCCCATAACCCCTGCACAATTCCTTGCATCCGGTTTTTAGAGAGAGAAACAGCAGGAACTTCGATTCTTAGAGAGAGAAAGAAGAAGAAATCGGATTCAAGGTAAGAATTGATGTTTTTAAGTTGTGTTTGAGCTAAGAAACCGAGAAATACATGTTCTTATGTGTGTGTTTGTGTTCGGGTTGCACTGTGTGTGTGTGTTTTAGGTGTAGAAACGACTGGGAAGTTAAGAAAGGGCATCCAAAACCCGAAGACAAACTAAGGTGAGTTCTAGACCCCTCTTTACCTGTTTTAAACGTTTTGGGGCAGGAAAATGCATGTAAGTATGTTTTTATAAAATTTGGGTTGATACCCGTATGAAATGAATGTATGTATGTTATGTTTATGTTAGATTTATGCCTAGAATCATGTGTATATGTTTAGAACTAGGCATTATGATGTTTGGGACTTGGACTATGAATTATACCCATGAACATGTTACTAATATGTCTGAAATTGGGGCTTAGATTAAATAAGTACAAGTTGATGAGTCCACTAGTGCTCATACGACCAACAGTGTGGTCGTATGACCAGGTGATATATTTTTCTAAGTGTTGAAAAGTCTAACAGGACTCATACGACCAACAGTGTGGTCGTATGACCAAGTGATTTTTCTAAGTGTTGAGTCCAATAGGACTCATACGACCAACAGTATGGTCGTATGACCAAGTGATATTTTTCTAAGTATGATGATAAGTCCACTAGTGTTCATACGACCAACAGTGTGGTCGTATGATCAGAACATATTTCTAAGTCTAGGGATGGTACGACTAATAGTGCTCATACGACCAACAGTGTGGTCGTATGACCAGATGATAATTCTAAGTATAAGATGAAAAGTCCAACAGTGCCCTTACGCCTAACAGGGCTCATACGCCCAGAGGGCTTATACGCCCAACAGGGCTAAAACGCCCAGAATACTTAGAATTTTACAGAAATTTCCTGTCATTCCGAAGTTCGAGGTTTTGACCAGGGTTGACTAGGGTTAATAAATGATGATGTTTCATGCATGTAATGATGATTATGATTAACCCTTGTTATTACTGATATTATTATCAGTGTATTATCATTGTTGACAATATTATAAATAAAATATTGTTAAGTATGGTATGATGCTATGTATGATGATAAATGTATGATGATGAATGTATGATGATGAATGTATGATGAGTGTGTATGTTCCTTGTAATTGTGTATGCTTATCTTTCCGAAACTTTACGAATAACGAGAATGAACTAATGAAGTATTATGTAACGTAAAGTGAAAGATAATGAAAGAGGAACATGATGATGAATGCATGTATTAACGAATGAACGAAAAGAAGAATGATGATGAATACATGCATTAATGAACGAACGAATTATGTCTTGCAAGCATTGAATAACGCGATTGGTCCTTCTCTGTGATTGACCATGGTCATGGTACCTCTACCGCTTACATCTAGTACCGTGGCATACGTTTTGTTGTTCATATGTTGACTTCGGCCCGGTAGCTAATAACGATCGGGGTGTAGCATATGGTATTGGTACAATTCACCTTTCAATGTGCAAGTAAGTATGAACGGGATTCTTGTCATTCGACCACAGTAATCATAGCCAAGTGCTATGAAGTGGGTAAAGCCTGACAGAATCCATACGAGAAGTTAAAGATAATGATGTATAACGAATGATGAAGATAATAACGAATATTATCTCTGTGTACGTATGATGTATGAACGCATGCACGAAAGGATACTTTTAAATAAGTAAAAGTATGTTTTATTATAAAACTAGAACTCACTCAGCAACGCTGACTTTTATGTGTTTTCCAGTTGGCAGGTAGTGTTGCTGAGGATGGCACGAGGCGGCTACTCAGCTCTTTTGGGATGGCATTCTTTTTTAATGTTTTTGTATTGTAATGCAAACAAACGATATTTTGTAATGGGTGTTGTATTACTTTGCAAAAGCATTTATAGTAAATTCAAAGTTTCCGCTGCATGGTTTTTATTAAGTTATAATAAATGTATGTTTTATGGGTGATGACGACCAACTGTGAGGTGCCCGGGAACGGGGCCTTACAAGTTGGTATCAGAGCCAAAAGTTTAAGTGAAATGGGTAAATTTTTTCTAAAAAAAAAAACCTAAACTTATACTGAAAGTGGGACAGAAAGGAAGAGAATGCCATCTGAGTAATTGCGTGCCATCAGGTATTTTCTTAAAAGTTAACCAGTGTTACGTGTGCATGTTATGTGTTTATGTGTACTGTTAGACTTAGATACTAATGTAGTCAGGACAGGTAATGCTCGGGGTGTGAAGAGTAGAGTAAGTGGCTAATCACAACTGGCCACTGTAATTAGGGACTTACTATACTTGACATAAACTGAGCTATTTCCTTGAATGACCGTGTTGGTGTTTAAATCTTCCAGTGTGATAGAAGATGGTCGGTGGTAGATCATCTAAAGCTTCCCGTGGTGGTGGATGTGGTGATGAACCGCGTAACATGCGAGGGAGACCTAGGAAAGAGAAAGTAGTTCGTGAGGAAAACGAGACTCCTCATCAGGAGGAAGCAGACGAAAGCGCGAATTTGAGAGCCTCGGTAAAAGAGGCAGTAGTTGAGGAAGTACATCAGGTCATGCAGACGATCTTACCGTCTGTCGTGACCGAGGTGATAAAGGCAGTACGTAAGGATGAGAGACAAGGAAGGAATCGGTCCTCGGGTAGACAGCAACAAACAGAAGCAGAAACAGTATTATCCGGTGATGAAGAGGAAGAGGAAGAAGAACAGTTACGGGAGACAACCCAGGGTTGTAACTACGGGGCATTCATGAGGTGCAAGCTCCCAACTTTTGATGGTTCTGGTACTGCTACTGATGCTCACCAGTGGGTGATGGAAATGGAAGCTGTCCTCGATATTAGTGATTGCCAGGAGGACAAGAAGGTGAAGTTTGCTACCCACTCTTTCACAGGGTCGGCTTTATGCTGGTGGAAAAATATAGTCCAAGCCGAGGGTAGCAGGGCTATAGGAAAGATGAAGTGGGCTGAGTTAAAAAGGCTGGTGATCGAGGAATTCAGTCCTCGTCGGGAAATGGATAGAATTGAGAGAGAGTTCCTACAGTTAGAGGCGGGGACAATGACCCACCAACAATACACCACCAAGTTTAATGAATTGGCGCTGTTGGTGCCGGAGCAGGTGACGCCGGTGTCTCGAAAGATCAACCGGTATATTCAGAGGCTGCCAGCTGAAATTCGTTGGCATTTGATTTCTGCCCGACCAAGCACTTTCTGGTCGACAGTGGATTTGGCGGGAAGGTTATTCGATGAACGGGCTACCTTGGTAAAGGCTGAGGGTAGCAAGAAAGGAAGTGGAGAGAAAAACTGGCAGGGGAAGAGATTTGGTCGGGGTGATACTTCGACGAACAACAAGAAGGCGAGAGTGGATGACCACCGTGTGGTCGTGTCTAGAGCTGGGGTGAGGAAGTGTGGTAAGTGTGGAAAGGAGCACTTAGGGGAGTGCAAATGGGGATCCAACCTCTGCTTTAAGTGTGGGAAGAAAGGGCACATATCAAAAGATTGCCGGATGGGCAAGTGCTTTAACTGTGGAGAAAGTGGCCATACGAGCAGGGACTGTAAGAAGCCGAGGGCTGAGGCTTCAGGGGTAAAGAAGACGGGAAGTGAAGGTCCGAGAGCAAGCACCAGGGCTTTCACTATGACGCAGGAAGAGGCTAGGACGGACCCGATGTGGTGTCAGGTACGTTTCTAGTAAATCAAACTCTTGCTTCTGTGTTATTTGATTCTGGTGCTAGTAAGAGTTTCATTTCTGCTACTTTCTGTGCTAAATTGCCTGTTAGTTGTAAATGCATTAATGAGCCCTTTGAAGTAGAAACCGCTATTGGTAAGTCCACTAGAGTTACTGATGTGATAGAGGACTGTGCCATAGAATTAGAAGGCCATAGGTTTGCTGCCAAATTACATGTGATGCCCCTAGGAGGATTTGATGTAGTGTTAGGGATGGATTGGTTAGCAACCTACGAAGCGAATATCGTGTGCCGAAAGAAGATGATTAGGCTAACGGCGACTGACGGAAGTCCGGTGACAATATACGGTGATCGGGTAACAGTGATTCCGAAGGTGATTTCGATGGCGGTGGCGGGGAAGTGCATGAGGCGTGGGTGCAACGCCTACCTATGTTATGTGAAGGATGTGGAAACGCCAACACCACAACTATCCGACGTTCCGGTTATGTGTGAGTTTCCAGATGTGTTCCCAGAAGACTTATCGGGATTGCCGCCTGACCGCGAAATTGAATTTCAAATTGACTTAATACCCGGTGCCCAACCTGTCGCCAAGGCACCGTACCGATTAGCTCCTACGGAGATGAAGGAGTTGATGGAGCAACTGCAGGAGTTGCTTGACAAGGGCTTCATTAGACCGAGTATCTCTCCTTGGGGTGCCCCGGTCTTATTTGTGCAAAAGAAGGACGGTAGCATGAGAATGTGTATCGACTACCGTGAATTGAACAAGTTGACAATAAAGAATCGGTATCCGTTACCGAGAATCGATGACTTGTTTGATCAGCTCCAGGGTGCCAGTTGGTTCTCGAGGATAGATCTTCGATCCGGCTACCATCAATTGAAAGTAAAGGAGCAGGACATTCCTAAAACAGCTTTTCGTACGCGTTATGGACACTATGAGTTTCTCGTTATGTCATTCGGTCTAACTAACGCGCCAGCTGCTTTTATGGATTTGATGAACCGAGTGTGTCGGCCAATGTTAGATAAATCAGTGATTGTGTTCATCGATGATATCCTGATTTATTCGAGGAGCGAAGAAGAGCATGCCGGTCACATTCGGGAAGTATTGGAGACTTTAAGAAGGGAGAAACTGTATGCTAAGTTCTCCAAATGTGCTTTCTGGCTACGCGAGGTGCAATTTCTGGGTCACGTGGTAAATGCAGAAGGAATAATGGTGGACCCAGCAAAGGTTGAGGCTGTGATGCAATGGAAATCACCAAAGACGCCATCTGAGATTCGTAGCTTCTTGGGATTGGCGGGCTATTATAGAAGATTTATTCAAGACTTTTCAAAGATAGCCTCACCTTTGACAAAATTGACTCGTAAGGACGTGAAATTCGTGTGGGGTCGAGAACAGGAGACGGCTTTTGAGGAGTTGAAGGCAAGACTAACACAAGCTCCTGTTTTGACTTTGCCTGAGGGAAATGAAGACTTAGTGGTCTATTCGGATGCATCATATTCTGGGCTAGGTTGTGTGTTGATGCAACGTGGAAAGGTGATAGCCTAGGCATCTCTACAGCTGAAGACCCACGAAGGCAACTATCCCACACACGATCTAGAATTAGCCGCGGTGGTTTTTGCGTTGAAGATTTGGCGGCACTATCTATACGGGACGAAGTGCACAATCTTCACTGACCACAAAAGCTTGAAGTACTTCTTCGAGCAGAAGGACCTAAACATGAGGCAGGGGTGGTGGTTGGAGCTGATAAAGGATTATGATTGTGAGATCCATTACCACCCGGGCAAGGCCAACGTGGTGGCCGATGCCCTTAGTCGAAAAGAACGACCTGAACCGATTCGGGTGAAGGCTTATCAGCTGATTATGACCCCCAATGTGATAACACAGGTAAGGAGTTTCAAGACGAGGCTTTGAAAGAAGATCGTCTTAACTCCGAAAGGATGAGAGGCCTAGTTATGGAATTGGGTGAGAACACTCTTGGTGTTAAGACCCGATTTGGGCGAATGTGGATTCCTCGATACGGGGATCTACGTGGAAGAATCATGGATGAGGCCCATAAGACCCGATACTCCATTCACCCCGGTGCTACCAAAATGTACCACGATATGAAGAAGGATTACTGGTGGCCGGGTATGAAACGTGACCTAGTGGAGTACGTGAGTAAGTGCCTGACTTGTTTACAAGTGAAGGCGGAACACCAGAAACCCTACGGGAAGATCCAACCGTTGGATATACCCGAGTGGAAGTGGGAGCATATCACCATGGATTTCATCACGAAATTACCACGTACCCCTAAAGGGTATGATGCCATATGGGTGATAGTGGACCGTTTGACAAAGAGTGCCCACTTCCTACCGATCCGCGAGACGTACTCATCTGAAAGATTAGCGGATCTGTTCATCAAGGAAATTGTAGCTCGTCACGGTGTACCGGTGTCTATTGTGTCTGATCGTGACACCCGGTTTACCTCCAAGTTTTGGAAGAGATTTCACGATGCAATGGGGACGAGGCTACACATTAGTACAGCATATCACCCTCAGACGGACGGTCGGTCTGAGAGGACGATCCAAACACTCGAAGACATGCTTCGGGCGTGCGTGATCGATTTTGGAGGAAGTTGGGATGATCACTTGCCGTTAGCAGAATTCTCGTACAACAATAGCTATCATGCCAGTATTGGCATGCCACCATACGAGATGCTATACGGTAGGAGATGTAGGACGCCCGTATGTTGGGGAGACATTGGGCAGAAGGAACTGGGAGGTGTTGAGGTGATTGAAGCAACGACTGAGAAATTAGAAAAGATCAAAGCCTTCATGAAGGCGGCGAAAGATAGGCAAAAGTCGTATGCTGACAAGAGGCGAAGACCGATAGAGTTCAAGGTTGGTGACCGAGTTATGTTGAAGGTCTCACCTTGGAAAGGGATTATTAGATTCAGGAAAAGAGGTAAGCTAAGCCCGAGATACATAGGACCTTTCCGAATTGCCGCACGAGTAGGAGAGGTGGCCTATTGACTTGAACTGCCGGATGAGTTAAGTGGAATTCATCCCACATTCCATGTATCTCATCTGAGAAAGTGCTTAGCTGATGAAGACATGGTTGTACCACTGGAGGATATCGAGGTGGATGAGCGGCTAAACTACGTTGAGCAACCAGTGGCAATCATTGATCGTAAGGAGAAGAGGTTGAGGAATAAAGTGGTTCCTCTTGTGCGTGTACAGTGGAAGCACAGGAAGGGATCCGAGTCTACGTGGGAGACTGAAGAAGAAATGAGACAGCACTACCCACATCTGTTTGAGGAATAACAGGTTTCGGGGACGAAACCTATATAAGGGGGTGGACTTGTAACACCCG
The DNA here is from genome assembly GCA_024085815.1 of Flaveria linearis. NCBI lineage: Eukaryota > Viridiplantae > Streptophyta > Magnoliopsida > Asterales > Asteraceae > Flaveria > Flaveria linearis. The sequence goes on from CM044009.1 coordinate 54,669,933, forward strand.
TATTTTTAGCAAGAAATAAAAGAAAAAGGAAGAAAAGAATAGAAAATAAAAGTCAACTAAAAAGGAGGGACCAAAAGTGCCAAATGGGTAAAGTGGTTATTTATCTTGTACAAAAGTAAGGCATGGTCGCCCATAACCCCTGCACAATTCCTTGCATCCGGTTTTTAGAGAGAGAAACAGCAGGAACTTTGATTCTTAGAGAGAGAAAGAAGAAGAAATCGGATTCAAGGTAAGAATTGATGTTTTTAAGTTGTGTTTGAGCTAAGAAACCGAGAAATACATGTTCTTATGTGTGTGTTTGTGTTCGGGTTGCACTATGTGTGTGTGTTTTAGGTGTAGAAACGACTGGGAAGTTAAGAAAGGGCATCCAAAACCCGAAGACAAACTAAGGTGAGTTCTAGACCCCTCTTTACCTGTTTTAAACGTTTTGGGGCTGGAAAATGCATGTAAGTATGTTTTTATAAAATTTGGGTTGATACCCGTATGAAATGAATGTATGTATGTTATGTTTATGTTAGATTTATGCCTAGAATCATGTGTATATGTTTAGAACTAGGCATTATGATGTTTGGGACTTGGACTATGAATTATACCCATGAACAGGTTACTAATATGTCTGAAATTGGGGCTTAGATTAAATAAGTACAAGTTGATGAGTCCACTAGTGCTCATACGACCAACAGTGTGGTCGTATGACCAGGTGATATATTTTTCTAAGTGTTGAAAAGTCTAACAGGACTCATACGACCAACAGTGTGGTCGTATGACCAAGTGATTTTTCTAAGTGTTGAGTCCAATAGGACTCATACGACCAACAGTATGGTTGTATGACCAAGTGATATTTTTCTAAGTATGATGATAAGTCCACTAGTGTTCATACGACCAACAGTGTGGTCGTATGATCAGAACATATTTCTAAGTCTAGGGATGGTACGACTAATAGTGCTCATACGACCAACAGTGTGGTCGTATGACCAGATGATAATTCTAAGTATAAGATGAAAAGTCCAGCAGTCCTCTTATGCCTAACAGGGCTCATACGCCCAGAGGGCTTATACGCCCAACAGGGCTAAAACGCCCAGAATACTTAGAATTTTACAGAAATTTCCTGTCATTCCGAAGTTCGAGGTTTTGACCAGGGTTGACTAGGGTTAATAAATGATGATGTTTCATGCATGTAATGATGATTATGATTAACCCTTGTTATTACTGATATTATTATCAGTGTATTATCATTGTTGACAATATTATAAATAAAATATTGTTAAGTATGGTATGAGCTATGTATGATGATAAATGTATGATGATGAATGTATGATGATGAATGTATGATGAGTGTGTATGTTCCTTGTAATTGTGTATGCTTATCTTTCCGAAACTTTACGAATAACGAGAATAAACTAATGAAGTATTATGTAACGTAAAGTGAAAGATAATGAAAGAGGAACATGATGATGAATGCATGTATTAACGAATGAACGAAAAGAAGAATGATGATGAATACATGCATTAATGAACGAACGAATTATGTCTTGCAAGCATTGAATAACGCGATTGGTCCTTCTCTGTGATTGACCATGGTCATGGTACCTCTACTGCTTACCTCTAGTACCATGGCATACGTTTTGTTGTTCATATGTTGACTTCGGCCCGGTAGCTAATAACGATCGGGGTGTAGCATATGGTATTGGTACAATTCACCTTTCAATGTGCAAGTAAGTATGAACGGGATTCTTGTCATTCGACCACAGTAATCATAGCCAAGTGCTATGAAGTGGGTAAAGCCTGACAGAATCCATACGAGAAATTAAAGATAATGATGTATAACGAATGATGAAGATAATAACGAATATTATCTCTGTGTACGTATGATGTATGAACGCATGCACGAAAGGATACTTTTAAATAAGTAAAAGTATGTTTTATTATAAAACTAGAACTCACTCAGCAACGCTGACTTTTATGTGTTTTCTAGTTGGCAGGTAGTGTTGCTGAGGATGGCACGAGGCGGCTACTCAGCTCTTTTGGGATGGCATTCTTTTGTTAATGTTTTTGTATTGTAATGCAAACAAACGATATTTTGTAATGGGTGTTGTATTACTTTGCAAAAGCATTTATAGTAAATTCAAAGTTTCCGCTGCATGGTTTTTATTAAGTTATAATAAATGTATGTTTTATGGGTGATGACGACCAACTGTGAGGTGCCCGGGAACGGGGCCTTACAGTTCTGCAGGACTATTGATTGTGGGATCCACTATATTCATATAATTTAATCAAAGCATAGGTGTCTAAGTAAAAATTTGTGGTCTAAGTTTAATATAGTATAATGTATTGATAATCAACGTAACCAGTCTCATTTATAATAATGTTGGACGATGTTAATGATCAATTTCTCAGAAATATGATCCCGTACTTGAAAATTTATAAAAAACAATTAAGTTATTAGTATAATTAGTTTGTCAAATTGTTAAATGCGTCTTTTGTTTACTTGTTTCAGTTTTACAAAATTTTATAAAAATTAAGGTGTCTTAATAATTGAAAATACTTAATTCAACATGTTTTTACAAATAATCAATCACTGGCTCAACAAAGTTGAAAACTTAAAAATCGAAAGCTCAACTTCAAAGAAATTTGAACTTCTCGATGTGAAAGGTTCATTTGTGCGAAGAATTGACTTCTCGCGCGAGAAGTCAGTTGCATATAAAAAGCACAGTTGTGCGAAAAGTCTTCATTCGCACGAAAAGTTTAGAAAATTTGTCAAAAAAATTACTAAGTGTCAAAATTGTTGTTATCAGTGTTAATAAAGTCTATTATGGTCGCAAGTTGATTATTAAAGGATGATAAGGTAGATTTCGTGTTAGTTATTGGGATTATTAGTGATTGAACCTTAACTGATTTAATAAAGACAAATGAACTTGAAAATGAATGAAATTAACTATATGAAACCTTAATATTGACTTAATAGACACCTTATAAACTTGATTTGTTGACTAAAACACACTGAAAATGATTCAGTTGGAATTCTAAATTTCAGACTTGTCGCATGCAAAAAGGTTCAGAAAAGCTGAACAGACGCGAAAAGTACATAACTTGTCGTGTGATAACTCAAACTTGCCGCGTGATAACTCAGACTTTTTGTGCGATTTGTAACACCCCGAAAAGTCAAAACGAGTCATCGTGAATAATGGGCTTAATTTGTGGGTATTTAATAAAGAAAGAAAAATGGATTATGGGCTAATTAGGCTAATGGACAAGAGCCTAAGTGGATTGAGGCCCATAATCAACCCTTAACCCACCTAAAGCAGCCACCATCTATTTCATTTCAACCCTAACTCCAAAAATCCGTAGAGAGAGAAAGTAGAGAGAGAAAGTTATAGAAACTCAAGATTTGGAGCCTCTAAGGTCAAGGGATTGAAGATCTGGGTGTTTGTGTAATAAATCTCAAGAAAGGAGCAACAAATCCAGGTAAGAATCGACCTATAATGCCTTCTGTAGATCAAACCCGGATTCTAGGGTTTTGGGGTTTTAAAAGTCTCAAAGAAATACATAAAGGTCGAATTTTTACGTGTGAAAACGTGTAAAAAGGTTAGAAATGGTTTCATGGAAGGTAAACTAAGGATTTGGACGTAAAAAGTTAAGATTTTGGGTTAAAAACGGGTTGATTCGTCATTGATATGCATCCAGCGAAACTGTGCCCCGATCCAGCGAAACTGTGCACTCATCCAGCGAAACTATGCAGCGAAACTAAGAGAAAGTTTCGCTGGGGTGAAACTACAGTTTCGCTGATAAGTTCGCCAGTGCCCAGGTTGACCCTTAGACATTGCGAAACTAGGAAATTCCAACGAAAGTTAGGCGCTCAAGACAGCGAATCTGTCTAGCGAAACTGGCAGAAGTGCTGCCCAGCGAAACTGGCAGCGAAACTGCCAGCGAAACTGCCAGCGAAACTGTGAGCGAAATTATGAGGAAAATGACGTTTTTGTGTATTAACCTTCGTGCAGCTAGAGTATTTGGACTATAGCTTAAGTAACCTAGGATTGAAGCTATTTGCTAAGTTCAGGTGAGTTCTAGACCCCCCTTATTTAAACGTTTTTCCATGTTTTTGGGGGCTATTATGCATAGTAAACATAAGGTTTTCAAGGTAAGGATTTCAAGGTGTTTTAACAAGAAAATACATTTTTCTAAAGTAAAATGTGACATTTAAATAGCTCAGAATAATTTTCGGGCGCGCTGACCTGGCAGCCCGGCTCCAGCCAGGGGCGTTGCCCCTTGGACCCCGCTAGGGGGTTGCTGCCCCTAGGACCCAGCTGTCAGGGGCTGCCGCCCCCGAACCCCCGCTGTCCCGCAGAGGGTTGGTTACGTGTTAGGATGACTAGTACTTGGTATGTTGTGTACTTAATAAGCTAAGTATTATATATATATGTGACGCCCTAAACCCGGCAGGGCACCGGAGGCACGTCACGCAGTTGGATTAATATTTTAAATACAAATCAGAGCTTTCTAATTACAGCGGAAGACGTTAAACACTACTATATATATATTAACCCAACTTTTTAAAACATTTTACATAAGATTGTATTTAATTATACATTGCCCTGTTTACATTATTAACAAGTCCTAAATCCTATGCCAGCAGTTGCTCCAGGATAGCGTCCTCATCAGTTCATACTTGCTTTCCTATATTATCAGAGGATCCCTCCTTACCTAGCACACACAACACACTCAAAACATCAGATAAACTGGTGAGTTCTAATTTTCATTAAAACATTAACAACATTTTCACACACACCACAACTATCTTTTTATTGGCAATGTTATAAATTCAACTTTCATCATTATTCTGTCCCACTGGACCTGTCCCATCGGACGTCGGTTGCCCACATCTAGCAACTACCAGTTCCCCATACCCAGTAACGTTGGTTGCCCACATCCAGCAACTACCAGTTACTACACTCAGAAACATCGGTTGCCCACATCCAGCAACTACCAGTTTCTCATACTCGGTAACGTCGTTTGCCCACATCTAGTAACTACCGGTTACCATACCCAGAGACGTCGGTTGCCCACATCTAGCAACTACCAGTCTCCCATACCCAGTAACGTCGGTTCCCCACATCTAGCAACTACCGGTTACTATCTCTCGTCCAGTAGGATGCCAAATAATCATCTATGGTCGTCACCACAAGATGTTCACAAAGCTGAGTGATCGTCATCACTCCTATCAAACTGTACAGTTTCACACCCAGGCATCTTACCCTAACTGGCCTGTTGAAACTTACATCATATTACCATTTCAAAAACATTTCTTTTATTTATTGCCAATATTATTACATTCACTCACACCTCACACATTCTTTCTTTTAGCACCAGTTTTAACATGCTTTCATTAATCATCACACCCCATCCGACCCATTGGAATCATTACCATCACGTAATGATTAACAATGTTCGGATGACTATCTTTTACACCCTACCTGAACCATTGCAATCATTACTATCATGTAATGATTAACAATGTTCAGGTAATCATTTATTACCCCCACTTTCCCTCTAACAGCTTGACAACTATTAGAAACACATCACATTACTATCACAAATCTGGTACTAAAACATTTAATTCATTTATCATTATATGTGTGCTAGCCCGAATGTTAAAACCAAACATTTGAAAAGGGCTTAGAACTCACCTTATCAACTTCCTCACCACAGTCTACACAATCCATGTACCCAAGATAACTAGTCCTTCCTCTAATCAAGGTATATCTAAAGCAATAAACCCTGATTCAATAAACTTATTCTCAAACAGGCCCTCATGCGATTGAACACTTATGCGAATGAGCAATCATGCGATTGGACCTATGCGAATGAACCATGCGACTAAACCTTCAGTCGTACGACTAGCAATTCATTCGCACGATTGAGTTCTCGTTCGTATCCAGTGTTCACTCGTCTTCATTCGGCCTTCTAACCAGGCGACTGAGTTCCAACCGCACGACTGAACCTCCATTCGCACTCAGTCGCACGACTAGACTCTCATTCATACGACTGAGGCATGCGATTGAGCCCATTCGCCTGAAACGAATCAGCAGCTATGTTCTTGACGTTTTTGATCCAAACTCACTCAAAATTTGAGTTTTAACCATTCAAAACAGATCCTATACACATCGTTTACAATGGTTTCGGACCATTATTTTATCAAAACTTCACAAAAACTTGGATTTGAATTCTTGGATTTTAAATTCAGAATGAACCAGACTAATTTACTGATTAAAACAGGTTGTTGGATTAAACTCAATCATACCCACAGCTTATAACATCTCCGGATTAATCCGTGATGTTCAAAACTTACCAAAACGGGGTTTCGCCTAGGCAATTTCGTGAGAACAGAATGTTTGGGTGTGAAGGGGACAAGAAGATGGAGTTGGAAATCTGCCCTTGAACCCTGCACCGCCCTACTTATCCATAAACTAAACTTAACCACCTCACCTTCAGTCGCACGACTGAACCATTCGTACGACTGAATCGTGCGACTGAAGCTCATACGCCTACGATTCGTACGACTGAGTCTCAATCGCACGTAAGGGGTGCGACTGAAGTTCATTCGTATATAACTTATGCGACTGAACACTTAAACACTCAATCAACTTGTAAGGCCCCGTTCCCGGGTACCTCACAGTTGGTCATTCACAGCATAAAACATTCACAACACAATATTAAGCAGCGGAAATTATTTTAAACAAAAACCATCCATTCATTTAGAACGCTGTTGTTAAGCAATACATTTTAGTTTATAAGTTCACAAAATATTTAATTGAATGAATTACAAAACAACAGTATCGTCAAAACATAAATGGATGTCAGTCTTGCCCGCCAAGTTGCCACCCCCGTGTGCCATCCTCAGCAACCTGTCACCTGCCAACTGGAAAATACATAAAAGTCAGCGTTGCTGAGTGAGTTCTAGTTTTATAATTAAAATACTTTACTTTTCGTTCAAAAACCATTCCTCATTTTCACAGGTGATCATACATCGTACGTACACATAGGTAATACTTTCATTATCTTCATCATCGTTTAATTCGTACTTTTATCATTCCTCTTTACTTAAGCTGTGAGTCTGTTGCGACACTAAGTCGCTCACCTCTAAGCCAATCACAAAGATTGACCTACATACTGTGAGTCTGTTGTGACACCAAGTCACTCACCTCTAAGCCAATCACAAAGATTGACCTACATCCTGTGAGTCTGTTGTGACACCAAGTCACTCACCTCTATATCAATCTCAAGGATTGACCCTGTGTGCATCCTTCGGGGTAGCGAACCCGCATCACAGTTGAGCTAACACCTGCCAGGGGTGTGCACCTCCATTCATTTGCTTGCAAGAGTTTCGTTCATTCGTTTACGTTCCATTCCTCTTTATCATTAATCTTTCACTTTATTAATGATAATAATTCTGATCATGATCATTCCACATAGAGCCATACAGTATTACTATTAATAAGCATAATAATAATAATACTAATAATATTGTTAATAATATTATTCATAATCTTAATAATATCCCTAATCATAATATTAATTATAATATTAAGAAAAGGATATTATTACATTCAAACATCATCATTCACATTCAATAACGTCCTAGTCAACATTCATGTGAAACCCTACTGCACAGACTCCAAGGAAAATCTGTTAAAAAGTCCAAGTATTTTGGGCGTATGAGCCCTGTTCTAGGCGTTTCACCACTGTCGGTCGCACCAACTCACACTTTGAAAATTTTCAGGCTCTGGGCGTATGAGTACTGCTGGGCGTATAAGCCCTGTTGGGCGTATGAGCCCTGTTGGACTTTTCATCCTACACTTAGAAAATATTTTCTGGTCATACGACCAGAATCCAGACTTTTCACCTTTTTACTTAGTTTTCAGACTCATGGGTACTATGGGACTCATGAGTCCTGTTGGGACTTATAAGTCCCCATACTTAGCAAATTTTCAGACTTATGAGTCTGGTCGTTCTAGGATTATTGGACATATTACATGCTTAGAAACATGACCTCACTTAGCCTATTTCTAAGGCACTTCCTTGGGCGTATAATCACTATTGGACTCGTTTAACTTGTACTTAATTATTCTAAGTCCAAATTTCATACACATTTCTAAGGAAAATTTCAGACGTATTAGTAACCTGTTCATGTGTCTAATTCATATTCCAAATCCCAAACATCATAAAGCCTAGTTCTAAACATGATCACATGATTCTAGGCATAAACTTAATATAAACATAAACATACATACATTCATGTCATACGGGCATCAAACCCAAATTTTATAAAAACATATATACATGCATTTTCCAGCCCCAAAACGTTTAAAGCAGGTAAAAAGGGTTCTAGAAACTCACCTTTGTTGTTCTCTTCAAATTTCACACTCTTCACCCGAGTCTCCTCAACTGTTCTAACACCTAAAACACACACACCACATTTATAAGCACATATACGGGTCTAGAATCATCTAAAGCTTCAAAACACAAGATTTCTTACCGAAAACTTCGAGTTTTCAGATTCTTCTTCAAAATCCCGAGAATTTTCTTCTTTTTTGCTTTCTCTCTCTAAAAATATCGAATGATATGAAATGCAGACAACATGGGCGGCCATGCCTCCCTTTTTGTACAAAATAAATATAAACTTTGCCCATTTGGCACTTTTGGCCCCTCCTCTTTAGTTGACTTTTTTTTTCCATTCCTTTCTTTCTGTTCTTTTCTTTTTTTTTCTTTTATTCTTTTATTCCTTGCTGAAAATACGGGTGTTACAAGTCCACCCCCTTATATAGGTTTCGTCCCCGAAACCTGTTATTCCTCAAACAGCTGTGGTAGTGCTGTCTCATTTCTTCTTCAGTCTCCCACGTAGACTCGGATCCCTTCCTGTGCTTCCACTGTACACGCACAAGAGGAACCACTTTATTCCTCAACCTCTTTTCTTTACGATCAATGATTGCCACTGGTTGCTCCACGTAGTTGAGCCTCTCATCCACCTCGATATCCTCCAGTGGTACAACCATGTCTTCATCAGCTAAGCACTTTCTTAGATGAGATACATGGAATGTGGGATGAATTCCACTTAACTCATCTGGCAGTTCAAGTCGATAGGCCACCTCTTCTACTCGTGCGATAATTCGGAAAGGTCCTATGTATCTCGGGCTTAGCTTACCTCGTTTCCTGAATCTAATGATTCCCTTCCAGGGCGAGACCTTCAACATGACTCGGTCACCAACCTTGAACTCTATTGGTCTTCGCCTCTTGTCAGCATACGACTTTTGCCTATCTTTTGCCGCCTTCATGAAGGCTTTGATCTTTTCTAATTTCTCAGTCGTTGCTTCAATCACCTCAACACCTCCCAGTTCTTTCTGCCCAATGTCTCCCCAACATACGAGCGTCCTACATCTCCTACCGTATAGCATCTCGTAGGGTGGCATGCCAATACTGGCATGATAACTGCTGTTATACGAGAATTCTGCTAACGGCAGGTGGTTGTCCCAACTTCCTCCAAAGTCGATCACGCACGCCCGAAGCATGTCTTCGAGGGTTTGGATCGTCCTCTCAGACTGACCGTCTGTCTGAGGGTGATATGCTGTACTAATGTGTAGTCTCGTCCCTATTGCATCATGAAATCTTTTCCAAAACTTGGAGGTAAACCAGGTGTCACAATCAGACACAATAGACACCGGTACACCATGACGAGCTACAATTTCTTTGATGAATAGATCCGCCAATCTCTCGGATGAGTAAGTTTCGCGGATCGGTAGGAAGTGGGCACTCTTTGTCAAGCGGTCAACTATCACCCATATGTCATCATACCCTTTTGGGGTACGTGGTAACTTCATGATGAAGTCCATAGTGATGTGCTCCCACTTCCACTCGGGTATATCCAACGGTTGGATCTTCCCGTAGGGCTTCTGGTGTTCCGCCTTCACTTGTAAGCAAGTCAAGCACTTACTTACGTACTCCACTACGTCGTGTTTCATACCCGGCCACCAATAGTCTTTCTTCATATCATGGTACATTTTGGTAGCACCGGGGTGAATGGAGTATCGGGTCTTATGGGCCTCGTCCATAATTCTACCACGTAGATCCCCGTATCGAGGAATCCACATTCGCCCAAATCGGGTCTTAACACCAAGAGTGTCCTCACCCAATTCCGTAACTAGGCCTCTCATCCTTTCGGAGTTAAGACGATCTTCTTTCAAAGCCTCATCTTGGAACTCCTTAACCTGTGTCATCACATCGAGGGTCATGATCAGCTGATAAGCCTTCACCCAAATCAGCTCAGGTCGTTCTTTTCGGCTAAGGGCATCGGCCACCACGTTGGCCTTGCCCGGATGGTAATGGATTTCGCAGTCATAATCCTTTATGAGCTCCAACCATCGCCTTTGCCTCATGTTTAGATCTTTCTGCTCGAAGAAGTACTTCAAGCTTTTGTGGTCGGTGAAGATTGTGCACTTCGTCCCGTATAGATAGTGCCGCCAAATCTTCAACGCAAAAACCACCGCAGCTAATTCTAGATCGTGTGTGGGATAGTTGACTTTGTGGGTCTTCAGTTGTCGAGATGCATAGGCGATCACCCTTCCGCGTTGCATCAACACGCAACCTAGCCCGGAATAAGATGCATCTGAATAGACCACTAAGTCTTCATTCCCCTCGGGCATAGTCAAAACAGGAGCTTGTGTTAGTCTTGTCTTCAACTCCTCAAAGGCCGTCTCCTGCTCTCGACCCCACACGAATTTCACGTCCTTACGGGTCAATTTTGTCAATGGTGAGGCTATCTTGGAGAAGTCTTGAATAAATCTCCTGTAATAGCCCGCCAATCCCAAGAAGCTACGAATCTCGGATGGCGTCTTTGGTGATTTCCATTGCATCACAGCCTCAACCTTTGCTGGGTCCACCATGATCCCCTCTGCATTTACCACGTGACCCAGAAATTGTACCTCGCGTAGCCAGAACGCACATTTGGAGAACTTAGCATACAGTTTCTCCCTCCTCAAAGTCTCCAACACTTCCCGAATGTGACCGGCATGCTCTTCCTTGCTCCTCGAATAAATCAGAATATCATCGATAAACACAATTACTGATTTATCTAGCATTGGCCGACACACTCGGTTCATCAAGTCCATAAAAGCAGCTGGCGCGTTAGTTAGACCAAATGACATAACGAGAAACTCATAGTGTCCATAACGCGTACGAAAAGCTGTTTTAGGAATGTCCTGCTCCTTTACCTTCAATTGATGGTAGCCAGATCGAAGATCTATTCTCGAGAACCAACTGGCACCCTGGAGCTGGTCGAACAAGTCGTCAATTCTTGGTAATGGTTACCGATTCTTTATCGTTAGCTTGTTCAACTCACGGTAATCGATACACATTCTCATGCTACCGTCCTTCTTTTTCACAAATAAGACCGGAGCACCCCAAGGAGAGATACTCGGCCTAATGAAGCCCTTGTCAAGCAATTCTTGCAGTTGTTCCATCAACTCCTTCATCTCAGTCGGAGCCAATCGATACGGTGCTTTAGCAACAGGTTGAGCACCGGGTATCAAGTCAATTTGGAATTCGATTTCGCGGTCAGGTGGCAATCCTGATAAGTCTTCCGGGAACACATCCGGAAACTCACACGCAACCGGAACAACGGATAGTTGTGGTGTTGGCGTTTCCACATCCTTTACGTAACATAAGTAGGCGCCGCACCCACGCCTCATGCACTTGCCTGCCACCGCCATCGAAATCACCTTCGGAATCAGCGTTACCCGATCACCGTATATCGTTACCAGACTCCCGTCAGATGCCGTCAGTCGAATCATCTTCTTTCGACACACGATATTCGCTTCGTAGGTTGCCAACCAATCCATCCCTAGCACTACATCAAATCCACCTAGGGGCATCACATGAAATCTAGCGGCAAACCTATAGCCTTCTAACTCTATGGTGCAGTCCTCTATCACATCAGTAACTCTAGTGGACTTACCAATAGCAGTTTCTACATCAAAGGGCTCATCAATGTATTTACTACTAACAGGCAATTTAGCACAGAAAGTAGCAGAAATAAAACTCCTACTAGCACCAGAATCAAATAACACAGAAGCAAGAGTTTGATTTACTAGAAACGTACTTGACACAACATCGGGGTCCGTCCTAGCCTCCTCTCTGGTCATGGTGAAAGCTCTGGCGCTCGCCCTCTGCCCTTCAGTCCCGGCCGTCTTCTTTGCCCCGGAACTCTCCACCCTCCGCTTCCTGCAGTCTTTGCTCATATGGCCCGCCTCACCGCAGTTATAACACCTCAGATCCTTACAATCCTTCAGAATGTGACCCGGCTTCCCGCACTTGAAACACACGTTGAGCCCCGATTTGCACTCACCCGTATGCTCCTTCCCGCACTTGCCACACCTTTTGGGCCCTGAGCTTGATGACCCCACCCTTCGGTCATCAATTTTCATCCTTTTGTTGTTCGGAGTAAAACCACCACGCCCGAACCGTTTCCCATTCCAGTTCCGGTCACCACCACCAGCCTTCTTCACCTCCGCATCTGCTACCTCCCTCTCATCATAGAGCCTCTCATCGAAATCTACGGCCGACCTAAAAGTGCTTGGTCGTGCAGCAATCAAATGCCTACGAATGTCGGCTGGCAGCCCCTGTACATACCGGTTAATCTTGCGAGATACCGGTGTCACCTGATCTGGCACTAGCCTCGCCATCTCATTGAACTTGGTAGTGTATTGCTGGTGGTTCATGGTTCCCGCCTCGAGTTGCAGGAACTCTCTCTCAATCTTGTCAAGTTCCCGGTGAGGACAGAATTCCTCAACTACCAACTTCTTCAACTCGGGCCACTTCATCTTGCCTATAGCCCTGCTGCCCTCAGCTTGGACAATATTGTCCCACCAACATAGTGCTGAGTCGGTAAAAGAGTGGGTGGCAAATTTCACCTTCTGATCTTCCCGGCACTCACTGATCTCGAGTACCGCCTCCATCTCCCTTACCCAACGGTGGGCAGCAGCAGCATTGCCATTTCCGTCAAAAGTCAGGGGCCTGCACCTCTGGAATGCCCCGTAATTGCATCCCTTAGTCGTCACCCCTACCACATCATCTTCCTCTTCATCAGATACTACTATCTCAGGTTCCGGTCGTTCCTCTCCTCCCTTGCTTTCCTTCCCAGTTGACCCTCTCCTGTCCTCCTTCTCCTTTCTCTCCTCATTCCTCACAGCACGAATAACATCGGTCACCACAGATAGCATAACTGCCTGCAGGATCTGATGTACCTCATCAGCAATCGCCTCCCTAGCTGAGGCATTCAGGCTCGCATTCTCAGTTTCTTCGTTCCGGTCAGGAACCTCAGGGTTCACAGGAGTCGTCTCAGGAGCTTTAGTACTGTTCCTAGTCGTACGCGGTCGACCTCTACCTCTAGCAGCTTTAGTAGGTTTCTTCCCAGCCACTTTCCTATGCACTATAAGATTCAAACACTAAAACAGTCATTCAAGGAAATAGCTCAGTTTATGTCAAGTATAGTAAGTCCCTAATTACAGTGGCCAGTTGTGATTAGCCACTTACTTTACTCTTCACACCCCAAGCATCCCCTATCCTGACTACATCAGCATCTAAATCTACTAAGAACACATAAATCACATAGCACACGCACATAACACTGATTAACTTTTAAGAAAAGAAATACCTGATGGCACATGGCTACTCGGGCTGACATCCCTCTTCTTGTCCCATTTTCAGTTTAAGTTTAGGTTCATTTTGAAAATATTTACCCAATTCACTTAAACTTTGGCTCTGATACCAACTTGTAAGGCCCCGTTCCCGGGTACCTCACAGTTGGTCATTCACAGCATAAAACATTCACAACACAATATTAAGCAGCGGAAATTATTTTAAACAAAAACCATCCATTCATTTAGAACGCTGTTGTTAAGCAATACATTTTAGTTTATAAGTTCACAAAATATTTAATTGAATGAATTACAAAACAACAGTATCGTCAAAACATAAATGGATGTCAGTCTTGCCCGCCAAGTAGCCACCCCCGTGTGCCATCCTCAGCAACCTGTCACCTGCCAACTGGAAAATACATAAAAGTCAGCGTTGCTGAGTGAGTTCTAGTTTTATAATTAAAATACTTTACTTTTCGTTCAAAAACCATTCCTCATTTTCACAGGTGATCATACATCGTACGTACACATAGGTAATACTTTCATTATCTTCATCGTCGTTCAATTCGTACTTTTATCATTCCTCTTTACTTAAGCTGTGAGTCTGTTACGACACTAAGTCGCTCACCTCTAAGCCAATCACAAAGATTGACCTACATACTGTGAGTCTGTTGTGACACCAAGTCACTCACCTCTAAGCCAATCACAAAGATTGACCTACATCCTGTGAGTCTGTTGTGACACCAAGTCACTCACCTCTATATCAATCTCAAGGATTGACCCTGTGTGCATCCTTCGGGGTAGCGAACCCGCATCACAGTTGAGCTAACACCTGCCAGGGGTGTGCACCTCCATTCATTTGCTTGCAGGACTTTCGTTCATTCGTTTACATTCCATTCCTCTTTATCATTAATCTTTCACTTTATTAATGATAATAATTCTGATCATGATCATTCCACATAGAGCCATACAGTATTACTATTAATAAGCATAATAATAATAATACTAATAATATTATTAATAATATTATTCATAATCTTAATAATATCCCTAATCATAATATTAATTATAATATTAAGAAAAGGATATTATTACATTCAAACATCATCATTCACATTCAATAACGTCCTAGTCAACATTCATGTGAAACCCTACTGCACAGACTCCAAGGAAAATCTGTTAAAAAGTCCAAGTATTTTGGGCGTATGAGCCCTGTTCTAGGCGTTTCACCACTGTCGGTCGCACCAATTCACACTTAGAAAATTTTCAGGCTCTGGGCGTATGAGTACTGCTGGGCGTATAAGCCCTGTTGGGCGTATGAGCCCTGTTGGACTTTTCATCCTACACTTAGAAAATATTTTCTGGTCATACGACCAGAATCCAGACTTTTCACCTTTTTACTTAGTTTTCAGACTCATGGGTACTGTGGGACTCATGAGTCCTGTTGGGACTTATAAGTCCCCATACTTAGCAAATTTTCAGACTTATGAGTCTGGTCGTTCTAGGACTATTGGACATATTACATGCTTAGACACATGACCTCACTTAGCCTATTTCTAAGGCACTTCCTTGGGCGTATAATCACTATTGGACTCATTTAACTTGTACTTAATTATTCTAAGTCCAAATTTCATACACATTTCTAAGGAAAATTTCAGACGTATTAGTAACCTGTTCATGTGTCTAATTCATATTCCAAATCCCAAACATCATAAAGCCTAGTTCTAAACATGCTCACATGATTCTAGGCATAAACTTAATATAAACATAAACATACATACATTCATGTCATACGGGCATCAAACCCAAATTTTATAAAAACATATGTACATGCATTTTCCAGCCCCAAAACGTTTAAAGCAGGTAAAAAGGGGTCTAGAAACTCACCTTTGTTGTTCTCTTCAAATTTTACACTCTTCACCCGAGTCTCCTCAACTGTTCTAACACCTAAAACACACACACCACATTTATAAGCACATATACGGGTCTAGAATCATCTAAAGCTTCAAAACTCAAGATTTCTTACCGAAAACTTCGAGTTTTCAGATTCTTCTTCAAAATCCCAAGAATTTTCTTCTTTTGTGCTTTCTCTCTCTAAAAATATCGAATGATATGAAATGCAGACAACATGGGCGGCCATGCCTCCCTTTTTCTACAAAACAAATATAAACTTTGCCCATTTGGCACTTTTGGCCCCTCCTCTTTAGTTGACTTTTTATTTCCATTCCTTTCTTTCTTTTCTTTTCTTTTTTTTTCTTTTATTCTTTTATTCCTTGCTGAAAATACGGGTGTTACACAACTCAGCTTATTTTAATTAATCATAACTATAATATAATTTACAAATCCGGATTTAGAAACCGGATGTTACAACTCTCCCCCCCTTAAATAGGTTTCGTCCTCGAAACCAACTATTCGAACAACTGGGGATAATCTCTCTTCATCTCCTCTTCTGACTCCCACGTGAAATCAGACCCCTTTCTATTCGACTACTGCACTTTAATTAACACAATAGTTTTATTCCTCAGCCTTTTCACCTTTCTGTCTACTATAGCAGTAGGTTTCTCATTCGTAGCCTGTACAATTTCCATTCTACCCAACTCTTTCTGCCCAACTTCTCCCCAACATATAGGACTCCTACACTTCCTGCCATATAACATCTCATACGAGGCTCTCCCAATCGTAGAATGATAACTGTTATTGTAGGAGAATTCAACTAATCGCAAATGACTATCCCAGCTACCACCGAAATCTATAACACAAGCTCGTAACATGTCTTCAACTGTTTGGATAGTCCTTTCAGTCAGCCCATCAGTTTCTGGGTGGAAAGACGTGCTGTGTAACAGACAAGTACCCATATCTTCATGAAACTTCCTCCAAAATCTCGAAGTAAAACGTGTATCTCTATCTGACACAATAGACAATGGTACCCCGTGTCGAGCAATAATCTCTCGTATAAACAGTTCTGCTAATTTCTCAGAGTTATATGTTTCCTTGATTGGTAAGAAATGCCCACTACGTGTCAATCTATCCACTATGACCCAAATGGTATCATAACCTTTAGCTGTACGCGGAAGCTTAGTTATGAAATCCATTGTCAATTCTTCCCACTTCCATTTCGGGATCTCTAAGGGTTGAAGCTTACCATATGGCTTTTGATGCTCAGCTTTAACTTGAAGACATGTCATAACCTATTCACATATTGCATCACATTAAACTTCATACCGGGCCACCAATATTCTTGTTTCAAATCCTTATACATCTTAGTAGCACCAGGATGTATAGAATATCTGGACTTATGAGCTTCATCTAACACTAATTCCCTCATCTTAATCGGAACCCACATACGACCACATTTCGTCTTAACCCCAAACTGTTTTCTTCCAGATCCTTTGTTTGACCCTTCATTCGTTCTCGCTTCAAGTTCTCTTCTTTCAGTGCTTCTAATTGAGCTTCTCGTAGCTGATGCATAAAATCTGGGGTTATCACTAACTTGTATGACTTAACTCGAATTGGAGGGTGTTCATTCTTTCTACTTAATGCGTCAGCAACCACATTTGCTTTACCAGGATGGTAAAGTATTTCACAATCATAATCTTTCACCAACTCTAACAATCTCCGCTGGCGCATGTTCAATTCCTTCTGATCAAAGAAATATTTCAAACTCTTATGATCTGTGTAAATCATACATTTCGCCCCATATAAATAATGCCTCCATATCTTCAAGGCAAATACCACTGCTGCCAGTTCTAAGTCATGTGTTGGATAATTCTTTTCATGTTCTTTCAATTGTCTGGAAGCATAAGCTATCACTCGTCCCCTCTGCATTAAAACACAGCCTAGACCTTGATACGAAGCATCTGAATAAATCACCAAATCCTCATTTCCATCTGGCAACGACAATACGGGTGACTGGGTTAATTTCTTCTTCAATTCTTGAAATGCATTTTCTTGTTCTGGTCCCCAAACATATTCTTCATTCTTCCTCGTCAGTTTCGTTAACGGGGATGCGATTTTGGCAAAATCCTGAATAAACCTTCTATAATAACCAGCCAAACCCAAGAAACTACGGACCTCAGATGGCGTCTTTGGAGGACTCCACCTCACTACTGTTTCAATCTTGGTAGGATCTACTAAAATACCTTCTGCATTAATCACATGCCCTAAAAACTGTACCTCCCGCAACCAAAATTCACACTTAGAAAATTTTGCATAAAGCCTTTCTTTTCTCAGTCTTTCCAGTACTTCACGAAGATGGCAGGCGTGATCTCCCTCATTCTTTGAATAGATCAGTATATCATCAATAAACACAATTACTGATCGATCTAACATTGGCTTGCACACCCTATTCATCAAATCCATAAAAGCAGCAGGGGCATTCATCAACCCAAAAGACATAACCAGAAATTCGTAATGACCATAACGTGTACGAAATGCTGTCTTAGGCATGTCTTCTTCCTTGACTTTTAACTGATGATATCCCGAACGAAGGTCTATCTTAGAAAACCAATTGGCTCCCTGTAGCTGATCAAACAAATCATCTATTCGTGGGAGTGGATACTTATTCTTTATTGTCAACTTGTTTAATTCTCTGTAATCAATACACATACGCATACTCCCATCTTTCTTCTTCACAAACAATACTGGAGCACCCCACGGGGAAGAACTGGGTCTAACGAAACCTCTTTCCAGCAAGTCTTCAGTCTGTTTCATTAACTCCTTCAATTCCGATGGAGCTAACCTATAAGGTGGCTTAGCAACTGGCTTAGCACCCGGAACCAAATCAATTCTAAACTCAACTTCACGATCTGGGGGAATACCCGGTAATTCCTCTGGAAACACATCTGCAAAATCTCTAACCACAGGAATGTCTTCTATCTTTCTTACAGACTTTTGGGAATCAATTACATATACCAAATAGGATACACACCCGCAGCTCATTAACTTATCAGCTTTCATCATAGATATTATTTTCACAGTTGACTCCTCCCTATCACCATATACATTAATCGTTTTCCCATCCGGTGCTCTTAATTGAATTAACTTCTTATTACATACAATATGGGCTTCATGGTTTGCCAACCAATCCATACCCAAAACTACATCAAACCCTCCTAATACCATTGGATATAGTTTAACAGGCAACCTATATCCTTCTAATTCAATATAACAACCATCAATCATACTACTAATAATCACTGATCTATCATTAGCAGTTTCAACTACAAAAGCTACCTCTAGTGGTCGAACTTCACATGCAAGCATAGGGCAAAAATCAATAGATACAAAACTTCCACTTGCACCAGAATCAAATAACACATTAGCTGGAATTCCATTCACTAGAAACGTACCTGAAACTACATCTGGCAACGCTTTAGCCTCACTAGCTGTCATAGAATATGCTCTCCCCTTGGCCACACTCGATCCTTCTCCTGACCCTTTCATCGATCTAACCGGTTCAGGCTTTCTAAGTACCAATTTTGGACATTCGCTTCGAATATGCCCCGTTTCTCCACACTCATAACATTTACGAGGACCTTCACTACACTCATTAGCATAATGTCCCGTCTTTCCACATCTAAAACAATTCCTGCTACCCATCATACATTCACCCTGATGTAGCCTACCACACCTCCCGCAACGTGGCAGCTCATTTCTGACATTCCTCGGGAATTGACCCCTTCCAAACCTACCTTTCTTTTGAGAACTTGGATTCTCAAATCTTCTTTGCACGACAGATTCTTCACGCATCCTTTTATTTCCTTCCGAAACAACATTACTACCATAAACTTCTTGATACATATCTGCAGCTAAGTTTACCGTCAACTGGTAACTACTCGGAGCAAGTGATCTAACCAACTTTCTGACTTCTTGAGGCAACCCCTGTGTATACCTCAAAATTTTCTTCTCTTCAGGAACTACCAAATGAGGCACCAACCGCGCCATCTCCTCAAACTTAGACGTGTATTCCCTATGAGACATATTACCCGCCTGAAACTGCAGAAAACTCATTTCTATTCGATCCATCTCGCCTTTCGGACAAAACTTATCCGATACTAGCTTTCTAAATTCAGGCCACAACATTTTGTCAGTAGCCTCCTCGCCTAACGTCTGGATAATCATATCCCACCAATACAAAGCCTCACCTACAAACGAGTGGGCTGCAAACTTTACCTTCTGATCCTCCCTACACTCACTCAACTTGATCACGGCTTCCATTTCACGAAGCCATTTATAAGTGGCTACCACATCCATAGCCCCAGAAAATCGTGGGGGATTACATTCTTTAAACTGGCTATACGTAACTCCCTTCCTCTCACTAGACCCCTCAGCTTTATCAACATTCCTACTTTCATCAGGTCTAGCTGTATTCAAGGCTTTACGAACCTCCTCAGCAATTGCATCATGGAATTGCTGCCTCGTCATACTAAGCACCTCGGTGCTCTCATCAACATTTCTTTCCGAGGTTCCACCTTGCATTCTTTCACTCTCCCTATCAGCCATAACCTATTAAAACGAGATCAGGATTATTTGGTACTCGCATGTAAGTATATAACCAGAATACTAATAGTAAAGTAAATTATTAATAATGTTGGCCAAGTACTATTAATTGTTTACTTTACTTGTACTATTCTCGTTATTCCTTCTCATGATAGTCCCATCACCTTCTCTTGTTTTAATAAACTATTCTATCTAGCTATCCCTGCTGGCATATCTATTCTCTAGTTAAAGTCTAGTTATTATGACACTAGATCCCTTTAACTACTGGCTCTGATACCAACCTGTGACGCCCTAAACCCGGCAGGGCACCGGAGGCACGTCACGCAGTTGGATTAATATTTTAAATACAAATCAGAGCTTTCTAATTACAGCGGAAGACGTTAAACACTACTATATATATATTAACCCAACTTTTTAAAACATTTTACATAAGATTGTATTTAATTATACATTGCCCTGTTTACATTATTAACAAGTCCTAAATCCTATGCCAGCAGTTGCTCCAGGATAGCGTCCTCATCAGTTCATACTTGCTTTCCTCTATTATCAGAGGATCCCTCCTTACCTAGCACACACAACACACTCAAAACATCAGATAAACTGGTGAGTTCTAATTTTCATTAAAACATTAACAACATTTTCACACACACCACAACTATCTTTATATTGGCAATATTATAAATTCAACTTTCATCATTATTCTGTCCCACTGGACCTGTCCCATCGAACGTCGGTTGCCCACATCTAGCAACTACCAGTTCCCCATATCCAGTAACGTCGGTTGCCCACATCCAGCAACTACCAGTTACTACACTCAGAAACATCGGTTGCCCACATCCAGCAACTACCAGTTTCTCATACTCGGTAACGTCGGTTGCCCACATCTAGTAACTACCGGTTACCATACCCAGAGACGTCGGTTGCCCATATCTAGCAACTACCAGTCCCCCATACCCAGTAACGTCGGTTGCCCACATCTAGCAACTACCGGTTACTATCTCTCATCCAGTAGGATGCCAAATAATCATCTAGGGTCGTCACCACAAGATGTTCACAAAGCTGAGTGATCGTCATCACTCCTATCAAACTGTACAGTTTCACACCCAGGCATCTTACCCTAACTGGCATGTTGAGATTTACATCATATTACCATTTCAAAAACATTTCTTTAATTTATTGCCAATATTATCACATTCACTCACACCCCATACATTCTTTCTTTTAGCACCAGTTTTAACATGCTTTCATTAATCATCACACCCCATCCGACCCATTGGAATCATTACCATCACGTAATGATTAACAATGTTTAGATGACTATCTTTTACACCCTGCCTGACCCATTGCAATCATTACTATCATGTAATGATTAACAATGTTCAGGTAATCATTTATTACCCCCACTTTCCCTCTAACAGCTTGACAACTATTAGAAACACATCACATTACTATCACAAATCTGGTACTAAAACATTTAATTCATTTATCATTATATGTGTGCTAGCCCGAATGTTAAAACCAAACATTTGAAAAGGGCTTAGAACTCACCTTATCAACTTCCTCACCACAGTCTACACAATCCACGTACCCAAGATAACTAGTCCTTCCTCTAATCAAGGTATATCTAAAGCAATAAACCCTGATTTAATAAACTTATTCTCAAACAGGCCCTCATGCGATTGAACACTTATGCGAATGAGCAATCATGCGACTGGACCTATGCGAATGAACCATGCGACTAAACCCTCAGTCGTACGACTAGCAGTTCATTCGCACGATTGAGTTCTCGTTTGTATCCAGTGTTCACTCGTCTTCATTCGGCCTTCTAACCAGGCGACTGAGTTCCAACCGCACGACTGAACCTCCATTCACACTCAGTCGCACGTCTAGACTCTCATTCGTACGACTGAGGCATGCGATTGAGCCCATTCGCCTGAAACGAATCAGCAGCTGTGTTCTTGACGTTTTTGATCCAAACTCACTCAAAATTTGAGTTTTAACCATCCAAATTATACCATATTCAAAACAGATCCTATACACATTGTTTAGAATGGTTTCGGACCATTATTTTATCAAAACTTCACAAAAACTTGGATTTGAATTCTTGGATTTTAAATTCAGAATGAACCAGACTAATTTACTGATTAAAACAGGTTGTTGGATCAAACTCAATCATACCCACAGCTTATAACATCTCCGGATTAATCCGTGATGTTCAAAACTTACCAAAACGGGGTTTCGCCTAGGCAATTTCGTGAGAACAGAATGTTTGGGTGTGAAGGGGACAAGAAGATGGAGTTGGAAATCTGCCCTTGAACCCCTGCACCGCCCTACTTATCCATAAACTAAACTTAACCGCCTCACCTTCAGTCGCACGACTGAACCATTCGTACGACTGAATCGTGCGACTGAAGCTCATACGCCTACGATTCGTACGACTGAGTCTCAATCGCACGTAAGGGGTGCGACTAAAGTTCATTCGTATATAACTTATGCGACTGAACACTTAAACACTCAATCAACTCAGCTTATTTTAATTAATCATAACTATAATATAATTTACAAATCCGGATCTACAAACCGGATGTTACAATATATATATTAAGTGAAAGATAATACTAATGAGAAGTGGAACTTAACGAATGTTACCCCCGGGCCCGTTTGATGATGAAAAGTCTTGCAAGCACTATGATAGACTTCACTTATGTGAGTCTGATGTATGATGATGGATCCGTATTCATGAGCGGGCTATATGCCTAGCAGTGTGGATCAACTGTCGGGGGAAGCTACCGTGAAGATGTGTACCGACGGGGATCGATCAACCGTCAGGGGTAGCGACCATGGATAACGTGTACCGACGGGGATTGACATTCATTGTCAATCAACATGGAGATCTTGCTTTGTGCAATCTCGCCTATGATGAAGTGAAACATAATGAAAGAATGAAAGATAATGAACGTGTTAATGTGATGCAAGTAATGTTTGTAGTATGATGTATGCGTGTTCATTATATGAAGGATAAAAGATTATATTTTCTTAGTTATATAAAACTAGAACTCACTCAGCGTAGCTGACTTTTTATGCATAATAGTGGACAGGTAAGCGCTGATACTGAGGATGGCACCACGAAGCCACTTGGGGAGATATGGATGACATTCCTATTAATGAAGTCTTTATTGTAATTAATGATCAAGGAATATGTTTTGTTCACATTTAAAGGACAAATGAATGAGTATAATGGGGTTTTTAAGTTTTAAATGAACTACAATGTTTTGTTATTAAACTGATTTTATGCTATGAATTGCCAACTGTGAGGTTTCCCGGGAACGGAGCCTTTCAAGTTGGTATCAGAGCCAAAGTTTAAGAGAAATGGGTAAAACATTTTTCAAACCTAAACTTAAAATGAGAATGGGACCAAATAAAGGATGCCAACCCAAGTAGCTACATGCCATCAGGTAAAATATTTCATGAGAGCTGGCAATACGTGCGTGTGCTATTTGTTTTATATGCATGTAGATTTGAACACTAACATGTGTTAGGATAGTGATTGCTTGGGACAGGAGGGTAAGGTAAGTAGTTAATCACACTTGGCCACTGTAATTAAGGACTTACCATACTTGTAATGATCTGAGCAATTAACTTGAATAACCATTTCGGTGTTTAAATCTTATAGGAATTAGATATGGCGGGTAGAAAATCTGGGAAGGCTACACGTGGACATCCTTGAGGTGGTCGTACTACTACACCACGCGTCACCCGAAGCAAAGCTAAGGCTCCCGAGACTGTTCAGGAGGAGTCAGACCTCCATAGTCAACCAGAGGGTGAGGGATCAGCCACCCTCAAATCCACTGTGAAGGAGGCTATTGCCGATGAAGTCTACAATGCCATGCAAGATGTCTTACCCTCGGTGGTGAATGAGGTGCTCAAAGCAGTTAAGGATGGAGAGAAAGCTGATAAGAAGGAGAAGGAAAATGAGAAGAATTCTGGAAGGTCCACTGGGAGGATGGAGGGATCTGAAGAGGAGCCATCAAACCCTAAGGTGGTAATCCATGATGACGACAGTGAGGAGGAGGCTGAGAAAGAGACGACTAGGGGGTGCAACTATGGGGCATTTCAGAGGTGCAAGTCCCCAACCTTTGATGGTAACAACAATGCTACTGCCGCTCATCATTGGGTCAGAGAGATGGAAGCGGTACTGGAAATAAGTGAGTGCCGGGAAGATCAGAAAGTTAAGTTTGCCATTCATTCCTTCGTCGACTCAGCGTTGTGCTGGTGGGACAATATTGTCCAGGCTGAAGGAAAGCGATCGATAGCCAAGATGAGGTGGTCTGAGCTAAAAGAGTTAGTGCTGGAGGAGTATTGCCCTCATCGGGAATTAGACAAGATTGAAAAGGAGTTCTTGTATTTGGAGGCTGGGAATATGACTCATCAAGAGTATACCTCCAAGTTCAATGAACTTGCAAGACTTGTTCCCGACATGGTGACACCTGTATCCAGGAAGATCAAGAGGTACATACAGGGTTTGCCTATGGATATCAGGAGGCACATGATTACAGTAAGACCAGGCACGTTCAGGTCGGTGGTGGATTTAGCTGGGAGACTGTACGACGAAAGAGATCCAGTGCCTGCACAAAAGAAGGTGGAGAGATGGAGTGGGAATAAGAATGGCAATGGGAAGAGGTTCGGAGGTGATAACTTCAGGAGTGGGGAGAAGAGGATGAGGGTTGAAGATCAGTCTGGAAGGCAGGGAAATGTTGGTGGAGGAGGTGTTTGTAGTAAGTGTGGAAAGGGTCATTCGGGGGAGTGTAGAGTTGGAACTGGAAAATGTTTTAAGTGTAGGGGTGAGGGCCACTATGCTAGGGATTTTATGGCGGGGAAATGTTACCATTGTGGCGAGATGGGACATGTGGGTAGCGACTGTAAGAAAGGAAAATCAGCAGGATCAGGAACGGTTAAGCCGGAGGTAAAGGAAGGGGTGATGATTCAAAGGCGAAGGCGAGGGCATTCAACATAACTCGTGAGGAGGCCAGGGCAGACCCAGAAGTAGTTTCAGGTATGTTTCTGGTGGACCATAAATATGCTTCTGTGCTCTTTGATTCTGGTGCTAGTAGGAGTTTTGTGTCTGCTGCCTTTTGTCATTCGTTGCATGATGAGAGTAGAAAGTTAGACGAGCCTTTCTATGTAGAAATAGCCATTGGTAAGTCCACTAAGGTAACTGAAGTGATTGAGGATTGCCTGATTGAGTTAAAAGGTTGTATGTTCCCTGCTAGGTTGCATGTTATGGCCTTAGGAGGTTTCGATGTGGTGTTAGGCATGGATTGGTTAGCTAGATATGAAGCCAATATAGTATTTAGCAAGAAAATAGTTCGTCTAACAGCGCCCGATGGTAGTTTCGTTATGGTTCGTGGGGATAAGGTGTGTTGTGTGCCGAAGGTCGTGTCGATGATCACAGCTGAAAAGTACATGAGACGTGGGTGTAGCGCTTACTTGGCCTACGTAAAAGATGTGGACACGCTAGAGCGCCAATTATCAGACGTGCCGGTAGTGCGTGAGTTTCCTGACGTCTTTCCTGAAGACCCATACTGTTGTGCCGACGGACCGCGAAATCGAATACCCGATTGATTTGCTACGGGAGCACAGCCCGTCGTAAAAGCACCATATCGATTAGCTCCTTCAGAGATGGTAGAACTGAAGGACCAGTTGCAAGATTTATTGGATAAGGGTTTCATCCGGCCGAGTATCTCTCCATGGGGTGCTCCAGTTTTATTCGTCAAGAAGAAGGATGGTAGCATGCGGATGTGCATTGACTATCGCGAGCTCAATAAGCTGACCGTAAAGAATCGGTACCCGTTACCAAGGATCGACGACTTGTTCGATCAACTTCAGGGTGCCAACTGGTTTTCAAGGATAGACCTGCGGTCTGGTTACCACCAACTGAAGGTGAAAGAACAAGATATTCCTAAAACAGCGTTCCGTACGCGTTATGGACACTACGAATTTCTCGTAATGTCCTTTGGTTTAACCAACGCGCCAGCTGCTTTTATGGACCTTATGAATCGGGTATGTCGGCCTATGTTGGATAGATCAGTAATAGTGTTCATCGATGATATTTTGATCTATTCAAAAAGTGAAGAAGAACATGCCGATCATATTCGGGAAGTATTGGAGACGCTCAGAAGCAAGAAGTTATATGCCAAGTTCTCTAAATGTGCATTCTGGCTTCGAGAAGTCCAATTTCTGGGACATGTGGTTAATCCCAAGGGGATCAGGGTGGATCCTGCGAAGGTCGAAGCGGTGATGCAATGGGAACCTCCGAAGACGCCGTCTGAGGTTCGCAGCTTCTTAGGCCTGACAGGCTACTATAGGAGGTTTATCCAGGATTTCTCCAGGATAGCTTCTCCTCTGACTAAGCTAACCCGGAAGGATGTGAAGTATGAATGGGGTACTAATAAGGAGAACGCCTTCCTAGAACTAAAGATGAGGTTAACTCAAGCCCCTGTCTTGACGTTACCTGAGGGGAACGAGGATCTGGTAGTCTACTCGGATGCCTCGTATGCAGGATTGGGTTGCGTGTTGATGCAACGAGGGAAGGTGATAGCCTATGCTTCTAGACAATTAAAAGCCCACGAGGCCAATTATCCTACCCATGATTTGGAGTTGGCCGTGGTGGTGTTTGCGTTAAAGATTTGGAGGCACTACCTGTATGGGGTGAAGTGCACCATCTTCACTGATCATAAGAGTCTGAAATATTTCTTCGAACAAAAGGAACTCAACATGAGGCAGAGGAGGTGGTTGGAATTGATGAAAGATTATGACTGTGAAATTCACTACCATCCAGGTAAGGCCAATGTGGTTGTTGACGCCCTTAGCAGAAAAGGACGACCCGAACCAATTCGGGTCAGGGCTTACCAAATAATCATGATGCCTAATGTTATGAAACAGGTGAGGGAGTTTCAGGATGAAGCATTAAGAGAAGACAGAGTCAACTCTGAAAGAATGAAAGGGCAGGTTTCAGATTTGGGGGAAAACACCCTGGGTGTTAGAACCCGATCTGGGCGGATGTGGATCCCTCTCTATGGGGATTTGAGGGGGAAGATCATGGATGAGGCTCACAAAACTCGTTATTCCATTCATCCTGGTGCGACGAGAATGTACCAAGATCTGAAGAAAGATTACTGGTGGCCAGGAATGAAGCGAGATGTGGCTAAGTACGTAAGCAAGTGCTTGACTTGTCTGCAAGTGAAGGCAGAGCACCAAAAGCCATATGGAAAGATCCAGCCTTTGGATATCCCCGAATGGAAATGGGAACACATCACAATGGACTTCATCACGAAGCTACCTCGCACGGCGAGAGGAAGCGACGCGATCTGGGTGATTGTTGACCCTCTAACAAAGAGCGCCCATTTCCTACCAATTCATGAGACGTATTCCTCTGAGAGATTGGCAGAGCTATTTTTCAAGGAGATCATGGCTCGACACGGTGTGCCAATGTCTATCGTTTTGGATAGGGACACGTGATTTACGTCCAAGTTCTGGAAGAGGTTTCACGACTAAATGGGGACTAGACTGCATATTAGTACGGCTTACCACCCCCAAACGGATGGTCAGTCGGAAAGAACGATTCAAACGTTAGAAGACATGCTACGAGCATGTGTAATCGACTTTGGAGGAAGTTGGGATGAGCACTTACCGTTGGCGGAATTCTCATATAATAATAGTTACCATGCCAGCATTGGTATGCCCCCTTACGAAATGTTGTATGGTAGGAAGTGTAGAACGCCCGTGTGTTGGGGTGACATCGGGCAAAAGGAATTGAGGAGTCTCGAAGTGATTGAGGTCACAACCGAGAAGTTAGATAAAATTAAGGCATTCATGAAAGCCGCAAAGGACCGCCAGAAGTCTTATGCCGATAAGAGGCGTAGACCTATATAATTTGAGGTTGGTGACAAGGTTATGCTCAAAGTATCGCCTTGGAAAGGGATCATTAGGTTTTGAAAAGGGGAAAGCTAAGCCCAAGGTTCATAGGGCCATTCTGTATTATCGCAAGGGTAGGGGAGGTGGCCTACAGACTAGAATTACCTGATGAGTTAAGTGGAATTCACCCTACGTTCCATGTATCTCATCTTAGGAAATGTCTAGCAGACGATGACGCATTTGTACAATTGGAGGACATTGAAGTCGACGAGCGACTGAATTATGTAGAGCAGCCGGTGGCCATCCTGGATCGGAAAGAGAAGCGCTTACCTAATAAAGTAGTTCCGCTAGTACGAGTACAGTGGAAACACAGAAGAGGATCAGAATCTATGTGGGAGACCGAGGAAGAGATGAGGAGATTTTATCCCCAGTTGTTTGATGACTGACAGGTTTCGAGGACAAAACCTAAATAAGTGGGGGAGACTTGTAACACCCGGAAAAGTCAAAACGAGTCATCGTGAATAATGGGCTTAATTTGTGGGTATTTAATAAAGAAAGAAAAATAGATTAAGGGCTAATTAGGCTAATGGACAAGAGCCTAAGTGGATTGAGGCCCATAATCAGCCCTTAACCCACCCAAAGCAGCCACCATCTACTTCATTTCAACCCTAACTCCAAAAATCCGTAGAGAGAGAAAGTAGAGAGAGAAAGTGATAGAAACTCAAGATTTGGAGCCTCTAAGGTCAAGGGATTGAAGATCTGGGTGTTTGTGCAACAAATCTCAAGAAAGGAGCAATAAATCCAGGTAAGAATCGACCTATAATGCCTTCTGTAGATCAAACCCGGATTCTAAGGTTTTGGGGTTTTAAAAGTCTCAAAGAAACACATAATGTTCAAATTTTTACGTGTGAAAACGTGTAAAAAGGTTAGAAATGGTTTCATGGAAGGTAAACCAAGGATTTAGACGTAAAAAGTTAAGATTTTGGGTAAAAATCGGGCTGGTTCGTCATTGATATGCATCCAGCGAAACTGTGCCCCGATCCAGCGAAACTGTGCACTCATCCAGCGAAACTATGCAGCAAAACTAAGAAGAGTTCCAGTGAAACTACAGTTTCGCTGGGGCGAAACTACAGTTTCGCTGGGGCGAAACTAAGTTTCGCTGGGGCGAAACTACAGTTTCGCTGGGGCGAAACTACAGTTTCGCTGGGGCGAAACTACAGTTTTGCTGATAAGTTCTCCAGTGCCCAGGTTGACCCTTAGACATTGCGAAACTAGGAAATTTCAACGAAAGTTGGGCGCTCAAGACAGCGAATCTGTCTAGCGAAACTGGCAGAAGTGCTGCCCAGCGAAACTGACAGCGAAACTGCCAGCAAAACTGTGAGCGAAATTATGAGGAAAATAACGTTTTTGTGTATTAACCTTCGTGCAGCTAGAGTATTTGGACTATAGCTTAAGTAACCTAGGATTGAAGCTATTTGCTAAGTTCAGGTGAGTTCTAGACCCCCTTATTTAAACGTTTTTCCATGTTTTTGGGGGCTATTATGCATAGTAAACATAAGGTTTTCAAGGTAAGGATTTCAAGGTGTTTTAACAAGAAAATATATTTTTCTAAAGTAAAATGTGACATTTAAATAGCTCAGAATAATTTTCAGGCACGCTGACCTGGCAGCCCGGCTCCAGCCAGGGGCGTTGCCCCTTGGACCCCGCTAGCGGCTGCTGCCCCTAGGACCCCGCTGTCAGGGGCTGCCGCCCCCGAACCCCCGCTGTCCCGCGGAGGGTTGGTTACGTGTTATGATGACTAGTACTTGGTATGTTGTGTACTTAATAAGCTAAGTATTATATATATATTAAGTGAAAGATAATACTAATGAGAAGTGGAACTTAACGAATGTTACCCCCGGGCCCGTTTGATGATGAAAAGTCTTGCAAGCACTATGATAGACTTCACTTATGTGAGTCTGATGTATGATGATGGATCCGTATTCATGAGCGGGCTATGTGCCTAGCAGTGTGGATCAACTGTCGGGGGAAGCTACCGTGAAGATGTGTACCGACGGGGATCGATCAACCGTCGGGGGTAGCGACCATGGATAACGTGTACCGACGGGGATTGACATTCATTGTCAATCAACATGGAGATCTTGCTTTGTGCAATCTCACATATGATGAAGTGAAACATAATGAAAGAATGAAAGATAATGAACGTGCTTAATGTAATGCAAGTAATGTTTGTAGTATGATGTATGCGTGTTCATTATATGAAGGATAAAAGATTATATTTTCTTATTTATATAAAACTAGAACTCACTCAGCGTAGCTGACTTTTTATGCATAATAGTGGACAGGTAAGCGCTGATGCTGAGGATGGCACCACGAAGCTACTTGGGGAGATATGGATGGCATTCCTATTAATGAAGTCTTTATTGTAATTAATGAACAAGGAATATGTTTTGTTTACATTTAAAGGACAAATGAATGAGTACAATGGGGTTTTTAAGTTTTAAATGAATGTTTAATTATTTTCCGCTGCAATGTTTTGTTATTAAACTGATTTTATGCTATGAATTGCCAACTGTGAGGTTTCCCGGGAACGGGGCCTTACACGATTGGTTGATTTGGTCAAAATTTGAGTCATGCGAATAGTTGACTTGTTCGCGCGATAAGTTAAATAATCGCATGCGATCAGTTCATCCATGCGAAAAGTAAAAAAATTATAATTTCAAAATTTTTCTAAGTCTAAAAATACTATAAGTCAATTTTATAGTCATTTCTATTCACACTTGTCTTTCAGATGGCTCTTCAAATGGTTTTCAATAAGAACCATAATACAGTAGCTTATCTAGGGGATGTTTTAGAGGATAAGGCTTTGTTTAGATCAGTAATTGAAGGATTCAAAACTTCTCGTATACATCATGCTATTACAACTAATCCTATTATATACACTGACGTCATTGATCAGTTTTGGCTTACAACAGATAACGAGATAGGTGATTAGAGAGAACCATGTATATTAGCTATAGTTAAAGGAAAGAGGATTGTGATTACACCCGAGGTGATCAACAGTGTTTTGTTATTAGAAGATCAACCTAATGCACCCATGAAGATTGATGATGATGTTGTTAAAGACTGTCTGGTCAGGATAGGATACAATCATAGATACCTTTCCTTAGAGAAGAAATATTATTTACTTCTATTTTGGAAGTATCTATTTCATGTTATGACACACAGCTTGAGTAACCTTAAGGCCAGTATGGGTAGTTTAAGTGTTGTGTTTAGATCCCTGCTAGTATCACTCGTGGATGATCTACCACATAACATATCCAAGGCTATGTCTACGGAGATGTAGAAGAATGTGATAGCTTCTACAGGGAAGAAGTTTATTATGTACCCCTCATTTATATAAATGATAATGAATACTGGTCATCCTAAGTTAGCAGTGTCTGACTCATCTACCTATGTTGTTATGGTGATAAAGAAATACATATTCACTTATTTGATAGGAGTAAGTGGGAATGCTTGGGATGGAACCCATTTTGGAAAACATAGATTTGTTGAGGTTTTCAAGAAGAAGCATAACAACATAAGGCTAAGACTCACCATGTTCATAGAGCTGATACATCTGGTACTTCTACTAGTACTGCCCAAGAAGCTCCTGGAAGTTCTCAGGGTGCTGGGATGTTTGACTTGGATGAGGTGAACACTTGGTTCACTGAGAGTGATAGTGAGACACATAGTGACCAGATTAGGAATGTACCATATGTGCTTCAAGAGCATCCTAGAGTGCAATTAACTCCTACTAAACGCATTGTTGAGGAAAGGGATTTTGATTTTATTCCTGAGAATTCACCATCTACTCAGAGGAGAAAGAAGACGATGGCAAGGAAGAGGGGTGATTCTGATAGTCCATGTGGGAGGGGTAGAGGACGAGGATTTTTGCGAAAGCGTCGGACCTCGATGACCATTGTGTCGACTAATACTAATGTTCCTATATCAAATACTCCTATCATAGTTAGTGAGGCTTCTACACTAGTGATTGTTACATAATCAACAATTGTAACATCATCATCTATGCCTACTACTGAGGATGTGTTGAGCACATCACAGAGGGATCAAACTCATGATGACTTATTTTGCGATGCTGATTATATTAACACTAATCCAGAGCCACTACCTCAAGCAAAGTCGATATCCTTTTCACCAACAGGGTTACACTAGAGCAGAGGGTTAGCATGTTAGAGAAGGAGATGTTAGAGAAGACTCAGATTACTAATGATATGTATCAAAGTATACAAGAGAAGGAAGAGAGGATTAAGAAGTTAGAGCATCAGTAACAGTTCATGTTTAGCTATATTTAGGTTATGGAGCAGAACTTACATGATCTCACTTCCCGTATCTATTCTTCATTTACTTAACACCAAACCATGGAAGTTGGAGAATCTAATGGACAATAAACTACTGGTCCTAATCCTGTTAATGATCCTGTTTCTATTGTAGAGCGTGTTGTTGATCCTGTTAATATAGACTGGACAACAGGCACTGCTAATGTTGATCAAGAGCGCTCATCTACCGTTCCCATTCAAGCTACTGTGGATCAACCTGTACCGTTTAATGGAGAGGCGTTTATGGAGCCTGAGCATGTTATGCCTATTTCAAATGTAGTTGATGATGATGACTTAGGTTTGGTAGATTATGGGTTTAGTGATGATGAGGAGGATGATGTAAATGATGATGATAATGATGATGGGGATGATGTAGATGATGATGATGATAATGATGATGGTGATGATGTAGATAATAAAGATGGTAAGGATGATAAGAAAGATGATGATGATGATCAAGAGGGTGATATGGGTGCAGCTATTAGTGCTTCTGGATCATCGGGCACTAACAATGTCTTCGAACCAATTCCTGATGATACAGTTGATTACACTCCATTAGATCTTGTTACTAAAGTGAGATACAAGAAAGAGTTTTACTCATTCCAGCAAAGGTTGATTGATGAGGAAGAAGATGATGATTTTGGATCATTTAATGATTTGGAGGATATAGTAGATTACACTGATGTTTTTGGAAATAGTCATAAGGACTTATTTTCTAATATTTTGGTTGAAGATGGAGAGATTGTTGGAGAGTCAAGTACTGGTGAAATGGCTGACAAGAGCACAGATCAAATTGGTCAAAGTGTTGTACGTTAGGTCGGGAATTTTACTGTTGAGGCTCCTCCACTGCCATATTATATACACACGCTGAGAGATTCCAAACCTTTCACAAGGTATGGAAATTCAGAACCGATTCTTAGTTGGGCTTATGATGCTGAGAAGAAGTTGTATGTGATTAAAAGAAGAGCTAGAGCAATAGAGTATTTTCATGATAAAGATGAATTTCTTACACTTAAAGCTTCAGATTTATATGCTATGGGTCGTGTTCCGTTTATTAACCCACGTAACTATGGAAAGGGGGAATTGGATAAGGAATCAAATACGGAGACATAGTAAAATCAACTTAAAGGACTTCAAAACTGCTAAATCTAAATTCATTGAAGATGAGACTGGGGTTAACCCAAACACGAAAAAGCCACTGAAGATAAGGGTTTATAAGCATCCAAGATATGTCAGGATGATCCCTATACATGCTTCAGTTCCAGTTGATAGCTTATTTATGCTTTTGTGAGTTGTGAGAAGGAGACGGGTCATGCGTTCATTCATTGTGTAGATAAAGACTACCGTATCATTGCCCTTATGGGCCCACCTAAGTTTGAAAGGGATGATTTAATAAGGTTGCAGGCTTGTCTGATTGCAACTGATGAATCTGTTCACTCTTTGTCGGCATATTTTGGTTGGTTGATTACAAAGGTCCTCGACAACAAGATGTATGCTTATGGGGGCAGTTACAAGGTTGCAGACGTGGACTTCTAAATTGTTGATTCACCGAGCCTAGTGGGAGATTTTAGGGATTAAACCTAGAGGCTCGGGAAATCAAATCAAGAAAAAGAAAATCAAGTCGCGCAGGAAGTTCAAGTTGACGTACGAGAAGTACATCTCGCCTGAGAACTAGTTTTTATTTTGTATAAATAGGTAGTTTTTAGTCAAATTGTTAAGCTTTTTTTCATTTCCTGATTTCACACTTATTGTACTTGTTTCAAATTAGAGAGCAATACAAAGAATGTTATTTACTATTATGTTCAAGTTCATTTGATTCTACTTAATCTTCTTACCGTGAGTGATTACATTCCACGTTCTCCTCACGAGATCGATTTGTTGTTATTGTTAATCCTTACAAAAATGTCTAAGAAGGATTGTATGCTTGACACGTCAACATGTTTAAAGATCAGGATATTTTTGGTCATTGTGTCAAATATATGTTAGCTCATTGTGTCTTATACTTTCATTGTGTCAAATATCAGTTGATTGTGTCACATATTTTATCTCATTTGTTATATGTATTTATCATTGTGTTTTACATTTTAGATCATTTCATGTTAGTTTTGTTATTGTTTCTTTTAGATATTATAAACTTGTTACCTATCATTGTGTTTACAATTATAAGTACACAATGATATATTTTTGCTAACGTATTTTTTAAAACTTATAGTATTGAAGATAACACGATGTGTTATTTTTTATAGATTATATAATTTGTTGTTATCTATGAATTTGTTTTATAATTTTTAATTTGAACAATAACAATGATATATATTCAAAGGAGCTAGCGGGAAGCTAGCGAGAAAGATACACCAAACGAGGCATAGATAACAACCCAATTAAGGCTTATGAATACCATCATGACGATTGACTTTGCATTTTTCCCAAATACACCCAAACCTAGACCACATATGTTCAATCCACATGAAAGCTTGATTCTTGACATCTGCAACCCAGGGATCCAAGGACTTACTAGATCTGTTGAATACCCAATTGTTGTGATGTAACCAAATGTGCCATATGGCAGTGTAGGCGAGTAAAGTAATGAATTTGGCTCTTAATGAAGATGGACACCTAGTCGTGGGGGAGGGGATTAGCTTGCCAATGGATTTAGCTCTTGGAAATAAAGCTACACCACCATGATAATCTTTGCCATAACTATTGGGCCATTGGGCATTTGCAAAATAGGTGTGCATTATCTTTATCTTCCAATCAACACAATTGACATAAAAGAGATGGGATGCAAACCCCTCTTACGCCAAGTTAGCGGCCACCAGGATATGATCAATGGATGACTTCTAGGTAAAACAAAGTACATTAAGAGGAACCCACTTAAAGCATGTTATGTTTACATACAAGGAGAGGTCTAGACAATTGTTGATTCATTCTCTACACGACTTTGTGGAAAATTCATCCGAGACGTTTCCATGTCAAACCTATTTGACCTTCCCACTGTTGAAGTTATAACATGATATCATTTCTTCCAGATCTTTAATTTCATGGTTTTGCTTCTCTAATTTCCTTGAGTTCTTCCAATCCCATGAGAAGATGATGGACCCATCTGACCCAACCCACATAATTTGTGAAATGGTACAATTTTTAGCATCCTCTAACGATTTTAGGTACTCTCTTGTTTCTAGAAGAGAGTACCTCTATCTCCTTAATACGTCTCCTAATAACTAAATGGATGCATTTTCTTATATCTAATAGGTCATTGCCTAGTTTCAGGATAGAGTTACGTGCCCCTTATATGGATTTTCATCCTAGCTCGTTTAATGAATTAAATGAGACATGATGAAGAGATTGAATATAGCTGGCACATAAATGCCTTTTCTTGGTCAAGATTTAAGGAGTTTATACATTCAACTCCTAAACCCCATGTTACTTTACACTAGTAATCTTAGACCAAGCAGCCAATGAATTCTCTTACATGATGAGTTCCTATCCTATAAGAACCTTCTTCGGATGGCATCCAACTCGTGATTACTTTCCTTGGCGCTTTGTACATTGAAAACTAGTATAGGGGAAGACTACCCAATACTGACTTGACTAGGGTGAGTCTTCCCACAAACAGTGACTGCAGGCCTTCCAAGTATTTAATTTTTTATTGAACTTATTAATCATTGGGCCTAGTGCTTTGCGAATTTCAGATTAGCTCCAATAGGTAAACCAAGATTAATTTCCGGTAAAGAATCCATTTTACAATTCTCACTTAAGATGAATTGCTAATAAAGAAGACATTTAAAAAAGTCACACAATTATCTTATTTCACTCTTGTATTTTTCAAAACTCATAGTATTTAAGGTAACACAATAACAATGAAAAACACAATAAGACATTGTGTTATTTTGTCATTGTTTTTAATATATTAGATTATTTCGTTGTTAATTTATTATTGTGTTTTACATATTAGAGATGCACAAAACCATTATATTTTCTCAAATATCATCATTTTAAAAAAACACAATATTATTAACAAAACACAGTGACTAAAAAAAGATGCAATTAACTGTACTAAAGATACAATAATAAGATATGACTTTAAAAGCGTAAAAAATATTATATTTTATATAACTATACTGTACTACTTTTAAATATAAAAAAACACTCATTTTTTTGGTGTAATATTTATTAAAAAATAATATCATATATGAAAGTTTAAAAAACACTCATTTCTTCCTATAATTTGATCTCAATAATTAATTAAAAAGATTGATGGTTGAGATTAGTTATTACACTTTTTAGTTTTAATAGCTTTTTTGTTTGAACATTTCTCATCTAATTATTATGTGATATTATCAAAAATGTCATATCTCAAACACCAAACCGTATGCCAATGTTTACATCCAACGACCATCTACATTATCAACTGTCACTTGCATCATTGGTTGTAAAAAGTATAAAGGTTCAGAGAAGAATGATGAAAAAATCTATATATTCATGATAACAATTACAACATATATATGAGATAAATAAACACATGCTTACATGTAATACTAACTACTTCTATATATACGCATATTTGAATTTTGAACTGCAATTTCAATTATAAAGATGAGTAGGAAGGTTTCGTAGAGTGGTTGGAGGGCTATTCCCTTGTTGGGTTTCGTCACATGTTTATCAAAGCTAGTTTACCATTAAAACTATAAAAACGTAGCGGATATTAGGGTTTAAAAATGTTATTACCAATCTGAAATATGAACCATTTTCGACTAAAAACAAAACCCAAAAACATGGATCATATATATCTGTGTGAAATAGTGTGCTATCAAACCATAAAACAACCATAGGGTGTTCAAAGATACAACCTTTCTTGCACAAGATGTTGTAGATGTAAAAGAGGAAGATGATAATGTTCTTGAATATGCAGCCCTCAAGGAGGAAAGCCACAAGTTGTAATACCCACAAGTCCTTCCTGACACCAAAGCTAGTTAGGGAGCTAAAATCACTAAAACTCTCTTCCAATGCTTCTTCAAAAATCCAAAATTTCAGCCTTGTGGAGCCTCTAATTTGAAATTTTCAGCCTTGTGCAGAGGATTTTTGCTTGAGTGTGTGTGAGAGAAGATGTCAAATTGTAACACCTGTATTCTTTTAAAAGAAATAAAAGAATAAAAGAGAAAGAGAAAGAAGGAAATGCAAGTCAACCTAAAGTGGAGGGGGCAAAAGTGGCAAGAGCACAAAATTTACATTTAATTTGTACAAAAAGGGAGGCATGGCCGCCCATGTTGTCTGCATATCCTCTCATTCGTATTTTCTAGAGAGAGAAAGAACAAGGATTCGAACATTTGAAGAAAAACAAGAACATTGAATTGATGGTAAGATTTAGTGAAATTAAGTTGTTTTTGCCCAGATAATGCTTCGGTTATGTGCTTATGTGTGTTTATATGTGTTTGAATGCGTGTTTAAAGGATTCCTAGGTGTTAGAACCTTTCGAACAGCTAACACCTCGGGTGAAGAGTGTAAACTCGAAGAACAACTAAGGTGAGTTTCTAGACCCCTTTTTACACGTTTTTAAATGATTTGGGGCTGGAAAATGCATGTATGTATGTTTTTATGAATTTGGGTATGATACCCGTATGTTATGTACATGTGTATGTTTATAGAATATGATTTGGGCTGAACGTATGGTTATGTTTATGTTAAGTTTATGCCTGGAAACGTATGTACATGTTTAGAACTAGGTATTATGATTGTTTGGGGACTGGAATATGAATTAGAAACACGAACATGTTGCTAATACGCCTAACAAGCCCAAATAGTAGTCATGTGTCTGGAATTTGGACTTAGAAAACTAAGTACAAGGTAATGAGTCCCAACAGTACTCATGAGTCCAACAGTGCTCATGAGTCTGAAAAAATTACTAAGTATAGGAGGTGAAAAGTCTGAATAGTGGTCGTATGACCAGGAAAATTTTCTAAGTATAAGGTGAGAAGTCCAACAGGGCTCAAACGACCAACAGGGCTCATACGCCCAGCAGTGCTTATACGCCCAGAGTTGAAAATTTTTCTAAGTATAAGCTGGTATCCGACAGTGGTGAAACGCCTGAACAGGGCTCTTACGCCCAAATACTTAGATTTTTTTAACAGAATTCTCTTGGAGTCTGTGCAGTAGGGTTTCGCATGAATGTTGACTGGGACTTTATTAAATGCGTATGATTATGTTTGAGTGTAATAATACCCCTTTTCTTAATATTTTAATTAATATTATGATTAGGGCTATTATTAAGATTTTTATTGAAATTAGTATTAATACCATTAGTATTATTATTATTAATATGCTTATTAATAATAATATTGTATGACTCTACGTGGAATGATCATGATCAAGATAGGAAGTAATATCATTAATAAAGTAAAAGATTAATGATAAAGGAAAATAGAATGTAAATGAATAAGGAAATACCTGCAATCCTTGGGATTGCTAATGGGTGAGCAACCTTGGGTTGCAAAAGATCGAGAGATTTGCAATCCTTGAGAGTGCTAATGGGTGAGCAACTATGGGTTGCAAAAGACCGAGAGATTTGCAATCCTTGAGATTGCTAATGGGTGAGCAACTATGGGTTGCAAAAGACCGAAATACTTATAATCCTTGAGATTGCTAACGGGTGAGCAACTATGAGTTGCAAAAGACCGAGAGACTTGCAATCCTTGAGATTGCTAATGGGTGAGCAACTATGGGTTGCAAAAGACCGAAAGAATAATGATGAAAGTACGAATTGAAAAGTAATGAATGAAATGAACGTACGAATGTGTGTAATGTAAGAATGAATGAAAGGAAGATACGTATGAATGAAAGAAAGAATATGAAAGAAAATGAATGTTAATGATGAACGACACACGAACGAAAGTTAACGAATGAACGATGAAGATAATGATAACATTATCTGTGTGTACGTATTTGTGTGACCGCATATAAGTAAAGAAAGGTTTAACGAATGAAAAGTATGTTTTTTTACAAAACTAGAACTCACTCAGCAACGCTGACTTTTATGTATTTTCCAGTTGGCAGGTAACAGGTTGCTGAGGATGGCACACGGGGATGGCTACTTGGCCGGCAAGACTGACATCCATTTATGTTTTGACGATACTGTTGTTTTGTAATTCATTCGACTAATTATTTTATGACTTATGAACTAAAATGTATTGCTTAACAACAGCGTTTATAATGAATGGATGGTTTTTGTTAAAATAATTCCGCTGCTTAAAATTTTAATATGTATGTTTTATGCTGTGAACGACCAACTGTGAGGTGCCCGTGAACGGGGCCTTACAAGTTGGTATCAGAGCCAAAGTTTAAGTGAATTGGGTAAAATTTTTCAAAATAAACCTTAACTTAAACTGAAAATGGGACGGAAAGAGGGATGTCAGCCCGAGTAGCCATGTGCCATCAGGTATTGTTTCTCTTAAAAGTTAATCAGTGTTATGTGTGTGTGCTATGTGATTTATGTGTTCTTAGTAGATTTAGATGCTGATGTAGTCAGGATAGGAAGTGCTTGGGGTGAAGAGTAAAGTAAGTGGCTAATCACAACTGG
The DNA here is from genome assembly GCA_024085815.1 of Flaveria linearis. NCBI lineage: Eukaryota > Viridiplantae > Streptophyta > Magnoliopsida > Asterales > Asteraceae > Flaveria > Flaveria linearis. The sequence continues at coordinate 54,709,982 of CM044009.1, forward strand.
CCACTGTAATTAGGGACTTACTATACTTGACATAAACTGAGCTATTACCTTGAATGACTGTTTTAGTGTTTGAATCTTATAGCGCATAGGAAAATGGCTGGGAAGAAACCTTCTAAGGCTGCTAGAGGTAGAGGTCGTCCGCGTACGACTAGGAGCGGTGCTAAAGCTCCTGAGACGACTCCCGTGAACCCTGAGGTTCCTGATCGGACTGAAGGAAATGAGAATGCTAGTCTGAATGCCTCAGCTAGGGAGGCGATTGCTGACGAAGTACACCAGGTCCTACAGGCAGTTATGCCATCTGTAGTGACCGATGTTATTCGAGCTGTGAGGAACGAGGAAAGGAAGGAGAAGGAGGACAGGAGAGGGTCGACTGGAAAGGAAAGCAAGGGAGAAGAGGAACGACCGGATCCTGAGATAGTAGTATCTGATGAGGAAGGGGATGATGTAGTAGGGGTGACGACCAAGGGGTGCAGTTACGAGGCATTTCAGAGGTGCAAGCCCCCCGACTTTCGATGGCAATGGCACTGCTGCAACCGCTCACCGATGGGTAAGGGAGATGGAAGCGGTACTCGAGATCAGCGAGTGCCGTGAGGATCAGAAGGTGAAGTTTGCCACCCACTCCTTTACTGACTCAGCACTATGCTGGTGGGACAATATTGTCCAAGTTGAGGGTTCCAGGGCCATCGGGAAAATGAGGTGGACAGAGTTGAAGAAGTTGATAATTGAGGAATTTTGTCCTCACAGGGAACTTGATAAGATTGAGAGGGAGTTCCTGCAACTCGAGGTGGGAACCATGACCCACCAGCAGTACACTACTAAATTCAATGAGATGGAGAGGTTGGTGCCGGATCAGGTGACACCGGTATCTCGCAAGGTTAACCGGTACATTCAGGGGCTGCCAGCCGACATTCGTAGGCATTTGATTGCTGTACGACCAAGCACTTTTAGGTCGGCAGTGGATTTGGCTGGAAGACTTTATGATGAGAGAGAAGGGATGGTGGAGGGGGCAAGGAAAGCCGGTGGTGGTGACCGGAATTGGAAAGGGAAACGGTTCGGGCGTGGTGGTTTTACCCCGAATAACAAGAAGACGAGAAGGGATGACCGTAGGGTGGGGTCATCAAACTCGGGGCTCATGGTGTGTTTCAAGTGCGGGAAAACAGGCCACATCTACAAAGACTGTAAGGTGCTGAGGTGTTATACCTGCGGTGAGGAGGGCCATATAAGCAAAGACTGTAGGAGGCCGAGGGCTGAGAGTTCAGGGGCGAAGAAGACAGCCGGGACTGAGGGGCAGAAGGCAAGTGCCAGAGCTTTCACCATGACCAGAGAGGAGGCTAGGACGGACCCCGATGTTGTGTCAGGTACGTTTCTAGTAAATCAAACTCTTGCTTCTGTGTTATTTGATTCTGGTGCTAGTAGGAGTTTCATTTCTGCTACTTTCTGTGCTAAATTGCCTGTTAGTAGTAAGTGCATTGAGGAGCCCTTTGATGTAGAAACTGCTATTGGTAAGTCCACTAGAGTTACTGATGTGATAGAGGACTGTGTCATAGAGTTAGAAGGCCATAGGTTTGCTGCTAGATTGCATGTGATGCCCCTAGGTGGATTTGATGTGGTGTTAGGAATGGATTGGTTGGCAACCTACGAAGCGAATATCGTATGTTGAAAGAAGATGGTTGGACTGACGACATCTGACGGAAGACTGGTAACGATATACGGTGATCGGGTAACGATGATTCCGAAGGTGATTTCGATGGCAGTGGCAGGCAAGTGTATGAGGCGTGGGTGCAGCGCCTACTTATGTTATGTGAAAGATGTGGAAACGCCAGCACCACAACTATCCGACGTTTTGGTTGTGTGTGAGTTTCCAGATGTGTTCTCGGAAGACTTATCGGGATTGCCACCCGACCGTGAAATTGAATTTCAAATTGACTTGGTACCCGGTGCCCAACCTGTCGCTAAAGCACCGTATCGATTGGCTCCGACTGAGATGAAGGAGTTGATGGAGCAACTGCAAGAGTTGCTTGACAAGGGCTTTATTAGACCGAGTATCTCTCCTTGGGGTGCTCCGGTCTTATTTGTGAAAAAGAAGGACGGTAGCATGAGGATGTGTATCGACTACCGTGAGTTGAACAAGCTAACGGTAAAGAATCGGTATCCGTTACCGAGGATTGACGACTTGTTCGACCAGCTCCAGGGTACCAGTTGGTTCTCGAGGATAGATCTTCGATCTGGCTACCATCAGTTGAAGGTGAAGGAGCAGGACATTCCTAAAACAGCTTTTCGTACGCGTTATGGACACTATGAGTTTCTCGTTATGTCATTTGGTCTAACTAACGCGCCAGCTGCTTTTATGGATTTGATGAACCGAGTGTGTCGGCCAATGTTAGATAAATCAGTGATTGTGTTCATCGATGATATCCTGATTTATTCGAGAAGCGAAGAAGTGCATGCCGGTCATATTCGGGAAGTATTGGAGACTTTGAGAAGGGAGAAACTGTATTGTAAGTTCTCCAAATGTGCTTTCTGGTTACGCGAGGTGCAATTTCTGGGTCACGTGGTAAATGCAGAGGGAATCATGGTGGACCCAGCAAAGGTTGAGGCTGTGATGCAATGGAAATCACCAAGGACGCCATCCGAGATTCGTAGCTTCTTAGGATTGGCGGGCTATTACAGGAGATTTATTCAAGACTTCTCCAAGATAGCCTCACCTTTGCAAAATTGACCCGCAAGGACGTAAAATTCGTGTGCGGCCGAGAGCAGGAGAATGCCTTTGAGGAGTTGAAGACGAGACGGACGCAAGCTCCTGTCTTGACTTTGTCCGAGGGAAATGAAGACTTAGTGGTTTATTCGGATGCATCTTATTCTGGGCTAGGTTGTGTGTTGATGCAACGTGGAAGGGTGATAGCCTACGCATCTCGACATGTGAAGATCCACGAAGTCAACTATCCCACACATGATCTAGAATTAGCCGTGGTGGTTTTTGCGTTGAAGATTTGGCGGCACTATCTATACGGGACGAAGTGCACAATCTTCACCGACCACAAAAGCTTAAAGTACTTCTTCGAGCAGAAAGATCTGAACATGAGGCAGAGGCGATGGTTGGAACTAATAAAGGATTATGATTGCGAAATCCATTACCATCCGGGCAAAGCCAACGTGGTGGCAGACGCCCTTAGCCGAAAGGAAAGGCCCGAGTCGATTCGGGTAAAGGCTTATCAATTAATTATGACCTCTGATGTGATGACTCAGGTTAAGGAATTTCAAGACGAGGCTTTGAAAGAAGATCGTCATAACTCCGAAAGGATGAGAGGTCTAGTCACGGAATTGGGCGAGAACACTCTTGGTGTTAAGACCCGATTCGGGCGGATGTGGATTCCTCGATACGGGGATCTACGTGGAAAGATCATGGATGAGGCCCATAAGACTTGATACTCCATTCACCCCGGTGCTACCAAAATGTACCACGATATGAAGAAGGATTACTGGTGGACGGGTATGAAACGCGACGTAGTGGAGTACGTAAGTAAGTGCCTGACCTGCTTACAAGTGAAGGCGGAACGCCAGAAACCTTATGGGAAGATCCAGCCGTTGGATATACCCGAGTGGAAGTGGGAGCACATCACCATGGATTTTATCACGAAGTTACCACGTACCCCGAAAGGGTATGATGCTATATGGGTGATCGTTGACCGATTAACGAAGAGTGCCCACTTCCTACCGATCCGCGAAACGTACTCATCCAAAAGATTGGCGGATCTGTTCATCAAAGAAATCGTAGCTCGTCATGGTGTGCCGGTGTCTATTATGTCTTATCGCGACACTCGGTTTACCTCCAAGTTTTGGAAGAGATTTCATGACGCAATGGGGACGAGGCTACACATTAGTACAGTATATCACCCTCAGACGGACGGTCAGTCTGAGAGGACGATCCAGACACTCGAAGACATGCTTCGAGCGTGCGTGATCGATTTTGGAGGAAGTTGGGACGACCACCTGCCGTTGGCAGAATTCTCGTACAACAACAGTTATCACGCTAGTATTGGCATGCCACCCTACGAGATGCTATACGGTAGGAGATGTAGGACGCCCGTATGTTGGGGAGACATTGGGCAGAAGGAACTGGGAGGTGTCGAGGTAGTTGAAGCAACGACCGAGAAATTAGAAAAGATTAAAGCCTTCATGAAGGCGGCGAAAGATAGGCAAAAGTTGTATGCTGACAAAAGACGAAGACCGATGGAGTTCAAGGTTGGTGACCGAGTCATGTTGAAGGTCTCACCTTGGAAAGGTATTATCAGATTCAGGAAAAGAGGTAAGCTAAGCCCGAGATACATAGGACCTTTTCGGATTGTCGTACGAATAGGAGAGGTAGCCTATCGACTTGAATTACCAGATGAGTTAAGTGGAATTCATCCCACATTCCATGTATCTCATCTGAGGAAGTGTTTAGCTGATGAAGACATGGTTGTACCACTGGAGGATATTGAAATAGACAAACTGCTCAATTACGTGGAGCAACCAGTGGCAATCATTGATCGTAAGGAGAAGAGGTTAAGGAATAAAGTGTTTCCTCTTGTGCGTGTATAGTGGAAGCACAGGAAGAGATCCGAGTCTACGTGGGAGACTGAAGAAGAGATGAGACTACATTACCCACAACTGTTTGAGGAATAACAGGTTTCGAGGACGAAACCTATATAAGGGGGGTGGACTTGTAACACCTTTATTCTTTTAAAAGAAATAAAAGAATAAAAGAGAAAGAGAAAGAAGGAAATGCAAGTCAACCTAAAGTGGAGGGGGCAAAAGTGGCAAGAGCACAAAATTTACATTTAATTTGTACAAAAAGGGAGGCATGGCCGCCCATGTTGTCTGCATATCCTCTCATCCGTATTTTCTAGAGAGAGAAAGAACAAGGATTTGAACATTTGAAGAAAAACAAGAAGAACACTGAATTGAGGGTAAGATTTAGTGAAATTAAGTTGTTTTTGCCCAGATAATGCTTCGGTTATGTGCTTATGTGTGTTTATATGTGTTTGAATGCGTGTTTAAAGGATTCCTAGGTGTTAGAACCTTTCGAACAGCTCGGGTGAAGAGTGTAAACTCAAAGAACAACTAAGGTGAGTTTCTAGACCCTTTTCTATACGTTTTTAAATGATTAAGGGCTAGAAAATGCATGTATGTATGTTTTTATGAATTTGGGTATGATACCCGTATGTTATGTACATGTGTATGTTTATAGAATATGATTTGGGGTGAACGTATGGTTATGTTTATGTTAAGTTTATGCCTGGAATCGTATGTACATGTTTAGAACTAGGTATTATGATTGTTTGGGGACTGGAATATGAATTAGAAACACGAACAGGTTGCTAATACGCCTAACAAGCCCAAATAGTAGTCATGTGTCTGGAATTTGGACTTAGAAAACTAAGTACAAGGTAATGAGTCCCAACAGTACTCATGAGTCCAACAGTGCTCATGAGTCTGAAAAAAATTACTAAGTATAGGAGGTGAAAAGTCTGAATAGTGGTCGTATGACCAGAAAAATTTTCTAAGTATAAGGTGAGAAGTCCAACAGGGCTCAAACGACCAACAGGGCTCATACGCCCAGCAGTGCTTATACGCCCAGAGTTGAAAATTTTTCTAAGTATAAGCTGGTATCCGACAGTGATGAAACGCCTGAACAGGGCTCTTACGCCCAAATACTTAGATTTTTTTAACAGAATTCTCTTGGAGTCTGTGCAGTAGGGTTTCGCATGAATGTTGACGGGACTTTATTAAATGCGTATGATTATGTTTGAATGTAATAATACCCCTTTTCTTAATATTTTAATTAATATTATGATTAGGGCTATTATTAAGATTATTATTGAAATTAGTATTAATACCATTAGTATTATTATTATTATTAATATGCTTATTAATAATAATATTGTATGACTCTACGTGGAATGATCATGATCAAGATAGGAAGTAATATCATTAATAAAGTGAAAGATTAATGAGAAAGGAAAAATGGAATGTAAATGAATAAGGAAATACCTGCAATCCTTGGGATTGCTAATGGGTGAGCAACCTTGGGTTGCAAAAGACCGAGAGATTTGCAATCCTTGAGAGTGCTAATGGGTGAGCAACTATGGGTTGCAAAAGACCGAGAGATTTGCAATCCTTGAGATTGCTAATGGGTGAGCAACTATGGGTTGCAAAAGACCGAAATACTTACAATCCTTGAGATTGCTAATGGGTGAGCAACTATGAGTTGCAAAAGACCGAGAGACTTGCAATCCTTGAGATTGCTAATGGGTGAGCAACTATGGGTTGCAAAAGACCGAAAGAATAATGATGAAAGTACGAATTGAAAAGTAATGAATGAAATGAACGTACGAATGTATGTAATGTACGAATGAATGAAAGGAAGATACGTACGAATGAAAGAAAGAATATGAAAGAAAATGAATGTTAATGATGAACGGCACACGAACGAAAGTTAACGAATGAACGATGAAGATAATGATAACATTATCTGTGTGTACGTATTAGTGTGACCGCATATAAGTAAAGAAAGGTTTAACGAATGAAAAGTATGTTTTTTTTTACAAAACTAGAACTCACTCAGCAACGCTGACTTTTATGTATTTTCCAGTTGGCAGGTAACAGGTTGCTGAGGATGGCACACGGGGATGGCTACTTGGCGCGCAAGACTGACATCCATTTATGTTTTGACGATACTGTTGTTTTGTAATACATTCGACTAATTATTTTGTGACCTATGAACTAAAATGTATTGCTTAACAACAGCGTTTATAATGAATGGATGGTTTTTGTTAAAATAATTCCGCTGCTTAAAATTTTAATATGTATGTTTTATGCTGTGAACGACCAACTGTGAGGTGCCCGGAAACGGGGCCTTACACAAATGATGGAAGAGTGCAAGAGTGTTTAAAGTCTTGCAAAGACCAAGACTTAATGGTTCCCAATGCCCATTTGGGCGGCCTAAATGAACCCAATTAAAATAGGTTCCCCCCATTTATTTTCTTGTAAAATTTGCACTCTTTTAAACCCTTATTTTATAAAATTAAAACCAATTTTAATTTTATAACATTAATACACTTTTATTTGTTATTATTTAACCAACTTAAATAATGAAATAAATAATTTCTCATGAACAAATTATCCACATAATGTTGTCCTTTTACAAAAGCAATATTTTAGAAAACCCATTTTCTAAATTGGTGTCAATATTTATTTGTATGATCTCATCAACAAATAAATATTTATTGATGTTTGTTTGGCTTGTTATTGGGTATGACCCGACTTGGATCATAATGTACTAACCACATCAATCTTGTATGTGTCTTGGGCATATAAGATCCAACAATCTCCCACTTGCACAAGATTCATAGAAGATTGATGCAAGCAGTAAATACCGCCTAACAACGATTTACTACCCTTAATACGTGTGACTAAGTGCCATTCAATAACATCATCCTCTTCAAGTACCTTACTCGAAATGTTTTAGGTGAATCAATCATCTATCCTTTTTTCACAAATGTCATGTTAAACTCCAAAGACAGAGAGTGATCATGCTTTATTGATTTAACTTTATCAGGCCTTAGACATCTCACTCTCAACGAATAAGAGGGACAAATCCCACCTTGACTAGATACGTCTCTCATATACCTTGTATTATACCTGAACTCAGACTTATGTACTGCCATGTTTCAAAACAGCGAAGAACTAAGTCAAAGCATAATATTTGGTAAATATCAAGACCCAATATGTATCTCAGGTCAGAGGATACCTAATGATATTTTCCTTTACTCAAAATTACTTACGATCAATCAGGAAGATTCCATGTAGTAATGATTGAGATGCAGGTCAATCCAATATTTGTATCCCACAAATATCGATGAAATTTGGTAGCAACCCTTTGCCCTATATTCATCCATATGAATATCTGCCAATCCATGTTCATAATAGTCTTATCTTCATACTTGCTCCCACAAGTAAGAACGACTACGGACATTTTGAGTAAATGATTCACTCATGGATTTAAACATGCAAAGTAGGAATATTAGTTGAACCATTATAACTAAATAATTCATTCAAGCAATAAAGATTTACAATATCTAAATACAAAATTAAAGATCAAATCTAGTCACTAGAGTATTAAAGTCCCATGGCACAAGCATGACTTTCATGCTTTGCCTTTTCAAGAAGCTTCGTGAGTGGATCCACAATGTTTTGATCCGTGTGAACTTTGCGAATACATATCTTTCCCTTTTCAACTTCATCCCTTATGTAGTTGAATCTCGAATCAATGTGCCTAGTCTTTTGATGTGCATGTGGTTCCGTGATTTGAGCAATCGCACCCTCATGATCACAAAGAATTTCTAGGGGGTCCTGAATGGAAGGGACTACCCCTAGATCGACAATGAATTTCTTCAACCATGCAGCTTCCTGAGCTGCTAATGAAGCGACGATGTATTCTTACTTTGTAGTTGATAATGCCACCACATCTTTCTTACAGCTCTTCTAAGAAATTGCTCCTCCATTAAATATGAAAAGGTATCAAGATCCATAGATTAGGAACATATCTTTGGTCCTCCTTAGGTACTTAAGTATGTTCTTAACAAACATCCAATGATTTCTTCCAGGATTTTGTTGGTATCGGCTTGTCATGCTCAAAGCGCATGACACGTCCGGTCTAGTGCATATCATTGCATACATGATGGATCCTATAGCAGACGCATACGGGATACCCTTCATTTTGTCTTGTTCATCCTTTGAGCTTGGACATCGAGTCTTACTTAATGTCGTTCCTCTTTGAATAGGTACGATACCTTTCTTAGAGTTTTCCATCTTAAACCTTTTCAAGATCTTATCAATGTATGCACTTTGATTCAAACCTATCAACCGCCTTGATCTATCCCTATAGATCTTTATTCCCAAAATATAGGCAGCTTCACCAAGGTCCTTAATGGAGAAACAATTTCCAAGCCAGGCTTTTACACCTTCCATGGTTGGAATGTCATTTCTAAATAGTAGGATGTCATCGACATACAATACTAGGAAAGTGATGATGCTCCCTCTAGCTTTCTGATACACACATGCTTCATCAGCGTTTTTGATGAACCAAAATTTGATTATTTCTTCATCAAAACGGTGATTCCAACTTCTTGATGCTTGCTTCAATCCATAGATTGATTTCTTTAACTTGCATACTTTATTAGGATGCTTTTGATTGACAAAACCTTTAGGCTGAACCATATAGACATCTTCCTCAAGATATCCATTCAAAAAAGCGGTTTTGACATCCATTTGCCAAATCTCATAATCAAATGAGCAGCTATGGCAAATAATATCCTAATAGACTTTAGCATTGCAACGGGTGAGAAGGTCTCATCATAATCAACCCCTTGAGTTTGAGTGAAACCTTTTGCTACAAGTCTAGCTTTATATGTATCCAAGTTTCCATGCATATGGGTTTTCTTCTTGAAAACCCACTTACTTCCAACTATCTTGGAGTTAAGAGGTGGTTTAACCAAGTCCCATACTTGGTTGTCATACATGGATTGCATCTCAACGGTCATGGCTTCAAGCCATTTGTCACAATCCAAATTAGACATTGCATCACGATAAGTGGTTGGTTCATCGGAATCTACCACATAGCATCCATCCATGAAAAATCCATATCTTTTAGGTGGATTACTAATTCTACCAGATCTGCGAACGTTTTGTGTGTATCGATCAACTATTTGATCACCCTCAACATCCACATGTTGAGTGATAGTGTCAACCAAACGTGTATCAGTTTGTGGTTCTTGGTCCTCCTCAAGATCCACTGTTCTACTGCTAGTTCCTTCCATAAGGAACTTAGCTTCTTAGAATTCAGTCATCTTGGCAACAAACTCCTTTTGTTCTAATGGATCATAGAAATAATATCCCATAGAATCTTTTAGGTGGGAGTCTTAACATAACCCTTACAACCCCATATGTCACACCCTTAAAATCCACGTGCGGAGTTTTACCGCGAGGCGTATGAACAAACCAGGATCACAGTCAATAGTTACTCAGAATAACTCTATATGCCATGTTTTAAATAAAACAAACCAAAGTTCAAACTTTAAAACCATACGGAAGCGTTTTGTAAACAAGACAAACCCAAAATATAAAAATATATAATATGGCAAAACTCACGCCATCCCAATGTTTAAACCCATAAGTAAAAGACAAACAAATGTATCTATGAAATAAAGTCTTAGGATGCATGCAGGACCCGTGTTGTGCTCATACTAGCAAGCTGAGTTAACGACCTGAGAATAGCATACTAAAAATGTCAACACAATGGTTGGTGAGTTCAAGAGTTGGCGTTTAAACATAATCAATTTAACAATTGTGATATATAAGCAGTGTATTGTAACAGATAGCTAGTCCATTAACAATAAATATTAATTCATAGTGATTTCGCAATTGAAGCTGACTGTGATAGTTTTTGCCTCCTGCCACGACTTACCAGGTCGTGACAAATGTTCATAGGACAAATTGCACCCGGTTGACCTCGAGTCACATAGGTGGGGCTCGTCAGACCCAGTAGTACTACCCAAGTTTCCCCGCTATCAAATATTAACAATTTGAAAGTGTGAGGACTTTTCCATGGTAAACAGCACTATATTAATATTATATACAAACTTAAATACATAAAGAGTTTGTAGAGTTACCAGTATGCTATCTCCCCCAAAAGAGATTAAATAAATAGTAGGTCATGAACTCACCTGATATGCGTAATGAGTACTTAGAGTTTACTTGGAAGAAAAGAGTGGACAGACAACCTTCAGAGGTTACCTAGATCATGTAAGTACATGAGTACGTGTAAACAGAGAACATGTGGAAACCCTAAGTACACTAAAACCAAAGACTCAAGGTTTCAGAAAACAAACACGTTTGACCCAGTTGACCCGTTTGACCCCGTTGGTGACATTATGTGTTGTAAACCATTTAAACAAACATAATCATACATCATATATGGTCAAATCATGCATAACCTACTCATATGACCCATAGTTATGACTTATCATAAACAGGCCAAAACAGATAATGTATCAATTAATCATCCATACTAACCAACAACACGTTCAACATGCCCATTACATTCAACATACACCAAGATGATCAATTTCCAGTCGCAAACATGATGTCCTAGTTGCTAATCCACATTCAACATCATACATGATCATCAAAGTACATAAAACCACACATAACCAATTAGACATTCCATACAACCTATTTAACAGGTTCTATCACTCTAGAAATCATCCATTGTCATACTAACATGCTCCTAATGTTCCCAAACATGCTCAAACTATCATCATTCAACTTTGTGCAATGAAGTTTCCCTTTTGGGAAAGTACATCCCAAAATCTATCATCCATCAAATGTATACATGAATTCATCAATAACATGCCATATCAAGTTCATAATAACATCTAAGCAAGATTAATAACATCAAAGTAACATAATTCAGCAATTCATATCTAAAAAGTTACTATCTTTAGTAATGTATGGATTCTAGCATGTGTTCTTGAATTCTCATAGTTCACAACAACAATCTAGTATCTAAACATCATCATAAACATATCCATAACACCCATTCAACATCAAATCACTATACTATGCAAAATAAAGTTACTATTATTAGTAACCTATGAACAACACCTCAGATTCATCAATTTCTTGCACAATCAATGTAATCTAGCATCCATACTATCTAATTAACATCAAGCAATCATCCAACAACATCAATTTCATCAATCTACAAGTTTCCCCAAATCAAAGTTTCTAGTTTTGACCTAATTTGGTCTAGAACATTAAAATCCATAACCAACCTTGCAATTAACACTCAAACTAGTATCAATACAACAATACTAACATGGATTAACCATCAATTTCATAACATCATCAAAACTTTCAGATTAGGGCTCCTCAAGAACACAAAATTTGCAAAAGCAACATAATACTAACCTTTAGATGCGTTTAGATGGTGATTTACACTTGAAATCAACTTGTACTACTTGAAACCACTTGAAATTCGACTTGTATGCTTGTTCTTGGATCAAATTCTCAAAAAGAGAGGGTGAGGGGAAGAGTTAATGGAGGGTTTGGGGTGGGATTAGGGATGATTTTTGATTAAATATGGTAAGTATTAGCTTAGAACTTTTACAAAATAACCCCTTTTATTTATTTTATAAAAACTAGTCTTTCTACTATTTTTTTAAATAGTTTTTAACTATCAAACACAAGTATTATTAACCAATAACAATAATCCTAGACATGTACAACATGTCACACAACACATAAATATACATATAACACATAGTCACGTTATCGCGTAAAATCTACAAAATAAATATTTAAAATCTATAAATTCATAAATCACATAATCACAATCAATAACCAACATTATTAATTAGATTATCATTGATTATTATTTTTAGGTCACCAATGTCCAAGGACAACTAGTGTGTGCTTACGACATGTGTATGCAAGACTTAACGGAACTAACGGAGTTTTGGTAACGGAAAATTACCGGATGTCACATTATCCCCATGTTCAAAGAATTTTCATCCCGAAAATTGCGTTACATGGTGAGAGTGTTCCATCACTGGTCTACTACATTGGCACACATAAATCAAAATCTAGTGAGTTTTGGATGAGTTGTCACATCATCCCCATGTTGTAAGAAATTTCGTCCTGAAATTTAAATCAATACCTTCGTCTGCAGGCATCATCTCGAATAGTTGAGGATACTTAAGCTTCATTTGATCTTCACGTTCCCACGTGAATTCCGGTCCACGTCGCGAGTTCCAACGAACGTTGACTATGGGTATCTTGCTTTGCTTAAGTGTTTTCACCTCACGGTCCACCACCTCAACTGGTTCTTTGATAAAGCGTAATTGTTCATCCACTTGAACGTCCTCTAGTGGTACAATTAGTGTTTCATTAGATAGACACTTCTTCAGATTTGAAACATGGAACACATCATGGACTCCACTCAGCGAATCAGGTAAGGCTAGTTGATAGGCCACTGGACCTATTCTTTCCAATATCTCAAATGGTCCAACATACCTCGGATCTAGCTTCCCTCGCTTGCCAAACCGAACTACGCCTTTCCATGGTGAGACCTTCAATAAGACCTTTTCGCTAATCTGAAACTCTAAAGGTGTCCGTCTCTTGTCAGCATAACTTTCCTGTCTATCTCGCGCTGTAGCCATACGGTTCCGTATCTGCACAATCTTCTCAGTTGTCTCATGTATTAGCTCGGGACCCGTTAGTTGACTATCACCAATTTCAGCCCAGCAAACCGGTGATCTACATTTTCTCCCATACAAAGCCTTGAAAGGTGCTGCCTGTATGCTAGTGTGATAACTGTTATTATAGGAAAATTCCACCAATGGCAGGTGAACTTCCTAGTTGTTCCCAAAATCAATCACACAAGCACGTAGCATATCCTCCAAAGTCTGTATGGTACGCTCACTCTGGCCATCAGTTTGTGGATGATAAGCAGTACTCATATCCAATCGTGTACCCAATGATTTCTGTAGTGATTGCCAGAAGTGTGACGTGAAACGAGCATCACGGTCAGAAATAATCGAGATCGGTACACCATGTCTCGAAACGATTTCCTTCAGGTACAATCGGGTTAATTTCTCCATCTTATCCGTTTCCTTAATTGCAAGGAAGTGAGGGGACTTGGTCAACCGATCTACAATAACCCATATTGTGTCACAACCAGTATTAGTCCGGGGTAGTTTAATAATAAAATCCATGGAGATTTTTTCCTATTTCCACATTAGTATCTCGGGTTGTTGTAATAGTCCGGATGGTTGTTGGTATTCGACCCTTACCTTCGAGCAGGTCAAATACTTGCTCACATACGTGGCTACATCCGCCTTCATATTAGGCCACCAGTAGTGCGCCTTTAGGTCATGATACATCTTGTCAGATCCAGGATGTATAGAGTACTTAGACTTGTGCGCCTCACACATAACTAAGTCCCTTAGATTTCCATAGACAAGCACCCAAAGTCTATCCATGAAGTACCGAATTCCATCCTCTTTCACTACCAATTGTTTATCCATTCCCCGTAATGACTCAGAACTAACATTTTCCTCTTTTAAGGCTTCTATCTGTGCTTCCTTAACTTGTTCAGGCAGATGAGTACTGATTGTAAGTTGCAAGGCTCGCACCTGCCTGGGTTTAGCCGTTTCTTTCCTGCTTAAGGCATCGACAACCACATTCGCCTTTCCAGGATGGTACTTGATAGCGCAATCATAATCGTTCAAAAGCTCCACCCAACGTCATTGCCTCATATTCAAATCCTTTTGCTCAAAGATATGTTGAAGACTCTTGTGATCGGTGTAGATAGTGCATTTGGTACCGCACAAGTAATGTCTCCAAATCATTAAGGCAAAAACTACCGCACCCAATTCTAGGTCATGGGTGGTATAGCTCTTCTCATGAACTTTTAGTTGTCTCGAGGCGTAAGCTATTACTTTGTCATGTTGTATCAGGACACAACCCAATCCTTGAATGGATGCATCAGAATACACCACGAAATCATCTGTTCCCTCTGGCAGTGCCAATATCAGTGCACTACAAAGTTTCTGTTTTAACAGTTGAAAAGCCGCTTCTTGACTTTCACCCTATTTGTATGCCGTTCCCTTGTGAGTCAATGCTGTGAGAGGTTGTGCAATCTTAGAGAATCCCTCTATGAATCGTCGGTAATATCCCGCTAACCCCAGAAATTTCCTTATCTCGCTCGGTGTTTTGGGTATAGCCCAATTCTTTATTGCCTCAATCTTGGAAGGATTAACATGTATACCCTTCTCATTAACAATGTGACCTAGAAATTGCACTTCTCGTATCCAAAAGTCACACTTGGAGAATTTAGCGTACAGTTGCTCATTCTTCAATAGTTCTAAGATCAATCGTAAGTGCTCTTCATGGTCCTCCTTGGTCCTAGAGTATATCAGTATGTCATCGATAAACACAATGACGAACTGATCGAGATAGGGTTTGCACATGCGGTTCATGAGGTCCATGAACACCGCAGGTGCATTAGTCAACCCAAAAGGCATGACCAAGAACTCGTAATGACCATAACGAGTACGGAACGCAGTTTTGGAGATGTCTTCTTCTCGGACTCTAAGTTGATGATAACCAGATCTCAAATCAATCTTCGAATAATAGGTTGATCCCTAAAGTTGATCAAACAAATCGTCGATGTGAGGTAAAGGGTATCGGTTCTTGACTGTGACTTTGTTTAACTCCCTATAATCGATGCACATTCGAAACGTACCATCTTTCTTCTTAACAAAGAGGACAGGGGCTCCCCAAGGTGAAGTGCTAGGTCGAATAAAGCCCTTATCTAAAAGCTCCTGAAGTTATGATGACAAATCCTGTAGTTCGTTCGGCGCTAATCGATAAGGTGCTCTAGCAATCGGGGCTGCACCGGGAGTCAGTTCGATTTGGAATTCCACCTGGCGATGAGGTGGTAGTCCGGGAAGATCCTCTGGAAACACCTCTAGAAAGTCTCGTACCACAGGTATGTCCTCCATTCTCCTTTCCTCCGGTTGTTTATTGGTGACAAGTGCCAGAATAGCCAAACGACCTTTTCACAACAACTTTTGTGCTTTCATGTATAAGATGATGCCTATCACTGCACCACTCCTATCGCCTCTAACTGTAAGGATTTCGTCACCAACAGGGATTCGTATGATTTTCTCATGGCATATGACTTCCGCTTGCTTATTAGAGAGCCAATCCATGCCTATCACAACGTCGAAACTTCCCAGTGTAACATGCATAAGATCTATAACGAAAGTATGACCAGCAAGCTCTATCTTACAATCTCTAAGAATATGTGTTACATAGATCTGTTTACCGTCGGCCAATTCTACGGTGTATTTAGATTCTAAGGCAGAGGGAATATCACTTAGAAGACTACAGAACTTTAAGGATATGAAACTCCTATCGGCTCCAGTATCAAACAGTACCGTAGCGAAACATCCATTGACAGAAAACCTACTAGTAATAGTTGTAGGGTCGTTTAGAGCCTCACCTGAGCCAATGATGAAGGCTCTCCCCTTGGCTCCATTGTTGTTGCCACCATTCCTATTGCCATTGCCATCGTTGTTGTTGTTGCCATGGTTGTTGTTATTTTGACCATTGCCATTATTTCCATTACCATTTTTCCTTAGTTGTGGGCAGTTTCGCCTGTAATGCCCTTCCTTGCCACATTCAAAACAACCTTTGGGAGTCTCCTGAGGTTGTTATGGCTTCTTTACCAATTCACCACGACAGTCCTTGGCTGCGTTTCCTATCTTACCGCAGCGCTGGCATTTGAAACTATCACACCTTCCCACATGGTGGTAGTCACACTGAGTGCACCTTGGTTGTTTACCACCATAGCCGTTGGGTCCTTGGTTGTTTGAAGCCGCCTGGTTGAAGTTACGGTTGTTATTGAACCTCCGTTGTTGTTCCTGAACCGGTTGTCGTTGCTGAGGTTGATGTTGACCGCGGTTCCTTCCTTTCCTTAGGAGAATAGTGACCCTTTTTAGATTGATCTTCTTCAGTCATCTCAGATCCATCCTTCACTATCTCCTTTTCATCCTCTCTTCAGTGGGGTCTATGAGGGGAAGCTCATCTTGACAAGTTTCGCACCATGGAGATCTTACAGATAGTAGAGTGTACGGAGGATCAATCTTAGTAGATCTTAGTCCCTGCTTGTCTTGATAACACCATTGTGCATGCAATGATGAGGATATCATGATTGTTTTATTTGAATATTTGGTTGAATCAAAGTTCATCATGTTTCTTGTTCATTTTTAGGTTTTGTAATTTAAAGATTCTTGAGTTAATTGTATAAAAAGATAATGGGTACCTTTCTCTTAAATTGGCTATTGGAGTTTTAACAATGGTTTTTCAGCCTTTAAATGGGTTTCAAGGAACTTTTGAACTAAATTGAATATGGTTTTTTTTTTTTATTTTATTTTTTTATTTTTATTTTTTTATTATTTTTTATTATTTTTATGCGCTCTCTCTACCTTTCTCTGATGATAATTTGTTGTTGTTTGAAGCATCCCATTTCCTCTTGTTATCTAGCACGCTCGCCACAACGCCCCCTTTCGGTAAACGTCCTTGCTCCACTGCTTCATCGGTCAACTTATGAGCTAAACGAATAGCTTGCTGAATTGTAGCAGGGTTGGAGGCAGTCACCATGCTCTGAATTTCGGGAACCAACCCCCGAATGTAGTGCTCAACCTGCTTATGTGTCTCATTCACCATTCCCGGGCATAGAGTGGCCAGTTCATGAGTTCGGGTAGTGTAGGCCTCGATTTCCGAGCCCTGCATTTTAAGTTGCCAAAACTCTATCTCCAGCTTTTGACCTTTATTTTGAGGACAGTACTCCTCGGTCATCATCTCCTTGAATTCATTCTAGGGAAGCTCATTTGCCATAGCTTGCCCTAGCATTTGTACTTGTGCATTCCACCAGGATAACGTGGCACCTTCCAAAGTTCCGGTGGCATATTTTACCTGGTCGATAGGTAGGCAGTTGCACTTGGAGAAAACGGTTTTCGTCTTCTCAAACCATCGTACCAGCCCTACAGCTCCCTCAGTCCCGCTGCAGGTGTGTGGCTTACAGTCCATTAAGGACTTATAAGTACACACTGGTGGTCCTGCTTTAACCCGATAGACATTGATCAGATATCCTATACGATTAACTATGGCATTTGATTTAACTTTCTATTATCGCTTACCTACTGGCTGTCCCGGTTGGGCAGTAACTACCGCTACCTAAACATGTTCGTTTATCAGGGCAGCTAGTTCAGCAGTGGTCATGTTGATAGCACTGCTACCTTGATCACCGGCGCCACGTCCACGTCCACGTCCGCGCCCACGCCCACGACCACGTCCACGTCCACGGGCATCCATTTGTCACTTTACATTCACAAATACAATAATGAGCAACATCAAACACATTTATCTCATTGAAGTACAGTAAATAATAAGAAACAATGAATTCTTCAACACCACAATATTTATAACAAAAATAATAACCAAAGTTAAATAAATTACAAATGAGTCACAAAATATTTATCAATGTCAAAATTTGAGTTTGTCGTTCGGGCGGGGAAACAACCCTTCCCACATAGGTTTCAAAATAAACGCTATGCAGTCAAAGTTATAAGAATAAAGAGAATCAATCGAACAAAGCTGATCCATCACTGTTTCCACCGTTCGGAGCTTCTTCTGGTTCTTTCTCAGGGTCTTCATCGGAGTCTTCAACAGGTGCAGGGTTATCCTCGATTGTAGTGCTGCGAGCTGTGCTTCTAATCCGGTTAGTCTGCTCTCGACGACCACATTGTGGAGATCCTGTTCGCCCATACGCTCAGTAAGATCCATCACTCTACCAGCCATTTTGAAATTTCCAAGAATGGACATCGACAATCGCTCCTCAATTATAGCCATCTTTAGCCATAGTCGGCGTATATCATTCTTAAGTGTGGAGTTCTCGTCAGTGAGCACTCCAACTCATCGACGCTCGGTCTCAAGTGTCGCGGTCAATGCCACCACAGCTTGCTCAAGTGGTACATCTAGAGATGGAAGGGTGGGTATCACAGAGGTAGTTGCTGACCTAGTCCTAGGTCCAGCAGTGGCCGGCTTCGGAGCATGCTCTCTACAAATCATGCGATCTATACAAGTCGGGTAATAACTCCAATCTCGTGGAGAGTCGCGTTCAGGTGGCACAAACGGTTGATCCCAGCCTATCTCACCACGGGGGTAAGGATGTCGCGGCTACTTATACACTCGGTGAGGTACAGGTGGAGAGGATCCAGAACAAGCACGTCTTTTTCCCAAAACCAATGACGATGATGCCATGCTGCAGAGATTGTGATGTGTATGCCAATGAGTATACAGTATAGAAATCAGGAACAAGTAACTAACTAACTGTGTGAGGTTACAGTCTAGTGTGTATGCAACCTATTTCTCTATAACCAATGGCTCTGATACCAATCTGTCACACCCTCAAAATCCACGTGTGGAGTTTTACCGCGAGGCGTGTGAACAAACCAGGATCACAGTCAATAGTTACTCAGAATGACTCTATATGCCATGTTTAAAATAAAACAAACCAAAGTTCAAAGTTTAAAACCATAAGGAAGCGTTTTGTAAACAAGACAAACCCAAAATATAAAAATGTATAATATGGAAAAACACACGCCATCCCAATGTTTAAACCCATAAGTAAAAGGCAAACAAATGTATCTATGAAATAAAGTCTTAGGATGCATGCTGGACCCGTGTTTTGCTCCTAATGGCAAGCTGAGTTAACAACCTGAGAATAGCATACTAAAAATGTCAACACAATGGTCGGCGAGTTCAAAAGTTGGCGTTTAAACATAATCAGTTTAACAATTATGATATATAAGCAGTGTATTGTAACAGATAGCTAGTCCATTAACAATAAATACTAATTCATAGTGACTTCGCAATTGAAGCTGACTGTGATAGTTTTTGCCTCCTGCCATGACTTACCAGGTCGTGACAATTGTTCATAGGACAAATTGCACCCGGTTGACCTCGAGTCACACAGGCGGGCGTCGTCAGACCCAGTAGTACTATCCAAGTTTCCCCGCTATCCAATATTAACAATTTGAAAGTGTGAGGACTTTTCCATGGTAAATAGCACTATATTAATATTATACACAAACTTAAATACATAAAGCGTTTGTAGAGTTACCAGTATGTTATCTCCCCTAAAAGAGATTAAATAAATAGTGGGGCATGAACTCACCTGATATGCGTAATGAGTACTTACAGTTTACTTGGAAGAAGAGAGTGGACAGACAACCTTCATAGGTTACCTAGATCATGTAAGTACATGAGTACATGTAAACAGAGAACATGTGGAAACCCTAAGTACACTAAAAACAAAGACTCAAGGTTTCAGAAAACAAACACGTTTGACCCAGTTGACCCGTTTGACCCGTTGGTGACATTATGTGTTGTAAACCATTTAAACAAACATAATCATACATCATATAAGATCAAATCATGCATAACCTAGATATGACCCATAGTTATGACTTATCATAAACAGGCTAAAACAGATAATGTATCAATTAATCATCCATAGTAACCAACAATACGTTCAACATGCCCATTACATTCAACATACACCAAGATGATCAATTTCTAGTCCCAAACATGATGTCCTAGTTGCTAATCCATATTCAACATCATACATGATCATCAAAGTACATAAACCACACATAACCAATTAGACATTCCATACAGCCTATTTAACAGGTTCTATCAATCTAGAAATCATCCGTGGTCATACTAACATGCTCCTAATGTTCCCAAACCTGCTCAAACTATCATCATTCAACTTTGTGCAAATGAAGTTTCCCTTTTGGGAAAGTACATCCCAAAATCTATCATCCGTCAAATGTTTACATGAATTCTTCAATAACATGCCATATCAAGTTCATAATAACATCTAAGCAAGATCAACAACATCAAACTAACATAATTCATCAATTCGTATCTAAAAAGTTACTATCTTTAGTAATGTATGGATTCTAGTATGTGTTCTTGAATTCTCATAGTTCACAACAACAATCTAGTATCTAAACATCATCATAAACATATCCATAACACCCATTTATCATCAAATCATCATACTATGCAAAATAAAGTTACTATTATTAGTAACCTATGAACAACACCTCAAATTCATAAATTTCTTTCACAATCAATGTAATCTAGCATCCATACTATCTAATTAACATCATACAATCATCCAACAACATCAATTTCATCAATCTAAAAGTTTCCCCAAATCAAAGTTTCTAGTTTTGTCCTAATTTGGTCTAGAGCATTAAAATCCATAACCAACCTTGCAATTAACACTCAAACTAGTATCAATACAACAATACTAACATGGATTAACCATCAATTTCATATCATCATCAAAACTTTCGGATTAGGGCTCCTCAAGAACACAAAATTTGCAAAAACAACATAATACTAACCTTTAGATGAGTTTAGATGGTGATTTACACTTGAAATCAACTTGTACTACTTGAAACCACTTGAAATTCGACTTGTATGCTTGTTCTTGGATCAAATTCGCATAAAGAGAGGGTGAGGGGAAGAGTTGCGGCCGAATGGAGGGTTTGGGGTGGGATTAGGGCTGATTTTTTATTAATATGGTAAGTATTAGCTTAGAACTTTCACAAAATAACCCCTTTTATTTATTTTATAAAAACTAGTCTTTCTACTATTTTTTTAAATAGTTTTTAACTATCAAACACAAGTATTATTAACCAATAACAATAATCCTAGACATGTACAACAAGTCACACAACACATAAATATACATACAACACATAGTCACGTTATCACGTAAAATCTAGAAAATAAATATTTAAAATCTATAAATTCATAAATCACATAATCACAATCAATAACCAACATTATTAATTAGATTATCATTGATTATTATCTTTAGGTCACCAACATCCAACGGCAACTAGTGTGTGATTACGACACGTGTATGCAAGACTTAACGGAACTAATGGAGTTTTGGTAACAGAAAATTACCGGATGTCACACCATACCTTTAAATATGATAGTGATGGAACCATTCCATGCCATATTTCAAAAGGTGTCATTTCCACTTTATTGGTTGGGGCCATATTCAAAATACGAGCCGCCAAGAGCGAAGCGAAACCCCAAAATGATAGAGGCAATGAGCTTTTAGCCATCATAGATCGAACCATATCCAGTAGAGTTCGATTTCTCCTCTCGGACATGCCATTATGTTGTGGCGTTCCAGGTGGAGATAGTTGTGAGACAATACCACAACTTCTAAGATGATCTCTAAAAGCATCACTTAGGTATTCACCTCCTCTATCGATGCGGAGAATTTTTATTTTCTTGTTGAGTTGATTTTCTACTTCATTTTGGAAGATTTTGAACATTTCAAAAGCTTCATCTTTGTGTCTTAACAAGTACACATATCCATATCGACTATAGTCTTCGGTAAAGGTAATGAAGTATCTTTCACGATACCTAGTCATTGGCTTAAAAGAACCACATACATCTATGATGCCTAATAAATCTTTTGCCCTTTTGGGTTTGCCACTAAAAGGTGCTTTAGTCATTTTTCCTTGTAAACAAGATTCAAATACATCAAATGAATCATATTCACTTTCTTTTAAAAGACCGTTCTTTTGAAGTGTTTGTATGCGCTTCTTGTTTATATGACCAAGACGGCAATGCTAAAGATAGGTATCACTCCAATCTAATTTGAGTTTCTTAGTGGCGGTTTGGTACAATAAGCTATCATATAATGTATTTTCACGAAACAATTCATAAATACCATTAATAGGAATAACTTTAAAATAAAATATGTCATTTAAAGAAACATGAATTTCATTTTCAATAAATGTCAAAACATAACCACATTGTCTTAATTGGGCAACAGAAATAATGTTCCTAGTCAAACTAGGAGCATACAAAATATTGTTCAAAATTGTTTCCAAACCATTTGGAAGCTTCAAGATGTAGTCCTCTTGGCCTTCAACTTGAACTTTCGCCCCATTCCCCATGTAGAGGCTAACATCCCCTTTCTTGAAATCCTTACTTCTTTTGAACCCCTGCAATAAGTTACAGATGTGAGTTCCACATCCGGTATCCAATATCCATGTGTTAGAGGATATTAAATTTAGATCAATATGAATCATGTAAATTGTACCTGAGGTTTGCCCGTCATCCCTCTTAGCTTGCAACTCTTTGAGATGGACTGGACAATTCCTTGCCCAATGTCCAATCTCCCCGTACTTGAAGCATGGGTCATTTGAAGCAACCTTTTGCTTCTTCTCCGCTTGTTTTGGTGGTGGCGTTCTTACCACTCCCTTCCCCTTTCCCCTAACGTACCCTTTCCCCTTGGCAACATTTGCCTTGGGTGTGGGGTGAGGCCTCTTCTTGTTCCCACCTTCATTGATGGTGAGAACAGGTAAATCCTTTTTACCCATGGTTGCCTCGGCAGTTTTGAGCACAGAGTGAAGCTCACTTATGTTCTTGTCCCACCCGTTCATGTTATAATTCATGAAAAAGTTTTCAAACCTCTTTGAAAAAGAGTTGAGGATTAAATCCATAGCCAACACTTTTGGGACGGGACAATTCAGCCTCTCGAGGCGGTCAATGTGGCTTTTCATCTTAAGTACATAAGATGGAACGGATTGGGTGTCATCCATACGACATGCATGGAGTGCTCGAACCGTTTCGAAGGGCTCTACCCTTTCTTGTTGTTGGAACGTTTCCTTCAACCGGGTAATCGTATCGTATGCTACATGATGCTCATACTCCTTTAGGAGATCCGGAGTCATACTTGCCAACATGAGGCAAGACACTTGGACCGAGTCCTCAGTGTATTTCACCCAATTCATAAAGGCCTCCTCATCCTCCTCATTAGGTTGATCGGGAATCGGATCGTCTAAAACATATGATCGTTTCTCTTGCTTGAGAACAAATCTCAAGTTTCGAAACCAATCAATAAAGTTATTATGGTTTAGACGCTCCTTTTGGAGAATGGTCCTTAGTGATAGTGAGTGAGCAGACGGGATTTCATTATTTTCATTATTGTTGGTGGCCATTTTGACAAAATTTTAACAAAGTTCAATTTTAGTATTTTTGATATCATTCATAATTTTTAATAACTTAAAACTCTTATAAGTGTATTACACAATTTTAAATCTATAATCCAACGTTACATTTAAATAGTGGTTAGGTGACCTTTATCCCATTATTTAAATTAACAAGGTAGTCAACATTTTGACAATTGCAACTCTTTGCAACTTCTAGGGTATGGGATCGACTTAAACATCATATGTGTGGTCGGCACGTTTATCCCATCAACACTTTTGTAAACCATATTGTAGGTGATCCATTAAACATGGTTTGCAAATCAAGTTATCCTATTTACACACACATGTGAGTTTTCCAACATAAGTGGTTAGGTTATCTTTATCCCACAAATATGGTATCCCCACCTCAAATCACAAGTTCCCCAAAATGGTTAGGTGACCTTATCCCATTAAGAGTTTGCAAGTGACTCAAGTGTTGTTCAAAAGGATGGTGTTTAACTTGTTTGTAAAAGAAATTTTAAGTTTTCATAATACTAGTTTAGAAAACTCTATGAACTTTATATTTGCATGCTTTCAAATACAAGGTACCTTATGGTTCTTTTTTTAATAAAACCCCTTTTATTAGAATCACTAATCCTATTAATAACCTTTTATTAATCACTTAATGATAAAGAACCATCAATTTTCAGCTTGTTAAGTTTGTTAATGAGTTTGTTATGCATATCCAAATATCAAACAACAACCCTACAATCAAACAACCAAACAAGCATAAACATACAAACATAAGTGCATAACCATAGCCACTAAGTTGACTACACTTGTTTGCCATAACAAGTGTTGTCATAAGGTCTTTTCTAAGGGTTAATAATGACACATCATATGTGTCCATGAACTCCCACTTGAATCCACATCCAAAACTTCAAGTGTCCATGCCTTTTGTGTCCATATTTGGGTCTTGATCTTGTGCATCTTATTTTACATGAATTATATCCTAATATAATTTTTATAATAAAAGAAATGCACCTAATCTATTTATTACATAACCAAATGAATAAATGAATTACAACCCAAAATATAAACAAAAATATTACAACCCTTTCATGAATCAAAACCAACATGACAAACCACAATAAACCAAATCCAAAACACATAAGGCCAAGGCTATGTTATGCACCAAAATATGTATCATATACAACATCTAAGAACAACAATGAACCCCTTATTTCTGCCCTAAAGTTTCGGCCAACATGAACCAAATCTTTAGGGTTTTGTCCAAACAACACAATCAACCATTTGATCTTTATCTTTCAAGGTTTATACTAAAGCATGCAGGATTAAACCTTGAAACTTAAGGGATTCAATCATCCACAACTAAACAGCCCCTAATGGGTTGAAAAAGTTCATGAAAACTAACTTTTCAAGACCTTTTGAAGCACATATTCCACATATCCGGCTCTAGATTCCATTGTTGGGTTTTGTCACATGTTTATCAAAGCTAGTTTACCATTTAAACTATAAAAATGCAGCGGATATTAGGGTTTAAACATGTTATTACCAATCTGAAATATGAACCATTTTCAACCAAAAACAAAACCCAAGAACATGGATCATATATATATATGTGAAATAGTGTGCTATCAAACCATAAAACAACCATAGGGTGTTCAAAGATACAACCTTTCTTCCACAAGATGTTGTAGATGTAAAAGATGAAGATGATAATGTTCTTGAATATGCAGCCCTCAAGGAAGAAAGCCTCAAGTTGTAATACCCACAAGTCCTTCTTACCACCAAAGCTAGTTAGGGAGCTAAAATCACCAAAACTTTGTTCCAATGCTTCTTCAAAAATCTGAAATTTCAGCCTTGTGGAGCCTCTAATTCGAAATTTTCAGCCTTGTGGAGAGGATTTTTGCTTGAGTGTGTGTGAGAGAAGGTGTCAAATGATGGAAGAGTGCAAGAGTGTTTAAAGTCTTGCAAAGACCAAGACTTAATGGTTCCCAATGCCCATTTGGGCTGCCGAAATGAACCTAATTAAAATGGGTTCCCCCCATTTATTTTCTTGTAAAATTTGCGCTCTTTTAAACCCTTATTTTATAAAATTAAAACCAATTTTAATTTTATAACATTAACACACTTTTATTTGTTATTATTTAACCAACTTAAATAATGAAACAAATAATTTCTCATGAACAAATTATCCACATAATGTTGTCCTTTTACAAAAGCAACGTTTTAGAAAACCCATTTTCTAAATTGGTGTCAATATTTATTTGTATGATCTCATCAACGAATAAATATTTATTGGTGTTTGTTTGGCTTGTTATTGGGTATGACCCGACTTGGATCATAACGTACTAACCACATCAATCTTGTATGTGTCTTGGGCATATAAGATCCAACATCCCTGAGATGCTCTCGCAAGCTAGATGATTTGTTGAAGAGACCAATATTGGATAATAACCGATAAAGATGTGGCATGATATCACTGTAAGAGTTATCTTAGAGGCTGATGCTAATGACAGACTTCTCAGGATGCATACTTAAGTACATGGAAGTTACTTCAAAAGATTTGACAAATCACAAAGAAATTCACTAAGTGCCAAATCTTCTGAAGCCAAAGACTAAATTCTTTCAAAGCCAAATGTGAAGTCTTCCAAAGCTTTAAGACAAAGTCTTTCAAAGCCTGAAGAATGATTTCTTCCAAAGACAGAGTAGACATGCTTTCTCTAACTTACTTTTGACAAAAGCTAAAACACTTTTCGCTGCCATCTCTGATGACTCACCAACTTATACAAGTTAGTGATTATCTCCATACTTTTTTTAACTGTACATCATGGTCTTTGAGCCTATAACTTTTCACTCTTATAGTGTCATCCTTTTTTTAATAGATTAGGATGTGAGCTATGACATGTCATAGTCACTTTTCAAAAAGCAATCTTCTTTTTGACTTTACATTGATATTTTTGTCTAGATTAGTGTTCCAGCTGGCCTTCAAAGTATGGTCGGCGGTAGTATGTAGTATAAAGTGTCTCAAGTAAACAGTCCTTAGGACTAAGCCTTGTAATAATTGTAAAATACTTTAGAGCAATATACATCATCTTTGAAAACAAATCTCTTTGTTCTTATGTGTTCTTTAATTTTTTCCTTTGTTTTATTTGTCTGATTCCCTATTTGATCTGTTGAGTGTTATACTCCCCACCTTGTGAAACTATTACATTAATTATAACTGGTCTTGTAACTGGCATCAGAGCTTTTTATGCTTTTGATTGTTAGATCTCACCATCTTAAATCTCTTCATTTCACAAAACACTTACTAGCTCAAATGGCAGCTCTCACTAAGGCTGATATGGAAACCAACACCATGACCAAATCTTCACTAATCACTTTTGATGACTTTGATACTTGGTATATGAGGATAGAAGGGTTCATCAAGTCATAAGACAACAGAATATGGAGATCTGAGTCTCAGGACCTCACATCCCAAGAACTAATTCAGCAATTGCTGGTGGTGGGATCATACCAAAGGACATGGCACACTATTCTGAGGAAGATTGGAAGAAGATTGTTATAGATCAGAAGGCTATAATCGCTCTTCAAACGGCTATACCAAACTTTATTTACAACGATTTCAAAAAGTGCAAGACTGTAAAAGAGCTATGGGATGCACTAAAGCTGATGTATGAGGGGTTTAATGAAGCCAATGAAAGCAAGAGAGATCTCATAAAGCAGCAGTTTGAGAACTTTACCTTAAAAACAAGTGAAACTATGACTCAACAATACTTTAGGTATGTTGAGATTGTAGATACTCTGATGGATGTCAGAGTAAAACTGGGGAATATGAACATTGTGAGGAAGTTCATGTTTTCTCTTTCTAGAAAATGGACACACTATTGTGTGGCCATTAAGAGAACATAAATCCTCTCCAATCCTACTCTCACAGAATTGTATGGTATCCTGAGTGGTTACCAGATGGAGATGAAAATATAAAATCCATCTAGCAGCTCTTCTAGTAATCAATAGAGTTTAACCCTTCATGTTGTTAAAAGGGATAGTAGAGAACCACATCATTATCTTATCTGCTACCCTGACTACTCACAAAGGGCTATTTTATCACCTTCATAGAGACACTAAGAGAGAGCTAAGGAAGCCCATTCTAAGAACCAAGCTCATCTTAAGCATTTTTGTCTTTAGATGAAAGTTGTGGCAACTTTCTACTCACTCTTGAAGACTTGGACTGCATTCATCCAGATGACATGAGTATATGGAGATAGTATAACATATGGCTCTTTTCACTCATAGAGCCAAGAAGTTCTATAAGAGAGTAGTAAGAAAGTTTCCTAGCAATGTAACCAATGGAAAGTTTGGACGTGATAAAAGCAAAGTGAAGTGTTAAAACTATAACCAAAAAGGACACTTTACTAGGGAGTGTAAGGCACCAAGCAAAAATGATGGCCAAACATAATCCAAACCAAACTAGATTGATGCAACCCTAATAAAATGTTGCATTAAACCTTTAAAATGTTGCATTAGATCTAATGCAACCTTTTGTCGGGGGCTGCATTAGAAGCAGTTGCATTAGATCTAATGCAACTTTTTCACGGCCTATTGCAACTATTTATCAAAGTGTTGCATTGACTATTCTAGTGCAACTTTTTTTGGATGCAACCTTTTTACATTGTAATGCAACTTTTTTAACATTGAAATGCAACTTTTTTAATACTCAAATGTAACTTTTTTAATACTCAAATGCAACTTTTATTATTTTTTAGTTGCAAAAATGCAACCTTTTCTACACTAAAAATGCAACTTTTTTATACTTAGATGTAACTATTATTATCGTGAAGTTACAAGAATGCAACTTTTTCTAGACTTAATGAAACCATTATTATATTTGTAATAGACAAAATGTAACTTTTTTTCATAACAAATGCAACATTATACACTCAATTGCAACTTTGTAGAATAAATTCGTATGGATACAATCACAATTACCACAAAACAATAATAAGGTAAATATCTTTGATCATCAAATGGGATACTTTAACATACTTATCCAAACTCAAATATCAATATAATCAACACAAGGTGTCAATTACAATTACAAAAATAGTAAAAAAAATATTCTACTCATCTCAATCTATAAATGGTTGTTGTTTCATAAACTTTTGAATCATAGCTTCCAAGTTTTCTTGTTGGTTGTTTATATTTTTTTCACAGCTTCAAGCTCGGCTTTTTCTCTTTCATGATCATCTTCAATTTCTTGACGCATTTCTAGCAATTGGTTTTTCTCAACTTCAACGTTTGATTTGAGTGATTCCATCAACCCCTCCGGAATCATGTTAGCTAGCACCGTCTAACTTGTTTATCAAATTATTTGTAATGCCTCTATCGTAAAGCCAAAAATATCAAAAGTTCTCTTGGTTCATTACAACCAAAAAAGGATCCACCATAGCAATGTCATCCTCTATAGATTTATAGTTCTTCATTTGTTCCTACAATAATATTATTCAAAGAAATATTAAGAAAATATTAATCAACTGGAGCGATTGCTTACAAATACATTAGCATATTATCACCATAAATTAGTTCATAAACCACAAAAACTTATTTGGTGGCATGACAAATGCATTCAACTCCAAACATGTAATGAGTTTTAGCACATCCATGTTTCCTTATACTCTCAATTTGAAAAGTAATAAACTATTAAAGTAACCCGTTTAACCCAAATTCATTTCAAAATTTAACCTTAAAAAAATGCCAAGATGACCCATTACCAATTCTAATTACCAACATGTGTCACAACCAATAAGATATTTAACGATTACTTAAAGGATAAAATAGAACGAACTTACAATTTTACATGTTGTGTCATCATATGTATCAACATATGCACGTCCTTCCATCCTTTTACGTGTATGTTCAAATAATTGGGTTAAAGTAAGTAGTTCTTCGTTTGTGTCATCATTTTTCTGTATTCATAATAACATAAACATCAATAAAAATAAATTAACATATTGAACAACAAATCACGAGCAAATCTAAAACATATTACCATCTCTATCAAAAAATTTTGGCCCAGCCATATGCATACTTTTTTTAGATGTGCGTGATTCCTTAGACTGTAAACAACATCTCTATACACAACTTAGTTAATAGATAGCTGTAAATAGCACATACTATTAGTGGAGAAAGCGTCAAGAAAATTACCATCACGTCTTTATTGTCACTAACTTTAAAAAGTTTTTTATACACTTTGATTAAAACTTCTTCCATCTGATCCGTATGCTGCTTTGAACAAAACTAAGTATGAATCAAAATATCATTACCTGAAATAATCAACACAAATAGCAGGAACATATGGTTACAAAAAAGAACCAATTACTGATGTACATAAACTGATGCACATTTTTAGAACAACCAGTAATTATTTGGGAATGTTAATTAATATCACTTTGCAATTTGTTTATATAACATTATATTATTTTTCTATGGTAATGCTAATTCTTTCTTGGAAACTCAGAGGAAAGATAAAGTTGTCCGGGCATAAAATCTTTGGTTTAAAATTTTAAAATCACAAATCGAAACATGGACCCTTACATGCTCTCAAAGGTATTTTGTTACTCTAGTTTAAACTTTGTAGTTATGTCATTTAGAACTTCTTTATATCAATAAAATCATGTTTCTTCTTACCCTTGCAGAACACAAGTAACATAAAAAACAACCAACAGAATCTTGGTACCAAGTCTTCAAAACCTTGTAACGAGATTATTACGTATACAACTGTGACGAAAACTGCTGTATGTAACCTTGCATCACTAATTATCTGGGAATCTAAAACAATATGTTACCAAACTAAACATATAATTTCATAAAGAACTCGTTTGACAAAAGAAACTATAGTGTTGATCAAACACAATACACATAATTGGGTTTATTTACCTTGAAGTGTATGAACTTGGCAGTAACTTAACAAAAAATTTAGAAATTGATAAATTAAATATGATGTCGATCAAGCGAAGTGGAGGTACAAGTTGTACGTGAAGTCAATCTATAAAATAATCATAATAAAACCTCTATCATTGATTATTGATTACCCGTTGAAAATAATTCAAAAGGCCCAATGATTCTGAAAGAATTCTGGTGTTTGATTACCTATACTACGGAGCCGATGCGCGTAGATACTGCAAAGCCAATCCATGAATATAGTTCAAATTCAGAAACTATACTATGAAGGCGATGTGTGAATATGATTACCTGTTGTTTGATTATCTGCGAAGTGGTAGATGATGAGGCGAAAGGCCCGATGAAGAAGGCAGAAGACCCGATGATGAAGGCAAAGAGTTCCACTTGATCGTGAATTAGTTGTTATTAACCTAAATCAAAGAGGGATACGTGAAAAATGGATTTAGAGGGAACTAGAATTCAGGAGGGAACTTCTGAATATTCTAAAAAATTTAGCAGAAATAGGAGGGAACATGTATTTGAAGAACAATTATATAATTTTAAGTATATGTTCACAAAAAATACATTTTACATATACAATAGTAATAAAAAATTTGTGTTACACCATAAAAGATATATACATTTATACATGGATATAATGGTTTTTTTGTATGTTTGGATATATATACAACCTATTAAGTTACGAGTTACACTTAACTTTTAAAAATACAACTTTTAACTTTTAACAATGCAACCTTTTAAATAAGAGTTGGATATATGTTTTCACAACGCAACCTTTATAAGAAAAGTTGCAAATTTCAAAAAATTTGCAACTTTTAAATTAAAAAGGTTGCAAATTTAATATTCTTTTGTAACTTTTTATGAAAAAGGTTGCATTAGATATTCTAATGCAACTTTTTTGATCAATGAAGTTACATTAGAGTCAAATGCAACTTATTTAAAAAAAGTTACTAATAAAAAGTTGCCTTAGTCTTATTTTCTAGTAGTGTAGCAATGTAACCAATGGACAGTTTGGACCGGATAAAAGCAAAGTGAAGTGTTAAAACAATAACCAAAAAGGACACTTTACTAGGGACTGTAAGGCACCAAGCAAAAATGATGGCCAACCATAATCCAAACCAAACTAGATTGATGCAACTCCTAGAACTGAGAAGCCAAGCCAACCAAAGTAACAAGTTGTTGCTGTTATTAAAGAGGGAGGTTTTGACTGGAGCTTTTAGGTAGAGGATGTTTCTCGATGGCTGACCATGATGAAGCCAAGGTATTGGAACATCTCTATACTTCTGAATGCATTGCTAAAGTAAATATGTATAGGTCTTATAATTTTGATGTGAGATCTGATATTGAGTTTTTGAATATTTTAAAAGCTGATTTCAGAAAAATAGAAAATGAAAACAAACTTAAAATATAAGATTTAGAGAAAACAATCTCTACTATTATGAAGAGCACACAAATTATAGGACTCAAATCAAATATCTACCAAGTTAACTGAATACCAGGCTGAGCTTGTGATCAGCAAAGTATGGGTAGAAAAATGAGTTCTTGAAGAGGAAACCTTCAAGAACATCATATCTTCATCCTTTCATGCAAAGATTTGGTAACAAAACAGGTAGGAATGAGATCATGTGAGATAGCTCCTCCAACCATATTATTATCTGTCTGATCTTCAAGGTATGCAACTAGTGAAGTTGAGCTATCCCTCATTGATCATATCCAAGAAAAGGATGAAGATGAAATGACATAGTGAAGGATGAACAAGAAGTGAGTTAGGAGGTTCATCCTAAAAAGGATCACTATACTCCTGGAGAAAAGAAGAAAACAAGGATGGCCAAGATAGCTAGAAAGAATCTGATTAAGGCTACTAAAAGAAAATCAAAGAATGTATAAGAGATCAAGCCCACATTCAACCCCAAGCAAAAATAAGTCTTTATCTCTGTTGGGTTTAAGGTGGTGAAGACTGAAGATATAACTATAGACTCTGGTACCAAGAGTCCTAGTTCAAGTTCAAACCATCCCTGGTCAAGAGAACAAGGTTGAACAAATATGCACCATTGCTGCACAGCCTGAACCATCCAACTCCAAGAGAAAGCTTCACCCTCAGAAGCCTACTACATTATCTAAGAAGGTGAAGAAGGAACTGGAAAGAGATCAAGCTTAACCTTCTCCTTAAGAGAAGACTCTCAGAAGTATGCATGTGGAATGCATCATGTGTGGTGGTACTACACATTATGCTAAGGATTGCATTTATAATCCTAAGAGTACAATCCATTTGAATAATAAGAAGACTTCTAAGAGGATGAAGAGAATATATTTTGAAGAAAAATCACTTTCCTTCAGAAGTTCCAAGGTGAACAAGAAGAAGATAGGTGGAAAACTATCTTTAGAACAAAGTTTGGTCTTGAAAGAAAGGAATGCTTCCAAAGCACTGAAGTCTGCTGCAGCTGATGCAAAAGCTTCTGAAGGTTTAGTCTCCAAAACTTCCAAAGTCATCAAAACATCCAATGTTTTGAAGGCCAAGTCTATTCTTCCAAAGATGATATTCAAGATG
This sequence comes from Flaveria linearis, assembly GCA_024085815.1. NCBI lineage: Eukaryota > Viridiplantae > Streptophyta > Magnoliopsida > Asterales > Asteraceae > Flaveria > Flaveria linearis. The sequence goes on from CM044009.1 coordinate 54,743,204, forward strand.
AAGGAAGGCCATGTGACTGAAGTTTCTTTATCAACAACATCCAAGAATCCTCAAAGCATATATATAGTATTAATAACTTTTAAATTATCTTCAATTCATCTTGATGAGCCCAAGACCAGCAAGGCTTAGGTTTCTAAATGTAACTACCCATTTCTTTTTCATGTGGAATAACAGCTAAATACAAACAGAAATGTATGGATTATTGATAGTGGTTGTTCAAGGCACATGACAAGCAATGGCTCTTTGCTTTAGAACTTTGAGAAAATTAATAGAGGGTAGTTGCTTTTGGAGGAGAATTTGGTGGTTATATCACCGGAAGGGACAAGGTCACAAATGGTAAGCTAATCACTAAGAAGGTAAACTTTGTCAAAGATCTTGGGCACAATCTCTTGAGTGTATCTCAATTTTATAACAAGAGACATAACATGTTCTTCACTGAGCATGAGTGCATTGTTCTCAAGTCTAGGGTGATCATTACTCAAGAGCATATTTTGCTCAGAGCCCATAGGAAAGGGAACATGTACAAGATGGATTTGTAGGAAACATCATGGATTTGCAGGAAACGTCCGTATTAGGAGAAGCTTCTTGCTTTTTATCTAAAGCCAATAGTTATGAGTCTTTCCTTTGGAATAAACGAATGTACCATCTAAACTTTAAGAATATGAATAAATTGACTAAAGATGATTTGGAAACTGGAATGCAAAAGAAAGAGTTTATAAGTGATGACCATTATGTTGCATGTCTAAAAGGAAAGCAACATAAAGTGTCTGACAAGCCGAAGGAAATGAACTCCATCACTACTCCCCTACAGTTATCACATATGGATCTCTTTGGCCTCACTAGGGTAATGAGTTTAGGAAGAACTTTATATTATCTTGTGATCACAGATGACTTCATAAGATATACTTGGGTCTTTTGTCTTAGAAGTAAGGGTGAGACCCATAAAATCTTGAGATCCTTCATTCTGAAAATTGAGAATCAATTTGATTACAAGATCAAGATCATAAGATGTGATCAAGGAACTGAATTCAAGAACCAAATCCTTGATACATTTTATGATGAAAAGGGTATTTCAAGACAATATAGTGCTTCTACAACTCCTTAACAAAATGGTGTTGCTAAAAGGAGAAATAGAACACTAATTGAGGCTACAAAAACCATGCTTTTTTACTCTAAACTACCCATCACCTTTGAGCAGAGATAGTCTACACCGCCTGTTATATGCAAAACAAAGTTTTAGTAGTCAAAACTCATAGTAAGACTCCTTATGAGGTGTGGCACAAAAGATGACCTTTCATTGGTTTCCTCTGGTCATTTGGATGTCTATGCACCATCTTGAATACCAAAGATCATATATCTAATTTTACTACAAAAGTAGATGATGGATACTTCATTAGATACTTTACCCAAGCTAAGGCTCATATAGTATACAATCTTAGAACTAGAGTAGTTAAGGAGACATCCAATGTGACCTTTAATGAACACACTCCCAGTGTGAAAGGTTCTGGTCCTGATTGGATATTTGATCTTAATTTAGTTACCAACTATTTTGACAAATCTTGTGAAGATGTTTCAAGAACAACAGGTAATGCATCTAAAGGAGATCCTGATCTAAGATTTTAGCTGAGAAGACCAAACAATAGTATTCCTTTAGCTCCAGTTGTAACAAACCCTGTAATTGGAAATCATGTCATCACGACCCTGACACTCTTCAGCTGATACACGTAAGCTACTAACCAATTCCAACAATTAGACACAAAACTCAAATGAAGGGATTTCCAATGTAGAAGGATACGGAGATTGTGAAAGTGATCAAGAATTTCATGATGCTGACAACCACTACACTGAATACAACATCGATCATGTCATATACTCTTTGGATTAAATTATAGTTGATAAGTGTGCTGATGTGGTGGGTGATACTCAATCACCAGATCTAAATTTCACTACTTTAGATCTGTCAAATCAACTTGATGTGATTCCTCAACTAAGAATCCATAAGTCCTATCCCACCATAAACATCATTAAAGGTATTGAGATGGGGTGAAAACAAGAGGACAAACCCATGAGAAAAATGTTTATCTGCACTCTTGCTTCTTGTCCCATATTGAGTCAAAGAAAGTTTATGAGGCTTTGAAGGATGGAAGCTACGTTGAAGCAATACTGGAGAAACTATTTCAATTTGAAAGACAAGGTGTTTGGAACTTATGTTTTATTCTTCCTTAGAATATGGAAATAGGTACCAAGTGGGTTTTTAGAAACAAGAAAGATGATAGTGGGCTTTTCATTAAGAACATGGCATGACTGATGGTCCAAGAGTACACTCAAGAAGAAGGGATTGACTATAAAGATGTTTTTGCTCCTGTAGGAAAACTTGAAGCTGTAAGGATATTCCTTGTATTTACTGCATCCACGGATTTCAAGGTCTACTAACTTTATGTCAAGTGTGCATTTTTATATGGAATGATAGATGAAGAAGTGTATGTCAAGCAAACACCTGGCTTTATAGACCCAGAACATCCTGATTATGACTGCAAGCTTGACAAAGTTCTTTATGGGCTGTATCAAACTTCAAGGAAGTGGTATGAGACACTATCATAATACATAGTTTAACATGGTTAAAAAGAGGTACTATTGACAAAACAGTCTTTATTAAGAGAACATGAGATGAGTTGATGCTGGTTCAAGTTTATGTCGATGACATCATCTTTGGGTCAATCAATGAAAGACTTTGCAAAGAGTTTGAAATGCTGATGAAAAATAGGTTTGATATGAGTGCCATGGGGCAACTCAATTTCTTTCTAGGAATTCAAGTGAATTAGGTTGACAATGACATCTTCATAAACCAGTTAAAGTATGTACAAGAAATACTAACCAGATTTCATTTGACTAAGTGTAAGGTTGCTAAGACTCCCAAAGCCAGAAACCACTCCCTAGGACCAGATCTTAAGGGGGAGTGCGTTGATGAACATCTTTATAGATCTATGATTGGGTTTCTTATGTACCTAATAGCTAACAGGCCTATGTTTGGCACATGCATATGTACAAGATATCAAGTCAAGCCTAAGATGTCACACCTAGTTACCGTCAAAAGGATTCTTAGATATCTCAAAGGAGCTCCTAAATTGGGTCTTTGGTATCCAAAGAATTCTGACTTTAATCTATATGCTTATACAGATAGTGACTATGGTGGCTGCAACATGACTACAAGATCTATATCCGGGGGATGTCAATTCCTTGGTGGAAAGATAGTCTCATGGCAAGGAAAGAAACAATCCTATGTATCTGCATCAATTACTAAAGCTGAATACATTGTTGCTGCAAGCTGCTATGCTCAAGTGCTTTGGATTCATAATTAGATGCTAGACTATGGATTCAACTTCAAGAATACTCCTATCCATATAGACAACAACAATGCTATCTATATCGTAGAAAATCCATTGCAGCACTCAAAGACAAAGCACATCAATATTAGGTATCATTTGATAAAAGATAATTTTGAAAAAGGATTGATAAAACTTGTTAAAGTTAACACAAATGAACAATATGCTGATCTGTTCACTAAAGCATTTGATGAACAGAGATTTAGATATCTTGTATCATCAATTAGGATGATTAACTTTGAGTATAATTTTTCTTAAATTAATTTGAAGATTGTTTTTCAAACATGTGTGTCTTTAAGTTTGTCTAATTTATCACTCATATAAGCCTTTTATGTTGGGTAAAAATTTCAAAGTAATGATTTCTTAGAGTTCTAAGAATTATGAACAGATCTTCTTTCGAAAGATATTTAAATTGACTTCGGAAGAAAATTATATATTCAAAACTAATAACTACTTACTAAGGGATTTAGCCTAGGAAGAAAATTAAATTTGCTTCTAAATACTTATATGTTTTGAAGAAAAATTTTCATACGAAAGCAATTAAGTGTGAATCCTAGGATCGCAATCAGGAATTATCAGTATTAAAATAAAGACACGTCAATGAATGTGGAATAATCATTAACTATTGTTTAGTTGTTTTTAATTGATAATTTAATATCAACGATTAAAGCTTGTTATAATGAACACAATTATGTATATGTAATAAATAAGCAGAAGAGAATTAATTCAAATGTATTTCATTAATACTGGATAATGATTACAAAAGAATAATTAAGAATGCTATGAACAATGATTCTTCGAATGTATTGTTGTTGTTAATGTGACGGCGGCTAGGGTTTGATTTTATGATGTGATGTGTGTTTGCCGCAATATTGCTATTGTGTTCACTTTGACAAGAAACCTAGGACTCATATTTGTAGGCAATTATGAGTCAATTAAGGAAACACCGGAATCTCTTGGGATTTGTAATTGACTTGTTGACTTGTTGAACTTGTCAAATTCATACAAGTGTCTTCGTCTTCTGTAGGATTATTGTCTTCCGTAGGAACTCTTGTTCTTCCGTAGGAGCTTGTACTTCCGTAGGAGTCTTCAATTCATCTTGAGATCATCATTGAATACTGATGTTCATCCGTAGACAAACCAAAGTCATCTTGTAAGAAACATATCTACGGATTAACAAAATTGTTCATCCACAAATGTTTCTTACACTTAGCCGATTACAAGAATTCACCAAGGATATTGTTTTTGCCTGTCATCATACATATTAAGCAATACATATATATAGGTTAACCTATATACTTAATGCATACATAATGATAGTCAGTTACAATCATTTATTATAAGAATTGATTAAAGTTCTAAGCCTATACAAATTGATCTAGACCTATTCTTTCTAGATCTAACAATACTCCCCCTTAGGCTTAGATCCTTGTAATAAGTTCTTCAAAATTGAAAGCTTCTTCACTCTGGCAACTATCTTATTGTAGAAATAAGACACAACAGTCTTCTGATCATCATACTTGTAGTTGATCTTCATCTTGCTATGCTTCTTCAGAGTTTCAAAGCTCAGTCCCAGAACATCTTCTTTAGTTGTGAGTGTATCCAACACATTATTGTTGTGCACCACTTCTAGCTCATCCTACTCTGAGATTCTTAGTTCTGAGACTTCATCAAAATTTGTCCCCTTCAGCAATCCAACATTATGTTTTCTCCTCTTGTAAGCTTTGGCATGGAGTTTGTAAATCACTTGGATTACATGCACATGCAGGAACAAGTCATTCTGAGCTCTATCATCAATTATCTTCGGAAAGTGTTTGTCATGCAGGTATGATGTGTACCTGGGATGTAGTAGTTTGATTTCCATAGGATCAAAGATCCTGATTCTATTAGCCTTCTTGTTGTCAGCATTCCTCAGCAGCACCAGTTCCTTAGTCTTTTCAATATATCCCCATTCTGTTATGGGATATGTGTATTAATTTCCCTTAATAGTCTTGATGGCTGTTGTTTCTCTGTTGTTGATCCAATCCTCTTTAAAAATTCATCATCAATTGATTCTGAGGAATTGGACTTAAACCTTTATAGACCTTTGATTCTCTTCTTGTGCTCAACATCTTCTCTCTTAGCCTCAGTTAGCACATCATCTCTAAACATAGTCTTTAGTTTACCTACCAGAGTTGAGAAGTCTCTTCCTCTTGGGTGTATTGGGTAGTTAGAAATGATAAGGCTTTGTAAGTCTTTGAGATCACATTCAGGCAAGCACAAAATTGAAAATATATCATGGAAGTATTCGACTCTTCCAGATGTTCTCTTAATAACTGCACAATCCCAGTGTAGATCATATTTCCAGGCCATAATCCTGCTCTCTTCCACAGAACTGGGAGTTGTGAGATGATCAATCAGCTGTATCAAAGTAGACTTCAGTTAAGTAATTTCTCTAACAGTGGTTCCAAGTACCCATACTTTGCCTGCAATAACTTCTCTTGGTTTTCTGATCAGTTTGTCTTTCCCTTTGTACTGATCTTTGCTTTGTACAACCACAGGTTCAGCAGCTGTCTTGTTGTGGTGTTCAATAGCAGGGTTTGGAGCTTCAGTTCTGAATCTTACACCAGTTTTAAGCTCAACCTTCATAACATCATCCTTCTTAGCTCACCAACTGTTCTTCCTTTCAGCATATGTAGCTTGTAGTTGTGACATTGTAGCCAACAAGTCATGTTGTATTTGCTTAGTTTAGTTGTGTCACAGTGGCCTAACTCTTTCTTGATCTTCTGAATTGATTAAAAGGTAGTGAATTTTTCATAGTCACAATTAGGGATCATAAATCTTGCAAGCTCAAACTCTTTCAGCAGATCTTTCAATTTAGTAACATTCATCCTTTCAACCATGTCATAGGGAAACCCAAGGTTGATAAGAGTCATGAACATGGTTGACTCAGGCCTCTCTTCCAAGATATCTTTTGTTATCAGAAGATTATTAGCCTTTGAGCCTTTTTGTTCTGTTGGAGAGTCCATCTTGGTTAGCTCATTCCATTCTTCATCACTATCACTCTCCTTGTGAGATATAGACTTCATATTAGATGACTCTACTGAATGAGTGTTTTCAGGGGATGTGAGCTTTGGTTTCTTTGGTGAACCTTCAACATTGGTCACCTTTTTCTGGGTAGTACCTAAGTACTTTCTCTTCCTTGAATATAGAACTAAACCCTTGGAAGCCTCAGAAGATTCTTTTGTTTGAAGTGTTGATGGAGCTACATTTGACTCAAGAGCACAGATTTTCATCTTTAGCTCCTTAATTTGTTCATCTTTCAACTTCATCAGATCAGATTTTACTAAGAGAGAGTTAGTGATCTGTTCAACCTTCAAAGCCATATTCTCCTTCTCACCTTTCTCAAATCTCACAGACTCAACTTGTAACACCCGATTATTTTCTTTTAAATCCAAAGAAAGAATAAGAAGAAAGAAAAAGAAAGAAAAGAAATAAAGCCCAAAGTCGAGGAACCAAACTTTCCAAACCAGAGAAGGTTTGGAATAGTGGGGGGGATTAAGAGGGGAGCAGCCCACACCCTCCCCCACACTCATAAAATTCAGCCAAGAGAGAGAGAGAGAGAGGGAGAAAAAGGGGTTTCAAGCTTCGGTTTTCTTGGTTTCGAGCGCAAAAGTTGAGGTGTAGCGGGTTAGATTGAAGCTTTACTCGATAGTGTTGTTTGGGTGAGTTCTAAGGACTCCTCTTTTACATGTTTTCAACTGATTTGGGGCTGGAACACATAGTAAAACCCGTTTTTGAAGTGTGTGTTGAACCCGTGTATGGGCGTTTGTGTGCGATTCGAATGGGTTTTGATTTCAAGCTTGCGTGTGCTTGAATGGTGCTATGGTATGTGTTTCTAAGATTTAGGATGGTTGAATCAAGCTTAGAACAGGTTTGGGAGGGCTCGGAGGCCGAAAATGGCAGATTGGGTTCGGGATGAATTGCATTCTGCACACAGCTAGGGCTATGCGATTGGAGGTCATGCGACCGAATGGAATGCGACTGAGGTCCATACGCATGTGAGTCGTGCGACTGAGGTCCATACACATCTGAGTCGTGCGACTGAGGGTCATTCGCATGGGAGTTGTGCGACTGGGGTTTGGCCGCATTAGTGTCCATTCGTATAGGGTCCAATCGCCTGATGTTCATTCGCCTAAGTGTCCAGTCGCCTGGGAGGCCATGCGACTGAATGGTATCAATACGCCCAAATAGGGCTCGGGTGCCCAAGAGAACGTAGTTTAACCTTCTGAATTTTAGGGAGATGTGTAGAGGTAAGCTTTGACTTTGGAGGTTCCTAGGGGTTCTTATAAGTTGGCTTTTGAGGTCATAGATGATATGTTGGGTATGTATGACATATGATTGATGCCTATGCATGATGATGATGTGTGATTGATGATGATTATGTATGATTATATGATATGTTCCTTATTACGTATGATGATGACGTGACTTTACATGGTGTGATTATAATAATGAACGTAAAGTATTTTCTTAATGAAGTGAAAGAATTTAGATAATAAAAGTGGAAGATAATGAACAAATGAATGAAAGTCTTGTAATCAAATAAATGGATGTTTACAAATCTTTGTGAGTTGATAGCTCAACTGTGTGTTATAACGTGCGATTTTAACCCATGAGGCTTCACACACAGGGGGACCAGTCTAGGTGACTAAACCCATAGTACGAACGAGATCCTTGTCATTCGACCCCGGGCTTTGTGCCAAGTAGAAATGAGGGTTTGTGCCCGGAATGGTGGTTTCGGACCACGGGCTATATGCCAACAGGCTTTGTGTTTAGAATGGTGGCTTCGGGCCACGGGCTTCATGCCAATTGGTAAAGGAGCTTTGTGCTCGGAATGGCGGTTTCGGACCGTGATGGGGGAAAAGCCTGAAAGGATCTAGAATTAGTAGGAAACAATCGAGTTGATAAAGTATGAAATGAACGAAGTAACAAAGCATGAAATGAATGTTAAAGAAATGTAATAATAAAGTATGAAACGGGATCCTTGTCATTCGACCTTAGAAATCATGGCTGCATGCCATGAGGAGGGTAAAGCTTGACAGAATCTAGATAGAAGTGAAAGATAATAAATGATGTACGAAAAGTGCGATAAGTACGAAATGTGCGATATGTACGAAACGAACAATGAAGGAAGATAATAACTATTACCTTGATGTACGTATGATGTGTGATCACGTGCGATTGTAAAGAAAATGTTTTAATGGATGAAAGGTAATGTAATGTTTTATAAAACTGGAACTCACTCAGCAACGTTGACTTTTTATGTGTTTCCAGTTAGCAGGTACTGATTGCTGAGGATGGCACGGGGCGACTACTCGGCTCTTTTGGATGGCATTCTTTTGTATACGTTTTTACATTGTAATACGAATGAGCGATATTTTGTAATGAACGATGTATTATTTTGCAGAAGTGTTTATTTAAAGGAAATGAAATGTTGGTTTAAAGTTTTTCCGCTGCATGATTTTAGTAAGTTTAATATAATTATATGTTTTATATGCGATGATTGACCAGCTGTAAGCGTCCCAGGAACGGGGCCTTACACAACTAGTTCTTTCTCATGTTGAAGCAATGCATCGATCACTTCATTATTGCTTTGTGTATCTTATCTAAGTCTTTTAATCCTTGTTTCTTGCTTCATCAGCTCTTCATCCTTTTATTTGATAATTCCTTTTAATTCTTGTATTCTTTGTTTCCTTTTATTGGACTTGAGCATCAGTTTGTTGTATTCAGCCACCATATAACTCTTGCTCACTGGGATGTCCTTATCACTTAGATCCTCTTCATGGTATGCAATAACATACACATAGTTGCCCTTTTCTTCTTCTTCTATAGGTTCAGGCGCAGTCTCATTATCATTGACTTTAGTGGCAGCTACACTTGCTAAACTTGTGCAGTGCTCACTAGTTTGATCTGCATGCTCTTGAAGTTGATGCTGTGATATGTGCTGAGGATCAGGGATTAGAGATATGGGTTTAGTATGATCAGACAACACTTGGTTTTGAGAGTTAGAGACTGAGAGTGGAATGGTGCTTGCTTGAGACATTAACTCAATCTCACCAGAGTACAATGAGTTCTGAGACTGAGTTATGTGTATAGGCTCAGTATGAGCACTCTCAGGAGTTTGATATTTTGGTGTTTCAGAGAGTGGATGAATAGGCGATTGATTTTGAATTGAAGAGACTGGCTGAGTATTTTGAGTGGCTGATTGAGACTGTGGTGGTGATTCTTGTGAGATAGGTGAGATAGGCTGGGTGTTTTGTGTAAATGCTGATAGTTGTTGTGGAGATTGATGATGTTGAATAGGTGAGATGGGTTGGGGGTTTAGATTGGCTAGAGATTAATGTTGGTAAATGGGTGTTTGATGGGGAGAATGTGAGGCTTGTACAGAGTCTGTAAATGGCTCTCCTTGCTGATCTACCCATACCAGTTCTTGTGGAAGGTCTGCATGTGCATCTACCATATGGGCAAACATTGGCATGTCTTCCTCTTGGTATTTTCTGCTTATCTTGTTCAACACATACCTACCCAAGTGAGCTTGAACAAATACATCTCCATCACTTGCTATTCCGGGGAGTTCAACGATTATAATCAGTTGTAGGAACCTTGGAAACATATACATCTTGTCGGACCTTTGCAATCTCACTTGGTCACACAAACGGTTCATGATGTATTTTGAGTAGTTGTAAGTTCTTCCCTTAAAAATCCTTATTAGTCCTGAAAAAATATGCCTTGAGAACCTATCAAGTCCTGACTTCCTGTTTGAGATGCACTTCAGAAAAGTGTGATACAGGAATTGATAGGGCTTGCATAATCTCCCCTTCTTGATCTCACCCTTGTCAAAATCCCCATCATAGCCCATTAGGTGGAAGACCTTTTCTATGTATTCGTTTTAAAACTCATCTGGGTGGCCCAGCTCTCGTTCGCCCAGCTCGAGTGATATTCTGATCGTTTGTTCATCTATCCTTATTCTCTCACATAGGATTTCAGCAACGATCACTTCATCTTCTCCATCTTGTTCTACTCGTGCCGAATTCCAGAAATCGACAATATGAGCTTGTTGAATCACAGGCTCTGCCGTCAGAGCATAGAAAAGCCTGGATCGTCGAAGATATCTGATGATATATTGACATCCTTCTGATGCAGGATCATCATCATTTAGGAATGCGTGCACATTATGCTCTTTTAGAAACCTATTCGTCATCTGTGCATAAAAACAATAAAGATTATGTTAGTATTAATGTTACAGACATGATTTACCTTCAAAACAATGATCTGCGATCACAATAATGTGATTCTTTATGATTTTAGCTTGGTAATTTTGAATTTTTGTGAAAGGGGGAAAGTGGGTGCGCTTTTCTAAGTATGAAAGTGAAAAGTGCTCTGAAAAGTGAATAATGAAATCTTTAAGTCAAAATCCTCATTTATACTCGGGACACATTAATTTCATTTGTTTAACAGAGCAGGTCCCACTTCCTTTTTACCCCTTTCCGTTGCATTCATTTATTCCGTAGATTTCATATCTTCCGCAGGACATCTGTGGAACCATAAAATATGCGGATGCCTTAACCGAGAAATACTGAAATAGAATTTTAAATAAATGTAGATCAAGTATATCTTAATTATCCATAGATTACCACTCTATGAACAAGGATTATACTTTCAAAATTATCAACACATCCGTAGCTTACCAATTCTACGGACAGTCATAATTTAACACATTTTTACTGTTGCTTCTGCTGATACTGAAATTTCACTATTGCTTCTGCGGATGCTGAAGTTTCATCGTTGCTTCTACAGATGCTGAAGTTTCACTGGAACTTTAATTGTATGATTCTAATCAAGTGATAGAGCCATTTATTGTTGTTGGACCTTGTTGACTTTGTTTGCATGACAGTTGAGTACAAGAAGATTTATATTTAAAAAAAACATCCTATATCCTGCAGCCAAGTTAGTGCTCAAGCTCCAATTCCTTCAAACATTTTATTTTGTTTTTATTTTATTTTTTTATTTATTAAAATTCATATTTTATTGTTTTTCATGCATTACCTACTCCCCCTAAATTTGTGATTAATGATAAAATGTTGCATTCATCATAAATCTACATGGAAAATTAGCATGAAAGGCATATGACAATCCAAACATGATATAATCTGTTAAGAAGAAAAATCAACCAACCAGACTTAGTTGGTACACACATGCATATATAATAGGGGATCATACTATCACACTAAGCTCCTTCTCTTTTTGATTATTTGGATGAGATATGATCTGATGCAACACTTGATTACAAGTATATATTTCCACTTAAATCCATACAAGAACATTGTATCAACTAGGCATGCTATTTATCATATTGTAAGATTTATTAATGATTAACTGTTATGTGCTCCACATTCAATTCTCATTAGAGTTTGTCCTCCACTTGTGAGTCAAATCATCACTTTTTCACACTTAGAGCTATGTATATTAAGTTATAAATTCTATCTTGAGACAGCTTTGTAGTCTCATAAATACTTTGTTGTTAATGCTCTTTTAGATAATATACTGTTGATCACAATGGATTCTTTGAAAGCTGAGATATGATCCTTGTAAGGTCACCAGGTCTTTACTCACATAAAATAGATGTGCCTTTAACCCAGGTTTTGTTTACACAAAACAGAGGGCGGATGAAGATCATACTCTAAATCATAAACCCAGGTATTTGTTCACACAAAACATTGGGAATATGATTTGCAAAGATAGAAGTTTATAAAGTGTTTTACATAGTGTGCTTGGGTGAGTGATTTGATCACATCAGGATAAGACTTACTTGCTTGATCCTTAAAATAGAGTTCCTACAAACAGTTACCTTTTCATTGTGTTTGGCATGCTCTTAGTGTAGTTTCCACTCAAGATGAACCTACTCACATAATAAAATGCTATTGATCAGATTTAAAGTTAGTTGATTTCAAGAAGTAAGCAAAGGCATAGTGTAATATCATTTCCCATACATAGGACATGCTGAAACAAAAGACATAATAAAGAAAGACTATATTTTTTGTATTTTTATATTGTTTTCTGAATTTTTTTTTTGGATTTTATAGATTACTATGTACAAGGACAGTCACATGCTTTTCTTTGTCTATGATAATTTAATCTAAGTTAATCATACCCAAAGATTCAACTAGAAAATTAAATCTAGCTGAATCAAAGGATTTAGTGAATAAGTCAGCAAGCTGATTCGTTGTATCTACTTTGATTAACTTGATTAATCTCTTTTCTGATCTATCCTATAGAAAATGATATCTGATTTCAATATGCTTTGTTTTGCTATGTTAAAATGGGTTAGCAGTGATAAAAATAGCATCTGAATTATCAATATGAATTGGTGTTTGAAGGAAACTGTAACCATAGTCAAGTAATTGGTTTTTCATCCAAAGCATTTGAGAGCAACCAGCTAAAGCAGCTATGTACTCAGCCTCAGCTGTGGATACAGAGACATTTGTTTGCTTCTTGCACTACCATGAAACAAGTCTTGGTCCTAAAAATTGACAGCCACCGGTTGTGGATTTTCTATTATTATTGCATCCTCTAAAGTCACTATCTGAGTATGAGTAGAGACTGAAATCTCCATCTTTTGGATACCACAGTCCTAGAGATGGTTTCCCTTTTAGATATCTGAAAATTCTCTTGATAGCATTCAGATGAGACTCTTTTGGATCAGATTGATACTTGGCACAAACACATACAAGAAACATTATGTCAGGCCGGCTGGCTGTTAGATACATAAGCGATCCTATCATAGATCTGTACAATCTTTGATCAACAGATTTCCCAGTAGGATGAGGTATAATCTTGTCTATTGTTGAAGTAGGAGTTTTGCATGAAGATGTATCAGCAAGATTGCACTTCTTCAATATTTGATGTATGTACTTCTCTTGATTGATAAAAATTCCATCTGTTTTCTGATGAACTTGTAGGCCAAGGAAGAAAGTCAATTCTCCCATTAAACTTATCTAAAATTTAGATTTCATTAACTCTTCAAAACTCACACAGAGCCTCTCGTTAGTTGATCCAAATCTTATATCATCTACATATATTTGAACCACCAAAAGTTCTTGATGTTCTTGTTTGAGGAAAAGAGTCTGATCAATATTCCCTCTTTTGTATCCATGCTTGAGCAAGAAAGATGATAATGTTTCATACCATTTTCTTGTGATAATGTTTCATACCATTTTCTTGGTGCTTGATGAAGGCCATACAAAGCTTTGTCTAGCTTATAGACTCTATGTGGGTAGTCAGGATCTTCAAAGCCAGGAGGTTGAGCCACATAGACCTCTTCATCAATTTTCCTATAAAGGAAAGCACACTTGACATACATTTGATAGACAGTGAACTTCTTGTAGGAAGCATAGGCTTGAAATACTCTGATTGCTTCAATTCTTGCAACGGGTGCAAAAACTTCATCATAGTCTATTCCTTCTTCTTGAGTGTATCCTTGAGCAATCAGTCTAGCTTTGTTTCTCACAATTATACCTCTATCATCTAGCTTGTTTTTGAAGAGCCATCTTGTTCCAACTGGATGCTGTCGTTCAGGAAAATCAACAAGATTCCGCACTTTCTTCGTTCTTAATTATTGAAGCTCTTCCTGCATAGCTTTAATCCAACTATTATCCTTTAGAGCAACTATTATGTTTGGAGGAACAACTTGAGACAGGAAGCAAGTAAACAAGCAAATTTTTGCAGCTCCCCCTTTACTTCTTGTAGTTCTTGCATTTAGATCTCTAATTATATTGTTAGATGGATGAGACTTGTGAATTCTGGTTGTTGAAATAGAATCAACTGGGATGGTTGATTCCAAGTTAAACATATCCATTGGAGTAGATGGATTCAGCTGTGATGATGAGTCAATGAAGTAATCAAAGTGTTCTTCATGTTCAGCATTTGAAATAACAGGATCTTCATTTGGTACATCAGCTGCATGATGAATGTCTTCCGCAGGAACTTCTACGGAAGTGTTTTGTTCATTCGTAGGAGTTACAGCAACATCTACGGATGGTATTTGTTGGGCTGCTAACAAGTCTTGTGAATGTAAAGGATCTTCTCCAATGTCTGGAGCATCTGCTTAAGCATTATTCATATCTCCAGATGAAGGATGAATATTTGCTAATGCATTGTCATTAACTGCGAATGGAGGGTTGCCATCTTCGAATGTAGATCCATTTTGCTGAATTGGTATATTCTTTGTTTCTTGATCCATGATACTTGAGGTTTGTGGTCTTGGAGGATTAGCTGATAGTGATACTTCATTCAAATTTGAAGGAACAAATGGATAACATGTATCAGTAGAACCTGCATTGATCAAATACCCAGAGTTAAATGAATCTGTTAATGCATCTATATCAAACAACCATGATGAACCTTTTACAGATTTGGTAAATACTGATTCATCAAATGAAACATTTGGGGTTTCTTCCACAATGTTATGTTGCGGAATGTAGATCCTATATGATTTAGATGTGGAAGAATATCCAACAAAGAAACTATCATAGGCTTTCTTAGAAAATTTTCCCAACTGTTCCTTTGCGTTTAACACAAATACATGACACCCAAAAGCTTTAAGATATCCTATAAAAGGTTTTCTTTTGATTAAAAACTCATAAGGGGTCTTGTTATATTCTTTGACAATTAATGTCCTGTTTTGAACATTGCATGATGTGTTCACAGCTTTAGCCTAGAATGTGATAGGCAGCTGAGAGTCAGCTAGCATCGTTCTTGATGCTTCAATGAGAGTTTTGTTCCTTCTTTCAGCAACTCCATTTTGTTGTGAAGTTCTAGGTGCACTGAATTGCCTTGCAATGCCTTTATTCCTGCAAAAAGAGTCTAAATCAGCATTAACAAATTCAGTTCCATTATCACTCCTGAAAATTTTAACTTTTAAATCAAGTTGATTCTCAATCTTGATCACAAAGTCCATTAATGTTTCAGATGTTTCACTCTTTTGTTTTAAGAAAAAGACCCAGGTGAATTTAGTGAAATCATCCACTATCACTAAACAATATTGCCTTTTTCCAATGCTCATCACATTGGTTGGACCAAAAAGGTCCATGTGAAGCAATTTGAGTGGTGTAGTGTTAGTATTGATAAATTTGGATTTATGAGACACTCTATGTTGTTTTCCTTTATAACATGCAGAGCAATGATTTGAACAATAAAACTCTTTCTTTGGTAGGCCAATAAGTAAGTCATTTTTGACAAATTTATTCATATTCTTCATGTTGGAATGAACAATCCTTCTATGCCACAATTGTGATTCATCTTCTAAAGACTTAGATAGCAAGCATGTTTCATGGCTTATGAGTGTTGTGTTGTTCATATCCAAAACATAAGTGTTTCCTTTTCTTGATGCTTTAAGAAGGATCCATTCTACTGGAACTGAATAAAATGGCTTAAGAATGTAACAATTAGTGTTATCAAATAATATTATGTAGTTTTGATCACAAATTTGAGATACACTTAACAAGTTATACTGCAAATTTTCACAATAATTTACTTTCTCAAATGTGAGCACACTATTAGTTACCATTCCTTCACCAACTATTTTACCTCCATTCTTATCCCCACCAAATGGCACATATGAGGCATTTTTATGCTTGAAGTCATGAAGAAGAGAACAGTTTCCTGTCATATGCCTGGAACAACCACTGTCAACATACCACTTGTTGTCAGCTCTCCACGATTGTTCCTGTACAAATAAAGAGATCAATTAGTATTACAACCCAAGCCTTAATGATCTTGGGTTTGCCAGCAGTGTCTAAAATTATAACTCCTTCATGAATCAGTATTGAAGTTTCAATATTAATTTTAGGCTTAATTGATTCATTTTGAGTTGGTAGTGGTGAGGATGATTCTATTGAAGATGAGGTTGTTAATTTTGAGTTTGGTTTCTCAATCTCTTCTTCCTTCACCTTGTCTTTCTTTGATTTATGCTTTGATTTCGAAGATGAACCTTGATTTATGAAAGTTTCATCATCTTTTAATTTTGATTGAGACACATGTGTTCCCTTTTCAAAGTTTTCAAAGAAAGTATCATCAACACTTGAATTCTTGTCAGTCAAGTCCACCTTTTTGTGAGGTGTTTTGGATTGACTTGATGTTCTTTTCTTCAAATGTTTGTCCTCAGCAAATGATTTTTATTTTGGTTTAGACTTTTGTTTTTGTTGCACTTTCTTTGGTTTTGAATCTTCTTGACTTTTAGTGGATTGAGAGTCTGATTCAGTCAGTTCAGCTTTTGACTTCTTTGTGCTCTTTGTCTTGTTCTTTTTGTTAAAATAGCATTCCTGAGTTGAATGATTATTTTTGTTACAAATTGCACAATGCTTGTTGAAGTAGCAATCAGATGTCATGTGATTATTCATATTGCAAATGGAACAATAACCAATGAAGTAGCAATCATCAATATTATGATTTTTCATATCACACCATTTGCAATACATTTCCTCAGATTCTTCTTCAGACTCAACTATCTTATTTTTCTTATTCAGCTTGTGAGTCCTCAACTCCTTTTCCAATGGAGCACTTGATTTGTCCTTGCTTTTGCTTGAAGAACTATCAAATAATTCTTGTTTAACTTTTAAAGACTTTTATTGCTTGAGATCCAACACTTTCTGATTAGGTTTGTTGTCAGTTTCTCTATTTGGTACCTCTTTCGTAGATTTGGTTTTTGCTTTCCGTAGATGTTCTACGGATTCAACAGATTTTGCATTCCGCAGATCTTCTACTGAAGTATTTTTCTACTGCTTCATTGCTGATTGTTTCTTCTTACCTTTATCTACGTGGGATAAGGGTACCTCCTCAGTAGATCTGAACTGATCAACTCCTTTTGTTGAAGAATTTTTATGTTGATTAAGTTCTTGAAGTCCTTTATTTAGTTGAGCAATCCTCTTGCAGATAGTCTTCAGCATATTTCTTTGTTTTGGAGGATATTGCAGTTTTGATTCTTCAAGTACTTTTGGAAGAACAGTTTCAACATCAACATTCTTACCAATGTTCAGTTGATCATCATCATGTTCATCAGAATAATCCAAGTCATCATATTTATCAAAGTCAATTTTAAGTCATTGTGTTAAAAGTTTTCTGATTCAGAAGACTCAGTTCAACTTACTTCAGTTTCATTGTTAGTGTTATGTTGATTAGATTTTGTTTCTAACTTGGTGCTTGGCACAAAATGATTTGACAAAGTGTTTGTCATTGTTTTAGGTAGAGTTATGTAGTTATCATTTATTGGAGGTGCAACAACATTATATCCCAACCCATACCTATTCTTTGATTCAATAGAGAATTTAACAACTTCTTATATTGCTGAGATGAAAGTTGAAACTTCTGAAGTTTCACTTCAGTTGATGCATGATCAGCGATGGATTTGGTTAAAGAAGTGGTTAGATACTCAACTTGGGCTTTTAAGCTGTAATTTTCTGAAACAATTTTTTCTAAATCCTTTTACAAAGAGTTATTTTTGATTTGATATAATTTATGTTCTCTTACATGAGATTCATTCAAAAGCATTGTTTCTTTTACTTTATCAGCCAATTGTTGAGCATGGACTCTATATCTCTTAACTTCCTCAACACATAATGATGAACACAATCTTTCTCTTACCTCTCTAGCCATTAGTGGAACTTTGTTTTCCATATGAGTCATCAAAGCTTGATTCTCTTCCATAACTTGTAACGCCCGGAAAATTTTCTGATCGAGTCAGATGATAGTGATGGGCTCGGATGAAAACCATTTAATGAATATAGAGTGGTTGCGGGTATTACACCGAGTTAACCCTCCGGGTCACGAGTTTAACGAGTTTGGGGTCCCGGGAACGCCTGGCATATAAATAGATGGATCAGCTGAGCAACTCTCATTTTCACTCAAACGCCATTCTAGAGAGAGAAAGTGTAGAGAGAGAAAGTGCTGGATCGAAGCTCGGGTGGTCAAGAATCGAAGGCTGGTGTTTGTGGACTCCAAAACTACAAGAATCAAGGTAAGAAACGTATCTAAATTGCCACATTTGGTGAAAAACCCGGGTTTGGGGTTTTTGGGGTTTCTAGTGGCAAAAATCGCCCAAAACACACGTTTTAGGGTAATAAAACGTGTAAGAAGCTTAGATATAGCTTCCTGGATGATAATGCAAGGGTTTGGGTGGAAAGGATTGGATTTTTGGGCTAAAACGAGCTGATTCGTAAATTTCAGCTCGTTCTGCGAAATTAAGGTCTCGTCCAGCGAAACTGTAAGTTCGTCCAGCGAAACTGGAGGAACCTACAGCGAAGTTACAGTTTCGTTGCAGCGAAACTACATATTCGCCTGAGCGAAACTATGGTTTCGCTGATGACTATGCCAATGTCCAAGTTGACCTTAGATATTGCGAAACTAGGGAATTCCAACGAAAGTTGGGCGCTCGAGGTAGCGAATCTGTCCAGCGAAACTGGCAGAATGCTGCCCAGCGAAACTAGCAGCGAAACTGCTAATTCGCGAAATTACGGGCGAAGCTACCGGCGAAATTACGGGCGAAACTACCTGCGAAATTAGTAGCGAAATTAGGCAGAAATTAACTCTTTTGGGTGTTAACTTATCTGCAGGCAGTGTAGTGTGACCCGCGTCTTAAAGGCTTGATTGAGAAGCTGCTTGTCAAGCACAGGTGAGTTTCTAGGACCCCTCATTTACTTGTTTTAAATGGTTTTGGGGCTGGAACACATATAAACTGGTTTAATGATGTATGTATGTATGTCCCATTTGGGAATAATGTTGTGTTAGATGTTTAAGGTATGATTAGGGACTAGATATGTTATATAGGGTCCTGGTATGAGTCCCTAATGTCTTGCTGGGACACTTAGTGCTTTGGCACTCACGATGACGCCTAGCAAGCCCCGGATTCAGGAAGGATACGGGGTAAGTGCCTAGTTATGATTGAGGATGTAGACGATGAATATACGAGGTAATGTATGATGAGGTATGACGATGTACGTATGACGTTATGTATGACGATGTATGTATGATGATGAATGTATGATGAATGTATGATGATGAATGTACGATGATGTATGTATGATGATGTATGTATGGTGTTTGTGTGTTCCTATAATATAAATGAATATCTTTCCATGACTTTACGTATTAACGAACGAACGAAGTATTATGTAACGTAAAGGGAAAGATAACGAAAGAGGAACACGATGATGAATGCATGTATTAACGAATGAACGAATGAATGAATGATGATGAATACATGCATTAATGAACGAACGAATTATGTCTTGCAAGCATTGAATAACGCGATTGGTCCTTCTATGTGATTGACCATGGTCATGGTACCTCTACCGCTCACCTCTAGTACCGTGGCATACGTTTTGTTGTTCATATGTTGACTTCGGCCCGGTAGCTAAGACTGTTCGAGGTGTAGCATATGGTATTGGTACAATTAACCTTTCAATGTGTGCAAGTAAGTATCCATATGTATGGAACCCCTACCGCTTACCTCTAGTACCGGGCATACGTTTTGCTGTTCATTTAATGACTTCGGCCCGGTAGCTAATAACGTTTGGGGTATAGCAGATGGTAGTGGTACAAAAGATATCCAATGTGCAAGTAAAGATGTAACGGGATCCTTGTCATTCGACCACAGTAATCATCGCTACGTGCCATGAAGTGGGTAAAGCCTGACAGGATCCATATGAGAACGAAACGATAAGAATGCACGAACGAATGTATGGGATAATAAAGACATTATCTATATGTATGTACGATGTATGATCACGTGTAAAGGATGAACGGTTTTTAATATAAACAAAGTATGTTTATTATAAAACTAGAACTCACTCAGCAACGCTGACTTTTTATGTGTTTCCAGTTGGCAGGTAGCGTTGCTGGGGATGGCACGAGGCGGCTACTCAGCTCTTTTGGGATGGCATTCTTCTTTTGTTAATGTTTTTGTATTGTAATGCAAACAAATGATATTTTGTAACAGGTGTTGTATTACTTTGCAAAAGCATTTTTAGTAAAATTTAAAGTTTCCGCTGCATGGTTTTTATTAAGTTATATTAAATGTATGTTTTATGGGTAATGACAACCAACTGTGAGGTGCCCGGGAACGGGGCCTTACAAGTTGGTATCAGAGCAAAAGTTTAAGTAAAATAGGTAAAATTTTCATAATAAACCTAAACTTAAACTGAGAATGGGACAGGGAGAATGAGAATGCCATCTGAGTAGCTGCGTGCCATCAGGTATTTTCTTAAAGTTAATTAAAGTATGTGCGTGTGAAATGTGGTTATGTGTGCTGTTAGATTTAGATACCGGTGTAGTCAGGAAGGGTAATGCTTGGGGTACGAAAAGTGGAGTAAGTGACTAATCACAACTGGCCACTGTAATTAGTAACTTACTGTACTTAACATAAACTGAGCTATTTCCTTGAATGACCGTGTTGGTGTTTAAATCTTTCAGTGTGATAGAAGATGGTCGGTGGTAGATCATCTAAAGCCCCAATTGGTGGAGGCAGTGGCGGAAGTGGTGCGGAACCACGAGCCACAAGAGGTAGGCCTAGACAAGAGAAGAAGGTTCCTGAAGAACCTAATACTACTCCCTCGGGGGGATGGATGAGAGTGATGATTTTAGGGCCTCGGTGAAAGAGGCAGTTGTCGAGGAGGTGCACCAGGTTATGCAGACGATCTTACCGTCTGTAATGACAGAAGTGTTAAAGGCAGTACGTGAGGATGAGAGACGGGGGAGAAATCAGTCCACCGGTGGACAACAACAGGCAGGGGCAGAAACGGTATTGTCCGATGATGAGGAGGAAGAACAGGTACGGGAGACAGCCCGGGGCTGTGATTACGGGAAATTCATGAGGTGCAAGCCCCCAACTTTCGATGGGTCTGGTACTGCTACTGATGCTCACCAATGGGTGATGGAAATGGAAGCTGTCCTCGATATTAGTGATTGCCAGGAGGACAAGAAGGTGAAGTTTGCCACCCACTCTTTTACAGGGTCGGCTCTATGCTGGTGGAAAAATATAGTCCAAGCCGAGGGTAGCAGGGCTATAGGAAGATGAAGTGGGCTGAGTTGAAGAGGCTGGTGATTGAGGAATTCAGTCCTCGACGGGAAATGGATAGGATAGAGAGAGAGTTCCTGCAGTTGGAGGCGGGGACGATGACCCACCAACAATATACCACCAAGTTTAACGAGTTGGCGCTGTTGGTGCCAGAGCAGGTGACGCCGGTGTCTCGAAAGATCAACCGGTATATTCAAGGGTTGCCAGCCGAAATTCGTTGGCATTTGATTTCCGCTCGACCGAGTACTTTCAGGTCGGCGGTGGATTTGGCGGGGAGGTTGTACGATGAGCGAGCTGTATTGGTGAAGGCGGAGGGCAGTAAGAATGGAGGTGGTGAGAAGGGTTGGCAGGGAAAGAGGTTTGGTCGAGGTGATACCTCGACAAGTAACAAGAAGGCAAGGGTAGACGACCGCCGAGTGGTCGTGAAGGGAGCAGGGTTGAGGAAATGTGTACAGTGTGGGAAAGAGCACTCGGGGGAGTGCAAGTGGGGATCCAACATCTGCTTCAAATGTGGGAGGACTGGGCATATGGCCAAGGATTGCCGGATGGGCAAGTGTTTTAACTGTGGGGAAAGTGGTCATATGAGCCGGGATTGCAAGAAGCCGAGGGCTGAGGGCTCTGGGGAGAAGAAGACGGGAGGAGAAGCACCGAGGGCAAAGGCTAGGGCGTTCACGATGACGCAGGAGGAGGCTAGAACGGACCCTGACGTTGTGTCCGGTACGTTCCTAGTAAATCAAATTTTAGCCTCTGTATTATTTGATTCGGGTGCCAGTAGGAGTTTTATTTCTACTACCTTCTGTGCTAAACTGCCTGTTAGGAGGAAATGCCTTGATAAGTCCTTTGACGTAGAAACCGCTATTGGTAAGTCCACTAGGGTTACGGATGTGATAGAGGGCTGTACTATAGAATTAGAGGGCCATAGGTTTGCTGCCATGTTACATGTGATGCCTCTAGGAGGATTCGATGTAGTGTTAGGAATGGACTGGTTAGCAACCTACGAAGCGAATATCGTGTGCCGAAAGAAGATGATTAGACTGACGGCGACCGACGGAAGTCCGGTGACAATATATGGCGATCGAGTTACGACGATTCCAAAGGTGATCTCGATGGCGGTGGCGGGAAAGTGCATGAGGCGCGGATGTAGCGCCTACTTATGTTATGTAAAGAATATAGAGACGCCAACACCACAGCTATGCGATGTACCAGTGGTGTGTGACTTTCCAGATGTGTTTCCCGAAGACTTATCGGGTTTGCCACCAGACCGAGAGATCGAGTTCCAGATCGACCTGATACCGGGTGCCCAACCTGTCGCAAAAGCACCGTATCGCTTGGCTCCAACGGAAATGAAAGAGTTGATGGAGCAGTTGCAGGAGCTGCTGGATAAGGGGTTTATCCGACCGAGTATCTCACCTTGGGGTGCTCCGGTTCTGTTCGTGAAAAAGAAGGACGGTAGTATGAGAATGTGCATTGACTACCGCGAGCTGAATAAGCTGACGGTGAAGAACAGATACCCCTTACCAAGGATCGATGACTTGTTTGATCAACTTCAGGGTGCCAGTTGGTTTTCAAGGATAGATCTTCGATCGGGCTACCATCAACTGAAGGTGAGGGAGCAGGATATCCCTAAAACAGCCTTTCGTACGCGCTACGGTCACTATGAGTTTCTTGTCATGTCTTTTGGGTTGACCAATGCGCCGGCTGCTTTTATGGATTTGATGAACCGAGTGTGTCGACCAATGTTAGACAAATCAGTGATTGTGTTCATCGATGATATCCTGATTTATTCAAAAAGCGAGACAGAGCATGCCGACCACATTCGGGAAGTGTTGGAAACGTTGAGAAGGGAGAAATTGTACGCCAAGTTCTCCAAATGCGCCTTTTGGTTACGCGAGGTGCAATTTCTGGGCCACGTAGTGAATGCAGAAGGGATAATGGTGGACCCAGAAAAGGTTGAGGCCGTGATGCAATGGAAGTCACCGAAGATGCCAACCGAGATTCGCAGCTTCTTGGGGCTGGCGGGCTACTATAGGAGATTTATTCAAGACTTCTCCAAGATAGCCTCACCTTTGACAAAATTGACTCGCAAGGACGTAAAGTTCGTGTGGGGTCGAGAACAGGAGAATGCTTTTGAAGAATTGAAGATGAGACTTACACAAGCTCCTGTCTTGACATTGCCCGAGGGAAATGAAGACTTGGTGGTCTATTCGGATGCATCCTATTCTGGGCTAGGTTGCGTATTGATGCAACGCGGAAAGGTCATAGCCTATGCGTCTCGACAATTGAAGACCCACGAAGTCAATTATCCCACGCACGATCTAGAACTAGCTGCGGTGGTTTTCGCGTTGAAGATTTGGCGACACTATCTATACGGGACGAAGTGCACCATCTTCACGGACCACAAGAGCTTGAAGTACTTCTTCGAGCAGAAAGATCTAAACATGAGGCAGAGGCGGTGGTTGGAGCTGATAAAAGATTATGATTGTGAAATCCATTACCACCCGGGCAAGGCCAACGTGGTGGCTGATGCCCTTAGCCGGAAGGAAAGGCCCGAACCGATTCGGGTAAAGGCTTTCCAGCTGATTATGACCTCAGACGTGATGACGCAGGTTAAGGAGTTCCAAGACGAGGCTTTGAAGGAAGATCGTCTAAACTCCGAAAGGATGAGAGGTCTAGTTACAGAACTGGGTGAGAACACTCTAGGTGTTAAGACCCGATTTGGGCGAGTGTGGATTCCTCGGTACGGGGATCTACGTGGTAAGATTATGGATGAGGCTCATAAGACTCGATATTCCATTCACCCCGGTGCTACCAAGATGTACCAAGACATGAAGAAAGACTATTGGTGGCCAGGCATGAAGCGTGATGTGGTGGAATATGTGAGTAAGTGCCTGACTTGTTCACAGGTAAAGGCCGAGCACCAGAAACCGTACGGGAAGATCCAACCATTGGATATACCCGAGTGGAAGTGGGAGCACATCACCATGGACTTTATTACGAAGCTGCCACGTACCCCAAAAGGGTATGATGCTATATGGGTGATAGTTGACCGATTGACGAAGAGTGCCCACTTTCTACCGATCCGCGAGACGTTTCATCTGAAAGATTGGCGGATCTATTCATCAAAGAGATTGTAGCTCGTCATGGCGTACCGGTGTCTATTGTGTCTGACCGTGACACCCGGTTCACCTCCAAGTTTTGGAAGAGATTTCATGATGCAATGGGGACGAGGTTACATATTAGCACGGCATATCATCCTCAGACAGACGGTCAGTCTGAGAGGACGATCCAAACACTCGAAGACATGCTTCGGGCGTGCGTGATCGATTTTGGAGGAAGTTGGGACGATCACCTGCCGTTAGCAGAATTCTCGTACAATAACAGTTACCATGCCAGTATTGGCATGCCACCCTACGAGATTTTATACGGTAGGAAATGTAGGACGCCCGTATGTTGGGGAGACATTGGACAGAAGGAACTGGGAGGCGTCGAGGTAGTGGAAGCAACGACTGAAAAGTTAGAAAAGATCAAAGCCTTCATGAAGGCGGCGAAAGACAGACAGAAGTCGTATGCTGACAAGAGGCGAAGACCGATAGAGTTCAAGGTCGGTGATCGAGTCATGTTAAAGGTTTCGCCTTGGAAGGGAATCATTAGGTTCCGAAAGCGGGGAAAACTGAGCCCGCGGTATATAGGCCCTTTCCGAATTATCGCCCGTGTAGGAGAGGTGGCCTATAGGTTGGAGCTACCAGATGAGCTGAGTGGAATTCACCCGACCTTCCACGTATCTCATCTGAGGAAATGTTTAGCCGATGAAGATATGGTCGTTCCGCTGGAGGATATCGAAGTAGACGAACGGCTCAACTATGTGGAGCAACCAGTGGCGATCATTGATAGAAAAGAGAAACGGCTAAGAAACAAAGTGGTTCCTCTTGTGCGCGTACAGTGGAAGCACAGGAAGGGATCGGAGTCTACGTGGGAGACTGAAGAAGAGATGAGACAGCATTACCCACATTTGTTCGAAGAGTGACAGGTTTCAGGGACGAAACCTAAATAAGGGGGGTGGACTTGTAACGCCCGGAAAATTTTCTGATCGATTCAGATGATAGTGATGGGCTCGGATGAAAACCATTTAATGAATATAGAGTGTTTGCGGGTATTACACCGAGTTAACCCTCCGGGTCACGAGTTTAACGAGTTTGGGGTCCCGGGAACGCCTGACATATAAATAGATGGATCAGCTGAGCAACTCTCATTTTCACTAAAACGCCATTCTAGAGAGAGAAAGTGTAGAGAGAGAAAGTGCCGGATCGAAGCTCGGGTGGTCAAGAATCGAAGGCTGGTGTTTGTGGACTCCAAAACTACAAGAATCAAGGTAAGAAACGTATCTAAATTGCCACATTTGGTGAAAAACCCGGGTTTGGGGTTTTTGGGGTTTCTAGTGGCAAAAATCGCCCAAAACACACGTTTTAGGGTAATAAAACGTGTAAGAAGCTTAGATATAGCTTCCTGGATGATAATGCAAGGGTTTGGGTGGAAAGGATTGGATTTTTGGGCTAAAACGAGCTGATTCGTAAATTTCAGCTCGTTCTGCGAAATTAAGGTCTCGTCCAGCAAAACTGTAAGTTCGTCCAGCGAAAATGGAGGAACCTACAGCGAAGTTACAGTTTCGCTGCAGCGAAACTACATATTCGCCTGAGCGAAACTATGGTTTCGCTGATGACTATGCCAATGTCCAAGTTGACCTTAGATATTGCGAAACTAGGGAATTCCAACGAAAGTTGGGCGCTCGAGGTAGCGAATCTGTCCAGCGAAACTGGCAGAATGCTGCCCAGCGAAACTAGCAGCGAAACTGCTAATTCGCGAAATTACAGGCGAAGCTACCGGCGAAATTACGGGCGAAACTACCTGCGAAATTAGTAGCGAAATTAGGCAGAAATTAACTCTTTTGGGTGTTAACTTATCTGCAGGCAGTGTAGTGTGACCCGCGTCTTAAAGGCTTGATTGAGAAGCTGCTTGTCAAGCACAGGTGAGTTTCTAGGACCCCTCATTTACTTGTTTTAAATGGTTTTGGGGCTGGAACACATATAAACTGGTTTAATGATGTATGTATGTATGTCCCATTTGGAATAATGTTGTGTTAGATGTTTAAGGTATGATTGGGGACTAGATATGTTATATAGGGTCCTGGTATGAGTCCCTAATGTCTTGCTGGGACACTTAGTGCTTTGGCACTCACGATGACGCCTAGCAAGCCCCGGATTCGGGAAGGATACGGGGGTAAGTGCCTAGTTATGATTGAGGATGTAGACGATGAATATACGAGGTAATGTATGATGAGGTATGACGATGTACGTATGACGTTATGTATGACGATGTATGTATGATGATGAATGTATGATGAATGTATGATGATGAATGTACGATGATGTATGTATGATGATGTATGTATGGTGTGTGTGTGTTCCTATAATAATAAATGAATATCTTTCCATGACTTTACGTATTAACGAACGAACGAAGTATTATGTAACGTAAAGGGAAAGATAACGAAAGAGGAACACGATGATGAATGCATGTATTAACGAATGAACGAATGAATGAATGATGATGAATACATGCATTAATGAACGAACGAATTATGTCTTGCAAGCATTGAATAACGCGATTGGTCCTTCTATGTGATAGACCATGGTCATGGTACCTCTACCGCTCACCTCTAGTACCGTGGCATACGTTTTGTTGTTCATATGTTGACTTCGGCCCGGTAGCTAAGACTGTTCGAGGTGTAGCATATGGTATTGGTACAATTAACCTTTCAATGTGTGCAAGTAAGTATCCATATGTATGGAACCCCTACCGCTTACCTCTAGTACCGGGCATACGTTTTGCTGTTCATTTAATGACTTCGGCCCGGTAGCTAATAACGTTTGGGGTATAGCAGATGGTAGTGGTACAAAAGATATCCAATGTGCAAGTAAAGATGTAACGGGATCCTTGTCATTCGACCACAGTAATCATCGCTACGTGCCATGAAGTGGGTAAAGCCTGACAGGATCCATATGAGAACGAAACGATAAGAATGCACGAACGAATGTATGGGATAATAAAGACATTATCTATATGTATGTACGATGTATGATCACGTGTAAAGGATGAACGGTTTTTAATATAAACAAAGTATGTTTATTATAAAACTAGAACTCACTCAGCAACGCTGACTTTTTATGTGTTTCCAGTTGGCAGGTAGCGTTGCTGGGGATGGCACGAGGCGGCTACTCAGCTCTTTTGGGATGGCATTCTTCTTTTGTTAATGTTTTTGTATTGTAATGCAAACAAATGATATTTTGTAACAGGTGTTGTATTACTTTGCAAAAGCATTTTTAGTAAAATTTAAAGTTTCCGCTGCATGGTTTTTATTAAGTTATATTAAATGTATGTTTTATGGGTAATGACGACCAACTGTGAGGTGCCCGGGAACGGGGCCTTACATAACTTCCTTCTCATACATACTCCAGTCACATGTTCCATCTTGTAGTATGATCAGCCCAGACTCTTTTAATTACTGGGTCCTGCTGACTCATTAGTGGTTGGTGGGGATGAATTTGTTAGTTGAGGTTGTCTGAAAGATCTTTGAGAAGTTGATTGCTGATGAGATTGATACTGATGAGACGGAGGCTGCTGACGTTGTCTCAAGTCTGGATTTGATTGTTGATTGCATTCTCTAGAGAAATGTCCATAGAGATTGCACTTGAAGCATCTTACCTTTGACTTGTCAACACCAATCTTTGATGTTTTGCTTGCTGCTACCAAGTTTTTGTTTCTTTTGAGATATTTTTCGGCTCTATATGCAATCATTGCCATGTGCCATTAGAGATCCATCTCCTCAACTACATGAGGATGTAGTTCTTCTAAGTCTTGCTGGCAAATATTTGCTGATGTTAGAGAGCTTCCCAAGGAAGCTTGAAAGCTTGAACTAAAAGCTGCAAAAGCTGCTTTTTGTTCTTCAGAATCCAGGATCACAGTAATGGGTTCTGATTGATTGTTCGGTTGTGACATCTTTGCTAGAGCTGTAGATGTATCTCTTATGTCAGCAGTTCTTCCTTGTCCTTTCCATGTTTACTTTAAGATGATTTCTTTGAAGGCTTTGATGCATAGAAACTCACTTCCTCTTCATCATCACTCCAAGTACAAGTGTTCTCACTATCATTGTTAGAAATAAAGGCACTTCCTGCACTTTTTGTTTCTTTAAAATGATAGGGTGAGACATGGGTTCTCACACTCTTGTTTCTTGATTTTTCATCCATTTCAAGAGCCTCCACTTTGGCAACCAGTGTATCTAAACTGTTCATATGAGATCTATAGTTTTCTTGAACATGGACACAGTTTGCTTCCAACTTTCAGGAAAAGTGTGGAGCATCTTTTTGTTTTATTCCTCATTAGTGTATTTCAACTCCAAGATGTTCATCTCAGTTACCAGTTGCATGAATCTGTGGAGTTATTGAGGAATTGATTCACCCTCAATATGATGAAAGGTTTCATATTATGAACGTAGGTGCCTTTCCTAATGCTTCTGATTTCATCTCTCCCTTTACAGAGTGTATCAACTATCTTCCACAAAGAATTAGCTGTTTTGTAGTTCTCACACCTAATTAAGATCTCTTCAGGTAAAGCCATACTAAGCAGACTATATGCTTTGATATCAACTTTAACCTTCTTGATATCATCAGGTGATAGATCTTTAGTACTTATGGGTTGATTTTTATCATTATAATCTGGCCCAAGGGTGGGTGGAATATAAGGACCTTCAGTTATTGATTCCCATAAGTCAGAATCAGTGTAATTTACATGATTCCTGAACTTGATTTTCCAGGATTTGAAATCAGCCTTTGTTTCCAACTTTGGAGGTTGGTATGATCCACCAAAGAAACTCATTTTAGTTAAATTTTTATGAATTTAACTATAACTGTTACTGTGAACTAATCTATCAATAACTCAGATCTACTATTCAATTAATGTGAATAGAGATCTAAATTAATCAAGCAATGAAACAGTGCTTGCTGAAAGAAAAATCACGGTTTTAATTGATTAAACAAAAAGACAATTAAACAATTTTAATACTGATAGATAATCGATCTAAATCAATTAGCACTTGGCTCTGATACCACCTGTGAATCCTAGGATCGCAATCAGGAATTATCAGTATTAAAATAAAGACACGTCAATGAATGTGGAATAATCATTAACTGTTGTTTAATTGTTTTTCATTGATAATTTAATATCAACGATTAAAGCTTGTTATGATGAACACAATTATGTATATGTAATAAATAAGCAGACAAGAATTAATTCAAATGTATTTCATTAATATTGAATAATGATTACAAAAGAATAATTAAGAATGCTATGAACAATGAACACAATTTGAATAATTAATTCAAATGTATTGTTGTTGTTGATGTGACGGCGGCTAGGGTTTGATTTTGTGATGTGATGTGTGTTTGCTGCAATATTGCTATTGTATTCACTTCAAAATGAAACCTAGGACTTATATTTATAGGCAATTATGAGTCAGTTAAGGAAACACCGGATCTCTTGGGATTTGTAATTGACTTGTTGACTTGTTGAACTTGTCAAATTCATACAAGTGTCTTCGTCTTCCGTAGGAATATTGTCTTCCGTAGGAACTCTTGTTCTTCCATAGGAGCTTGTACTTCCGTAGGAGTCTTCACTTCATCTTGAGATCATCAGTGAATATTAGTGTTCATCCGTAGACAAACTATGGAAGTCGTCTTGTAAGAAACATATCTACGGATTATCAAAATTGTTCATCCGTAGATGTTTCTTACACTTAGCCGATTACAAGAATTCACCAAGTATATTGTTTTTGCCTGTCATCATACACATTAAGCAACACATATATATGGGTTAACCTATATACTCAATGCATACATAATGATAGTCAGTTACAATCATTTATTACAAGAATTGATTAAAGTTCTAAGCCTATACAAATTGATCTAGACCTATTCTTTCTAGATCTAACATTAAGTTTCAGGACCTTTATTATCTTTTTGAATAAAACTTTGAAAGTTTAATATCTTTCGAAATACAATCTGTCTCGAAAGCAAAATTGCTCTAGGTGTGTTTTCTTCCGAAGTAATTCTTCCAAAACTAAGGAATATGTTCCGAAATTAATTTTTTTCGGATTCTTTAAAACTTCCGAAGGCAAATTACCTTAGGAAGATTTTCAATTTACAAGATAACTACCATTCTGGGCATTTTTTCAGAGGTGGGACCAATATCCTAATTTCAAAGTTTATCTTTTTGCATTAACTTTGTGTCACATCCAAGTATATAAATAACCTGTACAATGATTCCCTCTTTTTCTTCTTCATCTTTATCTGAAATCATTTACCTTAAATCACCCACAAACCCTTGTTGTTCTTCTATTTTTTTCACTAACGCTTCAGAAAATGGCCAACCCTGAACCCTTAAACCAGCCACCCTTTGTCATGTGCCTACACAGGCATCATAATCAGGTTGATCTGTTGTCAACTAATAAATACTATGGCTTCTCGGGATTTACAGCTATCTTTCCAGCTCATCCTACCTCACTGCTCTCATAATAGACCCTCCACTATATGAAGAACAACTGCTGGAATTCTGGAGGACCTGCCAAGAGGTTATCTTGGACGATAAGAAGGCGCTATCTGAATCAGTGCAGGAGAAGGCTGGATTCATAATTCCAGCCACCATGAATAATTATCTAAGGCTGGATGATGATGAAGGTGAACTGTTCTTCCTAAAAGAGGCAGTCAAAGGATCATTCTAGCTGATGGGCTATGAAGGGGACTACTCTGTGAGTACCTTTAGAAATGGTGAGCTCTATTTTCAATCAAAAGGCCTCATTCATGTTATAATCCACTCTCTATTGAACAAACGTCGAGGATAGGACCAAGTTGCAGAGGACCTATCCTATATAGTCCATGGGATGGTTCAAAGGATCAAGTTTAAGTACTCACAGTTTGTATACACAAACTTGATTGCCAACTTGGATTCCTTAGAGCATTGCATGTTCCCTGTATATGTCCATCATATTCTTAACAGTGAATTTGGCTTATAGTTGAGGGGAACATGCAATATTCTTTAACTGGGACTAATGAAGTTTGACATCTTCAAAATAATGAGTAAAACCACTGTTGACTTTTAAGGGGTAGAAACAACCCTTATCCCAAAATGTTAGAGCCTCCAGCTCAAGGTGATAGCTTAGCAGCACCAACCAATGTTGAACCCACACCTTTTTCATCTTCACCACCCACGCTTCCACAAATAACCATCACCTACTAGGGAAAATCCAAACAAAACCCTGCTAAGTGTATTCAAATTGAGAAGGCCCCTATACACTCACCCATGTAGGAGGAAGTGAACCAAGAGCTCCCACTACCCCTGAAGAGCAAACCACTCCCATCCCTTTAATGATCAGTGTTAAGGTTCCTCATGCTCAGCTTGATTAGCTCATAACCCAAGCTATAAGCATTCATTCTAAGCCTTAAAACTCAGATGAATAACCTTTAAGGGATTGTTACCATCCCCAACCATTGGACCTCAATCAACAGTCCCTAATCTCTAATTCTATGATGATCAGGATATGAGATTCAGTGAATATCATGAGTCTCTCTTATCCTCCTATGTTTAAGGAGAGATGAGTGCTCTTGTTAGTCATATATCTAGCCCACATCATCCACTCATAACTGAGGTAGATCTTTCTAAACAAGTTCAGGAGGTCCATGTGGAAGAGGCTTTACTTTTGCAAGCGATTACATCTCTGAAATCTCAACCACAACAACCCAGCTCCTTGGCACTTCTTATGAAGCTGTCACTTGAGCTGGGGAAATTCAAAGACCAGGAAATAATATCTGGTGCTAAGGGAGATGACTTTGGTTGTGTTCTCTCATCCCCTAGATTCTTCTGATAAAGATGAGGGGAATCTACAACTAAGTATGCAAATACTGTAAAAAATATGTACCTATTTGGTTTCTAAGGTTAGTCACCTGGAATCTCAGGTGGCTACCTTACAAAGGTAGGTTCATAATTAGTAACCTCTATCTCACATGTGCAAGTAGCTGATGCTACCAAAAAGGAGGAGAAAGTCTTAACTATAACCACAAAACCTGGGAGCAGTACCAAGAGTATGGACATTGAGGACTTACCATCCTCACTTGTAATTTTCAGACTCAACAAGCTCCTCAGGCTCACATAAATATGGATGCCATTATTCAAAGCCTATTTGAGGAGGATATACTAAGGGCTATGTCACCTCCATCCCATCCTGCTAAAAGTATAATTGTAGGATGGAGGTATGACACTAGCAAAAGAGCCTTGCTGGTTTCTAGATAATAGCGTCAACATGAAGTTTTCAACTTCCAAATCCTGAGATTCTGTGAAAGCTTTCCTCTGGTTGACCTACCACTTTCCAACCCAAGTCAAAATAGGTAAGCTGATAGGCTAGCTGAGAGGATCCAGCTGAGGGTGTCTGAGGAGTTTAAGAGAAGAACCAATATATATAGACAAAGGCTTTCAGGAAAAATAGTTGATAAACTAGATATTAAGATAGACTTTAGGATTAGCTTCAAATGGGAAACCTTAGTTGAAGGCCTAGTTATAGAACCTGTGAACCTTGAGACTACAACACTTGCAACAGCCATTACCCTTAATGAGACACTAGTTGGTAAAGGTGTCTCACAGCCACTCCCTGGCCAGAGCTCAAGTGTAGAACCAAGCCAAAAAGGCTAAAGCTCTCTTCTACCCGAGTCATATAGACTGGTACATGACAAAGGAAAGAGGGTTCAAACCTTTAAGGAGATTAAAGGAAAAGAGGGAGAGGAAGGGGAAGGAAAGGGAAGAGAGGATGAGAGAGACCCCTAGCTTTATGCAAGCTACAATCAGGGCTACCCCTTGGCCAAATACTTAGGAAGATAATTTAATGGTAGCTAGATTGAATTATATAGGGTTGAGGAACTACAATTTTAATGACATAATCTCTTCTACCTTGGAAGTATTGAATGAGTTAGATGACACAGAAGTGTCAGAAGAGAGGAAGGAGGCCGAGGTTGTTGAATTGCTCCTCAAGATAAAAGGAGAAAGGAAAAGAAGAAAATTGTATAATGCCCCTTTCCTCTCTCTAGTTCAAGAAAGACCTCAAGTGGACTCTGTCGCTGTTAGAGAAGAAACTCAAGTAGGTAGGGAACACGATAGACAAAACATGATAACCTACTTGAGTGCCACAGGTCTCTATCAAGCAGCAGCTCCACTCCCCGTATCTTATGAATACACAGAGTTTAAGTACCTCAAGCAGCTGAAGGAAGAAGTTCTCAAAGAAAAAAAGCTATTAAGAGGAAGATGAGGGAGGAAGCTGTAAAGTCAATAGCCACTGTCAAAGTTAATCAGCAGAAGTTTGAAGATAGACTAAAGATGATAAGCTTCTTGAAGCTGTATGGATTCTCCGAAAGGAGGGTTAGTCCAATGTCTCTATCCATAATGGATGAACACATTAGAGTGATCAAGTAGAAGATTAAGAAGGGTGAGTTTCTAGACTTGCATTCTCCACCAAGTCAAGCTGCACCTGAAGCTGAGGTTAAGGTTGAGCTCCAAGAGATAATACAATGTGGGCCTAGTGTTGTCTCACAACCAACTACATCTTCTAACCCACAACAAGGTCTAGAACCTTCTTTTTCTGAACAAGTGAAAGGGAAAGACCTAACTGAGAAGGATAAAGAAGGAAGATCTGGTAATCACGACCAACCTTCTCATTTCAGGTACAAAAATAGGAAGAGGATGACCATCAGAAGGGACTTCAAGAAGAAGAAGAAGAAGTTCAAGGCATCCACCGCTACACCTCAAGATGAGTCAGAACATCCTGATGGTGAACACGAAGAGGCTGCTCAATGAACTCCATTACAAGTAGAGCCTCTTACTACTAAGAGACCCATCCTGTCCTTGGCTTACTCTCCAATCCAGATAGATGGTATGTCATAAGAGATCAAGGAGGTCAAGACATATACTTCTGACAAAATATGCTTGATCTTTCTCAGCATGATCTCTTGGACATGAGGAGGTACTTTGAGAGCCTAAAGAACCCATACTAACTGATGAAGAGAGGAATGGCTCTTGTTCTAGTGATGGTTGTAAAAAAGTGAAGATCTTATCAAGACTCATAGTCATCCTCAAGTTTTGATACCATCAGCCTAGGGGGAGTTTGTAAGAGTTATCTTAGAGGCTATTACTAACCAAAGATCCCTCAGCATGTATACTGAAGTACATGGAAGTTACTTCGGAAGATTTGACAAAGCACAAAGAAATTCACTAAGTGTCAGATTTTCAAAAGCCAAAAGCCAAATTCTTTCAAAGCTAAAAGTGAAGTCTTCAAAGCTTCAAGGCAAAGTCTTCTGAAGCCTGAAGACTGATTTCTTTCAAAGATATAGAAAATATGCTTTCCCTGAATTACTTTTGAAAAAAGCAGAAACACTTTTTGCTGTCATCTCTGATGACTCACCAACTTATATAAGTTGGTAATTATCTTCATACTTTTATCAACTATACATCATAGTCTTTGAGCCTGTAAATTTCCACTATTGTACTTTTATCCTTTTTGTAATATATTAGTATTTGGATATGGCATGTCATAATCACTTGTCAAAAAGCGATCTACCTTTTGACATTACATTAATCTTGTTGTCTAAAATTGTGTTTCAGCTGGCCTTCAAAGTCTAGCCGGTTATAAGATGTAGTATACAGTGTCTCATGTTACCAGTTCTTAGGACTAAGCCTTGTAACAAATGTAAAATATTTGTGAGCAATATACATCATCCTTGAGAACCAATTTCTTTGTTCTTGTGTGTTCTTTAATTTTGTTCTGTGTTTCATTTTCCTGGTTTCATATTGATATGTTAAGTGTCATACTATCCACCTTGTGAAAATATTGCATTAACCATAACGGTCCTGCAGTCACACCCTTTCGGGTGATGGTGTAATTACGAGAGGGTGGATGTTGGAACATTCATGGTTAAATAGAGAGGAGTAGTATTAAAAAATTGTTTATAACATTCATTAGGCACAAATTGTATAAGGTACATATTGTGAAAGATTATAACACGTCGGCCTAAGTATTCTAAGTATTTCTAAGCCTATGCTGCATAACATCCCTATGTGTCTTAGACATGCCAATCCAAAAGTGTGGGTTTCATGCATGCCTAGTTAAATGAAAAACATGTTAGGAAACACATTAACAAAATATTGGTAAGCTTGTAGGTTTTCAAGACTTGATAAAATCTTTAATTGTATTAGTTTTAAGATAATTCAATAGTTAGTGGATCATTGTTGTAATCATGTAGAAAAATAAAATATTTTATTTGACAGGCATCTACATTGAGCCCACACACCACAGCCTAAATGACTGTTGATTAGTGTCACACATAAATACCTATCACAAGTAGTTATAAGCATAAACTGAGTTAGGAAATCATCATTCAACAAACATGACTGTAGATTTAAGTGTTCCTATCAGTCGAGAGAATGAGGTTACCATACCTTGATAGTACTATCTATTTTAATCCATATGCTACATCAAGTAGTTAAGTGGTATTTAGTTTAATCATGGACTTTTAGTGTGATAATTAGTTAACTCATGTAATACATCATCGGGTAGACTAGTGTTCATAAATGGAAGCAATATGACTCAAGCGTTTAGTTCACATGTATCTCCCCATATGTGAAAGTTGTAGGAGAGGGGCTAGTAGAAACTTACGGTCAAGTAGCAGTTTAGCAATAAAAAATTGTTTAGTAGGATATTTACAGAGTGGTACCTACATTATTAAGGGATACCATCATGGTTTAGTTTATATTCAATTAAATTTGAACTGTGCATCTCATCCTTTAAGTTGGTACCTCAATTAGTGGGTTTCATTTGTTAGTTCTCTTTGGATCGTTCTGTCATAAACACTGGTAAGTTTACAATAGTTGAGTCTAGGTGGCTCATTGATGACTTAAGAGTGTGATGTGAGGTCACGTGAGGAAAACTGTAAGTCAACGTTCTCGCACTCAAGTTGAACTTGTTGTTAGGTTCGTATCGGTCATTATGTTACAGAACCGCTTCAAGTGATATTTGAGGGTATTTAGGTACGTGCATATGTTTATATATATTTACATAATTTAAAATAATTTCTTCAAGTTATTTTAAACTATTTCTTAAGTGTTTTTATTGTAAATAGTAGAATTCCTAATATTTTCATAAATCGTCTAATGACTAAACCGAGTTTTTTTGTTTCAATGAGTTAAACTAGCTATAATTTTTTTGTCGTGAAATATATTTTCAATGTTCTTTTAAGTATAAAGCTAGAAATAATATATCTCTTTCAAGTTATTCAGAAAATTTAATAAATCAATTAAGCATTAAAGGGACACGTGTATATGTGCCACTTGAGCAAAGACATTGGGCTTGAATTGTTTAATGATATTCTATTACTATTTAATCCTTTTGGTCGGTGGGTTTTTTGGTTGTTTTGTTTTTTGTTTTTTTTTTTTGTTTGTATGTGTTAGATTTGTTTTGGATGTGGGTTTGAGGTTTGGGGGTGAGGTTTTTTTGCGGGTTGTTGTCGGTTTTCTATTTTGGACTGTGTCGTATTCTTGCGATTTTGATGTTCGTCTGTTTTGTGTATGGTGTTGGGCTTTGATTTAGTTTTTAGTTCTGTATGTTCTGGTGTGTTATGGATTTGGGGTTTTGATGTGTTTTACTTTATGTATTTTGATAACTTTTTGGTTTTAAACATTCATTTTGATTTTGGTTTAGGGTTACATTAAAACTCGCATAGACGCGACCACTATTTTAGTTTATCATATAATAGTTGTAGCAGTTCAAATTATATATATCTTAAAAAACTTTATTAAACAATATTACGTGTTTATTTTAATGTGTAAATTTTGTTTTGAACGAGTTGGGTCAAATATTATAATTTTATTTCGTTGCTATAAATTTGAGTTACTCGATGTTTTGATGTAAATTTTGCTAGGAAATGTGTTAGAGCGAATGTAATCTATGCTTTATCATTTCACCTTCTTTCCGGCACTTGCTTATTTTGATGTATATTTTGAGTTGTTATACGTTTTAACGTAAATTGTGTTTGAAATATAATCGATTTAAATAACATATATTTCATTTCATTGTACAAATTTGTGTTACTCCATGTTTTGCTTAAATTTAGTTCGGAAACAAGTTGAATCGATTATATTTTATACTTAATCATGACACGTACGTTCGCCGCCACAGCAACGCGAGACGAGTAAATTACTAGTTTATTTCAAAACAAGTAAAAATCAAGTGTTGGAATCTTAAATATGTGATTTTCATCAATATTTGTTTTAAGTTCCATTTGTGTTTGGGTCAATGGTTGGGCCTATTGAGGTCACAACCCACATTGGGCACATTTAAGTTTTTAAAATTTATTGTTTTAGGCTTGATACATATTAGTTTTATCTGGTAAATTGTTATATAAAGAACACGTAAATTTACATTTTAAGAAAGGTTGTTGTGGGGGTTGTTAGGCCTTGTAGGCCTCATATTAGGGTTCAAAATAGTAGCCCTTTGGGGGCTGTTTTGGGCCTGGCTTCAAGGGTTTTTTTTTAACTATGTTTTGTTTTATCAAAATATCATAACACTTCCAATAAATGTAACCTAAAGTTTGATAATGCAAAAACAAGTTTTGTTAAGGATATTTTAGGCCTCAGTGTTGCGCCGACAAGTCAGTTCTAGGCTACCAAATTGCAGCTTATGGGCCTGCTATCAGGACTTTTTCTGGTCCCAAACTTGCACGTTATTTCATTATTTACATATGTATAATGAGTTGTTCTTATTTTATGGTTTTTAGGTTTACTGTTTCCTTGAAATGTCACCAATTTGAGCACTTAGGAGCACTTAGTGTCTTTATAAATGAATGAAGAGAGAGTATGGATGATAACTGTTACCTAGAAACACAAATATGAATGGGTGGGACTTGAACTTGCAAGAATTAGGATCTCCACCTTTTCCTTCTTGCTTGCTTCCACTAAGATCGAGATAACAAGGAGAATTGGTTTTAGTGATTCTCCAAATGCACAAGTTCAAGCTCCTTAAATAGCTAATGAAGTTGGGTATTGACTACTACCTACATAAAGCATGGGGAGATATGTTTGATTATAATAATACAAAGGTAAAAGGGTGGGTAGATAAAGATGTTGGTGGTGTATAAGTTGGTGAAGGGTGATGGTTGTGGGCGGCCGATTGATAGGACAAAGAGGGGGATGCGGTCATGGGTAAGGGTGAGGGGAACACAACGTCCTTGGGTCATTATGGTTATTTGGTGGCGTTAATGTTAGATTTGCTTTTTTGTTTTATTTTATGTATAAAGTATCTTGGATTGGATATACATGCATAAGGTCGACATATAAATACTATGTATATATATGTGTGTATGTATGTATGTATGTATTATGTATGTATGTATATATGTATATATGTATGTATGTATATATGTATGTATGTATATATGTATGTATGTATATATGTATGTATGTATATATGTATGTATGTATATATGTATGTATGTATCTATATATGTATATATATAGATAGATATACATAGTTGTTCAAGTTTATCATTTGATTTCTTGGACATTTTCTCAAAGAAAGTGAAAGTTGAGGGCAAGATGTTTCATTTGTGAGTGGAAAACCACATTTTCCCGAGTGAGGGGTGACACTTATATTGTCACAATAAATGGTGAGACTTATGTTGAACTTGAAACCAAGTTCAAATAAGAGAGAATTTAACCTTTGTACTTCCATAGTAGTTGATGGTACATTGTCTATTTGAGATTCAAGAAATTAGAGTTGAACAAAGATAGATGATATAGCTAGTTGTGCTTTGATAATTATCTTTGTCTCAGACCTATTCGACATTTGTGAATTTATGGAGAATGAGAGGAAAATTGTGACCTATGAACACACTATGATACATCATTGCATGAAAGTATCTAAGTGACCGTTTAAAGGCTATTCGTTGAAGAGAGGTCGGTGCATGTATGAAATGAGATAAACTATTAAGTTTAAATAAAATATCTAGTCTAGTGAGTGATAAATATTGTAGGGCACCAACAACTGTTTGAGAGGTCTATAGGCAAAGGAGGTGGAGTACCACCTTTTGACGTGAGATGCTAAGAAGTAGTACTTGTTAGGTCTGAAAAGGATAGTCTATATTATCAACACAGTCAATGTTAACAAAACTCAATGCCATGGTCAAAGTCATCGGAAAATTCAAACAGACACATTCGAGACGAAGAATCAAGGCGAGATGTTGAAGATATATTTTACTAGGAGTTTTATTGTTAATACATACATTTTGTGCCAATAAACTATATTTAATCTTGTTTTAGTTATTTTTATGTTTAATTTGTATTTTCCCTATTTAGTTTAAGTCTAGGGGCTTAATATGTCATTAATGAATATTATATTCACTATGAATAGTTAAGTTGTAATTAGAGTCTAAAAGTTTGAATGAGCCAATTGATTTGAGGGTTTTCACTTTGTAATATCAGATTCAAATCATCAAAGATCAAACAAGGGTTTTCATAGTGTTCATGAGGTGTTCATCATTTTTCATCTCTATTATATAGCGTTTGATCTATATTGTTTATAAATATCATTAATATTTGTGTTCTTAGTGAGATTTGTTTGTGTTTATTAATCAATTGCAATTGTGCTCTTGATTATTCGAATTTTTTTTGGTTTCAAGTTCAAGTCACTATTCCATTCATTTTCGATCTAATCTGTGTGTTTGGATATGGAAATTGATTGAGGATTGCTCGATTTGAGTGTGGGAAGCTATTGGAAGCATCAGATCTCAAATACATTGAGATTTGGATGGGTTTGAGCTGATTTCGTGTTGAAAAAGGCTGTCCAGATACGTTGGGCGAATTTACGGCTCGTCCAGCAAATTTACAGCTTCAATCAACGAAACTATATAGTTTCTCCCGAGGAAAGTAAGATTCCTTCAGCGAAACTCAGCAGTTCTTGTTTTTTGCATCTAGTTTTTCGTCCTAGCGAAAGTACATACATTGAACGAAAGTTCATGGTGTTTGTGTGACAAACCTAGCGAAATTGCTGTCACATTAATTTCTGAACGAAAGTTCAACTAGTTTCGGCCAAAACTATCCAGCAAAACTAGCATCTGTGTGCCATTGCTAGACGAAACTTCTATCGAAATTACCAGTGAAATTAGGAGCGAAAGTGCCAGCGAATTTAGCAGCGAAATTGTTTGTTTTTCAGCGAAATTATCAGCGAATTTACAGATTCTTCAGCGAAAATAACCTAAAAAAAGCTTACCTGGCAGCTTGACCCCAATTACTTATAAACCATTCAGTTGACATTTTTTTTTCAGGGGAGAAACAATTTATTGGGAAAAATGACTTTTTCAGAAGTCTTTAATTCCTTCAAATCCGATAATCTAATATTGGCACGAAGTCGATTTGATTCTTTTGCATCCATGAAAGATGAAAAGATATCTGATGTTGTTGATCGATTTCTAATGGTGGCAAGCAACCTTAAGAAGTATAATGACCGGCTGGGAAATCATGAACAAGTCACAAAACTTTTGGATTCTCTTCCTCTACAGTGGAGTCCACAAGTTAGATTAACAAGTCACAACACTTTTGGATTCTCTTCCTCTACAGTGGAGTCCACAAGTTAGATTAACAAGTCATAACACTTTTGGATTCTCTTCCTCTACAGTGGATTCCACAAGTTAGATTGTTAAAGCAGGAAAGAAATTTTACTGACTACAAACACATGGAAGTTATTAACAAGTTAAAGTCATTTGATTTGGATATGAAAAGTAAAGAATACAGTCAATTCATGTATGGTGGTATATCTTCAAGTGTTGAGATCAAAGAAACTAAAGAAGAAGTCAACCATGCATTGATGATTAAGGTGGTAAACAATGATGAGGATTCTATTGAGGATTTTGATCCTTTCAAAGAATTTAGGTGTGATACTCAACTGAGAGTTTTGGTGATGTTGGTGATTGTGCAAGCCGATTTAAAGTGCAGTATGGAGAAAAACAAGAGGAAGGTTAAGCTGAAGAGGCTAAGAAGAAAGCTACTGAGGAGGAAGAATGCAAAAAGAACACTCCCGTTTGTCAATATGAAAAAGCCCTAGCTGCGGAAAAGATAGTTATGGGACTCCCTTATGAGGTTGTACAAGACATGTGTTCTCCTCCCTGCAAATTCATTTATTCAGGGTTTATAAAGCTAACAGATTACTGTTGGAAAATGAAAAAGAATAAAATGAATAAACAAAGAACTTAAAATCAATGAGTCTAAATATTTTATTAAACTGAGAGAAACTTTAAAAGAAACTAATCTTTTAAAAATAACTCTTTTAGAAAAGAATGGCGATATTAATGTTTTGACCGAACGAGTCACATTAGCAGAATTTAAGACTAGCAAGCTTAAAACTAAACTTGATAAATGGATGATATCATGGATGAAACAAGAAGAACTATTTTCTAAGCAAAGGGGAGCTAGAATTAAAATGGGTGTGGGATGTGGTGAAACTTCATATGTTTATCCTCCTCTAGTACTTACTGTTACTCTCCTATGCTATAACTTCATCCATCTAATGATTTAATTGAAGCTGTAGATACTAAAACTTTACATGCAGATTTAAGCAGCGTTAATCACAAAGAGGTTCAGGATGAATATGATTTTCCTACAGGTTTGGGCTCATCAAGCAAGGATCTGATCTGCAAAATGATCATTCCACCTCTGATGCTTCAAAACCAGTATCAATTGTTTCCCATAACTTTTTTAACAAATTCAAGACAGGTAACATCCCTTCTTTTGTTCCTGTCAAGTTTGTCAAAGAAGGAATAGCTGTGGAATCATCAAGCAATTAGAACTCCACACCACAAACTGACACAACAAGAGTTATCAACCAAGATCCATTGGAAGCTGACATATGTATACAAGACTGGACAAGCTCTAATGATGAATAAGAGATCATCAAGTCACCTGATGTCAACAAGTGTCCAATGCCTCCAAAAGTCGTGAATCTCATCTCTAATTGTTAAAAAGCCAGCAATTCCTCGAAAGCTTAGCAGAAGCACTCACCATCTTCACCTGCTATCCATCATGATCTTTACAAATCTGCCTCCATGTCTACCAAGTCACCAGTCTTATAAAAGGTGAAACTCAGCTGAAACTCTCTCCGTCCTCATCTAGTTCTCAGAAGAATGTTCAGTTCTCATCTCCTTGAACAACGTTAGAGCAGGCTCCACCCTCTCCTATTATCCATGGGATACAAAGAACCTAAATTTAGATATGGAAAAGAAGGCCATGTGCTAAAGAATTGCCATCAGGTTCAAAGGCAAGTTCCAGACGATAAAGACAACACAAGTTTCTTCTCTGTTTGAAGAGGCAAAAAGTACACATCTTTGAATGATTGGATGATGAACATTCTATCCAAACCTTCTTATGGGAAGCCTGTTTCACATGATTCAAAGATGAAAAAGATCAAAGTTTCGAAATCAAAATCTCTTCCTTCGGATCTTAAAAAGGAAAATGATTTCCAAATTCAATTCTTTCAAATCAAAAGTAATTAAACATAAACAAATTTAGAAAGTAAAACAAAAGGAAAAGGATAAAGAGATAAATAATTTTGCAAAAGACTGTGTGCTTAAACAGGTTATATACACTGATGAAAATGGAACACCCACGACTGCGATGGCCTGGGTCCCCCTTTCTAACTAATCTATTAATGAGTACATGAATAGTTTAGGAGGACTGTTAGTAATCCGGTTTATTGACAAGAAATGTTCCTCATTCAAATTTAAGGTGAAACAAACAGGTTGTGGTTTTTGTATTTTATCCACATTTTGATCCTTATCTACATTTTCACATCTCATTTCACAATCACTGCATTTCTATTGATAGTTCATTTTATCCTTCGTTAGAGTAAAATGGAAGACAATTTGTTTGGTTATTTTTTTAGTAAGTATAGAATATGTACATAAATAAAATATAGGGGGAGAGTAGTATATAGAAAAGAACAAAAATATTTTAAATTTTATTAGTTATTTAGTTGCTTTAGGTTATAAATAAATAAAATCTGAGAACTTGATTTGGGATGACTGAGAAATGATAGTATGTCTTCTGGGTATGCTTATATGCATGACCTGTACTTTATGAGAAATGACAGTAACTGATGTATAGATGTCTGTATCACTTAAAATTCTAAAATATGAAAAAGACAGTTTCATTATATGATATGCTTGGTAGGCTCAGCCAAAAATGAAGTAAACAATTATCATGTGGCCAAACTAATTCTTCAAGAGCTTAGTAATAAGGATTATTCCATGACATCTTGGCATGCAAAAAGAAACAAATCCTTGTTAGAAACTGGTTGAGATTTTAAAATCTCTGTTCAGATTTACTTAAAATTCCAAATCACCCTCACCCTAGCCCTGAATTGAGTACCTAGTTAACAAAAACAAACGCTTCTAGTTATGCTCTTCA
This sequence comes from Flaveria linearis, assembly GCA_024085815.1. Lineage (NCBI taxonomy): Eukaryota > Viridiplantae > Streptophyta > Magnoliopsida > Asterales > Asteraceae > Flaveria > Flaveria linearis. Next base: position 54,787,289 of record CM044009.1, read on the forward strand.
GAAAAGCATCTGTTTTGAGTCACTTATGACTCTTTTAGAATGTACAATAATAATAGAATAAAGTGTGTGTTCATCTCCTCTGCTATGCGGAAGCATTGAACTGGAGTGATGATCTTCTCTATTATACGTGAGTATAGATATGAAGCTCTCATCAGCGCGCTCAGATGATCATCTCCTCTGTTATACGAAATTATAGACCTGGAGCGCTCATCATCTTTTTCTCCTTCAAATAATATCACAATGATTCTTACATCAAAGGTCATTGTCAAAAGCTCCACCAAATACTTTCACATATATAAAACATTCATAATGGTTCTTAAATAATCATTATCTATGTTAGCATATCTGGCGAATCAAATGCAAAATCAGTCAGAGTCAATCATATTGCTCAATAAGCCATTATGACGACATAAGTTCTTTGTGGAAAGTATGTGGGAATGAAGTTACATGAGTTTCTCTTATCAAACCTAAAACATGATAAAATCAGTTGCAGGCCACTCGTTGAAAAGAATAAGGCATGGGTTTAAATTGGACAAAATACCGACAATCATTCTTGAACTATCTTGGCTATCAAAAACTTAAATTTGTGATTAGACTGTTCATCAGTATGATCTTACTAACTTGTCGATGTTTAATTATATCTTTGTGCTTTAGTATATCTTGAAAATGTGATCTCATGATTAAATCAATCTTGGTTCTCAAATTATTAACAAAAATATATGTATATATTATTTTTAGGTTAGAGTGTTATGATTAGATTTTGTTAGTATTAAATTTCCTGTTTAGTTTTTCAAATTATTTTTCAAGTCTTCCATATTATGCTTTTGAAACGATCTTTTATTTTTATGCATTTCACGAAAATTGAACACATAAACAAACATGGTTTCGCTTGTATATATTTACAGATAAACACGAGTTTATTTGTATTGTTGAAATGATCTAACGAGAAATGTGTAGAATAAGTTTGTGTTTGTGGTGCAGATTTTGCTACATGTAATGGCCAATCATCAGTTGAGCAAAGTACATGACCAGAGAACCTGTTCTTCAAGTTTATAGAAGATACCGAGCCAGGATTCCTCCTCCTACATCTTTTGAAGAATTCAAGTATAGAGAGTTGGAAAAGCAATTCCAGATCATTCAAAAAAGATGCACATGAAGAGAGGGAGCATACAAAAAGGAGGAGCCTGTGACATGAAAGATTTTTAGCAACAGATTATCAATCTAGGGGAGATTGAAGATCATTTTTTTGGTTGACTTATCGGAAGTGAAGATGATACAAGATGTTGATAATGATAGACTAAGGGGAGTATTGTTGGGTCTAAAAAGGATAGTCTATATTATCAACACAGTCAAAGTCAACAAAAGTCAATGTCGCGGTCAAAGTCATCAGAAAAGTCAAACAGATGCGTTCGAGACGAAGAACCGAGACGAGACGTTGAAGATATATTTGACTAGGAGTTTATTGTTAATAAATACATTTGTGTCAATAAAATATATTTAATCTTGTTTTAGTCATTTTTATGTTTAATTTGTATTTTCCCTATTTAGTTTAAGTCTAGGGGCTTAATATGTCATTAGTGAATATTATATTCATTATAAATAGTTAAGTTGTAATTAAGGTCAAAAAGTTTGAATGAGCTAATTGATTTAAGGGTTTTTGACTTTGTAATATCATATTCAAATCATCAAATATCAAACAAAGATTTTCATAGTGTTCATGAGGTGTTCATCATTGTTCATCTCTATTTTATAGTGTTTGATCTATATTATTCATAAATATCATTCATATTTATGTTCTCGGTGAGATTTGTTTGTGTTTATTAATCAATTGCACTGTTATCTCGATCAAGAGGACCAACAGTACTTGGTGTCGACATTGGTTTGGAATCACTCATATTTGCCTTGTGAATAATATGATAAATATATTCTTTTGGGATAGTAAAATGCAGTTGTGTACGGAATTTATTTTCACGGAATTTAAGAACTAAGAAGAAGGTCAAGGGTTTTTAAGCAGAACTTGTTCTCAAGGCGTTTGATAAACTAATTTAGATTTGAGGGAGATCGAACGATGACAATAGTGTCATCCACATAAATAAGAACAAAAATAGGATAAGAGGCAATAATGAGTGTGAAAAGAGAGGAATCCAAAATAATAGGTTTGAATCAGTGACACATAAGAATTAATTTAAGCTCATCGTACCAATCACGAGATGCTTTTCAGAATCCATATATAGCTTTGTTAAGCTTGAAGACAAGCAGGAGAAGTGGAGTTGATGAAACCTAGGGTTTGAGCCATATCAATGTCCTAATTAAGAGTTCATTGTAGAAAGGAGTTGTTTATATCATGTTGATGAAGAGTGCATTTGTGAGAGGTAGAAAATGATAGGACTAAGCGGAGAGTATTAGGTTTAATGACCAGACTAAAGTCTCGATAGAACCAATGATGGATTGTTGATGAAAGCCCTTGGCAAGTAAGAGAGCTTTCATATGATCTACCAAGCCGTTAAGTTTATACTTTGTACGATTAACCCATTTGCATCTAAGAAGTTTAGGTGCTTGAGAAGAGGGGACAAGGACCAAATATGATTTCTCTTAAGTGTATTGAATTCCTCCTGCATGCCTTTGTGCTGATGATCATGGGGGGTTCTAGTAGGGAGGTAGTGGAGAGGGCATAAATGTGATAGTTAGAGATAATATTTAGGATTTGTTTTTATGTGTGGTTGAGTAGAAGGTTTAGGGGTGGCGGCATTTAAGATAGTGGTAGGAGTAACAGAAGGTAAGGGCGGATGGTGCTGAGGTCTTATGTTGGGGGAGTGTGCGCAAGATAGAAGGGTGTGGGGGAGTATTCGAAAAATATCCAAAGGGTAGATCTTGGATAAATTTGTGACTGGAGTAAGGATGTAGCCATAAGTAGCATGAACAACCAAATATTTAGATTATTTCAATGTCTGGTTGTTTGTAGAATAGATGATAGAAAGGAGGGGAATAGTTTAAAGTGAAAGTAGGCTAGAGAGTAATAAGATAGGAGGTAGTGGAGAACGTAAAAGGCTAGAGATTAAGTGGTAATTTGGCAAGAAAGGTAAAGCTACGGTGGTTTTAACAATATGTTTATGGTGTCTTTCGGCATAATCATTATGCTTGAGAGTATGTTGTGGTGAGATTAGTTGAGATATGCCATACAAAGTTAAGTGAGGAGTAAGTTTAATGTATCCTCCTACATTATCATAAACAAATTTTTTTACTTTTTGTTGGAAATAAGTTTCCACTAGTTTTTGAAAAAAATAAATCTAGTTAAAGAATCGGATTTTTGTTATAAAGGATAATGCAAAATCTATTTAGTAAAATGATCAACAAAAATAATGTAGCATTTGTAGTGATTATATGATTTTACTGGTGAGCACCGTAAATCAAAAAAGATTAAATCCAATGGGGTAATAGATGAAAGCGAAGTAGTCGAAATAGACAAAAAATGACTTTTATTAATTTGACAAGCATTACAATACCAAATATATAGAGTTCAAAGAAAGTAAAAAAGACAAGGTCTTGAAAGCTTTATCTTTTCGAGAGCGGTGATGATGCCTGGGAGATGAGTTTGTGTGATGCATGGTAAGAGCATGGGGTGGTATGGAATATCGAAGTTCGAACATTCCCATTGTTACTGTGTCCTTGAACAAATTTTTTTAGTGCTTGATCCTTAATTGTTGATACATATGTACCTAGTTTAGGAGCTTAATGTAAAATGTCTTTCATGTCTTACATATTTGTAATTGAATGGGTATAAATGAAATACAATATGTGATTGATGCTTATAATGTTTAATGTTTCATTGTTTATTGTATGATAACGCATATTGAACTAACTATATAGATTTGTGAATTGTATGAAGTTCTCATGCGAATGGACCATGCTAATGGACCATACGCATGAACCTTCATGCTAATGGACCAGTCGCACGACTGAATCAGGAGACTGGATCAGTCGCACGATTGTGACATAAGATTGACTAAGTCACACGACTGGACTTTCAGTCGTCTGAATGGATCAACCGCATGCTTCAGTCGCACGACTGAACCATGCTAATGGTTCAGTCGCACCAATGAAGACACCAAACCTATAAATACCACTTAATTCGTGGAAAAACGTGAGACTTTGAGAATTCACAACCCTGGCCATGCCAGAACGCACAAGTCGTCCCTTCCAACATCATAGAGCGTTCATGATCATTCCTAATCAATTCTTAACGTTTATTAGTCGTTAGTTTTGACCAGAAACGTTCTCCCAAATTGGATCGCCAATCAAATAGGATTCCGCATATTTGATCTGGTTTTTATGTAGATTCGGTTAGTACCAGTTCGTACACGATCCTAACAAGTGGTATCAGAGCTTTGGCTCTCGATTCTACGTGGATTCAATCAGTTTTTGCAAAAATAAACGTTTTTCAATCAAAGATCTATTCTTTTTTGCATAAAAATTCGATTTTTACGAGTGCATGTGTTCAAAGGTTCGTATTTTTCGAGTTCTATCCGACTAGGGTTTCAAAATCGTGTTTTTTAGTCGAATTGAGTGAAAATTTTTTGAAAGATTTCGAAGTCAGACGTCTCAGTCGCACGATTGATCCAATCACACGACTGAACTTCATACGCATAGCTCATTTGCATGATTGGTCCAATTATTTGTTCATTCGCATGTTTAAGCTCGTTTATTCGGTTCAGCTCAGTCGTATAGTTCATTCGTACGACTGAACTCATACGCATAGATTCATACGCACGATTGACCTCAATCGCACGTGTGAATTCAGTTACACATTTCAATCGCATGGTTAAGTCCCATTCGAATTTCCCAGTCGCATCAGTCAGTTAGATTGTCAAGTTTTTTAGACTAAGTCATCATGGACGAACAGCACTTTGCTTTCTCAGCTGGGAAGGACTCTAGAATTCAGAATCTCCTGCTTTTGGAAAATGAGATTGGAAATCACAACAAACCACTGAAGCTTCTGACACTTGAAGAATATGCTCAATGGAAGCAACGGTTTGAAATTCATTTGAATAGAGTGGACACCAACTCATGGAGCACAATTAAGACTGGCTACACTATGCTAGTTGGAGCTGACGGTGTTCCACTGACTCTAAGTGGTTTAAATGAGACGCAAAAGGTTGGGTATAATGCTGAGAAGAAGGCCTATGCGTTGTTGACATAGTCCATCCCAAAAGACATTTTTCATCAGTTCTCAGTGCACAAGCAGTGCAAGAAGTTGTGGGAGGCTCTACAGAAGCGGTATGAAGGAAATGCAACACTTAAGTATCTAAAGGCTAAAGCTTTAAAGAAGGAATTTGATAACTTCTCGTCAATCAGAAATGAGAGTCTGGACGACATTATCGATCGCTTCTATCATTTGATGAGTGAACTGCACACTCATGGAGTTAAAACGTCTATGGAAGATAAGGTGTCGAGTCTGGCTGATGGTTTACCTGATAAGTGGGATTCATTCGTTTCCACTTTAAGACATAATGAAGTGCTGGAAACATTGGATATAAATGAATTCATTCTAAAACTGAGAGAGGAAGAGCTATGACTGAAGTACAAGTCTAAAAGGGGAACCTACACTCAGAATCCTTCTCTATACAATATGGCTCCTACTACTGCATCTTCAAGTGCACCCTTGAAGACTGCTTTCGTGTCTAACACATCTGCAAACGTTCAAAATGCATCTTCAGGTTGTGAGTTAGGTGGTTCATCAAGTGCTCAATACAGTTCTGCAGAAGCTCAACCAACGAAGTTAATGACAGAGAATCTAAGCAACATAACTGTGGAAGTTGCTAAGGAGCATATGGATTTACTTGCTGCTGTGCTCCATTCATATGATGAGTTAGTAGCAGGGAAGATTGGTAACTGTCACTTGGCAGATGAAGATTACAAGAAAGTTGATGAAACCGAGCTAGAGAGGATGGATATCATGTGGGCTCTAGCTAGTGCTGTGCGAAGAGCTAAGAAATTCGTCAAGAAAACGGGACAGAACCTGGTGGCCATAAAGGATACTACTCTTGGATTTGACAAGTGAAAGGTCACCTGTTTCAATTGCGGAGAAAAAGGCCATTTCAAGAGAGAGTGTGTTAAACCTAAGATAATAGGAAATGGTAACCCGTTTTCATCAACTAACAGACAAGAAAAAGACAAGAAGGTAGCTCCAACAAGTCAGGACTCCAAAGCAATGGTGGCACAAGGTGATGAAGGTCAAGACTGGTCTTTTCACTTCTTATCTGATGGTGAAGCTAATATCGTGTTGGTTGAGGATCTAAACGTCGACTCAGCAAGTGAGGGGGAGAACTTGGATGAGTTTGATACTGTTGATGTAAATGACTCAATGGCTGCTGTTGATAATCTGTAGAGGATAAATTGAATGATGCTTCTGAAACTCACCAGGAACCCCAGGTTGCTTTCATGGCTGGAACATCAAACTCTGCACAGGTAGAATCTAAAGAAACCCTATTCGATAAGCATGCTTGTGTTGAATGCAATCAGTTTAGGGGAATGCATTGATTTAAAATTTACTAGGTTATTAGAACATAATGATAACTTGGTAAATGACTCAAAACTTTGCACTGAGGCTAACAGAGTGTTGAAGCAAAATGAAAGCAGTTTTAAAAAGAAAATTGAATTATTGAGAAAACAACTAAGGGAAACCGAGGTTGTGGCTTTTAACCAAGAAAATGACATAAAGTTTTATTTAAATTCAATTGAGGAAATTAAAAGGGAAAAAGCTATTCTTCAAGTGGAAAATGAGTCATTAAACAAAGATTGCATAGTTTAGCTAGTTCCTCACATATCATAAAAAACTTCGCTAAAGAAAGAAACAATGGGGAAGGGATTGGTTATAAAGTTGTGCCTCCACCACTTGAGATCCTTTTGAACACAAAACAACGTCCTATTAACAATAATCCTATCAAGGATCTTGTGGTGACTACACCTTTGGTCAGTGATCCTGATACTGCAGTTAAATCTGCACCTCAGGTGACTGATTAGAAGGCATCAACTTTAGGCACAAAGGATGAAGTATTAATTGGGGACTAGGTGGTAGAGGATGATCACGTGCCTCTTGGTTTGGGATCACCTACTGCTGTGTCAAAATCAAAAGTTTCAAAAACAACTCAGTCTAAACCGGTCAAGCAAGATCTCAACAATGTGAAAAGACAAAACAACCAAAGTGTTAAACAAATCAAATTTGTCAAAAAAGGTGAAAAACCAAAGTGTGGGACCAAAAGGACCAATCCTGAGGTGTACTCCCTACCCCATAAAAGATCTCTTAGTCCTGTTGATAGGAGATCATGCTATAACTATGGACAAAGAGGACACATTTCTTCATGCTGTCCTTGCTATCAGACACCTAGACGTAAAATTGAATTGGTTTAGGAAGTTAAACCTTCTTTTTCAAAATAGAGGTCTAAAACACCTACTAGGTCTTACACCCTTTCCCAACACCAAAGACAATATAGATAAGCCATAGGCAAGTTTGTGATGCCTGAGGCAAAACCGATTTTTGAAAATAGGCCTAAAGTTCAAACTGTTAATCAGTCACCGGTTTACCACAAACAAGCCTTACACAAGGATGGTTTGTGGAAAGCTAAAACATCTGATGTGTCAGATAGTGGTGATAAGAAGAAAAATGAGGTTTCTCCAACTCCAAATAGACAGTGGGTGGAGTTTGTGATGTGCGATACCTCTGGGAAACGCAAGCCCTTAAAGGCGTGGGTCCCCCTCCTTAACTAATCTTTTTCTATTTTTGTGCAGGTTGTCCGCTATAGTGCTTCTACTAACACATGGATTATTGATAGCGGGGCATCCAGGTGTAGGATTCTATATGCCCAAAACACATAGAATATTGATGTGGTTAGTACGTTATGATCCAAGTCGGGTTATGCCCAATAACAGCTTAGCAAACACCAATTAATATTTAATTGGTGATATGATCATGCAATTAAATATTTACACCAATTTAGAAAATGGGTTTTCTAAATAAGTTGCATATGAGATGGAACAAGTTATTAGGATATTTTGTTCAATAATATTATTTGCAGTGTTATTTAAATTAGTTGTATAACACCAAATAATAATGAGAGTATACTACTTATACAATTAAATGGTTAATTGTTACAAGACTAGACATATGTGTGTGTGTTTAATTAAAAGAATCATCTTCTTTTTTACGACATAAAACCGTCCCATGTACATGCATGTGCATGATAGTGCTAGCTTTTATTCTCTTGAGAAGATACACATGCATGCCTTACATGTTTCCACTAAATGATTCCCTAGATTAACACACACACATGCATTTATGTCTACCACTATCAACTAGTTCAAGACTCTCCATTCTTCTCATTATTCAACATATGCAAACAAGATAAAAACACTCTCATCTCTCTCTCTAGCTCACGGTTTCTTTCAGCAGCAAGTAGGAGGGTTTTGAGCTGGGTTTTGGAGCTTGTTTTGGTGATTTCTACCTAGCAAGAAGAGGTGTTTACAAAGAGCTTGGGGTATACTAGCTTGAGGACTTCTATCCTTGAAGTCTTGGCGGGCATCTCCATCTTCATCAAACATCTCTTTTGGTCGACCTTTTGCTGCTGCAGTAAGGTAGTTTCACAGCTCAATGAAGCTGTGATTTTATGTAGTTTTACATATGTTCACAGCTTGTTAATTCACATAAATGATCCTTTGTTCTTTGGGTTTGTTTTATACATCAATATGGTCATCTAATGAACATATTTTCAGCTTATAAACAAAGTTATAATGCTAAACTTCCGCTGCGTTTTCAGAAAGTTTAAATGGTTAAACTATGATTTTATGTTCTAACAAACCCTTCACCAGGCACATGACTGGAAATCACTCTCTCGTTTTCAATGTCAAACAAATTAAAGGTGGACATGTTTCCTTTGCTGGTAACAAAGGTGGGTACATCACCGCACAAGGAGAAGTAGGTAATGGGAAGGTAAATTTGGTAAGGTAAATTATGTTCAGCAGTTAGAGAACAATTTACTTTCAGTTTCTCAGATATGTGACAAAGGCTTTAAGGTTATGTTCGACAATAGGAAATGTTATATTTTGAAGAAGGAAATGGATATCCCTGATGAGCAGGTACTAATGTCAGCTTCAAGGTATAATGATTTGTACGTCTTGAACATGTCTAAAGCTTCTACAACTGAGTCTATTGCTCAGTGCTTCTTATCAAAGGCAACAGAGAAGGAGTCCATTTCATGGCACAGGAGAATGGGACACATAAATCCTCGGAAGATGAATCATCTGATTCAGAACACCTTAGTTGAGGGAGTAACTGTTAAGAACTTCCAACTTCTGGATTTTTGGGTCTCATGCAAGAAAGGAAAGCAGACCAGGAAGTCTCACAAGTCCAAGAACATTAATTCTATTGAGATGCCCCTGGAGCTTCTGCATATGGACATGTTTTGTCCTGTCAGCACAAGGAGTATAGGAGGAGACTGGTACTGCTTCGTAGTCATTGATGACTACTCGAGATTTTCGTGGGTGATGTTTCTGAAAGCTAAGTCAGAGACATTTGAATCGTTCAAAGTGCTCGTGACTACACTGGAATTTCTGTACAAACTGAAGGTAAGGAAGGTTCGTTCAGATAACGGGACTGATCAGACAACATGACTGAATTCAACAATCAGTGGATGGATGCTTTCTGCAAAGAAAAGGGGATTGTTCATCAGTTCTCCTCCGCATACACGCCACAGATAAATGGAGTTGTTGAACGCAAGAATAGGAGCTTAATAGAAACTGCAAGGACGATGTTGGTAGATTCAAAGCTACCAGCACAATTCTGGAATGAAGCAGTTGCCAATGCGTGCCACACTCTTAACCGTGTATTGGTAGTCAAGCGACATGGTAAGACTTGCTATGAGTTGCTTCAGAAACGCAAACCAAATCTGAGTTATCTGGAACCATTCAGAGCTCCATGTATGTTACTGAAGAAAACTCCGAAGGGAAAGTTCAGTGAGAAAGCGGATGAAGGCATCTTTCTAGGATACCACATACCTGACAAACGAGTCTATAACAATTCTACAGGTCAGGTAGAAGTGTGGTGCAACGTAGATGTGCAAGGACACACCACCCCCCTGCTAGGAAAGGTCCATCCTCCTTCTTCGATTATGATGGATTTTTCAAATCTTTCAACCTTCCACCAGTATGTTCAGATGACGAGATTGCTGTACAGATGATGTGTGATGTCTTAAACGCTCCAAATCTGGATTTTAGAAATACAGTACCAACTAGTGGTGCTTCTGGCTCTTCAGAAACTGCTCAGGACGTTAGTAATGTATCATCAGATGATGAAGAAATAGTTGTAAAAGGTATTGAGAATAACGTCAATCAAGCTGGCAGTTCAACAAATGATGAGAACGCATCAGGGAACCCGGATGCTGCACCTGTAGTCACAAACATGGATACTGAAGTGGTTGTTCCTACGACACCTGTGACAAGGATTAGTGTGAATCATCCCCAGGATACCATCATTGGGGATCTCCACTCTGGTGTTCAGATGAGAAATCAGCTATACTCTGCTGATTATGATGCTTTCAAATGCTTTGTTTCTCAAGTCGAGCCCAAACACGTAAGTGATGCCCTGAAGGATGTGGCATGGGTAAATGCTATGCAGGAAGAGTTGCTACAGTTCAAGAAGCTTGGAGTGTGGACGCTCGTGGATAGGCCTAAAGGAGTTAAGGTGATTGGCACCAAATAGGTGTTGCTTTGCAAGAAGGATGATCAAGGTGTCGTAATCAGAAACAAGGCATGATTGGTTGTTTAAGGATTTAGACAAGTCGAGGGAGTCGACTATAATGAAGTGTTTGCACCTGTGGCAAGGATGGAAGCTATTCGCATTTTTCTGGCCTATGCATCCTACATGAAGATCAAGGTTTATCAGCTGGATGTTAAAAGTGCATTCTTTCATGGGGAAATCAGTAAACCCGAAGGATTTGAAGATCCTTACCATCAGGACAGAGTGTACAAGCTGGCCAAGGCTCTGTACGGGCTACATCAAGCTCCTCAAGCTTGGTATGAGAAGCTCTCCACCCACCTATTAAAACATGGTTTTCGCAGAGGTGTGATAGACTGCACGTTGTTTATCAAAGAGAATGATGGAGATTTACCAATGGTGCAGATTTATGTGGATGACATAATCTTCGGTACTCGAATGAAGAATTATGTAAAGAATTTGAATATGTGATGAAGGCAGAATTTGAAATGAGTGCCATGGGAGAGATGAAGTTCTTCCTAGGTTTATAGGTGGATCAGACACCTACCGATATTTTTCTGCATCAAACTAAGTATGTTGGAGACATTTTAAGTCGATTTGATATGGAAAATATCACTGTTGCCGGTACCCACTTGCCACAAACCATGATGTGGCACCAGATGATAATAGGGATTTGGTGGATGCCACTATGTATCGTGGGATGATCGGATCTCTCATGTATCGTGGGATGATCGGATCTCTCATGTATCTCACTGCCTCACGTCCGGATATCATGTATGCCACATGTCTATGCTCCAGATATCAAGCCAAACCAAAAGTAAATCATCTGATCGGGGTGAAAAGGATTTTTTGTTATCTGAAGGGTACTCCAACACTAGGGTTGTGGTATCCCCATGATGATGACTTTAAGCTAACTGCTTATAGTGATTCAGACTACGGTGGCTGCAAGATGAACTTCAAGTCAACATCAGTAGGGTGTCAGTTCTTTGGAAGGCGTTTAGTCACCTGGCAATGCAAGAAGCAGACATCTGTTGCTCTGTCAACATGTGAAGCTGAATACGTTGATGCTGCAAGTTGTTGTTCACAAATCATCTGGATACAACAGCAAATGCGGGATACGGTTTGTAATTTTCAAACACTCCTATCTTTGTTGATAATTCTTCTGCCATAGCTATAACTAAAAATCCTGTTCGAAACCCTAAGACTAAACACATCGGCATAAAATATCATTTCATACGTGATTGCTATGAAAAACATCACGGATTTTCAACGCGCCGACCTCTACACTAAACCTTTTGATAAACCCAGATTTTTATATCTGTTAGAGGTCAACGGTGTGAAAAAGAAATGTGACGTGATTCCAGAAGATGAAAATGCTTTGTCCGACACCTGTTTAGTTTTTTTTCTTTTTATTTTCTTTTATTTATCTTATTTTAATTTCCTATCTTAAAAATTCAAAAATACAAAAATATTTTCGGTTTTAGAATTTTAGGGGAGGATTAGTTTAGATTCAGTATTTATTTACTTAAAAAAAGGGAGGAGGACAGTCTAGTTAATAGAAATGAGATCGTATCTGTGATACTGATTCAATGACTATGAAAAATGATAGTACACAAGAACAAAGAGTTTAGGACTTTAAAAGAATTTAACTGATTAAAATGCAAATTCAAAGTTTATGTCTGAGAAGTCTAAGCAATATAAAAGGAAAAATTATAATAAAACTAGATACTACTAAGGTAACACAGAGCAAGTAGACCTAGAGGTTGCTAGTTCACTAGATGATATGTCGGTAGATTCAACACAATAGATAAGTAGACTTCATTGGTGAATTCAAGCTTAAACTAAGTTGTTTAACAAGAGGTTGCTAGTTCACTAGATGATATGTCGGTAGATTCAACACAATAAATAAGTAGAATTCATTGGTGAATTCAAGCTTAAACTAAGTTGTTCAATAACCTGTGGGTTATCATCTTATCCCTGGTTAACACAATCAACGAAGTTCCAATAAGGGGTGAAGAGCAAAATTAACGCCACAAATGCGGATGTCCATAAAAATGAGCAAAGCACATAAAAAATACAAAAAGCAATCAAGCTAATAACCTATGTTATTGGTGAGATCTGTGCAAAAAGAATGTAATTGCTCAAACAAGAAGATAGGGTGTGTGCCTCTCTGCTGTGTGATGGCACTAACCTCAGGATAAGCATAACCTAAATATTCTAGAATTCATTGTTATTTGCACCTCTCTGCTGTGCGATGGCACTGACCTGAGGCTTTGCATCTCTTTGAAAGCTCTTAGAATAGTTTCTTTTTGTCAAAATACCCGTAGACCGCTCAAAATCTCCTGAGGAATGTTGATTACCATATAAGTGTGGGATCTAAAAATGCTTGTTGAAATAATTAAACCTTAAATCATCACCAATGTGTGTCAAAAATCTGTGTATGGATTTAAGAGGACTAGTATACTGACAATCATCGTGAGCTGAAATTCTTGAAAGTCCAAATCATTATGTGTATCTTACAGTACTAGTATGATTTCCTAAACATGCTAATGACTCTCGATGAAAACAAGAATCTGGCATCAAAAGACTTTGGTAATATGTCCCAAATGATTGATAAACCTGTATGATTCCATAATGAATCGTTCCAGTTATGATCAATGTAACTTGATGCTATACTGTTCTAGAAAGGAAAATCTGGTAGATACCTATCTTAGGATTTCAACCTCACCCAAAATTACAAAAATAAGTTTTAGTTTTGTCTTTTAGTTCTAGTTGTTTAACTTGTTCAAATTTCTAGTTAGTTTAGTTATTAAACGTCGGACTATGCATTGGAATTCTATCTGGGATTTCATCACTACAAGGGGTCACGTCTGAGGTGACCAAACGAGTTTTCAAATGTTAAAAGGGTCACGTCTGAGGTGACAAATTGTTTTGTTGATTAAAAGGATCACGTCTGAGGTGATTGAAAGTTTTATAACTTAAAATGGTCATGTCTGAGATGATCACTGGTCAAAATGTTTTATAAATCGTTAAAAAGGGATAAGTGTTAAATGATCATAAAGTCAAAATCATAAGTATTAGCCATTCGCGCGACTGGACCATGAGTATGGACCATACGTATGAGCCCAATCGCACGAATGGAGGTGACCGACTGTGCCAGTCGCACGACTGAAACCCATTCGCGTGAATGGAGGTGACCGACTGTGCCAGTCGCACGACTGATCTTCAATCACACGATTGGAGGTGACCGAATATGCCAGTCGCACGACTGATCCTTAGTCGCACGAATCAAGTATGCGACTAGGTTCAATCGCACGTCTGGAGGAAACCCTAGTATAAATACAGGGGGAGTCGGTCACACATTCTCATTCTCCACTCAATCGCTCTCAAACACACGAAAGACCATTACTTTGCCGAATTTTATTTGATTGTTTAGACCACTGATTATGGTTATCTGACGATTTGCAGTGTTTATCCAGGTAATGCGTGATGATGTACAATCCAAAGATTAATCGATTTGTGCCAAAAATGATCAAATTTGAGACATAACCATAACCAAGACTTAGTCACCTAATAAACTGATAAAACTAAGTATCTTGATCAAATAAAAGATATTAGGTGTTATGTCCGACATTTGAGAAACTAATGAGCCAAACCACAACGTCTAACATTAAGTTTTGCTAAAAATTTGAATTTGAAAAACAAAACAGTCTGTCATGCGAATGGACAACCTGATGAAATTCAGTCGCACGACTGAGCTATGCGAATGGCTCAATCGCACGACTGAGCTGAACGAATAGGTTCAACCACACAATTGAACTAGGCATATGAGTTCAGTCGCACGACTGATGTACACGCATGGGATAGCATACGACTAAGCCCAGTCGCATGCTCAGTCGTATATATGAACTCATTCGCACGACTAGATCTCAGTCGCACAGTTCATTCGCACGACAGAACAAAAGTTTTCAAGTCCAATGAATCAAATTGTCATTGATTGACATACACTAATGTTTATTTACTTTGTGTAACAGATGGCGAGTCGTTGGACTATGAGCATAAAGCATAACATTTGTGCTCATCTAGATCTGTCCTCACAGAACCCGGCTGAGTTCTCCGGTATTATCACATTTTACGGAGATCGAGGATCTTTCGTGCCATCTCGACGCCGTGCACCCCATATCGTTTAGTCCAGCAGGCTTTCTGGGAAAGTGTTGTTGTCGAAAGGTCCTCCAAGCCCTACTGTATCAGGAGCTCCATATTTGGTGAGGCCATAGACATCACTGAGGATGATCTTAGGACTGTGTTGGTGTTTGGGGATGATGCTGATTGCCCCACACGACTGCATCCACTTACAGTACGAGGCTGCTTTCTGCGGGCCAAGTACTCGGGGGATATCAATGCAGGTGTGCTCAACAAGAGCAACCTGTGCCCCCAACTGAAGTACTTAGCCCTTGTGCTAGTCAAGGGTATTGCCTCAAGGAAGGAGGCTTCAATGAGCTATCTTATCAGATGCAGAATGCGTATGTTGCGTTGGTGCTGAACTACCCTTTCAGCTTCTCGAGGATGATCTTCAACTACTTAGCGGAGAACATCGAGGCAAAGGGAAAGGAGGGTTTTTGCATGTACCCTCGCTTCATGCAGATGATCATTTACTAGAAGCTCCCTTTGCTGCCAAAGGAGAAAGAGGATGTCGTGGTTCTAGAGGTGATGGATGATATCACTCTAGGACGGATGAAGGTTTACTGAGGCAAGCAGGTGAAGCCCCTGGTAAGGCGACTGTTTGGGCATCTGGCCCGGCAGGAGTATGTGGCGCCAGCTCGGCGAAAGTGATGCCACGATGACAGCGACTCGGATGTTGAGCAGACTGCTCTACCCTCTTATGACTCTGACGGTGATGATCATGATACTGATCAGGGAGGGGATGGTCAGGGTGGACCCGAACCAGCTCTTATTCACCCTGACTTTCAGATGGAGGAGGAGGAGGAGTCTGATGAGGATCCTCTGGTGCGAACGGTGGGGGGTCGGATCGTAGCCACTGAGAGAGGCGTTAGGGAGGTTGGTGGACGCCAGGGTGAGTCTGCGGAGGCTACTTCTGATCCATCATACACCCAGATGAACCCAGTAGCAAAGGGGGAGCCTGTGTATCCAAGGGCTTGAGGAAAAAGAGGATGGCTCAACCCTATGGCAGGAAGGGGAAGAGGCCGAGGTTCACGTTGGCTACTATCACTTCTACCACTACAGCCATCACCACTACTACCACACCACCCTCTACCACTACAGCCACCACCACTACTACCACACCACCCACTACTACCACCACACCCACTACTACTACCACACCTCCACCTTTCACTTCAACAGCCTACCATCCACCACCCACTCACATACCACCACCCATATTCACCACAGCCATAACTACCACCACCAGCCACCGAGCCGGACCATCATCCCATCCCATATTCCCTACAGGATCATCCCTTCCTCCTATTGGAGTGGAGGAACAGCTTGCAGCACTGGACCGTATGTTGTTGAAGCTGTTGGCTGCTGATGTGGAGAAGACTACACAGATACGTTAGCTTGTGGAGCTCAATGCTACCCAAGCATAGCAGATCTCACAACAAGCCTAGTAGATTGCCCAACTCTAAGAGCATAAGGTGGAATCAGCAAAGAAGCTAGAGGAGTTGGAGGCTGCCAATAAGACCATCATGCTCAAGCTTAAAGGATCTAAGGATGAGCCTCTTAAGATTAGAGAAGGATATGATAATGATGATGATAGTGAGGATGATGATAGTGATGATGATGAGGAGAGTGATGATGGAGGGCCAAGAGGAAGGCAGGATGATGATAATGATGATGATAATGAAGGCGATGCAGCTGCATCTGCCTCAGCTCAGGGTCAAGAGCGAAGAATGAAGAGAAAACAAGACCAAGGAGCATCATCTTCTGCCCCACCTACTTCCCCAACTGTAGAAGATCCCAGCATGATTCAGGACAAAAGTAAAGTTTAGATGTCTATGTATTTATGAAAGCTTTATACTTGAATCATGTATTAATATTATGTAAATTAATGTTTATATTTCGTTATCAAATGTTTGATCGTCTTGATTACTTACTAACTATTGGTGCGTTACATGTCTTAATCAAGCAGATCAATCATCTCAGCAAGACGAATATGATGTTGCTCCCCTATAGCAAATCAAGACTCAATTAACTATGATACTTGATGTGCAAGGGATTGTCAGGAGGTCTGTGAGTTATACTCCCAAAGAAGGAGAAATAATTCATGACCTTAGTGACAAGAAACTTACTGAGATGTTCCGGCTCAACCTGGACGAGATTGTCAAGGACGCTCCTACTGTTGATGTGGCTAGTGACGACGAGCTTAACGATGTGGATGAAATAGAGATTGAAGACGTCATAGCCCAACATTATCCAGAGTACACTGACCATGAGGGAAATGTGGTTCCCAATTTGGGTGATACCCTCGGCAGTGATACATTTAAGAAGCTGGATTAGATGGAAAAGGAGACAGAGACATCAACAAGCCAAGCCCAAGCCTCAAACGCCGATGTTGATATCAAAAATGATGAATAGGCGGCTTGTTTTGCAGAGATCCAAGCCCAGTGCACTGCACCAAAGCCGAGTGCCTACACCAAGCTCTACAAAGTGAAGAAGCATCTCAAGGTGTCAGGCAAGATCATAGAGTGGGCATACTTTGAGGATCTGAGTGTTTACGCAATGAAGAGGGAGAAGGGAATAGAGTACTTTAGATTTCCACATGATCTAAAGACTCTTCCCGGTTTTGAGCTCAACCAGCTAGCATGCCTAAAGTTGCTGTACGCTGACCCGAAAAGATGTCAGGCTGGTTTGAGGATGCTTTAAGGAGAGAGTACCACACCAGGTAGGTTAACTTCAGACCTCAACAACCGACGAGGTATATCAGAAGGTCTGAAGTTAATCCCTTTACCAGAAAGCCAAAGTTTGTGTTGAAGTGGAGTCCTCCGCGCACTATGCCAAGAATCCATCTAAGAGAAATGCCACAGGACTTCACTCCACACTTCAAGTGGTGGTACTACGATTGGAGAACGGGTGAAGCGGTGATAGTTTTGCCGAAAGAGAGCCAAATGGATACCATCTGGGTATCTGACCTAATGTGGCTGACCAACTTGTCTTCTGATGATGTATACACATTATACAAGTGGCCACTATTTTATGATACGCAAGACATTATACAAGCCCTCTAGTTCTAGAACGTTATACGACTCTGTTTCGCATTTGAGATAAATGCTGGAGTTACAAGAGAGGAAAAGTACAAGAAGTTTGAAGAGGTGATGAAGAATGCTAGACACTTATGTAAACTAGGTCTAAGGGGGAGTTTGTTGATACATATGTACCTAGTTTAGGAGCTTAATGTAAAATGTCTTTCATGTATTACATATTTGTAATTGAATGGGTATAAATGAAATACAATATGTGGTTGATGCTTATAATGTTTAATGTTTCATTGTTTATTGTATGATAACGTATTTTGAACTAACTATATAGGTTTGTGAATTGTATGAAGTTCTCATGCGAATGGACCATGCTAATGGACCATACGCATGAACACATCATGCTAATGGACCAGTCGCACGACTGAACCAGGAGACTGGATCAGTCACACGATTGTGACATGAGATTGACTCAGTCGCACGACTGGACTTTCAGTTGTGCGAATGGATCAACCGCATGCTTCAGTCGCACGATTGAACCATGCTAATGGTTCAGTCGCACGAATGAAGACACGAAATCTATAAATACCACTTAATTCGTGGAAAAACATGAGGCTTCGAGAATTCACAAGCCTAGCCATCCCAAAACGTCCAAGTCGTCCCTTCCAACTTCATAGAGCGTTCCTGATCATTCCTAATCAATCCTTAACGTTTTCTAATCATTAGTTTGGATCAGATTAATGTTCTCCCTGATTGGATTGCCAATCAAATAGGATTCTACACTATTTGATCTGGTTTTTATATAGATTCGGTTAGTACCAGTTCGTACACGGTCCTAACATTGAACTAACTATATGGGTTTGTGAATTGTATGAAGTTCTCATGCGAATGGACCATGCTAATAGACCATACGCATGAACACATCATGCTAATGGACCAGTCGCACGACTGAACCAGGAGACTGGATCAGTGGCACGATTGTGACATGAGATTGACTCAGTCGCACGACTAGACTTTCTGTTGTGCGAATGGATCAACCGCATGATTCAGTCGCACGATTGAACCATGCTAATGGTTCAGTCACACGAATGAAGACACCAAACCTATAAATACCACTTAATTCGTGGAAAAACATGAGGCTTCGAGAATTCACAACCCTAGCCGTCCTAAAATGTCCAAGTCATCCCTTCCAACTTCATAGAGCATTCCTGATCATTCCTAATCAATCCTTAATGTTTTCTAATCGTTAGTTTGGATCAGATTAATCTTCTCCCTGATTGGATTGCCAATCAAATAAGATTCCGCACTATTTGATCTGGTTTTTATGTAGATTCGGTTAGTACCAGTTCGTACACGGTCCTAACATTGAACTAACTATATAGGTTTGTGAAATGTATCAAGTTCTCATGCAAATGGACCATGCTAATGGACAATACGCATGAACACTTCATGCTAATGGACCAGTCGCACGACTGAACCAGGGGACTGGATCAGTCGCACGATTGTGACGTGAAATTGACTCAGTCGCACGACTGGACTTTCAGTTGTGCGAATGGATTAACCGCATGCTTCAGTCGCATAATTGAACCATGCTAATGGTTCAGTCGCACGAATGAAGACACCAAACCTATAAGTTACACTTAATTCGTGGAAAAACATGGGGCTTCGAGAATTCACAAGCCTAGCCGTCCCTGAACGTCCAAGTCGTCCCTTCCAACTTCACAGAGCGTTCCTGGTCATTCCTAATCAATCCTTAACGTTTTCTAATCATTAGTTTGGATCAGATTAATGTTCTCCCTGATTGGATTGCCAATCAAATAGGATTCTACACTATTTGATCTGGTTTTTATGTAGATTCGGTTAGTACCAGTTCGTACACAGTCCTAACATTCAGCTAACTATATAGGTTTGTGAATTGTATGAAGTTCTCAAGCGAATGGACCATACGCATGAACACTTCACGCTAATGGACCAGGCGCATGACTGAACCAGGAGACTGGATCAGTCGCACGATTGTGACATTAGATTGACTCAGTCGCACGACTGGACTTTCTGTTGTACGAATGGATCAACCGCATGCTTCAGTCGCATGATTGAACCATGCTAATGGTTCAGTCGCATGAATGAAGACACCAGACCTATAAATACCACTTAATTCATGGAAAAACATGAGGCTTCGAGAATTCATAACCCTAGCCGTCCCAGAACGCCCAAGTCGTCCCTTCCAACGTCATAGAGCATTCCTGATCAGTCCTAATCAATCCTTAACGTTTTCTAATCGTTAGTTTGGATAAGATTAATGTTCTCCCTGATTGGATTGCGAATCAAACAGGATTCCACCCTATTTGATCTGGTTTTTATGTAGATTCGGTTAGTACCAGTTCGTACACGGTCCTAACATTGAAGTAACTATATAGGTTTATGAATTGAATGAAGTTCTCATGCGAATGGACCATGCTGATGGACCATACGCATGAACACTTCATGCTAATGGACCAGTCGCATGACTGAACCAGGGGACTGGATCAGTCGCACGATTGTGACATGAAATTGACCAAGTCGCACGACTGGACTTTCAGTTGTGCGAATGGATGAACCGCATGCTTCAGTCGCACGATTGAACCATGCCAGTGGTTTAGTCGCACGAATGAAGACACCAAACCTATAAATTACACTTAATTCATGGAAAAACAAGAGGCTTCGAGAATTCACAAGCCTACCCGTCCCTGAACGTCCAAGTCGTCCCTGAACGTCCAAGTCGTCCCTTCCAACTTCATAGAGTGTTCCTGATCATTCCTAATCAATCCTTAACGTTTTCTAATCATTAGTTTGGATCAGATTAATGTTCTCCCTAATTGGATTGCCAATCAAATAGGATTCTACACTATTTGATCTGGTTTTTATGTAGATTCGGTTAGTACCAGTTCGTACACGGTCCTAACATTGAACTAACTATATAGGTTTGTGAATTGTATGAAGTTCTCATGCGAATGGACCATGCTAATGGACCATACGCATGAAAACTTCACACTAATGGACCAGTCACATTACTGAACCAGGAGACTGGATCAGTCGCACGATTGTGACATGAGATTGACTCAGTCGCACGACTAGACTTTTTGTTGTGCGAATGGATCAACCGCAATTGAACCATGCTAAAGGTTCAGTCGCATTAATGAAGACACCAAACCTATAAATACCATTTAATTCATGGAAAAACATGAGGCTTCGAGAATTCACAACCCTAGCCGTCCCAGAACGTCCAAGTCGTCCCTTCCTACTTCATAGAGCATTCCTGATCATTCCTAATCAATCCTTAACGTTTTCTAATCGTTAGTTTGGATCAGATTAATGTTCTCCCTGATTGGATTGCCAATCAAATAGGATTCCGCACTATTTGATCTAGTTTTTATGTAGATTCTGTTAGTACCAGTTCGTACACGGTCCTAACATTGAACTAACTATATAGGTTTGTGAATTGTGTGAAGTTCTCATATGAATGGACCATGCTAATGGACCATACGCATGAACACTTCATGCTAATGGACCAGTCACACGACTGAACCAGGAGACTGGATCAGTCGCACGATTGTGACATGAGATTGACTCAGTCGCACGACTGGACTTTCAGTTGTGCGGATGGATCAACCGCATGCTTCAGTCGCACGATTGATCCATGCTAATGGCTCAGTCGCGCGAATAAAGACACCAAACCTATAAATGCCACTTAATTCGTGGAAAAAGGTGAGGCTTCAAGAATTCACAACCTTAGCCGTCCCAGAATGTCCAAGTCGTCCCTTCTAACTTCATAGAGCGTTCCTGATCATTCCTAATAAATCCTTAACATTTTCTAATCATTAGTTTGGATCAGATTAATGTTCTCCCTGATTGGATTGCCAATCAAATAGGATTCCGCACTATTTCATCTGGTTTTTATGTAGATTCGATTAGTACCAGTTCGTACATGGTCCTAACATTGAACTAACTATATAGGTTTGTGAAATGTATGAAGTTCTCATGCGAATGGACCATGCTAATGGACCAGTCCATTCGCATGAACACTTCATGCTAATGGACTAGTCGCACGACTGAACCAGGGGACTGGGTCAGTCGCATGATTGTGACATGAAATTGACTCAGTCGCACAACTGGACTTTCAGTTGTGCGAATGGATTAACCGCATGCTTCAGTCGCACAATTGAACCATGCTAATGGTTTAGTCGTATGAATGAAGACACCAAACCTATAAATTACATTTAATTCGTGGAAAAACATGAGGCT
This sequence comes from Flaveria linearis, assembly GCA_024085815.1. Taxonomy (NCBI): domain Eukaryota; kingdom Viridiplantae; phylum Streptophyta; class Magnoliopsida; order Asterales; family Asteraceae; genus Flaveria; species Flaveria linearis. The sequence goes on from CM044009.1 coordinate 54,809,549, forward strand.
TCAAGAATTCACAAGCCTAGCCATCCAGAACGTCCAATTCGTCCCTTCCAACTTCATAGAGCGTTCCTGATCATTCCTAATCAATCCTTAACGTTTTCTAATCGTTAGTTTGGATCAGACTAATGTTCTCCCTGATTGGATTGCCAATCAAATAGGATTATACACTATTTGATCTGGTTTTTAGGTAGATTCGGTTAGTACCTGTTCGTATACGGTCATAACATTGAGTTAACTATATAGGTTTGTGAATTGTATGAAGTTCTCATGCGAATGGACCATGCTAATGGACCATACGCATGAACACTTCACGCTAATGGACCAGGCGCAAGACTGAACCAGGAGACTGGATCAGTCGCACGATTGTGACATGAGATTGACTCAGTCGCACGACTGGACTTTCTGTTGTGCGAATGGATCAACCACATGCTTCAGTCGCACGATTGAACCATGATAATGGTTCAGTCGCACGAATAAAGACACCAAACCTATAGATACCACTTAATTCGCGGAAAAACATGAGGCTTCGAGAATTCACAAGCCTAGCCATCCCAGAACGTCCAAGTCGTCCCTTCTAACTTCATAGAGCATTCCTGATCATTCCTAATCAATCCTTAACGTTTTCTAATCGTTAGTTTGAATTGTACGTAGATTCGGTTAGTACCAGTTCGTACACGGTCCTAACATTGAACTAACTATATAGGTTTGTGAATTGTATGAAGTTCTCATGCGAACGGACCATGCTAATGGACCATACGCATGAACACTTCATGCTAATGGACCAGTCGCATGACTGAACCAGGGGACTGGATCAGTCGCACGATTGTGACATGAAATTGACTCAGTCGCACAACTGGACTTTCAGTTGTGCGAATGGATTAACCGCATGCTTCAGTCGCACGATTGAACCAGGCTAATGGTTCAGTCGCACGAATGAAGACGCCAAACCAATAAATTACACTTAATTCGTGGAAAAACATGAGGCTTCGAGAATTCACAAGCTTAGCCGTCCCAGAACGTCCAAGTCGTCCCTTCCAACTTCATAGACCGTTCCTGATCATTCCTAATCAATCCTTAATGTTTTCTAATCGTTAGACTGGATCAGATTAATGTTCTCCCAGATTCGATTGCCAATCAAATATGATTCTACACTATTTGATCTGGTTTTTATGTAGATTCGGTTAGTACCAGTTCGTACACGGTCCTAACATTGAGCTAACTATATAGGTTTGTGAATTGTATGAAGTTCTCATGCGAATGGACCATGCTAATCGACCATACGCATGAACACTTCACGCTAATGGACCAGGCGCAAGACTGAACCAGGAGACTGGATCAGTCGCACGATTGTGACATGAGATTGACTCAGTCGCACGACTGGACTTTCTGTTGTGCAAATGGATTAACCGCATGCTTCAGTCGCACGATTGAACCATGCTAATGGTTCAGTCGCACGAATGAAGACACCAAACCTATAAATACCACTTAATTCGTGGAAAAACGTGATGCTTCGAGAATTTACAACGCTAGCCGTCCCAGAACGCCCAAGTCGCCCCTTCCAACTTCATAGAGCATTCCTGATCATTCCTAATCAATCCTTAACGTTTTCTAATCGTTAGTTTGGATCAGATTAATGTTCTCCCTGATTGGATTGCCAATCAAATAGGATTCCGCACTATTTGATCTGGTTTTTATGTAGATTCGGTTAGTACCAGTTCGTACATGGTCCTAACATTGAACTAACTATATAGGTTTGTGAATTGTATGAAGTTCTCATGCGAATGGACCATGCGAATGGACCATGCTAATGGACCATACGCATGAACACTTCACGCTAATGGAGCAGTCGCATGACTGAACGAGGAGACTGGATCAGTCACACGATTATGACATGAGATTGACTCAGTCGCACGACTGGACTTTCAGTTGTGCAAATGGATCAACCGCATGCTTCAGTCGCACGATTGAACCATGCTAATGGTTCAGTCGCACGAATGAAGACACCAAACCTATAAATACCACTTAATTCGTGAAAAAACGTTAGGCTTCGAGAATTCACAAGCCTAGCCATCCCAGAACGTCCAAGTCGTCCCTTCCAACTTCATAGAGCATTCCTGATCATTCCTAATCAATCCTTAACGTTTTCTAATCGTTAGTTTGGATCAGATTAATGTTCTCCCTAATTGGATTGCCAATCAAATAGGATTCTACACTATTTGATCTGGTTTTTATGTAGATTCGGTTAGTACCAGTTCGTACACGGTCCTAACATTGAGCTAACTATATAGGTTTGTGAATTGTATGAAGTTCTCATGCGAATAAACCATGCTAAGGGACCATACGCATGAACCCTTCACGCTAATGGACCAGTCGCATGACTGAACCAGGAGACTGGATGAGTCGCACGATTGTGACATGAGATTGACTCAGTCGTACGACTAGACTTTCTGTTGTGCGAATGGATCAACCGCATGCTTCAGTCGCACGATTGAACCATGCTAATGGTTCAATCGCATGAATGAAGACACCAAACCTATAAATACCACTTAATTCATGGAAAAACGTGAGGCTTCGAGAATTCACAACCCTAGCCGTCCCAGAACGTCCAAGTCGTCCCTTCCAACTTCATAGAGCATTCCTGATCATTCCTAATCATTCCTTAACGTTTTCTAATCGTTAGTTTGGATCAGATTAATGTTCTCCCTGATTGGATTGCCAATCAAATAGGATTCCGCACTATTTGATCTGGTTTTTATGTAGATTCGGTTAGTACCAGTTCGTACACGGTCCTAACATTGAACTAACTATACAGGTTTGTGAATTGTATGAAGTTCTCATGTGAATGGACCATGCTAATGGACCATATGCATGAACACTTCATGCTAATGGACCAGTCGCACGACTGAACCAGGAGACTGGATCAGTCGCACGATTGTGACATGAGATTGACTCAGTCGCACGACTGGACTTTCAGTTGTGCGAATGGATCAACCGCATGCTTCAGTCGCACGATTGAACCATGCTAATGGTTCAGTCGCACGAATAAAGACACTAAATCTATAAATGCCACTTAATTCGTGAAAAAACGTTAGGCTTCGAGAATTCACAAGCCTAGCCATCCCAGAACGTCCAAGTCGTCCCTTCCAACTTCATAGAGCATTCCTGACCATTCCTAATCAATCCTTAACGTTTTCTAATCGTTAGTTTGGATCAGATTAATGTTCTCCCTAATTGGATTGCCAATCAAATAGGATTCTACACTATTTGATCTGGTTTTTATGTAGATTCGGTTAGTACCAGTTCGTACACGGTCCTAACATTGAGCTAACTATATAGGTTTGTGAATTGTATGAAGTTCTCATGCGAATAAACCATGCTAAGGGACCATACGCATGAACCCTTCACGCTAATGGACCAGTCGCATGACTGAACCAGGAGACTGGATGAGTCGCACGATTGTGACATGAGATTGACTCAGTCGTACGACTAGACTTTCTGTTGTGCGAATGGATCAACCGCATGCTTCAGTCGCACGATTGAACCATGCTAATGGTTCAATCGCATGAATGAAGACACCAAACCTATAAATACCACTTAATTCATGGAAAAACGTGAGGCTTCGAGAATTCACAACCCTAGCCGTCCCAGAACGTCCAAGTCGTCCCTTCCAACTTCATAGAGCATTCCTGATCATTCCTAATCATTCCTTAACGTTTTCTAATCGTTAGTTTGGATCAGATTAATGTTCTCCCTGATTGGATTGCCAATCAAATAGGATTCCGCACTATTTGATCTGGTTTTTATGTAGATTCGGTTAGTACCAGTTCGTACACGGTCCTAACATTGAACTAACTATACAGGTTTGTGAATTGTATGAAGTTCTCATGTGAATGGACCATGCTAACGGACCATATGCATGAACACTTCATGCTAATGGACCAGTCGCACGACTGAACCAGGAGACTGGATCAGTCGCACGATTGTGACATGAGATTGACTCAGTCGCACGACTGGACTTTCAGTTGTGCGAATGGATCAACCGCATGCTTCAGTCGCACGATTGAACCATGCTAATGGTTCAGTCGCACGAATAAAGACACCAAATCTATAAATGCCACTTAATTCGTGGAAAATGTGAGGCTTCGAGAATTCACAACCCTAGCCGTCCCAGAACATCCAAGTCGTCCCTTCTAACTTCAAAGAGCGTTCCTGATCATTCCTAATAAATCCTTAACGTTTTCTAATCATTAGTTTGGATCAGATTAATGTTCTCCCTGATTGGATTGCCAATCAAATAAGATTCCGCACTATTTGATCTGGTTTTTATATAGATTCGTTTAGTACCAGTTCGTACACGGTCCTAACATTGAACTAACTATATAGGTTTGAGAATTGTATGAAGTTCTCATGCGAATGGACCATGCTAATGGACCGTACGCATGAACACTTCATGCTAATGGACCAATCGCACGACTAAACTAGGAGACTGGATCAGTCGCACGATTGTGACATGAGATTGACTCAGTCGCACGACTGGAATTTCAGTCATGCGAAAGGATCAACTGCATGCTTCAGTCGCATGACTGAACCATGCTAATGGTTCAGTCACACGAATGAAGACACCAAACCTATAAATACCACTTAATTCGTGAAAAAACATGAGACTTCGAGAATTCACAACCCTAGCCATCCCAGAACGTCCAAGTCGTCCCTTCCAACTTCATAGAGCGTTCCTGATCATTCCTAATCAATGCTTAGGTTTTCTAATCGTTAGTTTTGATCAGATTAACGTTCTCCCTGATTGGATCGCCAATCAAATAGGTTTTTACGTAGATTTGGTTAGTACCAGTTAGTACACGGTCCTAACAAGTGGTATCAGAGCTTTGGCTCTCGATTCTATGTGGATTCAATTAAGTTTTTGCAAAAATAAATGTTTTTCAATCAAAGATCTATTCTTTTTGCTATGAACACCCAAGCATCATAAAATAGCTGTAACTAAAAATCCTGTTCAACACCCTAAGACTAAACACATCGGCATAAAATATCATTTTATACGTGATTGCTATGAAAAACATTTAATTGATATGATTAAAATAAACATGGAGTTTCAACGTGCCGACCTCTACACAAAAGGAAATGTGACGTGATTCCAGAAGATTAAAATGCTTAGTCCGACACCTATTTAGTTTTTTTCTTTTTATTTTCTTTTATTTATCTTATTTTAATTTCCTGTCTTAAAAATCCAAAAACACAAAAATATTTTCGGTTTTAGAATTTTAGGGGGTGATTAGTTTAGATTCAGTATTTATTTACTTAAAAAAACAAGGGAGGAGGATAGTCTAGTTAATAGAAGTGAGATCGTATATGTGATACTGATTCAATAACTATGGAAAATGATAGCACACAGAAACAAAGAGTTTGGGACTTTAAAAGAATTTAACTGATTAAAATACAAATTCAAAGTTTAAGTCTGAGAAGTCTAAGCAACATAAAAAGAAAAATGATAGTAAAACTAGATACTATTAAGGTAACACAGAGAAAGTAGACCTAGAGGTTGCTAGTTCGCTAGATGATATGTCGGTAGATTCAACACAATAGATAAGTAGACTTCATTGGTGAATTCAAGCTTAAAGTAAGTTGTTTAACAAGCTGTGGGTTATTATCTTATCCCTGGTTAACATATTAATAACAAAAAAAGGAGTACCAACAATTAGAAAATTATTATCATGACACGAGTGAGAATTAAAGATGATGTTATGAGACAAAGAAGGAACATACAAGAACTTATTAAGAATAGAGGATGTGTGAGATGTTTTGGAATGACAAGATAAATATGTGAAGCTTTAAACACAACTTCATCGATCACTAGCTCTTTAGTCTCATCATAAGGTTCATGAATTAAGAGATTTGAGATCATGGGTAGCATGGTAGCGTGCCCTACTATAATTCAGCCAATTAGTATCGGATGTCATGGGAGTACTCTAAGTGTTTAGCATGTTCAGTTGACCTGATTTAGCCTACACTTCTTATTAGAAGTATGAGCACTAATAGTAGAATAAACCTTTTTGAAAAATGGGTCATATGGTTATAGAGTGTCTAACGACACCATTGACACTTCCCTAATAATGGATGATTTAAGGTAGGTTGTGAAGGTGAAGGAAAGAGACCAACTATGTTTCCTTGTTAAGGAGTTCATGACATTGGTGTGTCTAGATACTTGAGAGTAGAAGACGGAGCTGGTTGATGATACTGGTTCCAGTAAACTATTGTGCGAAAGAGAGTTTTTGGTTGATAATCTTTTCATGTAGTTTCTAGAAATATATATGTGAATCACATGCATGAATGGCATCAACAACAGGTTTGTAGGCCGATTTATCTAATTTGTTCAGGAGGACATCAACTTTGTCTTCTTGATAGAGTTTCTTTCAAGGATTGTAAGCTCATCAACCATAGTTTTCACATTTTGCATGTACTTGGTGATAGTTTGAGTAAGAATTTTAGCAAGTTGTTTGAGGCGATATTGTAAGGGTCAACATCATGATGTAAATCGATCTCCTGAGGTGTACGCAGAATATAATCGCTCATAGAATAAAGATGAAAAAGAATCACTAGCACATGAACGAGAATGTAAATAATTCAAAGTTTATTGCTCTCTGATTTGAAGTGTTTACAATATGACTAAAATCAGGAATTAACAAAAGCTCTATCTAGTTAAAAAACTAAACTTCTATTTATACCAAAAGACGTTCTCGCATGAACTTCTTGATCTTGATCTTGATTTTGATATGATTTTCCGAGCCTCAAGATTCAACTCCTACAATCTCCCCTAGGCTGGATAAATCAAATCAAGATGAAGATCAAGATCAAGAAATTCATGCAAAAACTTCTTTTGGTATAAATAGAAGTTTAGGTTTGCAATTAGATAGATATTTTATTATTTACTGATTTCAGTAATATTGTAAACACTTCAAATCAAAGAGCAATACACTTTGAATTATTTACATTCTTGTTCATGTGCTAGTGATTCTTTTTCATCTTTATTCTGTGAGTGATTATATTTTGTATAATCCTCATGAGATCGATTTACGTATTGATGTTGATCCTTAAAATTGGTATTAGAGCCTTGTTGCCCTAAATAAATTGATTAAAGATTGAAAAAGTGTTATGAAGAGTTCATGAGCATTGAATTCATTATGATTCGAAGTTTTTTTCTTGATTTCTACGAAGCTTGATCAATTTTGAAGACAATGAAACTGCTAAACTAGGTGTTCGAAGAATTGATGACCTTTTGAGATTAAAACGAGATCAATTGAATCAATTAGAGACAATTAAGATCTTAATTGAACCTAAATAACTAATTGAACACTTAATTAATCAAATTTTAATCAAAATGGTGAAAAAGTAAGGCTGAAACCATCGGAATCGAAGAGAACTGTTTAGGTGAAAACTTGGTGAATCTATTGCAAAAGAATTAGTTTGTTCAACAACTTTCTGTTTTTGCAAAATTCAGTTACAAAAGTTTACGTGCGAGAACTTTGCACTGTTCGCGCGAGAACTTTGAAGACTTCATGTGATAAGTTAATTATTCATGCGAGAACTTTGAGTTTGAAGATTTTGTGAAGAATTTGACTTCCAGTTTGAGAACAATGGCTAATCTAAACATATAACTGCTACTTTGAATCTCTACAATGAGATTTGAACAAGTACAAAGCCACCTCGTTTGCTCAGTGAAGAAGATTATCCAGATTGGGCATATAGGTTTGAGAACCATGTCATCTACACTGAACCCCGGATGATGCGATCTATTAAGCAAGGACCATATATTCCAGTGTATAAGAATTACAAAGGAGATTTAGGTCCTAAACTGGAGAATTTATGGGATGAGGAGGATACGAAAAAGAAAGAACTTAATCACAAGGCATATGCTGCTCTCTCCATGGTACTGACTACTAAGATAGCACAAATGTTTAAGGACTTTACAAAGGCTAAGGATTTATGGGATGCCATGGAAGAACAAATATCGGGTAATAAAGACATGAGAGAGAGTAGAAAAGTCATGCTGAATAAAAAGTTCAATATGTTTAATCTTATACTTGGTGAAACCTTGGAGGCTCAGATGTCTAGATTTGTGAAGCTGATCAAAAAATTGAAGAGTGTTGGAATCATCTCAGAGAATATAAGAGTTAACAAAAAGCTGTTAAATTCTCTACCATATAGCTGAAACAAAAACTGCACTACTATCATGAGAACCAAGGACCTTTTCCCTTGATACTCAGTGATCTCATCTCAACCATCAAATCCTATGATATGGATGATAAGCAAAGAGATGCTAAATATAGCAACACTATAGGAACTGAAGCATCAATGTATTTCAAAATGGCTAGTAATCCTAATTACTATGCCAGCTACTCTCAACTGTGTCAACAATACCAAACTGGCACCTTCTGATCATCCACCTATCAAAGATCATACCTTGCCCCAATCTTTGCCATAATATCAAGCTACTCATCAAAATCCCTATATCCAACCTTAATCCTAAATTCAAACCTACCCTCAGATTCAAGCTGCTCAACTAACATAACAAGCTTTTCTTGTAAATTCTTAACCCACCAAGCAAACCGTTTAGATAGCTAAAGAGCACCTGGCTTTATTCACTGTTTTCATGAACAACTTGTAACACCCGGAAGTTTGACTTTTTGGAGTGATATGCGACTGAGTCCCAGTCGCATGGAATTCACGCGACTGGAGGTTCAATCGCATGATGTTCGGACGATTGGAGGATCAACCGCACGTAACTCATGCGACTGGAGGCCCAGTCGCATGGTGTTCATGCGACTGAAGGTCCAGTCGCCTGGACCTCGGGCGACTGAGCTGTAGCTATAAAGGAGGGGCAGCCCTCTTCTTCCTACACTTGCACATTTTGAGTCGGGAAGAAAGAGCAGAGAGAGAGAGAGAGAGCAGAGAAAGAAGAGAAAGAAAGAGAGAAAGTGGTGATTCGGGCTCGAGATTTGTCAAGTGACAAGTCAAATCGAAGCTCTTCATCTTCTCCTTGATAATGTGAGTTCTAGAACCCCTCATTTACTTGTTTTCATACGATTTTGGGGCTGGAACACATTCAAACCCGTTTTTGAGAAAGTGTATGTTTGACCCATTTGGGTGAAATCTTGAGTAATGTGTTTAAGGTACGATTTAGGGCTTGCATATGCTTGTATGATGTCCTAGTATAAATCCCTGAGATTTAGGAGGGTTAATTTGGGCTGGAAATGAGTTTAGAGGAGTTTGAAGGCCGTAGGTCGCGGCTGCTGTTCGTGATGAACTCCAGTCGCTGCCCAGTTAGGGCTAGGTGACTGAAGGGCCAGTCGCACGACTGAGGAATGACTGATGTTCAATCGTACGATTGAGGCTCAGTCGTACGACTAGGGCTCAATCGCCCGACAGGCCATGCGATTGAGGGATTCGGTCGCATAGGTCCATTCGCATAGTAGTTCAGTCGCACGACTGAGGGTTAGTCTCCTAGTAGTCCATTCGTATAGTGTTCATTCGCACGATAGGAGGTCCATTCACACGATTGTATGCCCACTCGCATCACAGTCCAATCGCACGACCCAGTCGCATGGAGGCCATGTGACTGCAGCATGTTCAATCGCCCAAATAGGGCTGATGTGAGTGAGGAGATATGTGTATGTAGGACGTAAGCATGATAAGTATGATGATGCCTTATATGATGGTAATGACTGATGACTTGTAAATGCCGGTGTTCCTTGTGTCGATGTATGTTTATCTTTCCGTAGCTTTACGTGTATCATATATGAATGAACGAAAGTAATAAATAACGTAAAGTGAAAGATAATGAAAGAGGAACATGATGAATGAATGCATGCATTAATGAATGAACAAATGAATGTAAGAAAGGCTTGCAAGCAAATGAATGGAGGTGCACACCCCTGGCAGGTGTTAGCTCAATTGTGATGCGGGTTAGCTACCCCGAAGGATGCACACAGGATCAATCTTTCAGATTGATAATGAGGTGAGCAACTTCGTGTTGCAACAGACTCGGTTAGTAGGCAATCATGAGATTGCCACTGAGGTGAGCAGCCGTGTGCTGCAACAGACTTGGCTAACGTACGATTTGATAATGAGGTGAGCAACTTCGTGTTGCAATAGACTCGGTTAGCAGGCAATCATGAGATTGCCACTGAGGTGAGCAGCCGCGTGCTGTAACAGACTTGGCTAACGTACAATAGAATGAAAGTGGAAGATAAATGGTGCATGTACCTCCCCAGGTGACTGGATCAGCATTTGTGCATAACGTTCGTGGTTAATCACCACAAGTCCAGCACCAGCGGTATAGTATGACGTGGGGTACTGTACATGTCACCGAATGAAATGAACGTTCGAACAAATGTAACGAATGTATTAATGAAAGTAAAGAACGTATGAATGAATGTGAAGAATGTATGTACGAACGTGAATGAGAACGATGAATGGTACACGAATGAAAGCTAATGAACGAATGATGAAGATAATAATAATATTATCTAGGTGTACGTATGTTGTATGATCGCATGTATGTAAGAACAGTTTTAACAAATGAAAGTATGTTTTATTATAAAACTAGAAATCACTCAGCAACGCTGAGTTTTTATGTGTTTCCAATTGACAAGTAGTGTTGCTGAGGATGGTACGAGGCGGCTACTCAGCTCTTTTGGGATTGCATTCTCCTTTTGATGAATGCTTTTACTCTACTTTGATAACACCGACAGCCACCGACAGCCACCAACGTTCAAATCTCCGACCTCATCACCCCCCCCACCCACCGGCGACCTCCGCCGACATATCTACAACCGGCGACCTCCGCCGGCCAAACCCGAGAGCATCTCCTTTGCGGTACTCATCCGAGAGCATCTCCTTCTCATCCGAAGAGCATCTCTCTCGGCTACTCATCCGCCGGCGGTCTCTCGATCGACATCTGCTACTCTTGGCTGTCTCTGCTACTCTAGGCTGTACCCGACATCCTGCTACTCTCGGCTGTATTGCGATCGACAACACCTCTGCTCTCTGCTCTCTGCCTTGGATTTATTGCTCTCACGATCGACAAAACCTCTGCCTTTGATCTCTGCCTTGGATTGATTGCTGTTTGTCTCGCGATCAACAACACCTCTGCTCGCGATCGACAACACCTCTGCTCTCTGCCTTGGATTTATTTGCTGCTGAGCATCTCCTTCGCGAATCTAGGGTTTTATTGCTGTTAGTCTTCTTCTGCCTTGGATTCGCAACACTAAGTGAAGGTTGCTAAATCTAGGGCACATCTGAAGAACCGCACATCTGGTGAAATTGTTCCTTCTCTCTCTCTTTTAGTTTCTAGTTTAGGCTGATATTGGCTGGGTTAGGAGTACCAGTAGCTGTTGAGATATCTGTGTTGCTTTCTGTTGCTCTTTACTGGCTTACTGGTGCATCACTTGTGTGATCTGTTCTCTGTTGCTCTTTACTGGTTTGTGTGATTTTAATCCTTGACTCCTCTTGATAGGTTTACTGGTTTGTGTGAAATTATACTGGTTTGTGTGATTTCTGTTGCTCTTTATAGGTTTACTGGTTTACTGGTTTGTGTGATCTGTTTTCTGTTGCTCTTTACTGGTTTGTGTGATTTCTGTTGCTCTTTATAGGTTTACTGGTTTACTGGTGCATCACTTATGTGATCTGTTTTCTGGTGCATCACTTGTGTCATATAATTCTTGCCTATTTTTCTGCTGACCGTTTAGTTCTGTGGTTTGTGCCTAATTGATCAGTGGTTATAACTTGCTGATTAGTCGTATAATTGTTAGTGTTTTGATATTAATTGCTGAGTAAGTTGTATATTGGTGGTTGAGTTGGTGTGTTAAGCATTTGTGGGTTGTTGTCTTCATTTCTGGTCAATCTTAGAACTGTTCTCTAGATAGGTTTCTTTGGCGTATTTGAATCTATACTCAGGATAGTGTGTCATTGTGTGAAGTGGTGATCATTGTTGCTATTTTTTGATTAAGTTCTGGTCCATCGTGTACTGTTGACCGCGTGTGACGGATTGCTTTTGATTGTGCTTTACTTCTGCTATAATTCCTTTTTAGGGGTTGTTCTAGTAAACCCTGTCAGGTAATATAGACAGCAGGTGTCATTATGCTGCCCCGAGATCATATTCGGTGACGAGAGGTGCGAATACAAGGAAAAAGGATTTTAGATTAAGAGTGGCATCGTGGAATGTAGGAACCCTAACTAGTAAGTTACTAGAATTAATTGATGTGCTAAGGAAACGTAGGGTTCAGATAGTGTGTCTTCAGGAGACTAGATGGCGGGGTGAGAGAGCAACAGAGTGCAATAGTTATAAACTATGGTATTCAGGGTCTGACGGAACGAAAAATGGAGTAGGGTTTCTAGTTGCTAAGGAACTCCAAGATAATGTAGTGGAGGTAAGAAGATACGATGATAGAATTATGCTGTTTAGAATAGTAATAGGGGATGAAGTAGTGGCAGTAGTTAGTGCGTATGCTCCACATGTTGGACTAGGAGAAACAGAAAGAAAAAAGTTCTGGGAGAGTTTAGATCACGTTATGGGCACTACTAGAAAAATCGCAAAAGATGACGCGCATTGCGCGTCATCTTGGGGGTCAGATGACGCGCAAATGCGTGTCAAGGAAGGGGTAGTCATAAATGATAGATGACGCGCATTCGCGCGTCATCTTTTTATGACGCGCAAACGATGACGCGCATTTTATGACGTGCAAACGATGACGGGCAATGCGCGTCAAGGAAGGGGTAGTCATAAATGAATAGATGACGCACATGCGCGTGTCATCTATGAAATTTTTATGACGTACAAAAGATGACGCGCAATGCACGTCATAAAATTAGCTGCATTTTTTAATTTTTTTATTTTTAATAAATTTGCCTGTTGTTTTCTAAAACAAATTGTAGAACAACGTTAAAAGCGAAATCCATTAAATACCAACAAAGTTTACAAGTCCATTAAAAGCGAAATCCATTACAAAAGTTTGTAATTAACAACTACAAAGCATAAAGAAGTCCAAATTCAATACAAGTCAAATACCAATAACAACACAAGTCCAAATATATCCTTTCAGGCCTACATATAAATGAAATTCGATACGTAGCGCGCCCAGTCTTCACGAACATCATCCAAATCACCATCTGTGTATTCTTCTTTGCCTTCTCCAACCTAAGACAAAACCAATTTCATCAAATAAAAACCCACAATATAATCATAACTCATAAGGCCAAATATGAGAGAAAGTGAATGAGCAATTAGAACATGAAAATGCATATAGAAGATTTGGACTCCATGTGTATTCTTCTTTGCCTTCTCCAACCTATCCAAAGCCTCTTCAAAACAGTCAGCGTTAACATCAAAGAAATAGTTGGTATGCTCAGAAGATGTATAGGCGTTGGTACGACCTCCGTGCTAATAACAAGTATGAGATCATACACACATGGCATTTAGTTCTAAAACATCTACTTAACATATGAACATGTGTGAAGAAGATATTCCCATGGAACAGCATGTGTTTTCAAATAGGAGAAAGGTATAAAGCACCTCTGATATGTATGTAAAGTAACTATCCTCCAAAGGATACTTCTCACTTGCATAGAACAACATGTGTTCTGCAATTGACCATGAAACTAAGCTCTCAATTGACCATGAAACTAAGTATGATGGTTTAAAAGTAAACTAATCATTCATATACAATTGACCATGAAACTAAGCTCTCAATTTGATAGGTAATTAGTAAGATGATTCTTACATCTGTTTTTGTTCACTGTGCAGATAAGATTTTTCACAATACTCAGCCGCCGAATAAAGTTGAGGCCTTAAGTTCTTGAGTTCCTAAAACATTATACAAGGAATTAAAACCGATCAGCATTGCAAAAAAGAGCTCTTGTTCTAGTATCACAAAGCACTCCCAACAATCACCAATAAAGCATTAACACATCTCTGATTTGGTAAAGTAACAAGTTTAAATTAAATTTGAAAGCACAACTCGGAGAACAGTAAGAACCAAAGAGCACAGTTATGGCACATTGGTGAAATTGTGCACCAAAATATAACTCAGCAATAATAAAGAACTTCAAGAACAGTGCCATTAAAATTTAAAGTGACAATCTGACACCACGTAGCTTTAAGTAGGACCAATCATATCATAACAAATGGATTGCATATAACAGTAAATATTCATTTCAGAAAAATCAATTGAAAACTTTTTACATTGACTTTTGTAACGTGCTCCTCTCTCTTTCTATCTTTATATTTCAGGTAATCAGGTCCATCGATTTTTCCATAAGGGACCAATAATCATGTGTTGACCACATAAATGGGTTTCACACAGAGAAGATAGCCACTGGAAGGTCGTCTGGTTATTATATTCCTTACTGCAGGAAATCATTTGTTTCTTCACTTATAGCATATGATCTGTGAACTGAACAAACAGCAAAACATTCTCTACTTGTACATTTATTTTCACACACATAAAGCATGTAGGGTTTTTTTTATAACTATTGAATTTATAAGGAAATTTGTAAAAGAGTATACTAGAGAAATATTTGTCCTCTGATCTCTAAATCCCTGATAAAAATGTTAAATTGCAAGAACATCCAAAGCGGTAGAAGCTAGTCATAAGTTTAAACCAAACTCAAGCAGAGCCTACAACTGATTACAGCACCATACAAATAGACTTGATTAGTACTTGTCTGTGCCCAGATATTAGTACTTGTTCACAGAAAAGGAATCACACATTGAGCTACGTTAGCGTCACAATGAACGTTATAAATGCTTAATGTCCAAAAGCACCAGAACTGTAGGAGGTTTTCACAAGTTTAAAACCAAAATCAAGCCTACATTCGCTTGAACTCTCTCTATATAAACTTGATTAGGGTTTTAATGTTACAACTTCGTTCACATCACACTGTGCTACATATAAAACGGAAACGTAACTACGGGGAAGTCAAAATCATAGAAGACAGTTGAAAATCAAAGTGTAAGTATGATTTGGCATTGCAAAGTGAGATCTAACATCACATGAAAGAGTGAAACTGAATTATTTAATCAAGACCTGTAGTGCTTTAACAAATCCAATGCTCTGCTCCATGGAGGACTCGTCAAATGTCATTATTTGATTTGGTTGCTCCAATTCCATCGCTCTATCTCTCTCTGTGTCTGTCACACGCTTATGTTTAAAGCAAAAACGAAGATCAACTCAAGAACAACTCAAGAAGAAGAAGAAGAAGAATCCTTACCAAGGAAATGAGCATGGCCTTCGAGACCTTCAGGATCTCTAAACAAACCAACACCGACATTCATCGACGCCGCAGACTGACAAACGCACAAAACACAAAACAAATTCACAATCTCATTAACATAAACCGTTGATCAAAACAAGTAAACGCCCGATCAGCACGTCAATAGAAAGCCCTAAAACTGAAAAATCGAAGTGAATGAATGGAAGATGGAGGTTAATAATACATACCTGTATCGGGATCACTGATGAGAAGAACTTGAAGAGAGTTGGGGAGGACTATTCGTTTGTAGCTTCTGCTGTCGTTTCGAGGCTTCATTATCTCCTCCGCCGTGTCCTTTCCGACCGCCATGGTGGCTCAGTGGTGGTTCAGTGGTGGTGGTGGGGGGTTGCGCCCGGCTGTGGAAGGGCAGCGGTGGCAATGTGGTGGTCGCAGGCGGTGGAAGGTCGGCGGTGGCAGGCACGTCCGGCGGGGGAATATCGGCGGGGGAATGAAGCGGGAAAGCTGAGGTTTAGGGCTTTAGTTGAAGGGGAGAAGTTTTGGAATGAAGAGCTGATGATAAGGACCCGCGGTATTATAAAAATTTTAAAAAATGACACATTAAGATGACACGCAAAAATACGTGTCATCCTTTCTAAGAAAAGTTTAAAAAATGACAAATAATTTATGATACGCGTCATCTTTTTTCGCGCGTCATCTTTTGCGCGTCATCTATTATCAGTTTTCTAGTAGTGGGGTGACATACCTAGAGACGAAAAAATATGCATAGGAGGGGATTTTAATGGGCATATCGGTAAGGATAATGACCACTTTCAGTTGGTGCATGGAGGCTTCGGGTATGGCCTTAGGAATGAAGGCGGTAAGGAGCTTCTTGACTTTGCAGTAGCGCATGACTTAGGAATCATAAATTTGTTTTTTAAGAAAAGAGAATCGCATCTAATCACGTTTAGCAGCGGCGGGAGACACACGCAGATAGACTATTTGTTGACGAGGAGAGAAGATCGTACCTCGTGGAAGGACTGTAAGACAATCCCAGGAGAGTCGGTTGTGACACAACATCATATGTTAGTGGCGGATATACGCGTGAAGATACCAATCCTCCAACAAAACAAGAGAATTAGACATGCGATCAAATGGAGCCAGCTCAAGGACGAAAACATTACAATTTTTAGAGATAAGGTCATACCAATGAACCACCATGGACCACAGGAAGACGCAAACCAAAAGTGGGAAGCCATGGCAAATACGCTCATCCAAGCAGCTAAAGAAACGCTTGGAGTTACAACAAAGAGGACAGTCGACCATAAGGAATCTTGGTGGTGGAACGAAAATGTACAGGAGAAGATACGAATTAAACAACAAAGTTTCAGAGAGCTTATACGCTGTAACAATGAGGAAGAACGCCCAGAGCTGAAAGATAAATACAGGGAGGCTAAGAGAGAGGCGAAGAAATCGGTGTCAGAGGCAAAGAACGCGGCGTATGAGATGATGTATAAACGACTAGAGACGAAAGAAGGAGAGCATGACATGTTTAAGTTAGCCAAGGCAAGAGACAGCAGAAGACAAGACCTGAGAATTGTGAAGTTTATAAAGGCTGCGGATGGAAAAGTTTTGGTGAACGACAAGGATATCAAGGGGAGATGGAAAACTTACTTCGATAACCTTTACAACACAAAGAACCCAAATCAATAAGCTGAGATAGATAATACAACACAACAAAACAATTGCTATTGTAGAAGCATCAAAGTAGACGAAGTTACGAGAGCTATGAAGAAAATGGGAAGGGCTAAAGCGGTGGGGCCAGACAACATACTGATTGAAGTGTGGAAATGCCTGGGAGATGAGGGGCTCAAATGGCTAACAGATTTATTCAATACTATCTTTACGACAGGGAAGATGCCGGACCAGTGGAGAACCAGTGTTATAGTCACACGATGAAATGGCTAACAGATGAGGGGCTCAAATGGCTAACAGATGTACAAAGCTGCAAAAATTACAGGGGAATAAAGCTATTTGAGTCACACGATGAAATTATGGGAAAGAGTTATTGACACGAGAATTAGACGAGAAACTCAGATAGCGTCAAACCAATTTGGATTTATGCCAGGACGCTCTACGACTGAAGCAATACACGCCATAAGGAGGATAATGGAGAAATACAGAGAAAAGAAAAGGGACCTCCATATGGTATTCATTGACCTAGAAAAGGCCTATGACAGCATTCCGCGTCAACTAATTTGGGAAAGTCTACGAACTAGAAGGGTACCAGAGAGGTATATCAAAATAATCAAGGATATGTATGATGGGGTAAAAACGTGTGTGTGAGCCCCGATCGGAGACACAGACTCATTCACAGTGGAAGTGGGACTCCACCAAGGATCGGCACTGAGCCCATTTCTCTTCACAGTAGTGTTGGATGAGATGACCAAGTCTATACAGCAGCCAGCTCCGTGGTGCATGCTCTTTGCGGATGATATTGTCTTAATATCGGAATCTAAAAGGGTGCTTAACGACAAGCTAGAACAGTGGAGAGCAGCACTAGAGCGCAAAGGTTTAAGGATAAGTCACTCAAAGACAGAATACATGCATTATAACTTTAGTGGCGAGGCGGAAGAAGACACTCAAATCAGTATTCAGGGTATGGCGGTTCCACAAACGTCTAGGTTCAAATACCTGGGCTCGTTCTTGCAGGAGGACGGAGAGATACACAGCGATGTAGCGCACCGTGTTCAAGCAGGATGGTGCAAGTGGAGAGCAGCATCAGGGATCCTATGTGATAAGAGGTTTCCAGCAAAACTAAAGGGAAAGCTATATCGAGTGGCAGTACGTCCAGCTATGTTATATGGAATAGACTGCTGGGCCATAAAGAAATCGCACGAGAAACAAATAGAGGTAGCGGAAATGCGAATGCTGAGGTGGATGTGCGGTCACACAAGACTAGATAAGATAAGAAACGAAGTGTTTCGACAGAAGCTAGAAGTGGCCTGTATCGCAGATAAAATACGAGAGGGAAGATTAAGATGGTTTGGGCATGTCAAGAGGAGACCAATGGCGGCACCAGTTAGAGCAGTAGAGAACATCATCGTAGAGGGTAGGAGGAGTAGAGGAAGACCTAGATTGACTTGGGATATGAGGTAATTAGGCGAGATATGACACACTTGCATCTCTCTGAGCACATGATCGAGGATAGGACTAAGTGGAGGCGTAGAATTAAAATTAAGGACTTCTAGTTCGACCTATAGGCAGGAAGGGTATTTGAAGTCTGGTTGCGGGGCCTGATGTCTAAGTAGCCCATATCTGCCTTTTAACGGTGATTCTACATGCACCTAGGATATTTGTATGCTATATGTTGTATGATTTATTGTGTGCTGTTGGCTATGTGTTGTATGATTTATTGTATGATGTCTTGCTATCGATATGGCTTTTTGTATACTGTATGCTATGTGCTGTATGATTTATTGTATTGTTGTCTGGCTTTCAGTATGGCTTTTGCTATCGAGTCGGGGGTCTCTTTTGAAGCGGTCTCTCTACCTAATAAGATAGAGGAAAGACTCGCCTACACCTACCCTCCCCAGACCCTGCTTTTGAGTGGGATAGACTGGGTTTGTTTGTTATTCTCCTTTTGATAATGCTGCCACGCAATGAGATGTGGGCGCATAATGCATGCAAGAACTTATGTTGCATGCGAGTGTCAAGTGATTCCTTGAGGATCCCGATAAACGGGATTACTTAAGGAATCTTCTTTATGATGAAAATTTAATGTTTTTTTACTAGAGGTCACGGTTTATGACCATTTTGTAATCAGTAACGATGTAATCATTGTACAAGCTTTTATGATGAAATGAAATGTAACTTTTGAAGGTTTCCGCTGCAGTGTTTATTTAAAGATGTTTATAAATATATATCAAATGTATGTTTTATGTGTGATGAACGACCAACTGTGAGGTGCCCAGGAACGGGGCCTTACAAGTTGGTATCAGAGCCAAAGTTTAAGTGAAATGGGTAAATTTTCAAAATAAACCTAAACTTAAACTGAGAATGAGACGGGATAGGGGAAGAATGCCATCTGAGTATTACGTGCGCATGTTATGTGATGTATGTGTTACTGTTAGAGTTAGATACTAACGTAGTCAGGACAGGTAATGCTCGGGGTACGAAGAGTAAAGTAAGTGGCTAATCACAACTGGCCACTGTAATTAGGAACTTACTATACTTGATATAAACTGAGCTATTCCCTTGAATGACCGTGTTGGTGTTTGAATCTTTCAGTGTGATAGAGAATGGCTGGGGGTAGATCTTCCAAAGCTTCCCGGGGTGGAGGTGGTGGCGGACGTGGTGCTGAACCGCGTGTCACGAGAGGGAGACCTAGGGTAGAGAAAGTGGTTCATGAGGAAACCGAGACCCCTCATCAGGAGGGAGTAGACGAGAGCGCCAACTTGAGAGCCTCGGTAAAAGAGGCAGTGACTGAAGAGGTACATCAGGTCATACAGACGATCTTACCGTCTGTGGTGACCGAAGTGATTAAGGCTGTCAGGGAAGGTGAAAGAAAAGAGAGGAACAGGTCCTCAGGAATATAGGAGCAATCAGGACCGGGAATGGTTCTTTCTGATGAAGAAGAAGAAGAGGAAGAGGAGCTGGTCCATGAACCAGCACGAGGTTGTAACTATGGGGCGTTTATGAGGTGCAAGCCCTCTACTTTTGACGGTAATGGTACTGCTGCTGCTGCGCATCGATGGGTGAGAGAAATGGAGGGTGTCCTTGATATCAGTGAGTGCCGAGAGGACCAAAAAGTGAAGTTCGCTACCCACTCTTTTACGGATTCGGCTTTATGCTGGTGGGACAATATAGTCCAAGCCGAGGGTAGCAGAGCCATTGGGAAAATGAAGTGGTCCGAATTGAAAAGGTTGGTGATCGAGGAGTTCTGTCCTCATCGGGAAATGGATAAAGTTGACAGAGAGTTCCTGCAGCTGGAGGCGGGAACGATGACCCACCAACAGTACACCACGAAATTCAACGAAATGGCACGTCTGGTGTCGGACCAGGTGACACCTCCGTCACGAAAGATCAGGAGGTACATACAGGGTTTGCCCGCGGATATTCGCAGGCATATGATCGCCGCCCGACCAACTACCTTTAGGTCGGCGGTAGACTTGGCAGGGAGACTGTATGATGAACGGGCAGTGGTGGTGGTGACTGATGGTAATAGGAAGGGTGGTGACCGGAATTGGAACGGGAAGAGGTTTGGTCAGGGTGATGCTTCGATGAGCAACAAGAAGGCCCGGGTGGACAATCATCGTGTGGCCACCCCGGGTACGGGACTGAGGAGGTGTGGTAAATATGGAAGGGAGCATAGTGGGGAGTGTCGACTGGGGCTGAATGTTTGTTTCAAGTATGGAAAGCCTGGTCATATGGCTAGAGAGTGTAAGGGCATGAGGTGCTTCAATTGTGGGGAAAGTGGCCATATGAATAAAGATTGCAAGAAGCCGAGGTCTGAAAGTTCCGTCGTGAAGAAGACGGGGAATGAGGGATCGAAGGCAAGCGCCAGGGCATTCACGATGACGCAGGAAGAGGCTAGGACGGACCCTGATGTTGTGTCCGGTATGTTTCTGGTGAACCAAACTTTAGCCTCTGTATTATTTGATTCGGGTGCCAGTAGGAGTTTTATTTCTGCTGCGTTCTGTGCCAAATTGCCTGTTAGTAGTAGACGTGTGGATGTATCGTTTGATGTAGAGACTGCTATAGGTAAATCTACTAGGATTTCCGAGGTGATAGAGGGTTGTGATGTAGAATTAGAGGGCCTCAAATTTCCGGTTAGACCATTTACCATGACTTTGGGTGGTTTTGATTTGGTGCTTGGAATGGATTGGTTGGCGGACTTTGAGGCGAATATAGTGTGTCGAAAGAAGATGATTTGTTTGATAGCGCCTGACGGAAGTTCGGTAACTGTTTATGGGGATCGGGTCACGACAATTCCAAAGGTGATCTCAATGGCGGTGGCGGGAAAATGTATGAGGCGTGGATGTAGCGCATTCTTATGTTATGTAAAGGACGTAGAAACGCCAACACCATAACTATCCGATGTTCCGGTGGTGTGCGATTTTCCAAATGTGTTTCCTGAAGACTTATCGGGATTGCCACCTGACAGAGAGATCGAGTTCCAGATTGACCTGATACCGGGTGCCCAACCTGTTGCCAAAGCACCGTATCGATTGGCACCGACGGAAATGAAAGAGTTGATAGAGCAGTTGCAAGAGTTGTTGGATAAGGGGTTTATTAGACCGAATATCTCACCTTGGGGTTCTCCGGTCCTATTTGTGAAGAAGAAAGACGGTAGCATGAGAATGTGTATAGATTACCGTGAGTTAAACAAGCTGACGGTAAAGAACAGATACCCCTTGCCGAGAATCGATGACTTGTTTGATCAACTTCAGGGTGCCAGTTGGTTTTCAAGGATAGATCTTCGATCGGGCTACCATCAACTGAAAGTGAAAGAGCAGGATGTCCCTAAAACAGCTTTTCGCACGCGCTACGGTCACTACGAGTTCCTTGTCTTGTCTTTTGGTTTAACCAATGCGCCAGCTGCTTTTATGGATTTGATGAACCGAGTGTGTCGGCCGATGTTGGATAAATCAGTGATTGTATTTATTGACGATATCCTGATTTATTCGAGGAGCGAAACAGAGCATGCCGGTCACATTCGAGAAGTACTAGAAACGTTAAGAAGGGAGAAATTGTACGCCAAGTTCTCCAAGTGCGCATTTGGGTTGCGTGAAGTTCAGTTCTTGGGTCACGTGGTTAATCCGGAGGGGATTATGGTCGATCCAGCAAAGGTGGAAGCAGTAATGCGGTGGAAGTCTCCAAAGACGCCATCCGAGATCCATAGTATCTTGGGTTTGGCGGGCTATTAAAGAAGATTCATTCAAGACTTCTCCAAGATTGCTTCTCCACTGACCAAGTTGACCCGGAAGGATGTGAAGTTTGTGTGGGGTCAAGCTTAAGAGAAGGCGTTTGAAGAATTGAAGGCGAGGTTGACCCAAGCTCCTGTATTGGCATTACCCGATGGAAGCGAAGACTTGGTGGTTTATTCGAATGCTTCCTACTCGGGGTTGGGGTGCGTATTAATGCAAAGGGGGAAGGTGATAGCGTATGCATCCCGACAGCTGAAAGTTCATGAGGTTATCTACCTTACTCATGACTTGGAGCTAGCAGCCGTGGTCTTTGTATTGAAGATTTGGAGGCACTATCTCTACGGGACGAAGTGCACCATCTTTACCGACCACAAGAGCTTGAAGTTCTTCTTCGAGCAAAAAGATTTGAATATGAGGCAAAGGCGATGGTTGGAACTTATAAAGGACCATGATTGTGAGATTCACTACCATCTGGGCAAAGCCAACGTGGTGGCGGACGCCCTTAGCCGAAAAGAGAGGCCCGAGCCGATTCGGGTGAAGGCGTACCAGCTGATCATGACCTCTGACGTGATGAAACAAGTCAAAGAGTTTCAAGACGGCATTAAAAGAAGATCATCTTAACTCTGAAAGAATGAGAGGTCTGGTCGCGGAGTTGGGTGAAAACACAATTGGTGTTAGAACCCGGTTTAGGCGTATGTGGATTCCTCGTCTTAGGGATCTACGGGTAAAGATCACGGATGAAGCCCACAAGACTCGGTACTCCATTCATCCCTGTGCTACCAAGATGTACCAAGACATGAAGAAAGATTATTGGTGGCCGGGTATGAAACGCGATGTGGTGGAGTATGTGAGTAAATGCCTTACTTGTTTGCAAGTGAAGGCCGAGCACCAGAAGCCGTATGAAAAGATTCAACCCTTGGAAATACCGGAATGGAAGTGGGAGCACATCACCATGGATTTGATCACGAAGCTGCCGCGTACCCCGAAAGGGTATGATACTATATGGGTGATTGTGGATCGTCTGACGAAGAGTGATCACTTCCTACCGCTGTGCGAGACATATTCATCCAAGAGGTTGGCCGATCTTTTCATCAAAGAGATTGTGACTCGTCATGGTGTACCGGTGTCGATTGTGTCAGATCGCGACACCCGGTTTACATCCAAATTCTGGAAGAAATTCCATGATGCCAGTATTGGCATGCCACCCTATGAGATGCTATACAGCAGGAGATGCAGGACACCCGTTTGTTGGGGTGATATTGGTCAAAAGGAATTGGGGAGCGTCGAAGTGATTGAGGCTACGACTGAAAAGCTTGAAAGGATCAAGGCCTACAAGAAGGCAGCCAAAGACAGACAGAAGTCGTATGCTGACAAACGACGCAGGCCGATTGAGTTCCAGGTGGGAGATCGGGTTATGTTAAAGGTCTCACCTTGGAAGGGTATCATTCGGTTCCGAAAGAGGGGCAAGTTGAGCCCGAGGTATATAGGCCCTTTCCGAATCATTGCCCGAGCAGGAGAGGTGGCCTATAGGCTGGATCTACCGGATGAGCTAAGTGGAATTCACCCGACCTTCCACGCATCTCATCTGAGGAAGTGTTTGGCGGACGAAGATATGATCGTCCCACTGGGGGACATCGAAGTAGACGAACGGCTCAACTATGTAGAGCAACCAGTGGCGATCATCGATCACAAGGAGAAGAGGTTAAGAAATAAAGTGGTTCCTCTTGTGCGTGTACAGTGGCGGCACAGGAAGGGATCCGAGTCAACGTGGGAAACTGAAGAAGAAATGAGGCAGCATTACCCACGATTGTTCGAGGAATAACAGGTTTCAGGGATGAAACCTAAATAAGGGGGTGGACTTGTAACACCCGGAAGTTTGACTTTTTGGAGTGATATGCGACTGAGTCCCAGTCGCATGGAATTCATGCAACTGGAGGTTCAATCGCATGATGTTCGGACGATTGAAGGATCAACCGCATGTAACTCATGCGACTGGAGGCCCAGTCGCATGGTATTCATGCGACTGAAGGTCCAGTCGCATGGACCTCGGGCTACTGAGCAGTAGCTATAAAGGAGGGGCAGCCCTCTTCTTCCCACACTTGCACATTTTCAGTTGGGAAGAAAGAGCAGAGAGAGAGAGAGCAGAGAAAGAAGAGAAAGAAAGAGAGAAAGTGGTGATTCGGGCTCGAGATTTGTCGAGTGGCTAGTCAAATCGAAGCTCTTCATCTTCTCCTTGATAATGTGAGTTCTAGAACCCCTCATTTACTTGTTTTCATACGATTATGGGGCTGGAACACATTCAAACCCGTTTTTGAGAAAGTGTATGTTTGACCCATTTGGGTGAAATCTTGAGTAATGTGTTTAAGGTACGATTTAGGGCTTGCATATGCTTGTATGATGTCCTAGTATAAATCCCTAAGATTTAGGAGGGTTAATTTGGGCTGGAAATGAGTTTAGAGGAGTTTGAAGGCCGTAGGTCGCGGCTGCTGTTCGTGATAAACTCTAGTCGCTGCCCGGTTAGGGCTAGGCGACTGAAGGGCCAATCGCACGACTGAGGAAAGACTGATGTTCAATCGTACGATTGAGGCTCAGTCGTACGACTAGGGCTCAATCGCCCGACAGGCCATGCGATTGAGGGATTCGGTCGCATAGGTCCATTCGCATAGTAGTTCAGTCGCACGACTGAGGGTTAGTCGCCTAGTAGTCCATTCGTATAGTGTTCATGTAACACCCGTAAATTTTATTGAAAAGAAATAAAAGAATAAAAGAAAAAAAGGAAAAGGTGAGGAATAAATGTCAACCCAAAGATGAGGGGTTAAAAGTGTAAAATGGCAATGTTGGTAAAAAGTTGGTGAAAAGGTGGCATGGCCACCCATTTTCACTCTGCACAACACTTTCATTCGGACATTTAGAGAGAGAAAGCAGCAAGAGCAGAAAATTCTCGGGATTTTTGAAGAAGAACCAGAAAACTCGAAGTTTTTGGTAAGAAATCTCGAATTTTGATGTTTAGGATAATTCTAGAACCATTTATGTGCTTATAAATGTAACTTGTGTGTTCGGGTGGCATTGTGTGTGTGTTTTAGGTGTTAGGAACAACTGGGAAGTTCAAGAAGGGGTATCAAAACCCGAAGACAACAAAGGTGAGTTACCAGAACCCGCTTTTTACCTGTTTTTGTAAACGATTTTGGGGCTGGAAAATACATATATGCATGTTTTATGAGATTGAGTATGTTACCCGTATGTTATGTGCATGTGTATGTTCGTAGAGTATGTTTTGGGTAAATGTACTGTCATGTTTATGTTAAGTTTATGCCTGGAATCGTATGTGCATGTTTAGAACTAGGTAATATGATGAATGGGGACTGGAAAACGATTTAGAAACATAAACAGCCTGCTAATACGCCTAATAAGTCCAAATAGTGGTCATGTGTCTGAAATTTGGACTTAGAAAACTAAGTACAAGATAATAAGTCTGAATAGTGCTTATACGCCTAGGAATTTTCCTTAGGAAATTTTCCAAGTATGGTCATGAGTCCAAATAGTACTCATGAGTCCAAACAGTCCTAGTACGCCTAAGACTCATGAGCCTCAACAGTGCTCATGTGTCTGAAAATATACTAAGTATAGGACTCATGAGCCTCAACAGTGCTCATGTGTCTGAAAATAAGCTAAGTATGAGGTGATGAGTCCAAACAGTGGCTATATGCCTAGTCTGAAAATAAACTAAGTATAAGGTGAAAAGTCTGAACAGTGGTCATATCTCTAGAAAATTTACTAAGTGTGGGGTCATGAGTCCCAACAGGGCTCATACGCCCAAATAGGTTATACGCCCAAAGATGAAATTTTTCTAAATGTAAGCTGGTAAGTCCGAATAGTGGTGAAAAGCCTGAACAGGGCTCTTACGCCCAAACACTTAGAATTTTTACAGAATTTTTCTTGGAGTCTGTGCAGTAGGGTTTCGCATGATTATTGACTAGGAATTTATTAAATGCATATGATTATGATTGAATGTCATAATACCCCTTTTCTTAATATTTGAATTAATATTATGATTAGGGCTATTATTAATAATATTATTAATATTATTATTAATATTATTAGTATTATTATTATTATTAATATGCTTATTAATAATAATATCGTATGACTCTACGTGGTATGATCATGATCAAGACAGGAAGTATTATTATTAATAAAGTGAAAGATTAATGATAAAGAGAAGTGGAACATAAATGAATGAATGAAAGTCTTGCAAGCAAATGAATGGAGGTACACACCCCTGGCAGGTGTTAGCTCAACTGTGATGCGGGTTCGCTACCCCGAAGGATGCACACAGGGTCAATCTTTATGATTGGCATAGAGGTGAGCAACTTGGTGTCGCAAAAGACTCACAGGATGGAGGTCAATCTTTGTGACTGGCTTAGAGGTGAGCGACTTAGTGTCGCAAAAGACTCACAGCATCAGTGCAATCCTTGAGATTACCTTAGAGGTGAGCGGCTTAGTGTCGCAAAAGACTCGGAAGAATAATGATAAAAGTACGAATTGAACGATATGAAGATAATAATGATTTTATCTATGTGTACGTACGATGTGTGTTCACATATGCATAAAGAACGGTTTGGAACAAAAAGTAAAGTATTTTAATTACAAAACTAGAACTCACTCAGCAACGCTGACGTTTTATGTATTTTCCAGTTGGCAGGTAATAGGTTGCTGATGATGGCATACGGGGATGGCTATAAGGCGGGCAAGACTGACATCCATTCACGTTTTGACAATACTGTTGTTTTGTAATTCATTAGACTAATCATTTTGTGACTCAGGAACTAAAATGTATTGCCTAACAACAGTGTTACATTGAATGAATGGTTTTTTTTGTATAAAATCAATTCCGCTGCTTAAATTTATAATATGTATGTTTTATGCTATGAATGACCAACTGTGAGGTCTCCAGGAACCGGGCCTTACAAGTTGGTATCAGAGCCAAAGTTTAAGTGAAACGGGTAAATTTTTCAAAATAAACCTTAACTTAAACTGAAAATGGGACAGGAAGAGGGATGTCAGCCTGAGTAGCCATGTGCCATCAGGTATTGTTTTCTTGAAAGTTAATCAGTATTATGTACGTGTGCTATGTGATTTATGTGTTCTTAGTAGATTTAGATGCTGATGTAGTCAGGATAGGAAGTGCTTGGGGTGTGGAGAGTAAAGTAAGTGGCTAATCACAACTGGCCACTGTAATTAGAGACTTACTATACTTGACATAAACTGAGCTATTACCTTGAATGACTGTGTTAGTGTTTGAATCATATAAGCTTAGGAAATGGCTGGGAAGAAACCTTCTAAGGCTGCTAGAGGTAGAGATCGTCCGCGTACGACTAGGAGCAGTGCTAAAGCTCCTAAGACGACTCCTGTGAACCCCGAAGTTCCTGACCGGAATGAAGAAACTGAGAATGCGAGCCTGAATGCCTCAGCTAGGGAGGCGATTGGTAATGAGGTACACCAAGTCCTGCAGGCAGTGATGCCGTCTGTAGTGACCGATGTTATTAGAGCTGTGAGGAACGAGGAAAGAAAGGAGAAGGAGGACCGGAGAGAGTCGACTGGAAAAGAAAGCAAGGGAGTAGAGGAACGACCAGATCCTGAGATAGTAGTATCTGATGAGGAGGAGGATGATTTAGTAGGGGTGACGACCAAGGGATGCAGCTATGGGGCATTCCAGAGGTGCAAGCCCCCGACTTTTGATGGAAATGGCAACGCTGCTACCGCCCACCGTTGGGTAAGGGAAATGGAAGCGGTACTCGGGATTAGCGAGTGCCGGGAGGATCAGAAGGTGAAGTTTGCCATCCACTCCTTTACTGACTCAGCACTATGTTGGTGGGACAATATCGTCCAAGCTGAGGGCAGCAGGGCCATAGGGAAGATGAAGTGGTCTGAGTTGAAGAAGTTCATAATTGAGGAGTTCTGTCCTCACAGAGAACTCGATAAGATCGAGAGGGAGTTCCTACAATTCGAGGCGGGAACCATGACCCACCAGCAATACACTACCAAATTCAATGAGATGGCTAGGCTGGTGCCGGATCAAGTGACGCCGGTGTCTCGAAAGATTAAACGGTATGTTCAGGGGCTGCCAGCCGACATTCGTAAGCACTTGATTGCTGCCCGACCAACCACTTTTAGGTCGGCAGTGGATTTGGCGGGGAGACTCTATGATGAGAGGGAGGTAGCGTATGCAGAGGTGAAGAAGGCTGGTGGTGGTGACCGAAACTGGAATGGGAAACGGTTCGGGCGTGGTGGTTTTACCCCGAACAACAAGAGGATGAGAATGGATGACCGTAGGGTGGTGTCATCAGGCTCGGGGCCTAAAAGGTGTGGCAAGTGCGGGAAGGAGCATGCGGGTGAGTGCAGAATGGGGCTTAAAGTGTGTTTCAAGTGCGGGAAGCCGGGCCACATCTTGAAAGACTGTAAGGAGCTGAGGTGTTACACCTGCGGTGAGGCGGGCCATATGAGCAAAGACTGCAGAAAGCCGAGGGTGGAGAGTTCCGGGGCGAAGAAGACGGCCGGGGCTGAAGGGCAGAAGGCAAGTGCCAGAGCTTTCACCATGACCAGAGAGGAGGCAAGGACGGACCCCGATGTTGTGTCAGGTACGTTTCTAGTAAATCAAACTCTTGCTTCTGTGTTATTTGATTCTGGTGCTAGTAGGAGTTTTAGCTCTGCCACTTTCTGTGCTAAACTGTCTGTTGGTAGTAAGTGCATTAATGAGCCCTTTGAAGTAGAAACCGCTATTGGTGAGTCCACTAGAGTTACTGAGGCGATAAAGGACTGTACTATAGAATTAGAAGGCCATAGGTTTGCTACTAAGTTGCATGTGATGCCCCTAGGTGGATTTGATATAGTACTAGGGATGGATTGGTTGGCAACCTATGAAGCAAATATCGTATGTCGTAAGAAGATGATTAGATTGACAGCGCCGGATAGAAGTCCGGTGACCATATATGGCGATCGGGTTACGATGATCCCGAAAGTGATTTCGATGGCGGTGGTGGGAAAGTGTATGAGGCGTGGGTGCAGCGCCTACCTATGTTATGTAAAGGATGTGGAAACGCCAACACCACAACTATCCGATCTCCCGGTTGTGTGTGAATTTCCAGATGTGTTCCCGAAAGACTTATCGGGATTGCCACCTGACCGCAAAATCGAATTTCAAATTGACTTAATACCCGGTGCCCAACCTATCGCCAAGGCACCGTACTGATTAGCTCCGACTGTGATGAAGGAGTTAATAGAGCAACTGCAAGAATTGCTCGATAAGGGTTTCATCAGACCGAGTATCTCTCCTTGGGGTGCTCCGGTCTTATTCGTGAAAAAGAAGGACGGTAGCATGAGAATGTGTATCGACTACCGTGAATTGAACAAGTTGACAATAAAGAATCGGTATCCGTTACCGAGGATCGACGACTTGTTCGACCAGCTCCAGGGTGCCAGTTGGTTCTCGAGGATAGATCTTCGATCTGGCTACCATCAATTGAAAGTGAAGGAGCAGGACATTCCTAAAACAGCTTTTCGTACGCGCTATGGTCACTACGAATTTCTCGTCATGTCTTTTGGGTTAACCAACGCGCCAGCTGCTTTTATGGATTTGATGAATAGGGTGTGCCGGCCAATGCTAGATAAATCGGTGATTGTGTTCATCGATGATATCCTAATTTATTCAAGGAGAGCACGCCGGTCACATTCGGGAAGTGTTGGAAACTCTGAGAAGGGAGAAACTGTATGCTAAGTTCTCCAAGTGTGCTTTCTGGCAACGTGAGGTGCAATTTCTGGGCCACGTGGTAAATGCAGAGGGAATCATGGTAGA
Organism: Flaveria linearis; assembly: GCA_024085815.1. NCBI lineage: Eukaryota > Viridiplantae > Streptophyta > Magnoliopsida > Asterales > Asteraceae > Flaveria > Flaveria linearis. Next base: position 54,839,585 of record CM044009.1, read on the forward strand.
CCCAGCAAAGGTTGAGGCTGTGATGCAATGGAAATCACTAAAGACGCTATCCGAGATTCGTAGCTTCTTGGGATTGGCGGGCTACTACAGTAGATTTATTCAAGACTTCTCCAAGATAGCCTCACCTTTGACAAAATTGACCCGCAAGGACGTAAAATTCGTGTGGGGTCGAGAGCAGGAGACTGCCTTTGAGGAGTTGAAGACGAGACTAACACAAGCTCCTGTCTTGACATTGCTCGAGGGAAATGAAGACTTAGTGGTCTATTCGGATGCATCTTATTCTGGGCTAGGTTGTGTGTTGATGCAACGTGGAAGGGTGATAGCCTATGCATCTCGACAACTGAAGACCCACGAAGTCAACTATCCCACGCACGATCTAGAACTAGCTGCGGTGGTCTTCGCGTTGAAGATTTGGCGGCACTATCTATACGGGACGAAGTGCACAATCTTCACCGACCACAAAAGCTTGAAGTACTTCTTCGAGCAGGAAGATCTAAACATGAGGCAGAGGCGATGGTTGGAACTAATAAAGGATTATGATTGTGAAATCCATTACCATCCGGGCAAAGCCAACGTGGTGGCAGACGCCCTTAGCCGAAAGGAAAGGCCCTAGCCGATTCGGGTAAAGGCTTATCAACTAATTATGACCTCTGATGTGATGACTCAGGTTAAGGAGTTTAAAGACGAGTCTTTGAAAGAAGATCGTCTTAACTTCGAAAGGATGAGAGGTCTAGTTACAGAATGGGGCGAGAACACCCTTGGTGTTAAGACCCGATTCGGACGGATGTGGATCCCTCAGTACGGGGATCTACGTGGAAAGATTATGGACGAGGCCCATAAGACTCGATACTCCATTCACCCCGGTGCTACCAAAATGTACCACGATATGAAGAAGGATTACTGGTGGCCGGGTATGAAACATGACGTAGAGGAGTACGTGAGTAAGTACCTGACTTGTTTACAAGTACAGGCAGAACACTAGAAACCCTACGGGAAGATCCAACCGTTGGATATACCCGAGTGGAAGTGGGAGCACATCACCATGGACTTTATCACGAGTTACCACGTACCCCGAAAGGGTATGATGCTATATGGGTGATAGTCGATCGCTTGACGAAAAGTGCTCACTTCCTACCGATCTGCGAAACGTACTCATCCGAAAGATTGGCGGATCTGTTCGTCAAGGAAATTGTAGCTCGTCATGGTGTACCGGTGTCTATTGTGTCTGATCGCGACACCCTGTTTACCTCCAAGTTTTGGAAGAGATTTCATGATGCAATGGGGACGAGGCTACACATCAGTACAGCATATCACCCTCAGACGGACGGTCAGTCTGAGCGGACGATCCAAACACTCGAGGACATGCTTCGAGCGTGCGTGATCGATTTTGGAGGAAGTTGGGATAATCACTTACTGTTAGCAGAATTCTCGTACAACAACAGTTATCATGCTAGTATTGGCATGCCACCTTACGAGATGCTATACGGTAGGAGATGTAGGACACCTGTGTGTTGGGGGACATTGGGCAGAAAGAGTTAGGAGGTGTTGAGGTGATTGAAGCAACGACTGAGAAGTTAGAAAAGATCAAAGCCTTCATGAAGGCGGCGAAAGATAGGCAAAAGTCGTATGCTGACAAGAGGCGAAGACTGATAGAATTCAAGGTTGGTGACCGAGTCATGTTGAAGGTCTCACCCTGGAAAGGCATTATCCGATTCAGGAAACGAGGTAAGCTAAGCCCAAGGTACATAGGCCCTTTTCGAATTATCGCACGAGTAGGAGAGGTAGCCTATCGACTTGAATTGCCAGATGAGTTAAGTGGAATTCATCCCACATTCCATGTATCTCATCTGAGAAAGTGCTTAGCTGATGAAAACATGGTTGTACCACTGGAGGATATCGAGGTGGATAAGAGGCTCAACTACGTGGAGCAACCCGTGGCAATCATTGATCGTAAAGAAAAGAGGTTAAGGAATAAAGTGGTTCCTCTTGGGCGTGTACAATGGAAGTACAGGAAGGGATCCGAGTCTACGTGGGAGACTGAAGAGGAGATGAGACAACATTACCCACAACTGTTTGAGGAATAACAGGTTTCGGGGACGAAACCTATATAAGGGGGGTGGACTTGTAACACCCGTAAATTTTATTGAAAAGAAATAAAAGAATAAAAGAAAAAAAAGGGAAAAGGTGAGGAATAAATGTCAACCCAAAGATGAGGGGTTAAAATTGTAAAATGGCAAAGTTGGTAAAAAGTTGGTGAAAAGGTGGCATGGCCGCCCATTTTCACTCTGCACAACACTTTCATTCGGACATTTAGAGAGAGAAAGCAGCAAGAGCAGAAAATTCTCGGGATTTTTGAAGAAGCACCAGAAAACTCGAAGTTTTTGGTAAGAAATCTCGAATTTTGATGTTTAGGATAATTCTAGAACCATTTATGTGCAAATAAATGTGACTTGTGTGTTCGGGTGGCATTGTGTGTGTGTGTGTTTTAGGTGTTAGGAACGACTGGGAAGTTCAAGAAGGGGTATCAAAACCCGAAGACAACAAAGGTGAGTTACTAGAACCCCCTTTTTACCTGTTTTTTTAAATGATTTTGGGGCTGGAAAATACATATATGCATGTTTTATGAGATTGAGTATGTTACCCGTATGTTATGTGCATGTGTATGTTCGTAGAGTATGTTTTGGGTAAATGTACTGCCATGTTTATGTTAAGTTTATGCCTGGAATCGTATGTGCATGTTTAGAACTAGGTAATATGATGAATGGGGACTGGAAAACGATTTAGAAACATAAACAGCCTGCTAATACGCCTAATAAGTCCAAATAGTGGTCATGTGTCTGAAATTTGGACTTAGAAAACTAAGTATAAGATAATAAGTCTGAATAGTGCTTATACGCCTAGGAATTTGCCTTAGAAAATATTCCAAGTATGGTCATGAGTCCAAATAGTACTCATGAGTCCAAACAGTCCTAATACGCCTAAGACTCATGAGCCTCAACAGTGCTCATGTGTCTGAAAATAAACCAAGTATAGGACTCATGAGCCTCAACGTGCTCATGTGTCTGAAAATAAGCTAAGTATGAGGTGATGAGTCCAAACAGTGGTCATATGCCTAGTCTGAAAATAACTAAGTATAAGGTGAAAAGTCTGAACAGTGGTCATATGTCTAGAAAATTTACTAAGTATTGGGTCATGAGTCCCAACAGGGCTCATACGCCCAAATAGGTTATACGCCCAAAGATGAAATTTTTCTAGGTGTAAGCTGGTAAGTCCGAACAGTGGTGAAAAGCCTGAACAGGGCTCTTACGCCCAAACACTTAGAATTTTTACAGAATTCTTCTTGGAGTATGTGCAGTAGGGTTTCGCATGATTATTGACTAGGAATTTATTAAATGCATATGATTATGATTGAATGTCATAATACCCCTTTTCTTAATATTTGAATTAATATTATGATTAGGGCTATTATTAATAATATTATTAATATTATTATTAATATTATTAGTATTATTATTATTAATATGCTTATTAATAATAATATCGTATGACTCTACGTGGTATGATCATGATCAAGACAGGAAGTATTATCATTAATACAGTGAAAGATTAATGATAAAGAGAAGTGGAATGTAAATGAATGAACGAAAGTCTTGCAAGCAAATGAATGGAGGTGCACACCCCTGGCAGGTGTTAGCTCAACTGTGATGCGGATTCACTACCCCGAAGGATGCACACAGGGTCAATCTTTATGATTGGCATAGAGGTGAGTGACTTGGTGTCGCAAAAGACTCACAGGATGGAGGTCAATCTTTGCGATTGGCTTAGAGGTGAGCGACTTAGTGTCGCAAAAGACTCACAGTATCAGTGCAATCCTTGAGATTGCCTTAGAGGTGAGCGGCTTAGTGTCGCAAAAGACTCGGAAGAATAATGATAAAAGTACGAATTGAACGATGATGAAGATAATAATGATTTTATCTATGTGTACGTACGATGTGTGTTCACATATGCATAGCGAACAGTTTGGAACAAAAAGTAAAGTATTTTAATTACAAAACTAGAACTCACTCAGCAACGCTGACGTTTTATGTATTTTCCAGTTGGCAGGTAACAGGTTGCTGATGATGGCATACGGGGATGGCTATGAGGCGGGAAATACTGACATCCATTCACGTTTTGACAATACTGTTGTTTTGTAATTCATTAGACTAATCATTTTGTGACTCAGGAACTAAAATGTATTGCCTAAAAACAGTGTTACATTGAATGAATGGTTTTTTTTTGTATAAAATCAATTCCGCTGCTTAAATTTATAATATGTATGTTTTATGCTGTGAATGACCAACTGTGAGGTCTCCGGGAACCGGGCCTTACAGTCATTCGCACGATAGGAGGTCCATTCGCACGATTGTGTGCCCACTCGCATAACAGCCCAATCGCACGACCTAGTCGCATGGAGGCCATGCGACTGCAGTATGTTCAATCGCCCAAATAGGGCTGATGTGAATGAGGAGAGATGTGTATGTAGGACGTAAGCATGATAAGTATGATGATGCCTTATATGATGGTAATGACTGATGACTTGTAAATGCCGGTGTTCCTTGTGTCGATGTATGTTTATCTTTTCGTAGCTTTACGTGTATCATATATGAATGAACGAAAGTAATAAATAACGTAAAGTGAAATATAATGAAAGAGAAACATGATGAATGAATGCATGCATTAATGAATGAACAAATAAATGTAAGAAAGGCTTGCAAGCAAATGAATGGAGGTGCACACCCCTGGCAGGTGTTAGCTCAACTGTGATGCGGGTTAGCTACCCCAAAGGATGCACACAGGATCAATCTTTGAGATTGATAATGAGCTGAGCAACTTCGTGTTGCAACTGACTCGGTTAGCAGGCAATCATGAGATTGCCACTGAGGTGAGCAGCCGTGTGCTGCAACAGACTTGGCTAACGTATGATTTGATAATGAGGTGATCAACTTCGTGCTGCAACAGACTCGGTTAGCAGGCAATCATGACATTGCCACTGAGGTGAGCAGCCGCGTGCTGCAACAGACTTGGCTAACGTACGATAGAATGAAAGTGGAAGATAAATGGTGCATGTACCTCCCCAGGTGACTGGATCAGCATTTGTGCACAATGTTCGTGGTTAATCACCACAGGTCCAGCACCAGCAGTATAGTATGACGTGGGGTACTGTACATGTCATCGAATGAAATGAACGTTCGAACAAATCTAACGAATGTATGAATGAAAGTAAAGAACGTATGAATGAATGTGAAGAATGTATGTACGAACGTGAATGAGAACGATGAATGGTACACGAATGAAAGCTAATGAACGAATGATGAAGATAATAATAATATTATCTAGGTGTACGTATGTTGTATGATCGCATGTATGTAAGAACAGTTTTAACAAATGAAAGTATGTTTTATTATAAAACTAGAACTCACTCAGCAACGCTGACTTTTTATTTGTTTCCAGTTGACAGGTAGTGTTGCTGAGGATGGTACGAGGCGGCTACTCAGCTCTTTTGGGATGGCATTCTCCTTTTGATAATGCTGCCACGCAAAGGGATGCGGGCGCATAATGCATGCAACAACTTATGTTGCATGCGAGTGTCAAGTGATTCCTTGAGGATCCCGATAAACGGGATTACTTAAGGAATCTTTTTTATGATGAAAATTTAATGTTTTTATACTAGAGGTCACGGTTTATGACCATTTTGTAATCAGTAACGATGTAATCATTGTACAAGCTTTTATGATGAAATGAAATGTAACTTTTGAAGGTTTCCGCTGCAGTGTTTATTTAAAGATGTTTATAAATATATATCAAATGTATGGTTTATGTGCGATGAACGACCAACTGTGAGGTGCCCAGGAACGGGGCCTTACACAACTATGCAATGCTAGAAGACTTAGTGCACCAAACAATATTAATGATGTCTTATATCAAATTAATTATGGTGATGTAGAAGAGAATAATATTAAGTATTAGATGGCTATGGTAGTGTATAGAGCCAAAAACTTTACAAGGAGAACTGGTAGAAAAGTATTTGGTATGAACAACTCCAGCAAGATAGGGTTTGACAGGTCCAGTTTGTGATGCTATAACTGTGAAAAACCTGGTCACTTTGCCAACTAATGTACTGAACACAGATCAAACCAGCATGATCATGGAAAGAAAATGGTGATAGTCGAGGTGGAAACCAAAAATAACCAAGCTAGTTGATCCAAGAACAAAGCATTGTTGTCTCAGACCAATGAATATGATTGGTCAGACCAAATGGAAGTCCTTGACATTAAGCTGTCTACTACTCTATTAGCTGAGCTCTAACTAGTTGAAGAGCATGTTAAAAACAACTTATTTGATGAGTTTGTCTCTGATGATCTGTTGATTGGTGTGTTTGCTAAGGAAGAAATGATTCAAGCTGAGATAGTGGAGAAAGTGGAGAAATAACAAGTGGAAGAGGTGAAAAATGAAGCAGTGCTAGAAAGTGATGAAATAGCTATTGAGAATAATCCAACTTAATCTGAAAACAAGGTAGAAAAGACTGCTAAGTTCACTCCAGTCAATATGGAAAAAGTCATAGAAAAAGCTGTTGAGTTGACTCCAACTACAAAAGAAAAGAAAGTTACAGCTGTTGAGGAAACTCCAGCATCTGCTCATACTATTCAAGACAATGTTGTTGAGATTAATCCGGCAAATAAAGCAGAAAAGAATGTGTAAAAAACCTTCATGGTGAATTTTATCCATGAAGAGACAAAGGAGAAACCTGAAACTAATGAAGTATATATTTCTCTTTATTCAAATAAGTGTATTGGAAAAGTACAAAGATACAGAGTTCCCAAGAAACACTTGATCTTAGAAGTTGAGAAACTTCAATATGAATCTCGTAAACATAAAACATATAAGAAATTTTTTAAAGAAAAGATAGATTGCTTAAACAAATCAATTTATCAATCAAAATTAGATCTTTATGATAAAGATTGCAACATAAATGATTTGACAACTGTAATAATAAACTACATTTGGAAATTAATAAACTAAACAGTGAACTCTTATCTGCAAAATGGATTGTTGAGAAATTTGAATTATCTTTAAACATGATTGAAGGTATGATCAAATCTCAAATGACACAGAAAATTATTGGTGGTCAAGGTGGAATTGGTTATTCTAACATTTCACTACTAATTAATCATGATTATACTTCTTTTCCATCATTAGTTAACACTTGTGATAAAAAGACCTATGGTTTAGGTTTTCAACCAAGTCTGACTTAACACCTTCAGTCAATGTATCACTAACTGTTGACCCTATCATAAAAACTAAAATTAAAGTTCATCATGATAATTCTTTTGTTGAATATATGAAGATGGATGGGTTTGTTAAAGAATGGAAAAGAGATGATGAAATAGTTTTTAAGGAAAATATAACTTGTAATGAAAAATATACTTGTAATTCATCATCAATTATCAATGAAAGTTCAGAAGTTTCTTGTATTACAAATGATTGTTCAAATGAAAAGTGATGATGAAATAGTTTTTAAGGAAAATATAACTTGTAATAAAAAATCTACTTCTAATTCATCATTAATGATCAATGAAAGCTCGGAAGTTTCTTGTGTTATAAATGATTGTTCAAAAATGTCAAACAAAGAAAAGAAACTTAAATAAAAATTGAGTTTAAGACCAAATAAAGAAAATGAGCCGAAACATTAGTATCTGACTTGAAAACTGATTTCAGGAACAGATTTGTTTTGAAAGGCAACATTAATAACGAAGATTATATTTTAAAGAAACAAGATGTGTGTATATCAGGTATAAAAGAAATTAGTCCTACTCCAGTACCTTCTGTTCACAAGGATAAAGCTAAATCTAAAGCCTTATTAGCCTCAGAAGAGAATAATTCTCTTAAGATATATCATAATGAAAAGGGAAAATGGGAGATTGTTAAAGAATCTATAAGCCAAAGACATACTAAAGCCAGATTCTATGATAACTTTGAAAGTTATCATCAACAGTTTGAGAAAACAACTCGAGTGCAAAATATGTATCAAAATAAATGTTTTTATGTGTGTAGAAAGCCAAATCACATGGCTAGAAATTGTCATCATAAGCAATTGACAAGTACACAAAGGTTTCATAATTTTATTACAAATGGAAAACAATTCTTTCTTAATGAAAAATTTAAAAGAAATTTGATTTATTCAAACTCTTTTCTAATAAAAGAAATGATCAAACAAATATAACTTTACAAAAAGAAAATACAAACAAGAAACCTTTACATGTCAATTATGACAATTCATCTTCCACACAAAATACTTTCAAGAAAGTGGTTACTAATCTGATCAAACTAATTCAGAAATGGAAAGTTAAAGAAAAAGAACCTAAACATGATATTGTTGAAGATTACATCTTCAATGATAAAAGAGATATGATATTAAAATATGTATCATATTTAGATGAATATGGTGTACTCAAGTCAACCATGGCTTGGGTTCCTAAAAAGAATAAATCATTCATTTGTATAGGAACATCCAAGACCTAACATCAATAGTATTTGGCACGTTGATAGTGGATGTTCAAGGAACATGACTGGTAACATATCCCTCTTAAACAACATCAAACCTTATAGCGGAGGATATGTTATATTTGCTGGAGACAAGGTGGTAAGATTACAAAGAAAGATATAGTTTCAAATGGTCTGTTAAGCTTTGAAGATGTTAATTTTTTAGAGGAACTAAAACATAACTTGTTAAGTGTCTCTCAAATTTTTGACAAACAATATTGAACATATTTCACTAATAAAGAATATCTAATTCTGAAACCTGGATTAGTAATTCCTAATGAGTGGATCTTATTAAGAACTCCCGAGAGACAAAGACACGTATTTACTTGATATGAATGGATATCATTCATTTATAACTGCGTCATGTTTGTTTTCTAAAACCTCAAAAAGTGATTCATTGTTATGGCATCGTCCTCTTGTCCATGTAAATATTAAAAATAAGAACAAATTGGTGAGAGGAAATCATGTTGTTGGCCTGCCATTGAAAGAATTTCAACTATTGAACACTGTCTGTCATGTTCAAAAGGAAAAAACATAAAATTCTCATAAACCAGTTGCTCATATAAAAATTGACTCTATACTCCAACTGTTACACATCGATTTATTTGGTCCAGTTAGTGTTTTGATTTTAGGATGTCATGCATATTGTTTAGTGATTACTGATGATTTCTCTAGATTTACGTCGGTTTTCTTCTTAGCAACAAAAAATGAGACACCTTATTTACTAATAAAGTTCATGACTCTAGTGGAGAATCAGACTGACAAAACAATCAAGTGCATTCAAAGTGATAATGGAACCGAATTCTATAACCATACATTAAATGAAGTCTATGATTCAAAGAGAATGGCTAGGAAATTTAGTTCTATAGGAACTTCACAATAAAATGGAATTTCTGAAAGACGTAATAGAACTTTAATTGAAGCTGCCAGAACAATGTTATCAGCTGCGAAATTACCATCATTCTTTTAGGCTGAAGTTGTTAACGCTGCTTATTATGTTCAGAACCATGTCGTGATCAATAAAAAACAAAACCCTTATGAAATATTTTTCAAACATAAACCTAAAGTCAAATATTGCAAAACTTTTGGATCTTTTTCTACTTTGTTAAATACATCTGATTCAAAGTCAAAATTTGATAAAAAGCTGATGAATGTTATTTTGTTGGAAATTTAGCCAGGAAGGTAGCATATCAGGTTTATAATAAAAGTTCTAAACAATTAATTAAGGCATTTGATATTGATTGGAATGAGACTAACAAAACAGATGTAGGTTCTACACCTTTATGTCTGTATGATTATGCTTCATTGTTTGAAACATTTAATCGATCATCTGTTATTTCTACAGCTACTATACCTTTGACATCCTCTATTCAGGAAATGTTTACTGATGATATTAGATTTATTCCTTCTGAAGCAAAAGGAATAACTTCAGATATACCTTCTTCTTTAATTATTTCAGCTACTCCACATTCTTCTGAATCTGAGATAACTCATTCTAAGCAAATTGTTTAGCAAGCTCCATAAGTTTCTAATTAGAGTTTGTCTTCTACTTAAGTTGATTTGATTAATACCATTCAAGTCCCATTTGATGATTTATCTATTGACAATGAAAATCATCAAGAGGAAGATATAGTTTATCAACCAGAAGGAGGGAACACTGTTGAAGAACCAGTGGGTCACATGTCTAATCTAGACAAAGTTATTTCTGAAGATGATATTCCTCAACTAAGAATCCATAAGGACCATCCAACTGAAGCTATTATTGGTCCATTATTAGAGGGAGTTAAAACTTGAAGCCGTTTTGGAGCAATAAATAGATGCTTGTATTCATGTTTTATTTCTCAAATATTGCCAAAGAACGTTGAAATGGCATTGAAAGAAAACAGTTGGGTAGAGGCCATACCGGACGAGTTGATGTAATTTAAGAAGCTAAATGTATGGAATCTGTGTGGACTACCAAAGGATAAGCTACCGATTGGAACAAAATGGATATTCAAGAACAAGACGAATGAAAAAGATGTGATTGTTCGCAACAAGGATAGACTTCTTGTTCAAGGATTTTATCAGATGGAAGGGCTTGATTATGAAGACACATAAGCTCCAGTTGCAAGACTGATATGTTCAAATGGATCGAGTCTATGTTATGATTAAGCAACTAACAATTAAACGAACAAAGTAATCAACAATTGCAAAGATTCAAATCAGTTTCTATTGATAGTTGCAAGGATTACAGTGTACAATTGAGAGAAAACTTCTAACGTCTATCTTTACACAAAATACATAATCCTATTTATACTAAACAAAGAAACTAAATGAACATATATTACAAATAAGTCCCTAAACTATTGCAAAAGTAAAATACAAAGACAAAATAAAGACAACATGTTAAATCTTTAATAGGTACTAACAATACTCCCCCTAAGATTTATATGGTCTTCAGTCTTCAGTGATCTTCAATCTTCTTTTCTCTTTATCTTCTTCAGCTTCAATTTTCCCTACTTCAGGCTTCTCTACTTCAGTCTTCTATCTTCTCTTTATCTGCAATCCTCTTTCTTCCTTTGCATCTATGAAGTCACTGGATCGGTAGACATCCGAGCACGTTCTTGACGGAAGGATAAAAACCAAAAGATAATCAATAACATGAACAATAATCGAATGATTTTATTGATAAAACATAACGATTTTAAGCTTGTTACAACTTAAGAATCAAGTCTTTTGGCAAGGGGAGATCGAGCATGATCTCCCCTCTCATCCGGCAGCGCCTGGGCGCCAGGAACCCTATGAAAACCCTTAGGTTTCTACACATTGAAACTGGTATATATAGGCCTCGGCCCATATGAGATGCGACTGGGCCCATTCGTGCGATTGGACCATGCATATGGTTCAATCGTACGACTGGACCATTCTTATGGTTCAGTCTTACGAATGCCCCAATCGCATCTCTCAGTCGCACGACTGGTCCATTAGCATGGCTCAGTCGTACGACTGAGTCTCATTCGCATATGCTCCTGCGAATGACCCAGTTTCATGTGTTTACAAGGTGTATAACATTAAGCCTAGACTATTCGTCAAGCGACGGACACACTATATATGACTATATATGCTCCAACAAAAGATGAAAACCAAAAGATAATCAATAACACGAACAATAATCGAATGATTTTATTGATAAAACATAACGATTTTAAGCTCGTTACAACTTAAGAATCAAGTCTTTTGGCAAGGGGAGATCGAGCATGATCTCCCCTCTCATCCGGCAGCGCCTGGGCGCCAGGAACCCTATGAAAACCCTTAGGTTTCTACACATTGAAACTGGTATATATAGGCCTCGGCCCATATTAGATGCGACTGGGCCCATTCATGCGATTGGACCATGCGTATGGTTCAATCGTACGACTGGACCATTCTTATGGTTCAGTCTTACGAATGCCCCAATCGCATCTCTCAGTCGCACGACTGGTCGATTAGCATGGCTCAGTCGTACGACTGAGTCTCATTCGCATATGCTCCTACGAATGACCCAGTTTCATGTGTTTACAAGGTGTATAACATTAAGCCTAGACTATTCGTCAAGCGACGGACACACTATATATGACTATATATGCTCCAACAAAAGATAAAAACCAAAAGATAATCAATAGCACGAACAATAATCGAATGATTTTATTGATAAAACATAACGATTTTAAGCTCGTTACAACTTAAGAATCAAGTCTTTTGGCAAGGGGAGATCGAGCATGATCTCCCCTCTCATCCGGCAGCGCCTGGGCGCCAGGAACCCTATGAAAACCCTTAGGTTTCTACACATTGAAACTGGTATATATAGGCCTCGGCCCATATTAGATGCGACTGGGCCCATTCGTGCGATTGGACCATGCGTATGGTTCAATCGTACGACAGGACCATTCTTATGGTTCAGTCTTACGAATGCCCCAATCGCATCTCTCAGTCGCACGACTGGTCCATTAGCATGGCTCAGTCGTACGACTGAGTCTCATTCGCATATGCTCCTGCGAATGACCCAGTTTCATGTGTTTACAAGGTGTATAACATTAAGCCTAGACTATTCGTCAAGCGACGGACACACTATATATGACTATATATGCTCCAACAGCATCCATCTTCAAGCTTCAAAATAATCTTCTGGTTCTTCTTTGACTTTAAACATCGGCTTCTCTTTGTATAGCTTTTGTTCTCTTAAGGCTTTAGCGATAGCAGATTTGAACTTGCTAGCTAATACTCCTTGTTCAGGCTTTGCTTCATTCGTATTTATCTCCATTTTGCTCATTACATCAAGTGTATCTTTAGATAATCCTCTAATGTCAATGTTAGCGTTAACTCAATAGGTTTTGAATTACCTTTTGAGTATACTTCTAACACTTCTTTACTGGTTATTCTTATAAACTCTATCTCTTTAATATGTTTCTTTACTATGTTTGTATAAGCCAAAGCTTTCCTCAGTGATATTCTCTCCATATCAGCATTCATCACTTTAATGATTGACAAGAAATATTTCTTATCATTTTCTACGATTTCAGGAGATACTCATTCAAACTTTTGCACTGATAAGAAAGAGATATAGCTTGGATGTAACAGTTTGAGCTCAAACACTCCAAAAAATGTAATCATGTCCTCATCCTAATTCACGAGATTTCGGACTAACTTAAGCTCAAACGTGTCAGTATTATAAAACAATCGCAGGATTGGTTTTGACTTTTGTGTCCTATTAATAACCTTCAATCCTGCAGTAGTTACCTTTTCAAAGTAATCATCACAAAATTCAATCAGGAAGTGCTCATCCTCTGATTGTTTTCCTTTTATCTTTCTATTTTTCTTCAGAGTAGCAAAGTACTCCTTATCTTTCTGTGAGCATCTTGTTTCCAAGAAAGTACTTGCTCTTGTTATTCCTCTGTTTAATATCTCTACAAACATATCATCATGCTTAGCTCCAGTTGGATTGATCAAAGGTAGTTTATTCAACTCCTTTAAGTCTTGAACTGGGAGCTTTATGATGCTCGAGTAAAAGTGACATACATCACGCACAATATTTAATCGTTTGATCAAGAAGGCATCAAATATCTCATCATATTCCCAAGCCACAATCTTAACTTGGTTGGTAGAATTCGGAGCAATCATAGCATTCAGCAATTCAGATATTGATTGTCCTTTTTGCAGTATGTTCCTCACCAAGTCTCCTGTTGATCTGGCTTTGTTGAATAGTTGTTTCTGATCAAGAGAAATTTTGTAAGCTTGTTTCTCTGTCTCAGGAAACATTCTCATAAGCTCTTTCCTTTGCTCATACACGTTTGTCTTTTTAGCCATTGATCTGATTTTTTGTGGTTTTAACACTCTTGTTCTCTTGGTTATCTCAAGGTATTGAGGATTATCTATGTCCAATATGATCATCTTGTTAGATTGCTTCTCAGTAGCTTGAAAGCTTCTAACAAGGTGCCTCACAGATTCATGTTGGAGTCTTTTCAGTCTTTTCCATGGATAGTTTCTGGCTGGTAGCCATCATCTCAATGCTACATCGCTCATCTCATCAGGATCCGGATGGTGAAGCTCAGAGCTTGCCATTTCTTCAAAATTTATGCTCTCTTGCAATGGATTTCATTCACCATGCTCCACCACGATTTCATTTGGAACCACTGGAGCTACTGACCCAGCAGTTATACATTTTTCTTACTCTACGTTTATCCGCGTCACAGTCAGTCCATCCAGAAACACTTGGTTATACTTTATTTTTACCAAGAAATTGTATCTATCCTCAAAATCAATTGGTACTTCATCTGGAGCTGTTTCCACAGGAGTGAAGTCTTTTTCAAGATTTGCTTCATCAATATCTTCATCTTCTAGCACCTCATCATACCAGTCATCATTGAATTGTTCTTCAATATCATCAAGTGCTTCAATAGTTTCTTGAACATACTTTTCACCTTCCTCCTGAAGTTTAGTAAGCTTTTGAAGTTTAGATAAGGACTCAGGTAACACTGATTCATCTAATTCATTTAACTTCCTTTTACTTATATCAATAGCAGGAGTTTCTTCAATGTTAATTGGATTGATTTCAGATACAATCTCAATCTCAGGTGAATCATCCTTTTGAGTTTCTTTCAAGTTTGCCAACTCTTCTTTTAGCATTTCATTTTCGTCAGTCAACTTTTTAAACTTTTCTTCCATAACATCATAATCTCTGATCATTACATCAAAAGTCTTCATGATCTCAGATTTATCATTCATCACACTCACCATCTCATCATCCTTTATTTTAATAACCTCTTTTAGCTTCAAGTTTTCTTCTTTCAACTCAACTATCTCTTTTTCCTGAGACATGATGATTTCTTTCAGCTTTTTACTCTCATCAACATCTATGATATCATCAGTCAGTATAGACACATTTTATGCTGTAATGACTGGAATGTCTTCAGATTCAATAGGAGATGTGCCTTGTAAGACAGGTTCAGACAGCATAGCTTCCATAAACTCAAAATCAAATGTTTGATTTTGCACATTAGCCTTAGCTTCTTCAGCATCTTGAGCTTCTGTCATTGGTTCATCATGAGTAGCTTCACCAATATCATGTGCCTCGGCAGCATGATCAGACATAGTTGTTTCAATGCTATCTCCTTGATGTGTCTGAGTTGCACCATCATCATCACTATTATCTGATGAGCTTTCAGCAGCTTCATCATCATCATTACTTTCATCATCATCTTCATCACTTTCATCATCTTTAATGATCTCTTCAACAACATCCTTAATCAAATCATTTGGATCTATTGGTTCATCCTCAGTCAGATGAAAATGTTGTTGATGAATATCAACCTCATCCATAGCAACAACCATCATATAATCAAATAAAGGAACATTTGGAGCTCTAGTAATAACAACCAATCTCTTGTACACAACTTCAGACATGTGTTCAAGTTCAAGTCTATCACCTTCAACTCTATCTACAAATAAGTCTGGATGATCTTCATTGATGGTCAATTGAAGAAATCTAGGATACATCAAGTACTTATTCATTTTTCCTCTCTCTAGATTGTAGATGAATCCATTCATAATCCATTTAGCCATGTTAAATCTTCTATTTGTGGCTAGGGCAATGATAGGGGATGCAATGTCCATCGGGAAAGAATCCCATCCTACACTTCTCTTAGACATGCACTGTTGGAATATATAACAAAGTAATTTCCATGATTATACACCCTAGCAGTGTAGAATTGTTTCTTAGGGAAGTCATCAGGGTGACCCATCATCATAAACACCTCTCTACATTCATTGAATGTATACTCTACTAGATCTTAAGGCTCATTCTCTCCAAGTCTAAGAGATACTCTGATTGCTTGCTCAGAGACCTCAATCATCCTATCATTGGTTATGAATGCTCTGAGAACCTTGTTCCCTTTATCATCTCTTTCTATTTCAACTGTTCTCCAGAATCTCTTTATCAATCTTGCATTTATCACTGGTCTTGCACACATGGCATACACATATTTGGTTCTTAGCAAATATCTTATAATCTCCTCATACCCAGCTGCTTCTCTCACTTCTTCATCTAGATATGCAACTACATTTTGCTTTGGATCGAATTTTAATTCTGCCATCGACACAAATAAACACAAAAACTTTAGATACCTTGCTTTCTTTGAAACAATTTGATTTTATCAAGCTTTGAATTAAATTTTAATGAATTATTGTATTTTAAACACTTAGTTTTCTTTTTACATCAACTTGTACTTAATCATTTTCTAGAATTTCTTAAAATTCTATCCAAATCACGTCAAATACAAATTGTTGTATGATAGTTTTAAAACACACTAACTCACTTATCATTTCATCAAAGTTATGTATCAATTAATTTTTTATGAATTTTTTAATTTTTTATTAAAAATTTTCAAATTATGAAACTGTTCATCTTCATCATTCGAACTGATGAAGAACACCTTTTGCTCAATGTTCATGAAATCAACTGTTCAACATATCAAACTGTTCAAAATTCAGTGTATATTAACAATATATGGTCAATTTAAGTTCTTAGTTTCATTTTAATGCATCTAATTCAAGTTTTTCAAGTTTTAGGGTTAAAAACGCGTAAACAGAGTCGAAACGTCTGACCGATTATGAATTAGTAACTTGAAAGGACAGGATTTTAACTATGAACTTATGTTTTTCAAACACTTAGACACCTTTTTTATTACAGTATTTCAGAAATAGATGAAACAAATTGAGTGAAATGGATAACATGAGTGTCGTATGAGTTCAGGGGTTTTGGATTGTGAATGAGTGAAAAAATGAGAAGTGTTGTTTATATAATAAGTGAAAAATTCTAGACGCATGAGCACTATATGGGCGTTTGAGGTTAGGCCCATGAGAACTATTCAGCCTCATAAGCACTATTCAGGCGGTTTTGCACTGTCCATTCGGTTATGCACTGTTCAGCCGCATAAGTCTATATGAAACGTCCAACACTTGGTGAATTTTACACTTGATATGTTGGTACTATGTAGGCGCATGAGAATGTTGAACCACCTAACACAACAAATTTTCTCAAATGTCTGACAACTGTTCAGGCGCATGAGGATATAAGAAGCGCCTAAACACTTGTAATATTTCTAAAACTCATCATGCACCTACTTAAACTTATGGCCACTGTTTAGGCGCATGAGTTCCAATACACTTGTATAATTTTCACATCATTCACCTGAACACTGTTTAGACTTATCAGCATTGTTCACGTACTAATATTCAAACAATTTTCAGAATTTGGATTTTTACCCAAAATTTACATTTTTTAACCCTTAATTTTCAATTTTTGACATTTTAACCCTTTTATTTTAATTTAAAACTTCAAAATTAAATTTCCCTTCATTTTAGTCTCAAAGTTAAACAAATTAGTCTTATATAAAACATTTGCAAGAAGCTTTTCCACTTGAAAATTTTTATAGGTTCATTTTATCACTATCAAATTTTTACATTATCAAACACACACATACTTTGAACATTTAACTTCATCCTTCCCATTCAAAATTTTAATTTTGATTTTCTGAGAAACTCTTACTTTTATTACTCCCCTTAAATTTTAAGTTTTATAAACATAAAAGTTTCCCAAGTTAACACAATAATATCACACTTATCATTGCTAAATTGCCTGCACATAGAAAACATGCACAAAATCAAATTAAAGCAGAATCAAAATCTAATATTACAATAGAATCATTATTTGCAGTGAAATCATATAAGTTAAGATCAGCTAACTAAATAAAAATAAAGTGTGAATAGTCATAGACATCAAATAAATCCTGATCAAGTGTGTTCCAGGTCAGTGATTTCACAGCAAAGGAGACATAAGATCCAAGGATAGACAATGAGTGTTTTTGACAAAAGAATCAGCTCTCTTACTTTTTTAATTCTTGGATTAATTAGGGTAGAATTAGATATGACATGATGTGACTCATACAGAGACTTAGAGTGATCAATTATCATCAAGACATGCAAGAAAGCACAAACTCTCAACTTATTACCTAACATATACGCATAACCTTAGTTCATATTACCAATTTAGTAGAGAATGATCATGGATAACCATTTAATCAACTCTAACCATCCATTTGAATAGGTTGTGCACATTGGCATCTTTTGCATCAAAGGAGAATATCCAGGTCCGTAATAACTTACAACAGAGGATATCTCAGCACTTCAGGTCTATGATGACTCATAACAAAGAAGTGAGATGATGCTTATAACAGATCTCATGGTTGGTCATATCACCACCAGGTGTGAGTGGTGTAACTTTACAAGCAATCAATCTGATAAGCTAATACAACTCAAAAGTACTCAGATGAACACTCATACATGCATAGATGATTTAGTTTAATCACAAGAATTTTCCTTTTCAGTATAATAGCATGAGATTGTCTACACATCATATCTGATCATGTCAGACTTTATTATCAAGTGAAATATGCAACTGATCTCACTAATGTACTATCATTTCTCACATATTGTAAAAACAGATTCATTCCTAAATATGACTTAACAAATAAAGACTCTAATTTTGTAATATTTGTTTTATATTTTTTATCTTTAATTTTGAGTTTTCTACTTTTGTATTTGGTTTTTCCTTAAAAGAAAACACACACACACACAAACTACAATCAGGCAAATAACTTTGACGGGTTCTCTTACTATGATCTTTTGGATTAGGGAAGGTTCTGATCATGTTAAGATTCAAAGAACTGAAAGACAAACTTAAAAACCAGTTTTACACATGGTTAATAAGTCCAATTGACTCCAGTAAGTACTTAAACCGTCCTGGTAAGAAAGCTTTAGTAAATAGATCAGCCAAATGTTTTTTAGTTGCAATTTGAATCAAAATGATTAAACCTTTTTGAGAGTTATCTTTGAGAAAATGATATAGAATCTTGATATGTTTTGTTTATGAATGTTGGACTGGATTAGCTGTAATGAACATAGCAGCACTGTTATCAATGTAATGGGTGTTTTAAGAAAATTGAACCCATAATCCAGCAGTTGATTTCGCAACCAAAGGATTTGAGAACATCCTGCTGATGCAGCTATGTACTCAGCTTCTGCAGTTGAAACAGAGACATTCGTTTGTTTCTTGCATTGCCATAAGACTAATCGGGGACCTAGAAACTGACAACCACCCGTTGTAGATTTTCTATCTTGGCAATATCCTCCATAATCACTATCTGTGTATCCATGTAGCTCAAACTTTCCATCATAAGGATACGATAGCCTTAGTACCTAGATATCCTCTTGATAGCAGTTAAGTGGGATTATTTCAGGTCTAATTGATACCTGGCAGAGACACAAACAACATACATTATGTCTGGTCTAGATGCAGTAAGATATATCAAAGAACCAATCATAGATCTGTATGAAGTTTAGTCTACTGATTTTCCTTTTGGATCAAGCTCAATCTTGGAGTTTACGTCAGCTGGAGTTCTTATAGATTGACAATCTTGCAGTTTGAATTTATTCAAGAGTTTGTCAACAAACTTCTCTTGATTGATGAATATACCATCTGCAGATTGTTAAACTTGTAGTCCAAGGAAGAAATTGATTTCTCCCGCAGAACTCATTTGAAAGCGAGACTTCATGATTTCTTTAAATACATTGCATAGTTTTTGACTGGTAGAACCAAATATGATATCATCAATGTACACTTGCACATATAAGAGATCATCAGCATCCTTCTTTATGAATAAAGTTGGATTGATTTTCCCTCTCGTGTATCGATATTGGATTAAGTGTTCTGACAATGTCTCATACTAGATTTTAGGTGCTTGATAGAGTCCATACAGAGCTTTGCTAAGCTTGTACACCCAATGTGGATATTCTGCATTCTCAAAACCTGGAGGTTGCTTCACATACACATCATCAGTGATTGGACCATACAAGAATGCACCTTTTACGTCCATTTGATACACCTTGAATTTCATGAATGATGCATAAGCCAGGAAGACATGAATGCATTCAAGTCTTGCAACTGGAGGAAATACTTCATCATAGTCAATTCCTTCTTCTTATGTGTATCCTTGTGTAACTAGTCTCGCCCTGTTTCTAATGACTATTCCTCGATCATCGGATTTATTTCTAAACAACCATTTTGTTCCTATAGCATTTCTCCTTTAGGTAAATCCACTAAATTCCACACTTCTTGTTTGTGGAATTTTAGTAATTCTTCTTGCATAGCTTCAATCCAACCATTATCCTTTAATGCTTCGGTAACGTTTTTAGGAACAATTTGAGAAAGAAAACAATAGTATAAGCACAGGTTTGCTTGTTCTGATTTACTCCTTGTTGTTCTCTCATTCAATGGACCAATAATCTATGATACTGGATGGTTCATATGAATACGAGATGTCAGAATCTCATCACCTTGAACATTAACATCCAGATTTGCTTGAACATTAACATCCAAATTGTCTTTGAGCTTTTTACTTTGCCTAAATCAATTTGAGTTGCTTCATGTGTCAATTTTTCTTGTTTAAGAGTTTTTGTCATCTCTTTAAGTTGTTTCTTTACAAGTTCAAGTTCTTTTAAAGTTTTGTTACAAGAAGCTTGAAGAGATATGATTTTATCAACAGAAATTTTATAATCAGTTTTCAGCTTATTGTGCTTTGATTCTTCTTGTTAAGTTTATCACATATTTTGAACGAGTATGTTCTGTAGTGTTCTACTTGTTCAAAACATGCTTTTATGCACATTTTCTCCCTTACTTCCACTGAAATTTCTGGATAAGAATTTGAAGACTCAGTGTCAGATGATGAGTTCACAACCGTTGGTTGTTCAGACTGTGCCATGAGAGCAACTTCTTTAGAATTTTCCTTTGGGTCAGCGTTGTCACTCCAATCATAGTCCGCCTCAGTGTCTGATTTACCTTCTGTCTTTAGATCCTTGTCTTCAGATCAGACTTCATCATTCATTGCAGCAATCAGTGCTAGACCAGAAGTAAGATTAGCTATAAACTGTTCTGCATACGCACTCCAGTCATAACCATCCTTGAAGCTTACAACTAATGCTTTCTTTGGTTCTTCAATGGTCTTCTCTTCTTTGAGTTCTGGCATTGGCAGGCTTTGATAAGGCTTTTGAAATGTCTTATGAGCCTATTGATGATGTTTCTGACTGTTAGAACTACTTTGGCCATTTTCTCCTTGAGTTCTTGGAGCTTTACACTCTCTGGAAAAATGGCCATAGCTATTACACTTAAAACCCCTCGTCTTTGATTTATCAAACCCAACAGTTTTGTTGCACTAGGTTTATAGTTTCTGTTGGCATATGAGTGTTTTTGAGTTCTGTAAGCTATCATAACCATCTACCAGTTAAGATCCATCTCTTCTACATCGTCAGGATCCATCTCAAACAAATCCTACAAAATTAAATCAACTTGAGATAGATGACTGCCTTGGTATGCTTGAAAACGTGCCATAAATGTTGTAAAGGTAGTTTGGACTCTTCATCCTATAAAAGGATGTTTATAACATCTTTAACTTTGCTAGGATTAGCAAAGATAGAAGATGGAGTCTCATTTTGAGATTTAGGCATTTGAGTTTTTAGAGGAGACTATGATTGTGGTCGAGTTGAGTAGACAGGTGTACTGGTGAAGAATCCTGCTCCCACAAACAAATCACCCTCATCTTCAGGAGTTGATTCATCCTTGGCAAGAAAAGCATTCTCTACAGTATTTATCGGAGAAGCAACATACTTGTATTGAGTAATTGATGCATTTCTATCATTATTTATTGAGCTCTTATTAATTTCTACTGACTTAATCTTAGCAATGAGGAGGTCAATATCCATTGGAAACTTTTATGTATGCTTCAACAAAGTTACAGTCTATTTCCAAGATGATGGGAGTGCATTTAGAAGTCTATTGTTTAGGTATTTAAGATCATTCTTAATCCTTAGAGTTGACATCTCTTATGTGAGTTGCACATATCTATTCATCATCTGATTTATGGTCTCTCTTGAGATATGTTCAAACAGTTCAAGTTGCCTTTTCAATTTCTGTGTTTTAAGGTCTTGAATTTCTTTTCCTCCTTCACAGATAACTTTTAAAGCTTTGTATATTGTGTACCCAATTTGATAGTTCTCAAGCCTTGATAGTACTTCCAAAGGCAACCCTTTACACATGAGTGAATAGGCTTTAATATCATTTTTCACCTTCTTTAGATCATCCCCATATAAATCATCTTCTGGATAAGATTCTTGTAAATCTTTTGTATACACAAAACCTCTATCCGGACCATCAGAGGTGACAGGAATATAAGGTCGTTTCTCAATTGATTTCCATAGATCAGTATCTATAGAATTCAGATGGTGTTTTAGCCTGAGTGACCAGTTCTTAAACTTTGCTCTATTCTTCAACATTGGTACATGATTCTTAGAATCTTCAGACTTAACCATGTTTAAGTTTTGAATTTAAGAAAATATACTATTTTTGTTGTTTTTAGATTTAAAATGAATTAAAGAAAAGAAAATATTTTTGGATTTTAAATTTTGAAAACTTTTCTAAGGGTTGAAAGAAAAGTCTGATTCTGATGCGTCTAAATAGTATAAAAGCATACACTTTGACTTTGAAACGCCTAAGGGAATGCCTTAGTGTATTTCTAAAACTTCCAAGCTAGAAACGCCTGAACAGTTCTAAAATGCCCAAACAGTGGTCAAGCATCTAAACAGTTCCAAAACGTCCAAACAGTTCCAAAACGCTTGGAACTTAGTTTCTGAAAAACATCCGAATTGTGCTAAAACGCCTTCAAACAGTGTTAAAACACCCAATCTGAAAATGCCTACACAGTGTTAAAGCATTTGAACATTGTTCATGCGCCTAAACACTTAGTAATTTTTAGATGATTTCAACACATCAAATGCCTAATTCATCCTTTTCGTAACAACCTGATCTTAACAAACTTTTCAAAACTTGATTAATTGATCTCAAACTCCTCAATCAAGTGTATAAGGTAGCGAATATCAATCCTTTAACATCATTTTTCTTCAATTAACAACAAAAATTCATAATTTCGCTCAAATTTGTGTTCGAACAACGAAGAACAGTTCGCACTCAAATCTGATGAAAATTCAGATCTGAAGATGTCAAATCACTCAATTGTGATTCAATTCATGTTTCAAATGGTGAAGCACAACTGAAATCATCAATTAATTGAACAATTGCTATCAAAACACAGATTCAAGTTATTCACAAGTGCTCAAAAGTCGTTTCAAGCTCCGAATCACTGAACCGAATGCTCTGATACCAATTGATAGGTTCAAATGGATCGATTCTATGTTATGATTAGGCAATTAACAATTAAATGAACAAAGTAATCAACAATTTCAAAGATTTAAATTAGTTTCTATTGATAGTTGCTAGGATTACATTGTACAATTAAGAGAAAAGTTCTAACGTCTATCTCTACACAAAACACATAATCCTATTTATATTAAACAAAGAAACTAAAGGAACATATATTACACAAAAGTCCCTAAACTATTGAAAAAGTAAAATACAAAGACATAATAAAGACAACATGTTAAATCATTAAGAGGTACTAACAAAGACTTGAAGCTATACGTATTTTTCTAGCTTATGCTTCATACAAGAACTTCACTATTTATCAGATGGATGTCTAACTATATTCTTGTATGGAAAAATGGAAGAGGAAACCTATGTCTGTCAACCATCTGGTTTTGAAGATCCAGATCATCTTAAGTATCTTAACAAGTTAGACAAAGCACTTTATGGGTTACATCAAGCTCCTCGTGCTTGGTATGCTACTTTTACTAAACATTTGCTTACAAACGGTTATGCAAGTTGTAAGGCCCCGTTCCTGGGACGCTTACAGCTGGTTGATCATCGCACTAAAACATACATTTCTATTAACTTTAATAAAACATCGCAAAATAATAGCTTTTGCAATTACAAATATATATTGTTGCATTACATCATAAAAGTATTATATAAATGGATGTCATCCAAAAGAGCTGAGTGGCCGCCCCGTGCCATCCTCAACAACATACCTGCCAACTGGAAACACATCAAAAGTCAGCGTTGCTGAGTGAGTTCAAGTTTTATAAATAAAATACTTTTCTTTCGTTAAAACTGTTTCTTTACTTTTATGCGATCACACATCATACGTACACATAGATAATAACATTATTATCTTCATCATCCATTCTTTATCTTTTTCTTCTATCTAGATCCTGTCAAACTTTACCCTCTTCATGGCACGCAACCATGATTACTGAGGTCGAGTAACAAGGATCATGTTTAATACTTTATCATTATGGTTCTTCCGTTCATTACTTTCATTTGTTCATTCTTTAACTTTCATTATGTTCGTTAACTTTCATTCATTCACTTACATCATTATCATTCATTTCTTATCTAGATCCTGTCTAGCTTTACCCTCCTCATGGCACACAACCACGATTACTGAGGTCGAATGACAAGGATCCCGTTTCGTTCTTTATTATGATACTTTGTTAACATTCAATTCATACATTCGTTCTCTCACTCATTACTCATCTCATTCATCAACTCACGTAATACTCCCGACTCATGTCCGAAGACTGATACTGTGCCGGGGCCCGTAAACAAACCCCCGACTCATGTCCGAAGACTGACACAGTACCGGAGCACGCGATTCGTTTCTTATTCATCTCATCTCATTCTCACGCACTACTCCCGACTCATGTCCAAAGACTGATACTGTGCCGGGGCCCGTAAACAAACCCCCGACACATGTCCAAAGACTGACACAGTACCGGAGCACGCGATTCGTTTCTCATTCATCTCATCTCACTCTCACGCACTACTCCCGACTCATGTCCGAAGACTGATACTGTGCCGGGGCCTGTAAACAAACCCCCGACTCATGCCCAAAGACTGACACAGCACCGGAGCACGCGATTCGTTTCTCATTCATCTCATCTCATTCTCACGCACTACTCCCGACTCATGTCCGAAGACTGATACTGTGTTGGGGCCCGTAAACAAACCACCGGCTCATGTCAGAAGACTGACACAGTACCGGAGCACGCTATTCGTTTCTCATTCATCTAATCTCATTTTCACGCACTACTCCTGACTCATGTCCGAAGATTGATACTGTGCCGGGGCCTGTAAACAAACACCCGACTCATGTCCGAATACTGACATAGTACCGGAGCATGCGATCCTCTACCCATTCAACTAGATCCTGTCTCATGCAATATCCCCGACTCATGCTCGAAAGCTGATGCTGTGCTGGGGCCTGTACACAAACCCCCGACTCATGTCCGAAGACTGACACAACACCGGGATACGCGACAAAGATCCCATTCGAGTCAATCACCTAGATTGAACTCTATCTGTGTCTGTTGCAACACAAAGTTGCCCACCTCACTATCTCGTCTCACGCAATACCCCCAACTCATGTTCGAAGACTGATACTGTGTCGGGGCCTGATTAACAAACCCCCGACTCATGTCCGAAGACTGACACAGTACCGGGATACACAATCCACTTCTCATCAACCGTCACTTACATACTCACCATTCATTATCTCATGTGTTTGTTCGTTTCGTACTTTATCATATTCGTTCGTTTCGTTAATGCATGTATTCTTTCATTTCGTTCCCCTTTTCATTATCTTTCACTTTACGTTACATAATACTTTTCATTCATTCATAAACATAACATGTAAAGACACTGGAACGATAAACATGCATCAAAATGGGGAACATCATCATGCACACATAGCATGATCACATAGGGCAACATCATACATACATAACATACGTCATGCCTAAACACGCAACATCATCATCATTAGGCCCAACATAACTTATAAGGCCTCAATGACCATCTTACATCTGCACTTGCCCCCCCGAAAGTCAGTGATTAAACTATGCTTCTCCTTGGGTACAACAGCCCTATTTGGGCGTATGAGCACCCTTCAGTCGCATGGCCTCCATCCGACTAAGCATCATGCGAATGGACCAATGCGAATGAACACCAATGCGGATGAACACCCGATCATGCGAATGGACCCTCAATCGTGCGAATGAACACTATGCGAATGGACCTCATGCGGTTGAACACTATGCGAATGAGCACCTATGTGAATGGACTCTCAGTCGCATGACTCCCCATGCGACTGGACCCCCAGTCGTGCGAATGAACTACAATCGCACCTCAATCGGCCAAATGACCTCTTGTCGGTCGCCTAGCCCTAACCCATGCAGAATGTAGTTCATCCCGAACTGCAGCCGTCCCTTTCGACCTCCAAACCCTTCCAAACCTCATTTGAGCCCAACTTAACCCTCCAAAACCTTAGGGAAACATACCACGACATCATTCAAGCACAACCAAGCCCGAAACCAAGACCCAAATGAGTCATACACATACACATACATACACAAACGGGTTTACACCAAAAATACCCAAAAACGGTTTTTAGATGTGTTCCAGCCCCAAAATCTTCAAAAACGTGTAAAAGAGGGGTCCTAGAACTCACATGAACGATCCCATTGAGTAGAGCTTTGATTTGACCCTCTACACTTTGATTTTCACGCTCGAATCCACCCGAACCAAGCTTTTCTCCTTTTTTCTCCCTTCTTTTCTCCCTTGACTGAGTTTGGCAAGAATGGGGAGGGTGTGAGCTGCCCTCCCCCTTTTATACTCCTACTCATCCAACTTTCTCTCGTTGGTGAGTTTGGTCCCTCGACTTTGGACTTTATTTCTTTTCTTCTTTCGTCGGCTTCTAAGAAAATTTCCGGGTGTTACACAAGAGGTGCTATCGATCAAACTCTATTCACATGGAAGACTTGTGATGATCTCATTCTAGTTCAAGTTTATGTCGATGATATTATATTTAGATCTACCAATGATGATTTGTGCGAGTAATTTGAAGCAGCGATGAAGAAGAAATTTGAGATAAGTTCTCTAGCTAGTAGGGATGTCATTTTTCTTGGGCATTCAAGTTAAACAATATGATAAGGGTATACTAATTCATCAAGAAAAGTATATTCACACTATTTTTTTATAAGTACAAGTTTCAAGACTCCAAGATAGCTCTAACTCCTATGTCTTTTTGTCCTACTTTGACTCCAGATCTCACGAGAGAAGACGTTGATCAATATATGTATCAATGAATGATTAGATCTCTGATGTATCTTATTGTAAGTAGGCCAGACATCATGTTTCTTGTTTATCAGTGTGCATGTTATCAGAGTAATCCAAATGAATCTCACATCAAAGTTGTCAAGCGGATTTTCAAGTATCCCAAGGGTCAACCAACACTTGGTCTTTGGTATCCTGAAAATTCCGATTTCAATTTATTGGCTTACACTGATAGTGATTATGCAGGCTGTAACTTGCATAGGAAGTCAAGTACTGGTGGATATCAATTTCTTAGCAATAGGTTGATTTCATGGCAATTCAAGTAATGGATAATGGTTGTTCTGCTAAAATCTCCTTAAGTCCAAGAACCAATGCGGATAAAGAATCTGCATTAACAAAAGACGACAAGTGTCGACTATCCGTATTTGTACATGCGGATGAACAAAGAACAAATGCTGACAAGTATTTGTTCTTCCGCATTAACAAATGCGGATAGCCGAACAAATGCTGCCAAAGGATTTACACATCCGCATTAACTAAAGCGGATGCTCAACAACAAATGCGCTAAGTGTTTGTTCATCCGTATTTATTAATGCTAATGACCAAACACTAATGTGGTTGAAGAAAAACAAATGCTGATGAAGTTCAACACATCCACATTAGTCAATGCGGATGAACAAAACAAATGCTGATGAAGACCTTTTGTACTTAGACTAGATTATGTATAGGGGTATTTTAGTCTTTTGTAAAGGCTTCCTATCAGCCTATAAATAGAATAGACAACCTTGTATGTGAGGTGACTTTAGACTCCAGACTGACGACTTTAGTCTCAACCTTAGAAAATAAGAATATCAGTCTTTTGTGCCAAGGTGTCCGATTACTGTATAGTGCTCAAACCCTAGCATTTATTGTAACTGTTCATCTCAATCAATACAAAGAAGCATTTATGAGTATTTCTTGCATTCAATGTTCTGTGTTTTTGTATGATTCCGCCATATAATCACTGACTCAATCATCATATTCGGTCCTTGTTGTTTCACGACAACCGAGAACATCATTCTCACACCCAGTCAATTGGTATCAGAGCTTTGGCTCTTGGTTCTTCTTTAGATCTGTGTAGATCTAAGTTGAATTCGATTGATCTGGTGATTGAGTTGCTGATAGAGTGTTCAACTACCTCTATTCAGTATACAAGTTGAATATCTACTGAAATACTTCGATAGTCGGTGTTCATTCATCATCAACCTCTAAAAACAAATCTGTGAACAGTTGCTTCAACATAAAATCAAACCAGAAACTAAATCAGAAACTTAACAAAAGAAGTTCTAACAAATTTCTGCTCTACACTTAGCAGATCTGGTTGTATAAGACTGCTTTCGGACTTACTGGACTAGGAGGACTTAAGAATCAACCTAATCAGTACATAAACAAGTTAAAAACAGCTTATTAAAATGGATTCACATAATTTCTTTGAACTTGTTCATACTCCTAAACCTCCTATGCTTAAACATAAATCAGAGTTTAAGCAATGGAAGATTAGGTTTATGAATTATATTACAGGTGTAGATCCGGACTATTGGATTTCCATATGCAAAGGGCCTCACATTCCGGTGACACTTTCTGCTGATCAAGTTGCTCTATACAAAACATCAAGAATACCAATAGAAGATCTTACTCTTGATGATGATGACTACAAAAAGATAAAAATTGATCTCAAAGATTATTCCATTCTAACTCCAGCACTGAAAATCGATATGCTGAAAAGGCTTGAGAAGTATGGAACAACTAAGGCAGTCTGGGATGCACTGTTGATTATGTGTGAAGGCAACAGTGAAGTGGCTGAAATTAACAAGGACAAACTTGTTAATCAATATGAAACCTTTCATCACTTCAAGGGGGAGTCAATCTCTAAACAATTGCATAGATTTATGCAGCTGGTGAATGATTTAGAGATTATGGGGGTTACATATAAAGTCAAAGAGTTGAACATGAAAATGCTTCACAGCCTTCCTGAAAGCTGGAAACAAAATGTTACCATGCTTAAGAACACTCTTGATCTAGAGAGTACCACCTTGGACATCATGATAGCCAAAATTGAAGCTTTTGAACTTGATGAAAGGAGCAGGAACCTTGGTGGACCTAGAGTTGTTGAAGCATATAAATTTTCTTCAGACACTCACTCGGTGGAAAATGCCTTCATTACTGAAGATGATGATTTTCTCTCCTCAAGAGATCAAGTGAAGACAATTGATTTCATTGCTGCTCCAACAACAAACAAGCCATCAACATCAGCTCAACCAATAGGGTTTACTGCCACTCCCACTGGTATGTCTGAAGACCAAAGATCTGAAGAGCAAAAGACCACTTACAATGCCTTTGTTGCAAGCTTTGAAGCATACTTGGGAGGTAGACTCACTTCTGCCCACCTGATTCAAGAAGACTTGGAAGAAATGGATCCAGATGATGTGGAAGAAATGGATATGCAATGGCAAATGGCTATGATAGCAATGAGAGCTAAGAAATTCTTCAGAAAAGGGAGAAAGCTGAGTTTGAATGAAAATACAAAGCTTGGATATGACAAATCCAAGGTCAAATGCTTCAATTGTGGTATGACTGGTCATATTTCAAGAGAATGCAATGCTCCTAGAAGAAACAACAATAGCTTTCAAAGGAACTCTACAGAAAAATCAACATCACAACCAAACTCAAGTTATCAATCAAGCAATCATCAACAGCAGCAGTATCATCACCAACAACAACATCAACATCCATTACCAAAGTTAGCCACAACTAAAAAATCAAGCTCATGGAACCAACCAATCTACTTCAAATACACTTGTCATCAGACAAGATGGAGTATGTGACTGGAGCTTATATGCTGAGGAAGTGAAGCCTCAATTCCAAAATCATGCTCTCATGGCTCACATCAATGATGGTCCAACTCTAATACCTTCTGAGGTAAAATCTAATATGTGTAGTAATAAATGCATTGCTGAACTACAGGGTTATCGTGAGCACAATCACAAATTGGCAGCTAAAATTAAAGAAGAAAAGGTAAAATCTGAGATGTATAAAAGAGAAATCAAATGCTTTGAAATAAAAATCAAATCTCTCATGTCTGATATAGAAAAACTGCATGGTGAAAAGTGTAGGATTCTATGTGCCCAAGACACATAAAATATTGATGTGGTTAGTACGTTATGATCCAAGTCGGGTTATACCCAATAACAAGCTTAGCAAACACCAATTAATATTTAATTGATGATATGATCATGCAATTAAATATTTACACCAATTTAGAAAATGGGTTTTCTAAATAAGTTGCATATGAGATGGAACAATTTATGAGGATATTTTGTTCAATAATATTATTTGAAGTATTATACAAATTAGTTGTATAACATCAAATAATAATGAGAGTATACTACTTATACAATTAAATGGTTAATTGTATAAACTAGTTACAAGACTAGACAATGTATGTGTGTATTAGTATTTGACATTTATAAAATTTAACCACCTATTTTATAAATATCAAATACTAATAAAAGAGAATAAAAATCCATTTTTTTTTGGCCTTCAAAACCGTCCACTTTCAAGCATGCATGTGCATGTGTAGTGTTCTTTTTTTGATTCTCTTGATAAGAGAATGCACATGCATTTGTCTTCCACTAGCTTGGTCTTGGAGAAAGACACACATGCATTTGTGTCTACCACTACTAACTAGAAAACCCACTCTCACATTCTCATGACAAACACACATGCAACACAAGAAACAAAAGAAATCAGCTCCTCCTCTCTCTCTCTATCATACGGTTTTGGGCAGCAGTATTGAAGGTTTATGAGAGCTGATTTTGAGCTGATTTTGGTTTGTTCTTGGTGTGTTCTAATGACAAGAAAGGTTCTTGTTATTCCATGATCATGACTCTCATCACATGCAACAAAAGAAATCTCCTCTCTCTTCTCTCCCTCTAGAACCCACGGTTCTAACAAGCTGAAAAAAAGGGGTTTTCAGCAGAAAATCAAGAGGTTTTGGAGCTATTCTTGGTGTATTCTACCTAACAAGAAGGTGTGTTTGCAAGGAGCTTGGGGTATACTAGCTTGAGGGTTCCTTCTTTGGAGTCTTGGCCAAGTTCTTGAGCATCTAACAACTCTTTTCTGTCGAGTTTAGCTGCTGCAGAAAGGTATATATCACAGCTCAATGAAGCTGTGATTTTATGTAGTTTTTCACATGTTCATAGCTTGCTAATTCACATAAATGATCCTTTGTTCTTTGGGTTTGTTTTATACATCAATATGGTCATCTAATGAACATATATTTCAGCTTATAAACAAGATTATAGTGCTAAACTTCCGCTGCGTTTTCTGAAAGTTTAAATGGTTAAACTATGATTTTATGTTCTAACAAACCCAACAATGGTATCAGAGCCGGTTATGTGGATAGCTTGCTTGTTCTTGTCCTTTAAAAATTAGTTTTAGAGGATGATTTTAAACTCATAATAGGCTGATTATGGGCTGCTACATTTCTGTTTTGATGAATCCCCAACTTTCAAGATTATATCATACATGCTTGTGATGAAATCTTGAAAGAAATACATGTTGATAAAATGTTGATTGTTTGGACAATATTTAAAACCAAAAATTTCAGTTTATGTTGGCTGACATTTGGTGGTTTTAAGTGGGGTTTCATTATATGAATAAATGATATGATCATTGGTTGTTAAAGTGCATAACCTAGCTTAAGGCCTTGTGTGATTTGGATGGTTTTAATGGTTGTTTTAATTCATTCAATTGGGTTGTAATATTTGTGTTTATTATTTGGGTTGTAATTATTTATTCATTTGGTTATGTAATAAATAGATTAGGTGCATTTCTTTTATTAGAAAAATGTATTAGGATATAATTTTTGTAAAAGGAAGATGCACAAAATGAAGACCCAAAGATGGACATCAAAGACACAAATAAAGGGACTTGAAGCATATGGATGCAAGTTCAAGTGGGAGTCTAAGGAGACCTCTATTTTGTGTTGTATTCAACCCTTAGGAAAGACCAAATGACCACACTTGTGATGGCAAACAAGTGTGGTCACAATAGTAGCTATGGTTATGCACATTGTGGTTGTTTATATTATGCTTGTTTGGTTGTTTGTTGTATGATTGTTGTTTGATATTTGGATATGCATAACAAACTCATTAGCAAACTTAACAAGCTGAAAATTTATGGTTTCTAATCATTAAGTGGTTAATAAGAGGTTATTAAAAGGATTAATGATTTAATAAAAGAGGTTTTATTAAAAATAAACCATAAGATACCTTGCATCTATGGTTCTTAATCATTAAGTGATTAATAAGAGGTTATTAAAAGGATTGATGATTTAATAAAAGAGGTTTTATTAAAAATGAACCATAGGATACCTTGTATTTGAAAGCATGCAAATACAAGGTACATAGAGTTTTCAAAACTAGAATTAATGAAAACTAAAAATCCCTTTTCAAACAAGTTTAACACCATCCTTTTGCACAACACTTAAGTTATTTGGAAACTCTTAATGGGATAAAGGTCACCTAACCATTTTGAGGGAACTTATGACTTAAGGTAGGAATACCACATTGGTGGGATAAAGGTCACCTAACCACTTGTGTTGGTAAACTCACATGTGTGTGCAAGTAGGGTAACTTGATTTGCAAACCATGTTGAATGGATCACCTAAAATATGGTTTCCAAATGGTGTTGATGGGATTAACATGCCGACTTTGCATATGATGTTTAAAGTCGATCCCATACCCCTAGAAGTTGCAAAAGGTTGCAATTGTCAAATGTTGACTACCTTGTTAATTTGAATAATGGGATAAAGGTCACCTAACCATTATTTGAACGTAACGTTGGATTCTAGATTTTAATTATTAATTGTCTATGAGACATAAAGGGTATTAATAATTAAAATGAAATTTTTCAGAAATACTAAAAAGAACTTTGTAAAAATTTGTAGAATGACCGCAAACAATAATGCTACCACCCCGACCGTCCATACCCTATCACTGAGAACTATTTTAGAGAGGGATCGTCTGAACCATAATAACCTTATGGACCAGTCTCGAAACTTAAGAATTGTTCTCAAGCAAGAGCAAAGGCAAATGTCCTTGACGATCCTATTCCTAACCAACCCGACCCCGACGATGTTGAGGCCAATCCCGATCCCAAGGCAAATGTTGCCAAAGGAGGAGGGCACATCAAAGGCAAAGGGGAAGGGAAGATCAAAGCGGAACCTCCAAAACCTAAGCTTATGAAGCGTAAGGTAACCGAAAACGATCCATGCTTTGAGTATGGTGAGATAGGTCATTTGAAAGGGAATCGTCCAACCTATCTCAATGAGTTGAGAAATAAGAGGGATGCTGGGCAAACCTCAAGCATAACTTTCATAATCCATATTGACTTAAATGTTATTTCCTCAAAGCACATGGGTAATTGGATACCACATGTGGAACTCACTATTGCAATCTGTTGCAAGGGTTCAAAAGAAATAAGCACTTTAAGAAAGGAGACTATGTTTTGAAAATTTCAAAAGTTTTGGAAGTTGTTCTTCAAAACATGTTATATGCTCCTAGTTTGACTAGGAACATGATTTAAGTTTCCCTTTTAAAACGATATGGTTATGATTTAAAGTTTGTAAATGATGGTATTTATGTTTATATGGATGATGTATATTATTTCAAGGCTATGCCTTCTAATGACATTTATGAATTGGTTCATGATGATTCGTCCTATAATAACACATTATACCTATCATACACCAAGAGACTTAAAATGGTTTAAGTGACTCTTATTCTTGTCATTGTCATCTTAGTTACATAAACAAGAATCGAAATTGAACACTTTAAAAGAATAGTCTTTTGAAAACAAATGAAAATTGTTCATTTGATAAGTGTGAATCTTGTTTACAAGGTAAGATGACCAACACGCCCTTTAGTGGTACTAATGAGAGGGCAAAAGACTTATTAGGAATCATACATTTGGATGTATGTGGTCCTTTTAAGACAATGACAAGGTATGATGAAACTTACTTCATTACCTTTACCGACGATTATAGTCGCTATGGTCATGTGTACTTGATGGCACATAAACATGAAGAATTTGAAATGTTCAAAACTTCAAGAATGAAGTAGAAAATCAACTCGATAGAACTACCAAAGTTCTCCATTTAGATAGAGGATGTGAATACCTAAGTGAGGCCTTTTGGGATCATCTAGGAAGTTGTAAGATTGTCTCACAACTTACTTCTCCCGGAACACCACAATATTATGGTGTGTCTGAAAGGAGATCGAACCCTATTATATGGTTCGACCTATGATGGCTATAAGCTCACTACCTCTATAATTTTGGGGTTTCGCACTACTCTCCGAGGCTCGTATTTTGAGTATGGCCTAAACCAAGAAAGTGGATTCGACGCCTTTTGAAATATGGAATGGAATAGTTCCATCGCTATCATATTTAAAAGTATGGGTTATGAAGCTTATGTTAAGCTTAACACCCAAACCAACTGAAAGTCGATTCACTAAGTGTATATTTGTTGGATATCCAAAAGGACTGTATAGGATACTACTTCTTTGATCCAACAAAGCAAAAGGTATTTATTGCTCAAAAGGCATAGTTCTTGGAAGCCAAGTTCCTTATGGAAGGAATGACGCATAGAACAGTGGAATTTGATGAGGATCAAGATCCACAAGCCGATACACGTTTGGTTGACACTAGCTGTCAACAAGAGGTTGTTGATAATGATCAAGAGGTTGATCAATACACACAAAACGTTCATAGATCTGGTAGAGTAAGCATTCCACCTGAAATATATGGATTTTTCATGGATGGATGCTATGAGATTGACTCCGATGAGCCAACTACATACCATAATGCTATGTCCAATTCGGATTGTGACAAATGGCTGGAAGCCATGAACGTAGAGATGCAATCCATGTATGACAACCAAGTTTAGGAATTGGTTGACCCTCCACTTAACTCCAAACCAGTTGGATGCAAGTGGGTTTTCGAGAAGAAAACAAATATGCATGGAAACTTGGATACTGACAAGGCTCATGTGTATAAAAAGGCTAGTGGGAGTGTAATCACAATCTTACTATTGTATGTTGATGACATATTACATTTTGGGAATGACATTCCAACCATGGAAGGTGTTAAAACCTGGCTTGGAAGTTGTTTTTCCATAAAAGATCTCGGTGAAGCCGTCTATATTTTGGAAATAAAGATCTATAGGGATAGATCGAGGCGGTTGATAGGGTTAAACCAAAGTGCATACATTGATAAAATCTTGAAAAGGTTCAAGATGGAAAACTCTAAGAAAGGTATAATACCTATTCAAAGAGGGACAATATTGAGTGCATCTCAATGTCCAAGCTCAAAGGATGAGCAACATCGTATGAAGGACATCCCATATGCGTCTGCTATAGGATCCATCATGTATGCGATAATATGCACTAGACTGGACGTGTCATGCACGTTAAGCATGACAAGTAGATATCAGCAGAATCCAAGTAACAGCCATTGGATGGCTGTTGAAAGTATATTAGAATACCTTAGGAGGACTAAGGATATGTTTCTAATATACGGATCTGATGAAGAGGAACTAGTTGTAAAGGGTTACACGGATGCTAGTTTCGAAACTGATCGAGATGATCCTCGATCACAATCGAGGTATGTCTCCATTATGAATAGGGTAGCATTGTCCACTACAGAATACGAATACATAGCCGCCTCATTAGCAGCTTGGGAAGCTGCTTGGATAAAAAGGTTTATCACCAATCTAAGGATGGTCTCTACCATTCAAGACCCCTTACAAATCTTTTATGATAACGAGGGTATGATTGCTCAAATCAAGGAACCTTGCGCACATCAAAGATTAGGCACAATGAGCGGAGATTCAACTACATAAGGGATGAAGTTGAAAAAGGGAAAGATATGTATTCGCAAAGTTCACTTTGATCAAAATATTGCGGATCCACTCACGAAGCTCCTCGAAAGGGCAAGGCATGAAAGTCATACCTATGCCTTAGGACTTCGATATTCTAGCGATTGGACTTGATCAAATTTTATATTTGAATATGTGGAACTCTTTATTATTTGAGTGAAATTATTTGGTTATAATGTTTCAATTAATGTTCCAATTTAGCATGTTTAATCCATGAGTAAATTATTTACTCTAAATGTCCATAGTCGTTCATACTTGTGGGAACAAGTGTGAGGGTAAGACTATTATGAACTTGGATTGGTTGATATTCATAAGGATGAATATAGAGCAATGGGTTGCTACCAAGGTTCATAGATATTTGTGGGATACAAGTATTGGACTAACCCGCATCTCAAATTTTACTACATGGAATCTTATCGATTGATCATAAGTAAATTTGAGTAAAGGCGAATATCATTTGGTATCCTCCGACCTGAGATACATATTGGGTTTTGATATTCACTAAGTATTATACCTTGAGCTAATTCTTCACTGTCCTGAAATAGTGGACAGTATATAAGGGTATGTTCAGGTATAACACGAGGTGTTTGCGAGAAACGTATGTAGTCAAGATGGAATTTGTTCCTCTTATTCGTTGAGAGTTAGATGTCTAAGGCCTGATTAAGTTAAATCAACAAGGAATGATCATTCTGTGTCTTTGGATTTAACATGACATCTGTAACAAAAGGATAGATGATTGATTCACCTAAATCATTTCAAGTAGGGTACTTGAATGGGATGATGTTATTGAATGGCCATAAGTCATGCGTATTAAGGGTAGTAAACCGTTGTTAGGCGTTATTTACTGCTTGCATCAATCTATATGAATCTTGGGCAAGTGGGAGATTGTAGGATTCTATGTGCCCAAGACACATAAAATATTGATGTGGTTAGTACGTTATGATCCAAGTCGGGTTATACCCAATAACAAGCTTAGCAAACACCAATTAATATTTAATTGATGATATGATCATGCAATTAAATATTTACACCAATTTAGAAAATGGGTTTTCTAAATAAGTTGCATATGAGATGGAACAATTTATGAGGATATTTTGTTCAATAATATTATTTGAAGTATTATACAAATTAGTTGTATAACATCAAATAATAATGAGAGTATACTACTTATACAATTAAATGGTTAATTGTATAAACTAGTTACAAGACTAGACAATGTATGTGTGTATTAGTATTTGACATTTATAAAATTTAACCACCTATTTTATAAATATCAAATACTAATAAAAGAGAATAAAAATCCATTTTTTTTGGCCTTCAAAACCGTCCACTTTCAAGCATGCATGTGCATGTGTAGTGTTCTTTTTTTGATTCTCTTGATAAGAGAATGCACATGCATTTGTCTTCACTAGCTTGGTCTTGGAGAAAGACACACATGCATTTGTGTCTACCACTACTAACTAGAAAACCCACTCTCACATTCTCATGACAAACACACATGCAACACAAGAAACAAAAGAAATCAGCTCCTCCTCTCTCTCTCTATCATACGGTTTTGGGCAGCAGTATTGAAGGTTTATGAGAGCTGATTTTGAGCTGATTTTGGTTTGTTCTTGGTGTGTTCTAATGACAAGAAAGGTTCTTGTTATTCCATGATCATGACTCTCATCACATGCAACAAAAGAAATCTCCTCTCTCTCTTCTCTCCCTCTAGAACCCACGGTTCTAACAAGCTGAAAAAAGGGGTTTTCAGCAGAAAATCAAGAGGTTTTGGAGCTATTCTTGGTGTATTCTACCTAACAAGAAGGTGTGTTTGCAAGGAGCTTGGGGTATACTAGCTTGAGGGTTCCTTCTTTGGAGTCTTGGCCAAGTTCTTGAGCATCTAACAACTCTTTTCTGTCGAGTTTAGCTGCTGCAGAAAGGTATATATCACAGCTCAATGAAGCTGTGATTTTATGTAGTTTTTCACATGTTCATAGCTTGCTAATTCACATAAATGATCCTTTGTTCTTTGGGTTTGTTTTATACATCAATATGGTCATCTAATGAACATATATTTCAGCTTATAAACAAGATTATAATGCTAAACTTCCGCTGCGTTTTCTGAAAGTTTAAATGGTTAAACTATGATTTTATGTTCTAACAAACCCAACAAAAAGTACATTCGTGCAGCTAAAAGTGACAAACTAACTGAAATGCTAGCCTAATCCAAAGCTGAGCAATCAGTTACTGAAGTGAAACTTGAAAAGTTTCAACTGTCTTCAGCTAAGCTGCAAGAGATTCTTGATTCACAGAAGGAGCACAATGATATGACTTGGATTGGATACAATTCATGTCCCCCACCATATAATGACAAATACACTGTCATGCTTGAGTCTGTTACTCTTTTTGATAAAAATGAACCTAAAACCATTGAACCTAAGTCAATAGTAACTCAAATCACTAATCCTCAAAATAAACCAAGTGTTTACATTGAAACAAATAAGGAGAAAATTAAGTTAAGTTCTCCTATCAAAATAAAAGAGTACTCAGACAAAACAGTGAATGTCATTAAACCAACAAGTCCTATCAAATCCATAGCGCCTTTTGTGAAATTTGTTCCTGCAATTTCCAAATAAAAGACAATATCATATGATTCTGTGAAACCATCTGCTAAAAGCGGATCTGATTGTGAGATCAAATCTCCAAAGAATTCAATCAAATCAGACAAAGTTTCACCAAAAATTAAAAGTAAAATCTTAGCGGTTTCAAAATCAAAGATCAGATCAGATCCTCAATCATCAAAACCAAAGCAAGGAGTTGGTTTTGATATTTTTAATAAAGATCATGTAAACTAACAAGAAAAAGAGGATAGGTAAAGTTTAAGGAAGCAAAATCAGTCAAAGGAAATCAAGACTAGTAGTGTTGTGAAACATGCTACTAAATGGACTGATCATGATTCCTCACCAAACTCAAAAACTGAGGCTCAGTCCAAAAATGGTAAAGTCACTGAGACATCAACACTGGGATCAGTGTCTAGAAACAAACATAAGCATTGTGACGTGTGTGAAATGTCAAATCATTGAACAGATAAGTGCTTTTTAATCAATATTGCTCAATCTGTGACATGAACAATCACTCCACCAAAATTGTTATTTTAACAAATATTGTTCTATCTGTGATATGAACAACCACAACATATCTGATTGTTTCTTTAAACAAAAGGGACAGAGAATTCCTCAAAACAAGCCCATTTCACCAAGCACATCTGCAAAACCCAAAATCAACAGTCACTTTCTCAATAAACAATTCAAAACTTCCAGGTCTGATAATGATTTGAGTAATCTGAAAGAGTTAAAAAGAGGTCAAAGAAATATAACACATAACTTCAGACAAATTCATCATTTTCACAATCCAAAAACAAAGTTTGATAATAAAAAACGAAATCAATTTTTGAAGAGAAATAGGGATCAAAGGTTTGAATGCTCTTTTGACTCTTCAGTTGATGCAGATGTGATGAAAAGACCAAGGTATAAATAGAAACTAACCACATCCACCAAGTCATAATTTAGAGGAAAGTACCAAAAAGTTACTATCATGGATAGGAACGGGAAACCCAATACCATCATGGCTTGGGTTCCACACTCTAATTAGTTGTTTTTGTGCTTGCAGGGTCACTCATACAAGTCCAATAGTTTATGGTATGTGGATAGTGGGTGCTCCCGACACATGACTGGAGATCGTTCCCTCCTTCATGACTTCAAGCATATTCAAGGAACAACTATGGCATTTGGTGGAGATTCACAAGGTGGCAAAATTACTGGTGAAGGATATGTGACAAATGGGATGTTGAGCTTTGATAGAGTGAACTACTGTGAACAACTAAATTTCAATCTGCTCTACGTGTCTCAGATCTATGCAAGAAATATTCAACTCACTTCACTGACACACATTGCTACATTCTGAAACCAGGATTCCAAATTCCTGAAGAATGGGTGGTCTTGAAGACCCCGATGAAGAATAATACCTATGTCTTAAACCTCAATTCTGCTTTACCAAAAAAAGAAACATGTCTACTGTCAAAAGCATCTTTTGATGAGTCACAGCTTTGGCACAGATGTTTGGGACACATAAATTTCAAAACCATTAACAGATTGGTCAAGG
This sequence comes from Flaveria linearis, assembly GCA_024085815.1. Classification (NCBI taxonomy): domain Eukaryota; kingdom Viridiplantae; phylum Streptophyta; class Magnoliopsida; order Asterales; family Asteraceae; genus Flaveria; species Flaveria linearis. The sequence continues at coordinate 54,879,919 of CM044009.1, forward strand.
GAAATCATGTCATTGGTTTGCCCCAGAAAGAATTTCACTTTATTGACCACTGTTCAGCGTGTCACAAAGGAAAACAACATAAATCTTCCCATAAATCAAAGCTAGTAAACACAAATGATTCTCCATTGAAGTTACTTCATATGGACCTTTTTGGACCAACTCATGTTATGAGTATTAGAAAGAAACAGTATTATTTTGTGATCATAGATGATTTTTCCAGATTTAAATGTTTCATCTTCTTACTTTATAAAAACGAAGCGTCCCAACTAATAAAAGATTTTATCACAAAAATTGAAAACCAACTTGATCATAAAGTTAAAACAATTAGAAATGATAATCGGACATAATTTATGAATAAAGACATGAGTTCATTTTGTACAACCAAAGGCATCGCTCATCAATTTAGTGCAGCTAGAACTCCTTAATAAAATAGGGTAGTTGAAAGGCAAAATAGAACACTAATTGAAGCAGCAAGAACCATGCTAGCCGATGCTAAACTGCTAATTACCTTTTGGGCAGAAGCAGTTAACATATCAAGCTTTCTACAAAATAGAACTTTGATTGTAAAAGAAAGTAACAAGACTCCTTATGAACTTATCTTTCAAAGAAAACCATTTATTGGATTTTTTAAGTCATTTGGTTGTCCAGTCTCAATATTAAACACCCGAGACCATTTAGGAAAGTTTTCATCCAAGTCTGATGAAGGATGGCTATGTGGTTGATAAACTAATAGTTAAGGAAAGCCCTGAACAGGAGAAGCGATCAGTACATTAGATAATGGAGAAAGCCAAGTCAGATGATCTAATGGCTAAAGCCATATTCTTGATTGACCACGGATACGATCCTAATGAGGTTTTTGTGTTGACATAAAAGGGAATGATAGTAGAAGAAGAAAAGCTAAACAAACTGCTGGACCCTACATATGAGACTGAGTATGAAAATTATCATTCACCCAAGGCTCCTGTGTTAAAAATTATCTTCAACAGCCAAGCTGACATCTTCTTCTCAATCACTTTATCCTGATCCTTACAGCATAACTGATAGGGAAATGAAGGACTATTTGTCTGAACGGGGATTCACTAAGAGAAAATTAAGTAATATGAAGACAAATTCTCTGAGGGCTGCTATCCTTAGAATGATTAATGAGAAGAAAAATAGGCTGAAGAAGATGGAAGAAGAAATAACAAGAAAACAGCCCAGATCAAGAGTTTCAGCACAAGACATGCAGCTCACCCATAGAGATCATGACTCTTTGGCACCTATTCTCCATAGATATCCTAAGTGGTTTGCTGGGCCTTCACAGATAGAGCTTCGTAAAGGACTCACCACTGCAGAGATGATTAGAAGTGTGTCTACTCCCCAGGTCAAGACTGATTTGATGATAATTTCCTGGAAGTATGACAGTGACTGGAACATGTTCATGGTCAAGAGGATCTCAGGGTTAGTCTAATTTTTCACAAAGTACTCTGCTCTGGTGAACTCCCTGCAGATCCATGATATAAAAGAACTAGCCAATCTGAGATTGATCAATCATAAGGTCCTATGTTTAGGGGTTATGAGTTTGAAGACATTCTGAGGATGTTCAAAAGGACAGATAACTTCAAATCTATCAAGGCTATCTGTATGAGGAAAGATAGATTCTTTGTTAACCCCCATGAGAAGAAAAAGACCAAGTCAGCTGAAGAAGTAGTGTTCCCTGAGCTCAAGGTAAAGCCTACTGAGTCTTTGAAAAGAAAGATGGTAGCTGGAACTCATTCCTCTATCCTAATCTCAAATGTCTATTATGATGAGAAGACATATGAGTTGGTGATTGAAAGAAGATGGGGAGTAAAGGAAGGGGCTGAAATTAGATTGTTTAGTGGATATGAGGTAAGGCTACTTGATGAATCCTATATCCATTACATTTACACAAGGCACTTCAGAGATATCAGCAACAAGCTTGGAAAAGCTGATATGCAATTCTTTCTCAAATGCATAAAACTCCTAAAGATGGCCTATGACAGAATACTTCATAAGAGAAAGCGGAGGAGAAAGAAGAAGACTCGTTTGCAATTTGGGAACATTGTGAAGCTAGAGGTATATGTGGATGGATCTCTACTGATTATAGAGATGGGATGTCAACTGTGTCATTCTGGGAACCTATCTCTTTGAAAAAGCTGCCCATTAAAGCCATTCATACTATGAGCCAGATGAAGATCCATGTACTGAGCAGAGAGAAGTTAGCTGAAGCAAGACAATTCTCCAAGATTATCAAAGCCATCCTGGATCCTTCATTAACAGACCCAGCTCCTGCTTCATTTCCTCCTGCTGATCAAGACCCAGCAAAATCCTCACAACCTCATCCACCAAAACCTTGAAGTTCATAGGCTGTATAATCCTTAGGGGGAGATTGTTGGACCCTAAAAGGATCATACATGCCAATTCAAGTAATGGATGATTATTGTTCTGCTGAAATCTCCCTAAGTCCAAGAACCAATTCGGATAAAGAATCTGCATCAACAAAAGAAGACAAGTATGGGTTATCCACATTTGTATATGCGGATGAACAAAGAACAAATGCTGACAAGTATTTCTTCTTCTGTATTAACAAATGCGGACAGCCGAACAAATGCTGCCAAAGGATTTACACATCCGTATTCACTAATGCGGATGCTCAGCAACAAATGCGCTAAGTGTTTGTTCATCCGCATTTGTCAATGCTGATGACCAAACACTAATACGATTGAAGAAAAACAAATGCTAATGAAGTTCAACACATCCGCATTAGTTAATACGGATGAACAAAACAAATGCTGATAAAGACCTTTTGTACTTAGACTAAATTATGTATAGGGGTATTTTAGTCTTTTGCAAAGGCTTCCTGTCAGCCTATTAATAGAATAGACAACCTCGTATGTGAGATGACTTTAGACTCCAGACTTAGACTTTTGACTTTAGTCTAACCTTAGACAATCAGAATATCAGTCTTTTGTCCCAAGGTGTCCGGTTACTATATAGTGCTCAAACCCTAGCATTTATTGTAATTGTTCATCTCAATCAATACAAAGAAGCATTTATGAGTATTTCTTGCATTCAATGTTCTGTGTTTTTGTATGATTCCGCCATATAATCACCGACTCAATCATCATATTCGGTCTTTTTTGTTTCACAACAGAGAACATCATTCTCACACCCAATCACTCTAACTCCTACGTCTTTTCGTCCTACTTTGACTCTAGATCTCATGGGAGAAGACGTTGATCAATATTTGTATCAATCAATGATAAGATCTCTGATGTATCTTATTGTAAGCAGGCCAGACATCATGTTTCTTGTTTGTCAGTGTGCACGTTATCAGAGTAATCGAAATGAATCGCACATGAAAGTTGTCAAGCGGATTTTCAAGTATCCCAAGGGTCAACCAACACTTGGTCTTTGGTATCCTAAAAATTCTGATTTCAATTTTTGGCTTACACTAACAGTGATTATGCAGGCTGTAACTTGGACAGGAAGTCAACCACTGGTGGATGTCAATTTCATAGCAATAGGTTGATTTCATGGCCATGAAAGAAGCAACAAACGCTATCCACTTCTACTACAGAGGTTGAAAATGTGGCTGCATCATGCTGTTGTTCATAGATTGTTTGGATTCAACAACAATTACTTGATTATGGCCTTAACATTTATGATACTAAAATTTTGTATGATAATATTGGAGTATTTAACATTATGAAGAATCCAATCCAATATTCAAAGACAAAGCACATCTACATCCAAATGCATTTTATCCGTGATTGTTTTGAACGAAAGCTTATCCATTTGGAATATGTTTCCTCAGATGTTAACATCACTGATTTGTTTACTAAGGTATTTGATCATTCTAGATTTGACTTTTTAGTCCAATCTTTAGGAATGGTTAACTTTTGTTAACACTTATTCTTACACTCTTTACAAAAATATTTTTCTTTGTCTTAGTTAAAATTGTTATTTTCTTTCTATATCATCACAATTTTAGGGGGAGAAAACTAAAAATACATAAACATATAGATTTTGTTCTTAGGGGGAGTAAATAGTCTGAAGAAAAGTACAAAAAGATTATTTTACAAATATTGAGAAAATTAAATTTTCAAGTTTATATAGAAAATGATAGTAGATTTTTTGATTTTGAATCGTTGTATTATAAGGCATACAAGAAACTGACTTGGATTATATTTGATATGTTGATTGGCTTGACAATCAAGAGTGAAAATCACTTTGTACTGTAATGCACAGTAAGTAAATCACTATGACTGAAGTGTGTAACTCATCAAGGTCTTGTGAATACACTGATTCCATGCTAAAACAGACTAAGAGATACAGTCTAGTCATACTTAAGCCAGTTACATTCTGACTAAGTTTATTTTAGATAATGTATATATATTTGTACAAATTAGAAAGATAATTATGGTATACAAAAGAAAATATAATACAAAAGAGAAAAAAAAACAAAATGAGCAAAAAGAAGCCAAATAGGCCATATAGAAATGAAAGATGTCGATGAGCATAATAATTAAAGATATGTCATAGACATACATATTATATGATAATATTTTCTTCTTTGAGAATATTTTATGACACAGGAGGCAAAATCAAAAGATGGGACCTGTAAGTCCGACTTGGTGTGTAAGTTCTAAACGTCTCGTGAGGGCAAAACATAAGTCTGTCTTGCAGTTAATAAGTCCTGTAACTTGTTAATATATTGTGTTCCTAAACATTTCTAATGCTAGTTATGCTCAAATAGATATTATCTAAGAAAATAATAAACTCTGAGAAAGCTGATCAGAAGTGAAAGGTTTAAGTCAAATTAGGGTGACTTGAAATATTGAAAATGTCTTGAAGCTAGATAAGGGTTTTGTAGGATTTTTCATTATCGGGTCCACTAATTTCTTATAACTTAATCAAAACATGATAAACATCATAACTTAAGTGTCTAAGTAAAACTTGAAGTCTAAGTTTAGTGTGGATACAATATATTGACAATCAACGTAACCAGTCTTATTTATAATAATGCTAGATGATATCAATGATTAATTTCTGAGAAATATGATAATATACTTGAAAATTTATCAAAAATATTTAAGTTATTAGAATAGTTATTGTGTGGTTTTTGTATTGTTAAAAGTATATTTTGATTACTTATTTGAATCTTAGTTTTTAAAAATGTTCAAAATTAAGGGTGTTTGAATAATTATAAACACTTAGTTAAACATAATCATTTTCATAACAAATCAAAAGGATCAATATTATTATTAAAATTGAAAAACCAAAAAGATAGAAATTTCAAGAAAATAAAACTTCTCGCATGAAAGGTCTAAATCATGCGAAAAGTTCCATATGCGAGAACTCTGATTTCTCGCGCAAGAAGTCAGAGTAGTATTTAATACACATTTGTGTGAAAACCTAAGTATTTGCACAAAATCTACTTGAAAATTTCACTCAATATTCTAAGTGTTAAAACTCAGTCCAATTTGTTAACATAGTTGATTATGGTCGACTATAGATTCATAACAACTTATTAAGGTATATTGATGATATAGACTTCATTTTGAGTGTGCTTGAATCTTGACCAAAACTTAAAGGACTAATACATGTTAAAATTAAATAAATTAATCAGAATAAACCTTAATAATGACCTAATCGACACCTATGGAACATGTTTTAATCATTAAAACACATAAAATTGACAAATTGAAAATTTGATTTGAAATAGACGTTTCGCATTTGAAAAGTTCCTTGAAACATGAACAGACACGAAAACATTCAAATCTTTTCATATGGAAAGTGAACTTGTCACGCAAGAAGTTGACTACTGGTCAAATTCAAATTCAAGCAAAAACTTGACTTGCCGTACGAGAATTAAATTGAAAACTTGTAGTTTTTGTGCGAGAACTTAAAGTTTTAGCGCGAGAAGTTCAAATTTTCAAAAAACTTTTAAGTGTTGAATTTTACTAAGTCTGAAAATTTCTTATTATATTGTGTACTTATCAAGTTGTTTAATGTTTCAGATGGCGAGACCTATGGTTTTTAACAAAAACTGTTGGTACACATGTCCCCAGTTCTAGTCTAGTGAGCTCAAATGTAATAGACTTCTATCTTGTAACGCATATGTAATGTTCTATCAATCGAATGAGAATCTCTTCTTTATATGGTTGTTGATTATATAATGTTATATCTAATTATATTATTAGTTGTTACACGCATAATATGACCATGTTATATAGGTTTACAGTTGTGAGACACAGTTCTGAATCGTTAAAGGTTCAAGAATGTGTTTGACTAAGAATCTGTTTCAGTCGCACGACTGAACCATGCGAATGGTTCAATCGCACGGTTGAACTGGGAGATTGAGTCAATCGCCCGGTTGAGTCATAAGACTGACTCAAGCGTTCGAATGAATCAATCGTATTACTCAATCGCACGACTGAGCCAGTCGCAAGGCTCAGTCGCACGAATGAGATCTGTAACCTATAAATACCACTTAATTCGTGGAAAAACAGAACACTTCGAATATTAGAAACCCTAATCGACCCAGAACTTGCTGTTCGTCCATTCCAACTTCACAAAACGTTCCTGGTCATTGCTAATCAATTCTTAACGTTTTCTAATCGTTAGTATTGATCCGTATTACGTTTTCACTGATTGGATCGCCAATCAAATAGGATTCCGCACTATTTGATCTGGTACAATGAAGAATCGGTTAGTACTCCGTACGTACACGGTCCTAACAAGTGGTATCAGAGCTTTGGCTCTTGATTCTTCGTTGATTCAATAGTTTTTGTGAAAAAGTCTACGTTTTTACGCAAAAGGATCCATTCTTTTGGCTAAAAAACTGAGTCTTTATGTGTGCATGTTCTGAAAAATCAGTGTTTTTCGAGTTTCAGCCGTCTAGGGTGCAAATATTTGCGTTCTAGGTCAAAAGTGTTCAAAATCGCGTTTACAGCCGACCCAGTCGCACGATTATCTCAATCGTACGACTGAACTCTTTCGCCCAGGTCTGTCGCACGTTTGAGTCAGTCGCCACTCCATTCGCCCGGTTGAGTCAGTCGCTGTGTCAATCGGCCGATTGAGTCAATCGCCCACTCCAGTCGCACGTCTGAGTCGTTCGGTCTTTTCAGTCGTCTAAGTCTCTCAGTCGGCTGATTCTATCGTACGTTTGAGTCCAATCGGATACAGCCCAATCGCATTAGCAGTTTAATTCTCAAGTTTAATTAATTCAAGGATGGACTCAGAAAATTATGCCATGTCAGCTGGAAAGGATTCGAGAATTCAGAACTTGTTGTTACTGGAGAATGAGATAGGGAATCATAACAAGCCACCTAAACTATTGACAATAGAGGATTTTCCACAATGGAGACAACGTTTTGAGATCTATCTTAATGGCATAGATACTAACTTATGGAACTCTATTGAGGTTGGCTATAAAATACCCGTGGGGGCTGATGGTGTTCCTTTGACTTTGAGTGGACTCACCGATACACAGAAGGTTGCTTACAATGCAGAGAAGAAGGCCTATGCTATTTTGACTCAGTCCATTCCCAAGCCTATTTTTCATCAATACTCAGAACACAAACAAAGTAAAAAACTGATGGAAGTTCTTGAAAAGAGGTATGATGGAAATTCAAACTTAAAGGCACTGAAAGGTAAAGCGTTGAAGAAGGAGTTTGATAACTTCTCAGCAATTGGGAATGAAAGCTTGGATGAAATCATTGATCATTTCTACCACCTGATGAGTGAACTTCACACTCATGGTGTTAAGACGTCAATGGAAGACAAAGTTTTAAGCTTGGCAGATGGTCTACCTGCAAAGTGGGATTCATTCATTTCTACTCTACGATACAACTCAGTTTTAGAAACCCTGGATATCAATGATTTTATTCTAAAACTGAGAGAAGAGGAAGTGCGACAAAAATACAAGGCAAAGAAGGGTTCCTATGCTCAAGACCCCTCACTCTACAATGTCCCTTCTACTTCCACCCCTGCTGCAAAGTCTTCTGGTGCACCTCTGCAGACAGCCTTCGTGTCTAATGCATCTCCAACTGCTGAACAAGGCTCATCATCTGCAAATGAGTCTCTTGGTGCATCTGGAGCTAGTCAAAGTCCCATTGTTACTCAGTCTGCAAAGTTGACAACAGAAAATCTGGGAAAGGTAACAGTGGAGGTTGCTAAAGAGCACATGGATCTACTGGCTGCTGTTGTGCATTCTTATGATGGTTTGGTGGCGGGCAAGATTGGAAATTGCCACCTTGCTGATGAAGATTATGAGCAAGTAGATGAGAATGAGCTGGAAAGAATGGACATCATGTGGGCTCTTGCAAGCGCTGTCCGAAGAGCCAAGAAATTTGTGAAGAAAACAGGGCAGAATCTCGTGGCTACTAAAGATACAACCTTTGGTTTTGACAAGTCTAAAGTCACGTGCTTCAATTGTGGAGAAAAGGGCCACTTTAAAAGGGAGTGTTCAGAGCCTAAGAAGACTGGGAACGGGAATCCATTTTCCTCGTTCAACAGGCAAGATAGAGACAAGAAACCAGCATCCACGGGAAGTGATTCTAAAGCTATGGTAGCACAAGGAGATGAAGGACAAGATTGGTCTTTTCGATTCATGTCTGATGAAGCTAACATAGCATCCGTGGAAGACTTGAACGAAGACTCTGCAAGTGAAGTGGAAAGCTCGGCTGAAGTTGATACTGCTGATTTGGAAGAGACGTTTGATGCTGTTGATGAAATTGTCCAAAATGAGTTGAATTCAGAATCTGAAGCTCAATCTATGTCTCAGAATGCTTTCATGGCTGGCACGTCGACATCTACACAGGTAAAATCTAAAGATGAATTATTTGATGAACATGTTTGTGTCGAATGTGATAAATTTAGAGAAAGCATTGATCTAAAATTTGCTAGGTTGTTAGAACACAATGATAACTTAGTAAATGACTTAAAACTGTGCTCAGAAGCTAATCGTGTCTTAAAACAAAATGAGAGCAGTTATAAAGAGAAGTTAGATGCGTTGCAGAAGCAACTAAAGGAAACTGAAGTTGTTGTCTTTAACCAAGAAAATGACATTAAATACTACTTAAAGACCATTGAAGAGACTAAAAAAGACAAAGCGGTCTTACAGGTAGAAAATGAGTCATTGCAACAAAAACTACATAGTCTAGCGAGTTCTTCGCACATTTTGAAAAACTTGGTTAAAGAACGCAACAATGGGGAGGGATTGGGTTACAAGGTAGTTCCACCACCACATGAAATCCTTTTGAACACAAAACAACGTCCAATTAATAACAATCAAATTAAGGATCATATGGTAACAACCCCTTTGGTTAGTGATCCGGACACAGCAGTTAAGTCTGCTTCTCCGGATGATGATCAAAAAACTTCAACATCAAGCAAGGTCAATGTTGAGAAACGGGTGGAAACAAATGTCCAAACAACTCTTGGTTCGGAATCAAAGTCAAATATTACACAAACCAAGATATCTAAATCCACTCAAGTTAAACCAGTTAAAAGGGATAATATTCAGCCTCAAAGACAAATTAATCCAAATATTAAACAAGTTAAATTTGTTAAAGAGGGTAAATATTCAAAGACTGAGACCAAAAGACCCATTTCTGAGTTTTACTCACCACCCTACAAGAGATCTCCTAGTCCTGATGAATGGAGATCCTGCTATACTTGTGGTCAGCGAGGTCATATTTCAACTAATTGTCCACGCTATCAGACACCAAGAATTAAAGTTGAGCTAAACGACAAAGTCAAAGTAGATTCAAAACAGCGTTCTAAGACCCCGGTTAGATCGAAAACACCCATTAGGCATAAAACACCTTCTAAGTCGTTTTCGTCCCCATCACGTCAAAGGCAAAACAGACAAGTCCCCGACAGGTCTGTGACACCAGCGAAAAAATCTGTTTCTGAATCTAAACTATCTGCTCAAACTGTTAATCAGTCTAAAGTTTATCATAAACAATCCTTTCACAGAGATGGTTTATGGAAAGCCAAGACATCTGGTGAGTCTGAAAGCCAGGACAATCTGAAAGTTGAGATTCCACCCACTGATAAAGGACAGTGGGTCGAATTCATGATGGTTGATTCCTCTGGGAAACCCAAGCCAGTCAAGGCTTGGGTCCCCCTCCTTAACTGATTGTTTTCAATTATGTGCAGGTTGTCCGCTACAGTGCTTCAACAAATACATGGATTGTGGATAGCGGAGCTTCCAGGCACATGACAGGAAACAAGTCTCTTCTCTTTAATGTCAAACAAATTAAAGGGGGACATGTTTCCTTTGCTGGGAACAAAGGAGGATACATTACCGCTCAGGGCGAAGTAGGTAATGAGAAGGTAAAGTTTGATAAAGTAAATTTTGTTCAACAACTAGAAAACAATTTACTTTCAGTGTCTCAGATATGTGACAAGGGCTTCAAAGTTATGTTTGACAACCGAAAATGTTACATACTGAAAAAGGAGATGGAAATTACAGAGAAGCAGGTTTTGATGTCAGCATCCAGGTACAATGATCTATATGTCTTGGATATGTCTAATGCTTCTACCTCTGAATCTACAGCTCAATGTTTCCTCTCAAAAGTGACAGAGAAGGACTCCATCTCATGGCATAGAAGGATGGGACACATAAATCAAAGGAAGATGAATCATCTGATTCACAACAACCTTGTTGAGGGAGTTACAGTCAAGAACTTCCAACTTCCTGATTTTTGTGTCTCTTGCAAGAAGGGAAAGCAGACCAGGAAATCTCACAAGACCAAGCACGTCAACACAATTGACATGCCTTTGGAGTTGCTACACATGGATCTCTTTGGTCCAGTCAACACAAAGAGTATAGCAGGAGACTGGTACTGCTTTGTAGTCACTGATGACTACTCAAGATTCATCTGGGTGATGTTTCTGAAATCTAAATCAGAAACGTTTGAATCATTCAAGGTGCTCGTCACGACTTTGGAGTCACTCTACAACCTGAAGGTGAGAAGAATACGTTTTGACAATGGCACAGAGTTCAAAAATCAGTGGATGGATGCTTTCTGCAAGGAAAAGGGAATTGTTCATCAGTTCACTTCCGCATACACACCACAGATGAATGGAGTTGCAGAACGAAAGAATCGGAGCTTAATTGAGACTGCGTGAACCATGTTAGCTGATTCAAAGCTCCCAGTTCAGTTCTGGAATGAGGCGGTTGCAAATGCCTGCTACACACTTAATCGTGTGTTAGTAGTCAAAAGGCATGGCAAGACTTGTTACGAGCTACTTCAGAAGAGAAAGCCAAATTTGGAGTATCTGGAACTATTTGGAGCTCCATGTACATTGCTGAAGAAGACTCAGGATGGCAAGTTCAGCGAGAAAGCTGATCAAGGAATATTCTTAGGATACAGCATCCCAGACAAGCGAGTTTACAATAACTCGACGGGTCAGGTAGAGGTGTGGTGCAACGTGGATGTTCAGAGATACATCACACCTCCTGCTGGAAAAGGTCCATCATCATTCTTCGATTATGATGGCTTTTTCAAATCCTTTAATCTTCCACAGTTTGATTCAGAGGATGACGTTGCTACCCAGATGATGTATGATGTTCTTATCTCACCGAATCTGGATTCAAGCAACATCACACCTACTGATGGTGCCTCAAGCTCTTCGACTCCTGCTCATGATGCGAGTGATGATTCATCAGGTGATGAAGAAGCACCTGCTTCTAACCCTGAGCATACAGCTAATCAACACAGTGAGTCATCAGCTGCTGATCCAGCTGCAGGAAATCCGGATACTGAACCAGCAGTCACCAATCTGGATTCTGAGGTTGTGGTTCCTACCACACCAGTGACTAGGATCAGTGTGAATCATCCCCCCTCGTCTATCATTGGGGACATTCAATCCGGTGTGCAAACACGAAATCAGCTGTACTCTGCTGATTATGCGGCAGTCATGGAAAAGGGTTATGTCAATGACGGGGCTTTCTCATGTTTTGTTTCACAAATCGAGCCTAAATATGTCTGTGACGCCCTGAAAGATGAGGCCTGGGTCAATGCCATGCAAGAAGAGCTACTCCAGTTCAAGAAACTAGGAGTCTGGACTCTAGTTGACAGGCCAAAAGGAGTCAAGGTAATTGGTAACAAATGGCTACTAAAGTGCAAGAAGGATGACCAGGGTGTTGTTATCAGAAACAAGGCACGGTTGGTCGTTCAAGGCTTCAGGCAAGTCGAAGGAATCGACTACAATGAAGTCTTTGCTCCCGTAGCTAGAATGGAAGCTATACGTATCTTTCTAGCCTACGCCTCTTACATGAAGATCAAAGTCTATCAACTAGATGTTAAGAGTGCATTCTTGCATGGGGAAATCCGTGAAGAAGTATATGTCAGTCAACCCGAAAGATTCGAAGATCCGTATCATCGGGACATAGTCTACAAGTTAGACAAGGCTCTGTACGGGCTACATCAGGCTCCTCGAGCTTGGTATGCAAAGCTCTCCACCCATTTGTTGAAACATGGTTTTAGCACATAATACGTCTATGCTTTGCGCTAAATATCCATGCGGGGGTATCAAAAGAAGAGAGATTAAAAAGGTTTGAAGAGTTCAAGAAAGAAGTAAAGGTCTAGATAGAACTAGGTCCAAGGGGGAGTTTGTTGGTACACATGTCCCCAGTTCTAGTCTAGTGAGCTCAGATGTAATAGACTTCTATCTTGTAACGCATATGTAATGTTCTATCAATCGAATGAGAATCTCTTCTTTATATGGTTGTTGATTATATAATGTTATATCTAATTATATTATTAGTTGTTACACGCATAATATGACCATGTTATATAGGTTTACAGTTGTGAGACCCAGTTCTGAATCGTTAAAGGTTCAAGAATGTGTTTGACTAAGAATCTGTTTCAGTCGCACGACTGAACCATGCGAATGGTTCAATCGCACGGTTGAACTAGGAGATTGAGTCAATCGCCCGGTTGAGTCATAAGACTGACTCAAGCGTTCGAATGAATCAATCGTATTACTCAATCGCACGACTGAGCCAGTCGCAAGGCTTAGTCGCACGAAGGAGATCTGTAACCTATAAATACCACTTAATTCGTGGAAAAACAGAACACTTCGAATATTAGAAACCCTAATCGACCCAGAACTTGCTGTTCGTCCATTCCAACTTCACAAAACGTTCCTGGTCATTGCTAATCAATTCTTAACGTTTTCTAATCGTTAGTATTGATCCGGATTACGTTTTCACTGATTGGATCGCCAATCAAATAGGATTCCGCACTATTTGATCTGGTACAACGAAGAATCGGTTAGTACTCCGTACGTACACGGTCCTAACAAAAACCATAACACTATAGCTTATCTAGGAGATGTTCCCGATGACAATGCCATATTCCGATCCTTGATAAAGGGACTTAAGACGTCCCATATTCATTATGCTATATCTGCTAGTCCTACTATCTATACTAATGTGATAGATCAGTTTTGGCACTCGGCTACAAACGAGATAGATGAAGACGAAGAACCATGTATTACTGCCGCAGTTAAGGGTAAGAGGGTTGTTATTACTATAAAGGTGATTAACAGTGTGTTACTGTTAGAAGACCAACCTCATACATCGGTGAAGATTGATGACGATGTTGTCAAAGATTATTTGATTAGTATGGGTTATAGTCACTGGTACCCATCTCTAGAGAAGAAGTACCTTCCTCCCTTCTAGAAGTACTTGTTTCAAGTAGTTATTCATCGCCTTAGTAATATCAAAGCATGCATGGATAGTTTTAGTGCCATCTTTGGATCCATGCTGGTATCACTAGTTGATGATCTTCCATACAATATATCCAAGGCAATCGTCTTAGAGATGCAGAAGAATGCCATTGCTACAGTAGGGAAGAAGTTCATGTATCCTCGATTTATTCAGATGATATTGAATGTTGCTCATCCTAAGCTAGCAGTGACTGATTCATCCACATACGTTGTGATGGTGATAAAGAAAGACATATTCACGTATCTTATGGGTGCACTAGGGAATGCTTAAAATGGTTCTTAGTTTGCCAAGCTTGGAAGGTTTATTAATGGTTTCTAAGCTAAGGAACAACATCAAGAGATAGAGAGTCCTCATGTACATAGAGATGATATATGGTACATCTACATCTACTGCTCAAGCTGCTGAAGCTGATACAGCTGGTCCTTCCATGAGTACTGCACATGATGCACTTGAAGGTTCTCAGGGTTATACTAGAATTGATATTAAAGAGGTGAACACCTGGTTTACAAGCAGTGGAAGTGAGATATAAAGCGATCATATCGGGAACGTACCATACTTACTGCAAGGATGTCCCAGAGTGTGAGAAAATCCAGCTAAACTCAGTACAAAGAAACGAGATGCAGAATTTATACCCGGATATATTTATGAAGATGTTCTAACTCCTAGAGGTGGAAGGAGAAAGAGAATGGATAGAAAGGTTACTGATAGTCCTCGTGGTAGGGGTAGAGGAAGTTGAAGTGTTGAGGAAACGTCAGACCCCGATGATCAGAGTGACGACTGAGGATGTTCTAGTATTTGATATACCAGTCACAGTTAATAAGGCCACTACACCCTTGATTATTACATAATCAACTAATCTAAAATTATCTTCTATGCCCACTACTGCTGATATATTGAGGAGACCTCTAAGGGAGCAAAATCATGATTATATGTTTAGGGAAGCTGACTTCCTAAACACTACTCCTGAACCTCGAATACAACCTTAGTCTGCTACATTTTCACCCACATGGGTTACTTTAGAGCATGGTTACTCTAGAGCAGAGGTTACTGTGTTAGAGAGATAGCTTCTTGAGAAGACACAGTTAATTGATGATATGCGTTGGAGTCTGCAAGAAAAGAATGATAGGATAAAGAGTTTGGAGAGTCAGCAGCAGTTTATATTCAACTATGATCAGATCATGGAACAAAACTTGAGAGATCTCACTTCTCGTGTTGATTCGTCATATCATACCATAGAATTTGGAGAATCAAGCATATAGCAAACTGCTGGATCTGAACATGCTGAAGACACTACCACTGATACAGAGCGTGTTGTTGATCTAGTTGATACAGAAAGGACAACAGACATTGCTAATATTGATCAAGAGCCATTTTCTGATGTTCCTATTCAGGCTATTGAGGATCAAACTGTATAGTTTACTGCCTGAGCATGTTATGCCTATTCTTGATCCCATAAATGATGATGATTTAGATATGGTTGATTATGGATTTAGTGATGAAAAAGTTGATGATGATTATAAGAATGATGATGGTGATGATTGTGATTAAGGAGATGATGATAAAGGAGATGATGATAAAGGAGATGATGACAAAACAGATGATGATGATCAAGGAGGGGATATGGGTGCTTCTACTGGTACTTCTAGATCATCAGGCTCTGATAATATCTCCGGACTTGGTCTCGATGATACAGTTGATTATACACCATTATATCCTGCCACTGAAGCAGCTTCTAAGAAAGAGTTTTACTCTTTCCGGCAAAAGTTAATTGCTGAGGAAAAAGAAGAAGGTTTGGCTTCGTTTAACGATTTGGAGGAGATTACCGTAGATTATACAAATATATTCAGAAATAGTCTCAATGACTTATTTTTTGATATCTTGGTTGAAGAGAGAGAGATTGTTGGGGAGACTAGTATAGGAGATACGATTGACAAGACAGTAGATCAAACTGGTCAAAGCACTGTACGTCAGGTCGGCGATATCATAGTTGACGCTCCCCCACCGCCAGCTTACATTCAATCACTGAGACATTCCAAACCTTTCATAAGGCACGAAAACTCTAAACCTATTATCAGTTAGGTGTATAATGATAAGAAGAAACTTTATGTGATAAAGAGAAGAGCCGGTGCGATAGAGTATTATAAAGATAAACATGAATTTCATACACTAAGGGTGTATTTTATTCATTAACCCGAGTAATTATGGAAAGGGTAATTGGATCAAAAACCTGATTTGGAGGAACATCAAAACCAACCTCAAAGATTTAAAGACTACCAAATCCAAAGTCATTGAAGAGGAGAATAGGATTGATCCTAACATGAACAAGCCGATAAAGGTAAGTGTTTATAAGCATACAAAGTATGTGCAAAAGATCCTTATACACTCTCAAGTGCTAGTTAATAGCTTATCAAAGCTTATGTGGTCAAGTTGTGAGATGAAGACGAGACACGTGTTGATACATTCTATTGATAGAGATTACCGTATCATCGACCCTGTGGATCTGCTAAAGCTTGTAAGGGATGATTTGATGAAGCTGTAGGCTTGTCCTATTATAGCTGATGAATTAGTTCATCTTTTCACGGCACAGTTCGGTTGGTTGATAACGAAGGCCCTGGATAAGAAGATGTATGCATATGGGGGTAGTTACCAGGTGGCAGACGTGGACTTCTAACAGTATTGATTTACTGATCCTAGGGGGAGATTATAGGGGTTGAACCTAGAGGCTTGAGAAATCAAATTAAGATGAAGATCAAGATCAAGAAGTTCATGCGAAAAATTAAAGTTACAGCGCAAAAACTGCATCTCGCGCGACAACAAGTAGTCGCGCGAAAACTAATAGTTTCGCGCGAGAACTTCTTTTGGTATAAATAGAAGTTAAGTTTTGTAGTTAGATAGAGCTTTTGTTGTTTCCTGATTTCAGTCATATTGTAAACACTTCAAATCAGAGAGCAATACACTTTGAATTATTTACATTCTTGTTCATGTGCTAGTGATTCTTTTTCATTTTTATTCCGTGAGCGATTATATTCCACGTACTCTTCACGAGATCGATTTTCTTATTGATGTTGATCCTTGCAGATATTATAATTTTTGGATATAACTCAAAGCATCTCAGGTCTAGTTTGATCAATTAGATTTGATTCGTAGCGGAATAGTATAAGAATTAGATCAAATTCAAGCAAGAACACAAATGATATTTCAATGAAACAGTACGGTTATAGAGAGAGAAAGTATTTTTGCAAAAAGGAATATTTTATTCAACACATGCTTCGGCCATTACAAAATTAGGTCAACTTCCCTTTTATAAGGAAGGTGACGACAGAATATGTCACTTGATAGTGATATCTAACCATTATTACAACAACCACTGAAGGTAAACTAAACTACTGAAGATGTCTACAACAGCTAACATCTTCTTACAAAAGCTAAGTGTAAATTAACACTATAACTACTGAAACTACAACTACTGAAGCTACAACGTCTGAAGAACAGACTCTTCAGACGTTTTACATTAAGTAAACTACTGAAACTCAAATAGAAAACTACTGAAAAGAAACCATCACAACTACTGAAGATTACAACTTCAGATGTTGTGACAACCTCTGAAGACTTGAACTACAGACTTTGTCTTCAGTAGATGAACTTCAGACTTTGTGTTCAGTAGATACTTTTAGACTTTGTCTTCAGTTCTTGATCTTCAGACTTTGTCTTCAGTTCTTGAACTTCAGACTTTATCTTCAGTACTTGAACTTCAGACTTAGTCTTCAGTACATGTCTTCTGCTGATGTCTTTAGCTGATGTAGCCTTCTTCAGTACTTATGATGTCTTGTAGGACTTATAGGTTTTTCTAATCAGGCTCATTGGTTCTTTTGGTCCAACAAACTCCCCCTGAACCAATGCAGCCAAAACCTTTAAGTTTATTTGAGTCCCACTTATTTGGCAGAAAATTTTTTCTTTTTCTTCTGGATCAGCTCAGAAATGACCAATATCAGCACAGGCCAGGGAAGAGGTTTCAGTAGATATGAATGTCAAGGGATGGATGGGAACTCTGTCTTGGGGAATTGGACACGGACCTGTTACCCCATCCATGGAACCTACTTCCCAACTATGAGTCTGTAAGACTCTCTCACATAGGCCTCAAGAAAGACTATTTGTTCCTCCATGGTAAGATCTTCAGCTTCTCCTTCAAAAAAGAACTCAGGCCCATAGTACTCAGACAGGTATTTGACCTGTTTCCTATTTCTTAACTCTATAGTTATGATTTCTCTGTAAGCAAATTCATCAGGGTGATTACCCTCTAGCAACAACTAGAGTTCATCATGTCTGACTTTCTCAAGCCTCTTGTATATTAACCCCTTTTTCACCATTTTGTTCTCCAACAACTTTTGTGGGGGAAGATTGGCTTTATAGGCTTTACCGAAGTCTTCTAGGATCTCCCAGGGTGACACTACAATGGCCAGCATGATCACTGCATCTACAATCTTTTTCACTTGGCCATTGTATCTGTGTGGAATGTCTTTCTTGTGAATCCTATGACTCACCCTGGGATCAGGCCAAATCCTTACTCTCTCTTTCTGATATTGAAAAGTTTGTTTGAGAGCATATAACCTCTGAGCATGTTTTCTCATGGATATAATCGATAAAGTGTGAGCAAAAACTTTGTCAACCATTCTCAACAACTCCTCATCATGTAGTTTATGTTATTGCTCTTCTTCAAGTTTACCTTCACAGTTTCCATCTCGATGGCAGGAGTGATTGTTGTTGGTTGACTCTTGGCCTTAGGCAGTGAAATGACAGCTGAAATAGGCAGCCTGTCCTCATCCTCATCATCATCATCTTCTTCTTCTTCTTTAAGCCTCAACACCCTTCTCTTCCTCTTCTTAGGTGCATTATCGGCTATTGGTTTCTTGGGTAAGGGAGTTGGTTTGTGCGTTGTGATATGGGTTGTTTTGGTGTGGGAGATTGGACAGGCTGTTCTAGCATTTTTGTAAGAGAAGCTTTGGTGCACTTAGCTAGATCAGTCCTGCTCCCAGCACCAGCTTCATTCAGGGCTTCTATTATCAGTCCTTTTATGAATACCGCAGACGAACAGATCTTGTTGGTTATCTCCAAGATGTTATCCCTGGACCATGATTTGACTTCAAGAACTAATCTCCCCAGATACTTTGAAATGAATCTGGCCATAGCTTCAAGTCTTTCCTTCTCCTTCTCACTATAGCTAGACCATCGGTGTTCAATCTCCTGCATCTCCAACTTCCTTATCTCAGAATCCAGCTTAGCAATGTCAAATCCTTGCCTAAACAGCTGATCAATGATTTTATTCATTGACCTGCTGTGTTGGTCATCAGCTTTCTTGATCATATCATCCAACTTCTTCTCAGCTGGAGTCTTTTCACTTTCACCACCCTTCTTCTTATTATATGTTAAATGAAAGTCCTTTTCTTTTTCTCTCTCCTCAATGATCTCCTTTTCCTTCTCCACCTCCTTCTCTACCTCTTTCTCTTTTTCGTTCTCTTTCACCTCTTCAACTCTTTTCCTCTTAATGATTTTCACTGACTTAGACTCCCCCTTTTGGTTGCATTGGTTGCAGGGGTTTGAATGTCAGAAAGTTTCTTAGACACAGCATCATCAACCAGGGTTTTTATGTTTGAGGAAAGCCTCTCATCAAGGGTTTGATGTACAATATCAGTGATAATGGGAGTGATGAGAGGCAGGGAAGTTTTAAAGATAGCAACCATTTGCTCAGAGGGGTTTGTCCCTGAGAAATGGTGCCAGAAGCAGACGCTGGTGGCTTAGTAGTTTGGAGTGGCTCTATGTATGAGATACCTGCAGAAGAAGGTGCCATCTGTGGGTGGATGTTGGCAGATGGACTTGATTCTTGAGAGAATTTGGCAAGTAGGTCTTTTAATCTACTTACCTCATCCTCAAGAATTGTGTTTTGGGCTAAGACATCATAGAAGAAGCTCAGGTCATCATCAGTATTTACTGAATCATCTGACCTCCTGATTATATCAGGATGAACATGTGCTGAGTGTGGATCAATATTCACATGTGCCCCTTTGTCTTGGAACTGGGGACTTCCTGCCTCAGGATTAAATCCTTCATCAGCAGTTGTCTCTGGTGAGGACTTAGAGATGTTACCAACTTCACCCTATTCATGTGCTAAAGCAGGAGAAGTGGCAGCCTCACTAGATGTTCTTATCTGCTCTTCCACACAGGGAGATAGAACATTGTAATCACTATGCTGTGGGCTCTCAACAGCACTTTGATCCTCCCTCTCAGTGGTTGTGGTTTTCCCAGTTGTGATAGGTTCCTGGGGAGAGGGTGGAGTGTTAAGCTGAGTCAGCACTTTTGCAATTATAATGGTTGGACTTTGTGAGGCGGTTGCAATAGGAGATAGGGGTGAAGTAGTTTGCACCTGGGGAGAGTGGTGCTCTTCAATGGTAACCTTCTCAAGTGAGAGAGGTTCCAGAAATGTGGTTTCCCCTGAAATGGTTGCTTCAGGATCCTTTTGAGAGGATTCCTGAGCGGCTGTGGTTGGTAGAGTCTTTGTAACTACTAGGGGATTAGTACCAGTAGCTACTTCCTGCCTTTGTGATGCAGGGGCATCCTCAGGGGACTCAACTCCCTGAGTAGCCTTTTTGGGCTTTTTAGTTTTTGGCTTGGTGGGGACTTTGGATTTTGAAGAGGATGAGGCTGTGGGTTCCCGCTGCTTGGGTTTTAGCAACTTGGCAGCCTCTTTTAGGTGTGTGTCTGAGTTGTGCCTGGAGTATACTTCAGGCAAAACAGCCAGAGCAGGGACTCCTAGGCCAACAAGGCCCTCAGCTTTTAATTGTTTTTCAATAATGGCCATGAGGAATCTTGGATATAATATCCATCGGTTAGCCACAGGTTTCATAGCCATATCTTTTAATTCTAAAAAGACTATTTCAGAAAAATTTAGATTTTGTTGTTCAATGATAGAATACAATACTTGCTGCCACTTTGATGACATTTGATCCCATAAAGATGATTTAGGGGCAAGGCAGACATTTACCATGTGAAAGATAAGTCATTCAGGATCATGGAAGTGCTTCTTCAGGATTATGGAAGCATGGAGGTCGCCTTCATATCCATAATGGGTGAAAGATAAGTCGGTTGTGCCCTTAGGATATTCAGTGACTGGCATCATTCAGATTTAGGGTTTGTCGAATGATGTCAGAAGTGATGACCACCTTCTTTTGGTTGACAAACGAGTGGAGAATGACCTCGGCGTCATTCTCACCAGTTTTGATGGTGACGTTTGTCCAGAACTGTTTGAGGGATTCGGCGTGGACGATTGGATTTAGAAGAAAGGTCGTTTTGTAAGGAGATTCAACCATCAGATCGATGGCGTCATCGAACTTGG
Source organism: Flaveria linearis (assembly GCA_024085815.1). Taxonomy (NCBI): domain Eukaryota; kingdom Viridiplantae; phylum Streptophyta; class Magnoliopsida; order Asterales; family Asteraceae; genus Flaveria; species Flaveria linearis. The sequence goes on from CM044009.1 coordinate 54,901,059, forward strand.
TCCAAAAGGCTGATTTTGTGAGGTATGCTACACAGTTATGGCGTGGTTTGAGCTGCATGGTCGCCATTAATGTGAGAGGGAAGTTTTACAGTTTTTGAATATTAGGTTGTGAGAATGAAAAACTCTGAAGTTAAGGTTAGGTATTTATAGGGTATGGTCATGAAACGGCTGATGGAAAACGTCTGAAGGTTTTGGTGTTAGTCATCAGGTGTTTGAAACGACAGATGAAATGGTTTTAACCTTCAGAGGTTGTAAACGACTGAAGACGTGGTGTTAGTCATCAGTAGTTGAAAACTACTGAAGACGTGGTTTTGTCCTTCAGAAGTGGTAAACAACTGAAGACTTGGTGTTAGTCATCAGTAGTTGTAAACTACTGAAGACATGGTTTTGGCTTCAGTTGTTTTGATATGAAACAGCAGTAGTTTGAATCAGCTGAAGAGTAAATTTACTCATCAGCTGTTGTCATCAATTCATAGGCTTCAGGTGTTTCATTCTGACCTCGACATTTACTAATCAGACTTTGTCTGATTTTTAGATATTTCATTGGTCATCAGCTCTTTTGAAAATTTATTCTTCAGCTCTTCTGAACCAATGTTCAGAAGATCTGATGAAATAAATTATTCTTCAGAACTTGTGAACAAATATTGTCTTTAGTACTTATGTGGAAGATTACACATCAGTACTTTTGGATAACATTTGTTCTTCAGTACTTATTTGTTAGAAAAAGGCATCAGGAGTTATAACCACATCAGTAGTTGTAACTTCATCAGTTTTTTTCAACAAATAATGTACTTCAGTACTTTTAAGTATTTTAGTCTTCAGTCTTTATAACACTTCAGTAGTTATGAAAAGTGCTGAAGACAAAATAACTCATCAGTACTTATTTTTGACTTTTGTATACTAATGCTTATCAGTACTTGTGATCTGAGAGCATCAGTATTAGTCAATTTATTCTAGCTGCAGCATACCAAGCCTTAGTACCAGATTTTGAAAAGTAGCACCGTCTAAAGGCTTAGTAAATATATCTGCAAGCTCATCAGCACTAGGAATAAACTTTGGATCAATCAGACCTTTTTCATAACAATCCCTAATAAAATGACGTCTGATCTTAATATGTTTGGTCCTAGAATGCTGGACTGGATTCTTAACAATACAAAGAGCTAAAGCACTGTCCATTAGTAATGGAGTCTTAGTCTCTGTAATGCCATAATCCAATAATTGATTCTGAAGCCAGAGTACCCAAGATGTACAACTTGCAGCAGCAATGTACTCTGCTTCAGCAGTTGATGTAGCAATTGAAGTTTGTTTCTTACTCTGCCAAGAAACTAAACAATTGCCTAGAAATTGGCATCCACCATGAGTTGATTTTCTGGTGACTTTGCACCCTGCATAGTCACTATCAGAGAAAGCAACTAATTTGCAAGAGAGCCCAGTAGAATACCGAAGACCTATAGATTGAGTTCCTTGCAAGTATCTAAAGATCCGTTTGACTGCAATCAAATAGGATTCTTTAGGTGCAGCCTGAAATCTAGCACAGACACAAATTGCAAACATAATGTCTGGTCTAGAAGCTGTAAGGTACATCAAGGAACCAATCATACATCTGTAAAGGCTTTCATCAACCGCTTTGCCTTTCTGATCAACATCTAGTTGTGTGGTGCTGCTCATGGGAGTAGAACAAGGCTTATAGTTTTGTAAATCAAACTTATTCAAAAGATCTTTTGTATATTTGGACTGATGAATGAAAGTTTCATCAGCCCTTTGTTTGATTTGCAAACCTAGAAAGAACTGTAATTCTCCCATGGCACTTATTTCAAACTTTTGTTGCATTAACTTTGTAAATTCATCACACAACTGTGGATCAGAGGATGCAAAAATAATATCATCTACATATATTTGAACAAGTAGCTTATGCTGTCCCACTTTCTTTATGAATAAAGTTTTATCTATGGAGCCTCTAGTGAAATTATTTGAAGAAGAAAATTTGATAATGTTTCATACCAGGCTCTAGGAGCTTGTTTCAACCCATATAAAGCCTTATCAAGCTTATACACCCAATCAGGATGTTTATTGTCCTCAAAACCTAGTGGTTGACACACATAAACCTCTTATTTATTTTACCATATAAAAAGGCACTTTTGACATCCATTTGAAAAACTTTAATATTATGGAAAGCAGCATAAGCTAAGAACAATCTGATTGCCTCCAGTCTGGCTACAGGGGCAAAGGTTTCATCATAATCAATACCTTCTTCTTATGCAAACCCCTGTACAACAAGTCTGGCCTTGTTCTTGATAATTTGACCCTTTTCATCTGTTTTATTCCTAAACACCCATTTAGTGCCTATTACACACTTACCTTGGGGTAGAGGAACCAGCTCCCACACTTGCTGCTATTTGAACTGAAGAAGCTCAAGTTGCATGGCTTCAACCCATCCATTGTCTCTTAATGCAACATGATAATTCTTTGGCTCTTGCTGACTAATGAAGAGAGCATAAAAGCAGAAATTGGACAATTGACTTCTGGTTGAGACTCCAGCATTGATATCACCAATGATCTGAGACATTGGGTGATTCTTCAGCTCTTGATAGACAATAAGATCTATGCAAGTGTTTGTAGGAGATTCAGTAGCAATAGATGTTGAACCAGATTCCTGAAACCATATAGGAGACGGCAACTCAAATGAAGTAGATGTTTCAGAAATCTCATCAGCATTTGTTGTGGATGGAGTTGCTGAAGCTACAGGAGCATCAGGTTTAGATGACTCAGGCAGTTGATCACTAAACCTGAAAAGGTGAGTACTGTCAGCATCATCATCAGTACCACCAGGTGGAAAACTGTTTGCAGTTGGTAATGGATTATCAGGAACTACAACAGCTGGAGACTGATAAGGAACATATTGCAGTATGTCCAAATCAAATAGCTCCACAGGGTTTTGTGGAATTTTATCCTTTGAAGATTCATTAAACTTCACATGCAAAGTCTCTTCAACCATCTTTGTTTAGCAGTTGAAAACTCTGTATGCCTTGCAAGTAGATGAATAACCAACAAAGTACCTTGCATCCACCTTTGATTCAAACTTCTGAAGTTGATTCTTTGTGTTGAGAATATAACAGGGAAACCTAAATGCTCTAAAAATGAAATCAAAGGGGCCAAATGATGTAGCACTTCATAAGGAGTCTTCATCAACCTCTGATTTACTAATACTCTATTTTGCACATAGCAAGCTGTGTTGATAGCTTCAGCCCAAAAGGTCAGTGGCAAACCAGAATCAGCCAATATTGACCTGGCAGCTTCAACAAGTGTCCTGTTCTTTCTCTCCACCACTCCATTTTGTTCAGGAGTTCTTGGAATGCTGAACTGCCGCTTGATTCCCTTTGAAAAGTAGAATTCATCAAGTGTGTGATTTCTAAATTCTGTGCCATTATCACTCCTTACACACTTGACTGGAAGGGAATACTGTTTCTTAACATACAACACAAAGTTCATAATAGCCTGTGCAGCTTCATCTTTAGAGTGCAAGAAGAAAGTCCATACAAATCTGGAGTAATCATCCACTATTACCAGACAGTATTTCTTCTTTGCCATGCTCATCACTCTTACAGGACCAAAAAGATCCATATGCAATAATTGTAAGCAGGCGGTGGACTTTGGCTCTTCTATTGGAGGCAATGATACTTTGTGTTGCTTCCCTTTTAAGCAAGCAGAGCAGTTGTCATCACATTTGAACTTCTTAATTGGCAATCCTCTTACTAAACCATGGAGAATCAGCTGGTTCATGTTTTTAAGATTCACATGACCAAGCCTTCTATGCCATAGAGTAGATTCCTGAGGAGAAGCCTTGGAGAACAGGCAAGGATGGCCTTTTAGATCGATTTTCTTTGACAAGTCCAAGGCATATACTCTACCTGTCCTGTTAGCCTTTAGGAGAGTATGATTATCCAATACCTTATCAATCAAACTCAGAACTTTGGAAGACAGAATCCTGTAGTTCTGACTGTTGAAAAGGGCAACATGACCTTTATCACACATTTGACTGACACTCAAGAGATTATACTTGAGATTCTCCATTGGAAACAAAGCCTTTGCCGATGATGTAACCCTTAACATCATTACCAAAGAAACAAACCCTTTTTTCCTTGAGAGTAGTCATTAAGAAGAGAGCTGCTCCCTGTCATATGCATGGATCCTCCACTGTCCACATACCAGATGCTTCTATGGCATGCTGAAGAACCCTTCATTCATCACAAGAAACTAGTTAGCTTTGAGACACAAACCATTTTGGTTTTAGGTCTGTTCTCATCAACAGATTTCATACTAATTGGTTTGTCATGAGTTGCAGTATGTGGTGATGAAGATGGTGCAGAAAAGGGTTCCTTGTTTTAATCACAGGAACATATATTTGGTTGACTCTCCCAATAGATGTTGAACCATCATAACAAGTTGTGTCTGATTGGTTGCTAAAGCCTTCAGCTCATCAGACACATCAGTGCTTGATTTTGATGGATTCCTGTGTTGCACCGTCTTCCTGTGAACACCTTCAGCTGTTTCCTGATTAACCCCTTCCTTCTTTTTGGATTTCTTTAAGGATTTGGGGTTTCAGGTTGAGATGCTGCTGGAACAAACTTGGTTTCAAACTCAACTTTCATTTCATTAATTTTCTTTTTAATTTTCTTGTCTTTGTTGAGTTTTGAACCCTTTCTGTACCAGCAGTCATTGGTGAGATGATTGAATAAGCCACATATTTCACATGGCTTTTTCTTCATCTTCAGTTGATCAACTGCTGAAGAAGATGAAATTACTGAAGATTTGTTCTTCAGTACTTTCTTCCTTTCAGTACTTGTGGTAAGTACTGAAGGATTCTTAACTACTGAAGATTTGTTCTTCAGCAGTTTTCTATCAGTACTTGCAGTTTCTTCCTTTCAGTACTTGCAGACTTCCTGATAGATTCTTCAGCAGTTTTCAAACCCTCTCTACTTTCAGTAGTTTGGGTTTGTTCTTCAGGTGTTGTAACTTGCCCATCAGTACTTTGAGTACTTTGTGAGACAACACCTGAAGTGATTAACTCTTTTCTGATCATGTGACTGTCAGCATTTGAACCATCAGCTGTTTCAATATCAGCTGATTGGTTTTCTGGAGTACTAATGCTAACTTCATCCTCTAATTTTGGTGCATTATCAGAGGATGAATCACATGATGAGGTGGATTGGTTATTGCTTTCTCCTTCAGATTCTACTTCTAACCTAGGAGTAAAATCTGTACGAGGAGCAGTGTGATTATAACCAATTCCAAACTTCACATTGGAAGCTGTTTGTTTGCTGAGAAGCATTTCAAAGCCCTTGCATGATGTTACCCAGTGTTCACACCCTACCTGGGTAGATGCAAGAGTTTCTTTGAGGTCCTTATACTTCTCTAAAAGTACCTCTTCCTTTGCCTTGTCATCAGTGATTTGGCATTTTAATTTGTAAATCTCATCATTCTTTTCTTTTAACACAGACTCAAACTCAACTTTTCTTTTGAAAAGCACTTTCTCCAGCTTAAGATTTTTATTAATTAAAGCTACATTTGCTTCTCTAATAGATGCAAATGTGGCTATGCATGATTCAGAACATAACTTGGCCTTGGCCTCTGAAGATACCTGCGATACCTGTGATTTTGAAGCATTGGAGGATAATCCATCAGCAGACTCCAGGGCCATAAGAGCAAGATTTCCAAAAGGATTGTCACCACCATGTTGACCAGCACCAGGAAACAGTTGTTCATGACCAGAAATATCATCTGGTAAAATTGCTCCAATCAATAACTCTAGGGGTGAAAAAGCTGTGTGGGGTTAAGATTGTTGATGAGATTGAGATGGTTGAGGCTCAGGAAGGGCATGTGGTTGTTGAGCCATTGGTGCTTGGACCTGGCTTGTATGAGGCATGTAAAAGCAGGGGTAAGGATATGGCATAGGACCTTGAGGACAAAATATGCAGGTGATGATGAGCTTGTGATGGATGACCAGAACTGGTGGAATGTTGCCCTTTTTTTGTGAGCTATTGCTTGGGAAGGTCACAAAGGGTGCAGATGAGTTAGATCAGATGATCCACACTCTCTTACAAAGAGTCCAAGCCTATGGCATTTGTGACACCTCAACTTGCTCTTGTCAAAAACTTTGGTTTTGCCAGAGAGTCCTGGGAATTTCATACCAGTTCTTTTGTAGAACTTTTGAGATCTGATATTGATCATTGCCATTTGGCTCAAAATATCCATCTCTTCCAGATCATCATCCAGAATTCCATTCAACCCTCTATCAAAAAGCACAGATTATCACTGCTACCACCTGAATTACAATCCACACCAACAAAAGCATGTTCTCCATAGTTTGTAGAGAAATCAATATGCTCATCATATGAACCTTCTGATGCAGCATACTCTGACTCCTGACCAACCAAGGCAGTGTTGCCAGGTACAAAGTCATCAGTGAGCTTTCCAGATGAAGAAAACTTCCTTTTCTGTTCTATCTCTCTTTCAAATGTCAGCAGTTTCCCATGAAGTTGGGTGAGAGATAGAGTGTCTAGATTTGCACTGGAGCGTAGGACAATAGTGTATGTGTCCCATCTCTCAGGCAGGGATCTGAGGAATCGGTTGTTCATCTGGCTGTTTGAATATTCTTGTTTGACCATTTTCAACTCAGAGATCAAACAGCAAAATCGCTCAAACTGTTGAGTCAGAGACTCACCCTTCCTATGAGGGAATGTCTCATATTGTTGGACAAGGATTTCCCTAGTATTTACCAAGACCTCATTAGTTCCTCCAAATTGTTCTTTCAAAGCAACCCAGAGGTCATGAACAGTTTCATGATGCATAAGCCCTGAATAATTTCATTCATTAGGCAGTGGCTATGGCTAGATTTCATGGGCTTTAGCATCAATTTCGAACAGCTTTAGATCTTCATCCGAATACTGATCAGGTTTCTTCAGAACCCTCTCATTTTATCCGGAAGACTCACCATAGGCTTGTATGGTCCATGCACCACAGATTTTCAACATCCTGCGATGTTGATAGACATGTGATGGAGCATACGTCGTTGCCATATGTTATACTCACTCCTAACAAGCATCGGAGGCTTTGTTGAGGAGCCAGTATTGTGAGGATCATTGGTTGGTGTCGCCATTTCACAAGTTCAAGCAATTCAAAGTAATTTCAACAAATCTAGCTCAAATACACGTAAAACCTCAAATTAATTGACCAGAAGCAGTAGAAACTCAAACTCTATAACCAATTCTTGCAAATTGCTAATTCGATCAAACGTAGATATCAAAAGAGCAGTTTCAATGATCAATTGTTAAATCGATCAATAATTAACCGGCTCTGATACCATTTGAAAGGATCTCAGGTCTAGTTTGATCAATTAGATTTGATTCGCAGCGGAATAGTATAAGAATTAGATCAAATTGAAGCAGAACACAAATGATATTTCAATGAAACCAGTACGGTTATAGAGAGAAAGTATTTCTGCAAAAAGGAATGTTTCATTCAACACACGCTTTGGCCATTACAAAATTAGGTCAACTTCCCTTTTATAAGGAAGGTGACGTTAGCAGATGTCACTTGATAGTGACATCTAACCGTTATTACAACAACTACTGAAGGTAAACTAAACTACTGAAGATGTCTACAACAGCTGACATCTTCTTACAAAAGCTAAGTGTAAACTAACACTATAACTACTGAAACTACAACTACTGAAGCTACAACTTCTGAAGAGCCTGCTACAACGTCTAAAGAACAGGCTCTTCAGACGTTTTACATTAAGTAAACTACTGAAAGAAAACTACTGAAACTCAAATAGAAAACTACTAAAAAGAAACCATCACAACTACTGAAGATTACAACTTCAGCTGTTGTGACAACCTCTGAAGACTTGAACTACAGACTTTGTCTACAGTAGATGAACTTCAGACTTTGTCTTCAATAGATACTTTAGACTTTGTCTTCAGTTCTTGATCTTCAGACTTTGTCTTCAGTTCTTGAACTTCAGACTTTATCTTCAGTACTTGAACTTCAAACTTAGTCTTTAGTACATGTCTTCAGTTGATATCTTCAGCTGATGTAGCCTTCTTCAGTACTTATGATGTGTTGTGGGACTTAAGGTTTTTTTGATCAGGCTCATTGGTTCTTTTGGTCCAACAATAACCATGGTAAGGGCAAGCCTATATGCTTGCTAGAGCATCGAAGCTTCGCAAGAAGAAGTTTTGTTGGTGACAAGAGGGATGTTTTGGGAGATAAGCCACTAATGAGTGCACCAAATAGTAGGTGATATTGGAGAAACCAATGTTAATAGTCTTTATGTTTTTCTGTAGTTCATCAAGGGCCAAGGTTGGTGATTGTGTTAGCTCGGTTCCATCAATGAAAAGATAGAGGTTAATACCATGAAGCTAGGCCTGGATTTGTGTCTTCCATGCAAGATAGGTTGATGGATGTGAGTTTTAAGCGGATAGGAAGGTAACTACTATGAGATCTTTCATCAAAGAGTTGATTGAAAGAGATGAGTTTTCTTAGGCCATGGCTTCACTATGTTTGGAGATGGAGGCGGTTAGTTTTGGGTGTGAGTTGCTTTGAATTAAGCTCTGAAACACACAAAGGTTAAAAGAAGAACGATGGAAATGTTCATATTTATTTATTATAATAATTACAAAATATATATGAAATAATAATCACATGCACATGAGCTTTACCTGGGATACTAACAACTTTTATAGAAATGTATATGAATTTTGAATTGAATTTGAATTATATATGCTACGAAACTTGAATAGAATAGTTGACAAGTTATTCCTAAACAAAAAGCGTGTCTAATGTGTTGATTGCAAGAGCGCTTTTACCGAGTGCAAGCAATCATTATAATGAGTCACGTGCCTTTAAGTAACTTGGAGGCGTAAATGTGGATGGATGTGCCAGTGTGGTGTGTAAAGGTCTAAAGCTTGAAGGGGTTCGGGGGTGGACTTATGCGGCATAAGTGGTACTCGCTTTGGAGTCTAAATTGGTAGAAAATATTGTCAGAAAATCATTAAAGAAGAGATTGGTGCTGAAAAAGATATAGTTGAGACGATCAAATCAAACTATCATAAGCAGAATTATAGAAATTCATTGATTCTATATAACTGATTTGGTCACTGATTATAGTTATTTTGATGATTAATGAGTTGATGGACAAATGTAAACTTAAATTCAATGCTTTATTGTTGATATTCATTATTAAATCAAACAATAGTAGTAGTATTATATTATTAATGCTAGGCTAGAACCCATCAAATACACCCGGTAAATAAAAATAATTAAACAATTAGTAATAAACATTTATGCATTATAAAACAATATTTATTATATATATGATTTAAATTAAATATAATTAAACAATAATATTATTGTTTTAAAAATTTAGTTTTTGTAAACATTTTTTTTTATAAACATTTATTAAAAACACTATTTTTGTCCTTTTCTATAAAAGTCACATTAGTTTAAAAACTCTAGTTTATAATTATTTTGTTTATTAAATTTTTTTATAAAAAGACTAGTTTTAAAATGTTTGATAAATTTAAAATAGAGTTAATTACATAAAAGATAGTTGTGCTTAGGCCTGTTTTCATTTCGATTCTTAGGTTTGAAAATTACAAGATCGTTCAAAAGGTTTATCAAAACGCAACACTAAAGATCCCTAACATGGATGTCTGTCATCTTTTTCATCTAAACTACCCTTTACTTAAAACTCTAACACCACCAGTCTACTCTCCAACACCACTTGTCTACCACCATCCCCACTGCCACCAACAACACCATCCCCAACACCATAAGAATACCATCACCTTCCGATCATCACAAGTTTGCAACCACCAACTCCAACATCATTGGGACTCCACCTCCATCCCCACCACCACCGGACTACAACCAAATCTCCAACACCACGAGTCGCCACGGTGATTGATTGAAGATAAGGATAAGGGAGGGAAAGGCACTGCAATGGTGAGGGATAGAAAGAGTTGGGCTGAGGTGGTGGGCTACAGTGGTTGGTAGCGATGGGGGTAGCGGTGGTGGTGTTGTAGTTTGGTAAAATAATGATGATTAGAGTTTTAAGGTTAAAGATGAAATTGTGAGTCCTATCTTTCATAAATATTGATTTTTATTGATCAGGGGTATTTTGGTCATTTTACTATGACTTAATGAAAAAAAGTTAACGACCATTCACGTCAGGGACATTTTGTGTTACGTTTTGACAAATCTTTGTATCGACCTCGTAATTTTCAAACCAGGGACCGAAAGTGAAAACAGTACTATGCACGGGGATCTTCATGTAATTAAATCTTTAAAAAAATTGTTTTCTAAATGATAATATTTTTTTGTAAATGTTTTGGTTTTATTTTTTGAAATTTTTTTTAGGTAAGAGATCTGTAGAAGACTACATAAGGCTCGGCAAAAACAACAAACTCGGAAACTAAAGATGACAAGCGAAAGTCAGATTCACGCGAGATGAAGTTCTCACGCGAAAAGGACATCCTCGCGAAAGGATGAGCCGCGCGACAAGTCTGTCGCGCGAGAACTGTTTGTTTAGTATAAATAGTTTAGTTTTTGTTTTGTAATGTAGCTTCTGATCATATTTCACTACTGTACTGTGTGATCTTTCACACAAGACTTGTAATAGGTTATTTATTCAATACAAGAAGCATTATTGATCAATTCGATTCTTCTTTGATTCCAATCATGTTTACATTCCGTATTCACGTGATTGAGATCGTGATTTGATTGTTTCTAGGAGATATCCACGGTTTTACAATTGGTATCAGAGCATTAGGCTCTAGAACCACGATTTGAAGAAGTTTTGGATTGATTTCTACTCATTTCTGGTGTTATTCATCATTGATTACTTGCGATTAAGCCATGGTGATGTTATGCTGCCAAAATTTTGAGAATTTGGATTGAATTGGACTGATTTAGTGGACTTTAGTTGAACTTTAATCATAATTAAGTTTAAAATTGAACTAAACTCATTAAAATCGGACTAAAATGAGTATAATCGGACCTATTCAGTGATTTGGAGGTGATTTTAGCTTGAAAAAACACATTTGGAGAATTGATTGTGCGTGAAAATTGGAATTTTCGCGTGCGAAATTAACAATTTTCGTACAGGCGGTTTTTTGGCATTTTTCGCGTGAAAATAATTTGTTGGAAAAGGAAGTTTTCGTCCGAACATCCATTTCGCGCGAGGATCATTCTCGCGTGATACTCATTTCGCGCGAGTCAAGTATTTTCACACCAGTTTTCAAGGTTTAATAATCTCTGATTCAATTCCACAAAATGTCTTCATCTACTCCTAACTTAGAGCTATCTACTGCTTTGGTTACTCAAATTATTACTAAACCGGATGAGGAAGAAAATTTGTTTGCTGAGTTTGTATCAGATGATCTGTTGGATGGTATATTTGTTGAGAAGGAAACAGAAAATGAAGAAGTTGAAAAGGACACTGTTGAGCCTCCAGTCAAATATCAGGTTGAAGATCTAAAGACTGTTGATGTTGCTCCAGTAGAAGAACCAGTTGAGGCTATGAAAGCATTCATGGTGAAAAGGGTTGAAGAGCCTGAAGGAGAAAGCTCAGAACCAAAGGTATATGATGATCTATGCACAAATTCTTGTGTTGAGAAAGTTCAAAGGTATAGAGTTCATAATGAGAACTTGATAATGGAAGTTGAAAAACTACAATATCAAGCTCGAAAACACAAGTCAAATGAAAAGATTTTTAAAGAAAAACTTGAAGGTTTAAATAAAACAATATACAATTTACAACTAAATCTTCATGATAAAGAATGTACAAATAATGATTTGACAAATAGAAATAATGAACTCGCCTTAGAAATTAATAGACTCAACAGTGAACTAGCCTCGACTAAATTGACTGTTGAAAAATTTGAACTTTCATCAACTATGGTTGAAGGGATTATCAAGTCACAAATGACACAGAAGATAAAAGTAGGAAAATGCGGTGTTGGATTTTTAAACATTGCTCCTCCAATTAATCATGATTATTCATGTTTACCTTCATCTGATGTCATTTCTGATTCTGATATGAGCTATGAGATAGGTTTCTCTCCATCCTTAGAATTAAAACCTTCAGTTAAAGTAAATCTTTCTGTTGATGCTATCATAATAACTAAACCTAAACAATCAACTGAAAAATTTTGTGCAGATCATTTGAAGGTGGATGGTTTGGTTGAAGAGTGGGAGAGTGACAGTGAGAGTGATAATGAAAGTGAAAGTTTGAAAAATAAGAATGTAAATGTTTTAAGATCTGGTTGTAATCAAACTTTATCAAGAAATGAAAAGATTGTTGATTTAAATGAGACTAAATCATATAGCAAATACAATTTGAATGAAAATCAAAGGGCAAATCAAAAGGCACAACTTGAAAAGGATTTTAAAATTAGATTTGTTTCTAAAGGTTTAATTGAAAATGAAGATTATATTTTTAAAGAAACGAATTTTTGATTCTTTAAAAATAAACTTCATCATAATGCTAACCTTATGAACCAAGATATTTGTAGCCCAGATTTGCAAGTGAATGCTCTTTCTTCATCCAATCTGAAAATTCAAAAGCCTGGTCCTTCTCCAGCATCCATTCGCATATCAAAGCCTGGTCCTTCTCCAGCATCCATTCGTTTATCAAAGCCTGGTCCTAATCCAGCAAATTCTAAGACCGGTCCCATTCCCGCATCATCAATTCCAAAAGTCACAGCTGCTAAATCTCATATCAAAAGTGGTCATAATTCAACAATTTCCTCGAATTTGCAAAAGATGAACAAGCAATTATCAAATGAAGCAAAGATTCGAGAGAACCAAAAAGTCAATCTGACTTTAGTTTTTATGACAATTTTCATAATTGTCATCCACAGTTTGTTTTCCACACACAACAAAGAAAATGTTAGCAGTGTGGAAACATAAATCATTTAGCAAATAATTATCCTTATCGACAAAAATTATTAAGCAAACAACGATTTCATAATTCTATTGCTCATAATAGAAAAATGTTTTTCACTCGTGGAAAATTTGCAAATCAAACAAAATCAAAAGTTGATAATGCTTATAATGTCGAAAAGCATAAACGTTTGAAAAATGATTTAAAAGAAAACATCAAGGTGAAAAGTGTTAATGAAAAGACTGATGTGCTAAATAAATATAACAATCTAAAATCTTTTTGTCTTGATGCAACACATAATATGCTCAAGTCATGTTTGACTTGGGTACCAAAGACTAAGTAATTCTTTTACTTATGCAGGAACGACCGCAAAAGATCATTGAAAGCTTATGGCATGTAGACAGCGGTTGTTCAAAGACATATGACAGGAACCTTACAATTGATTCTAGATGTTCAGTCATATAATGAAGAAATTTGAAAATACAACTTTGAAAAAAATTATTTTTGGCCTTAGGGGGAGTCAAGATTGGATTATTCAATAAAAATGAATTTTATAATTAAATGAGAAATGATTTTACTCAGTTCAAAAATGGTCTAAGTACTTTCAAAGGCTTAAATACGAATAGACTTGGATTATGATTGATGTGTCGATAGGCTTTGCTTTCAGAAATGAAAAGATCATAATTGAGTGATTAAACTTGAATTAAAGAGATATGATTTAGTGGGAAACATATTAGGATTCTGTGACAATGTCAAAAATGTTCTAAATAGTGTAACGCCCCGAAATTTCCCGAAACGAGCCATTTAATAATAATGGGCTTTTAAGGGTTAATTTAAGAAATAAAGGGGTAAATTAGTGGGCTATGGATAAAATTAGTCTTAATGGGCTAGGCTTAATGGGTTTAAGGGCCCTAATCAGCCCTTAAACATGCATGAACAGCTCCATCTTCACCATTTCAAACCCTAGCCACCAAATTTGTAGAGAGAGAAAGTAGAGAGAGAAAGTGAAGAAATTCAAGATTGGAGCTTGAAGGTTTGAAGGATTGAAGTTCTGGTGGATTGGAGCATGAAAACACAAGGAAAGAGCAACAAAACAAGGTAAGAATCGACCTCTAAGGCCCTCTGTAGATCAAACCCGGATTCTAGGGTTTTGGGGTTTTGAAAAGTTTAAAGAAACACATAAAGGTCGAATTTTTACGTATGAAAACGTGTAAAAAGCTTAGATTTGAGTTCATGGAAGGTAAACTAAGGATTTGGACGTAAAAAGTTAAGATTTTGGGTTAAAAACGGGCTGGATCTGAGTTTTTGTTCATCCAGCGAAACTGGGCCCCGATCCAGCGAATTTAAGTATTCATCCAGCGAAACTGTGCATTTATCCAGCGAAACTAGGAGAATCCTAGCGAAACTACAGTTTCGCTACAGTGAAACTACAGCTTCGCTGATAGTTTCGCTAAGTACTTAGGCTGACCTTAGACATTACGAAACTAGGAAATTCCAACGAAAGTTGGGCGCTCATGCCAGCGAATCTGTCCAGCGAAACTGACAGAAGTACTGCCCAGCGAAACTGGTAGCGAAACTACCAGCGAAACTGGCAGCGAAACTACCAGCGAAACTGTGGGCGAAACTATGAAGAAAATGACGTTTTGCATATTAACTTTCGTGCAGCTAGAGTATTCAGGCTATAGTTTAAGAGGCTTAGAATTTAACCTATTGGACAAGTTCAGGTGAGTTCTAGACCCCTCCTTTACCCGTTTTCAATGTTTTGAGGTGATATGCATACTAAATTACATACTTTTATGATGACGGTCTTTAAGACCTTTTATCAAGAAAATAAATTTTCCTAAAGAAAATGTGCCTTTTAAATAGTTCAAAATAATTTTCGGGCGCGCTGACCTGGCAGCCTGACCCCAGCCAGGAGCGTTGCCCCTTGGACCCCACTAGGGGCTGCCGCCCCTAGAACCCCGCTATCAGGGGCTGCAGCCCCCGAACCCCCGCTGTCCCGCGGAGGGTCAGTTATCTGGTTTATCTCTCATGATTGATGAAATGTGAATGCTTAGACTAAGAGTTTGCTTCTTATTATGTATTATGTTGTGTTATATTATGTATAACTTAAACATGACAGTGAAACATAAAGAAAGGTTATGAGGCCCATAACATGTACCTTGATAAAGTGATAAAGTAAAGCCTTGCAAGCAATTGGTAAAGGAGGGTTGCATTCGTTGTACCCTCACCAGTGATAAAGTGATAAAGTATGCTCGAACAGGCAGGTCAGTAAGTCCTAAATTGGCATGACAATAATGGCCTGATCGGGTACGGCAGTAAGTCCTTAATTGGCATGTCGGTAAAGTCCTAGGCGAGCCTAGGCACCGATAGTGACAGAGAATTGACGGATAAAGAAGAGTAATAAATAACAATAAATGATAAAGTAATGATAAAGTGATAGCCTGTGTGTATTTAAAGACGATGATTATTTTCAACTGATAAAGTTAATATCTCTTACGAAAGTTATTTAGTAAGGTAAACCTAGAATTCACTCAGCGAAGCTGACTTTTGTATGTATATCAGTTGACAGGTAAGAGTTAGAGCTTATGGAATAGAGGCATGGGACTGAAGCTTCTTGGCACTAGAAGACTGGCATCCCCGATAAAGAAAAGCTTAAAAGGACATTTAAATAGTTTTGATGTTTAAAGACAATGTTTATAATTTAATTTAACTACGTTGTAATGGGTTGAATTATGGTATATTTTTCCGCTGCAATATATATATTTATACACATATGAGTAAATGATTGCTTTAAATCTATGTTTGCTGTGAATGGCCAACTGTGAGGCTTCCATGAGAAAGGTGGGCCTTACAAACAGACTGAGAGTTATAATCTTATCATACTCAAGCCTGTTTTTATTTAATTCAGTGATTATCATAACTATATATATATATATATAAGATAAAATACAAAAAGACAAAAAGAAATAAAAAGTAAAAAAGAAAATCGTTGAGCAAATAATTGAGCAAAAGATGCCAAAAGGCCATATAGGATATAAGATGCCAAGAAGCATAACAAATTAAAAGATATGTCTAAAGACATACATACTATATGGTATATATTTTCTATTTTGAGAATATTTTCTGATCATGGAAGGCAAAATCAAAAGATGGGGCATGTAAGTTCGGATGGCTTGTAAGTCCTAAACATCTTGAGAGGGCAGACGTAAGTCCGGATGGCTGTTAGTAAGTCCTTAAACTTGTTAATATTTCGTGATTAAGAGATATTTCTCAGGCTAGTTATGCTCAAATAGTTATATTTTAGGAATAATAAACGATATCACTGATCAACAATACATGGTTTAAGTCAATTTGGGGTGACTTGAAATCTCGATAGTGTCTTGAAGGATAATAATTATTTTACAGAAGTTCTGATTGTGGGATCCACTGAATTATATTAAATCAATACCAAACATGATATATATCACTCCTTATGTTTCTGAGTAAAACCTGAAGTATAAGTTTAAAAGGGACAAAAGATATTGACAATCAACTTAACCAGTTTATTTTAAATAAAGCTGGACAGAGTCTTGACTTGATAAAGAACTATATGATCTCATTTTAAAAATTCTTACAAGAAAAGGAAGGTTCCAGTTCATGCTCCTGTTCTCCCAAATTCTTTAAAGCAAATAATTTCTTGGAGATGTGAAAAGGATTCAGGTCATGCTGTGATCAGATGTACTGACAGATCATTTAGAATCATTGATCCAGCTGACTTAATAAAATTCGGCAAAGACGACTTGATTAAGCTACTACACTGTCCCATTTCAGCTGATGAGTCTGTTTATTTCTTGTCTTGCCAATATGTCTGGATGACAGATCGAATCCTTCGGAATAAATGGAATGTCTTTTCAGGAATAAATGGTACGCTTATTCTGGTACTTACAAGAGAGCAAATGTTGATTTTGACTGAAGATGTTTCACCGAGCCTAGGGGGAGATTGTAGAAGACTACATAAGGCTCGGCAAAACAACAAACTCGGAAACTAAAGACGACAAGCGAAAGTCAGATTCACGCGAGATGAAGTTCTCACGCGAAAAGGACATCCTCGCGAAAGGATGAGCCGCGCGACAAGTCTGTGGCGCGAGAACTGTTTGTTTAGTATAAATAGTTTAGTTTTCGTTTTGTAATGTAGCTTCTGATCATATTTCACTACTGTACTGTGTGATCTTTCGCACAAGACCTGTAATAGGTTGTTTATTCAATACAAGAAGCATTATTGATCAATTCGATTCTTTTTTGATTCCAATCATGTTTACATTCCGCATTCACGTGATTGAGATCGTGATTTGATTGTTTCTGGGTGATATCCACGGTTTTACAAGATCAGGTTTATAATTTACTCCACTTATGGTTCTAAATCTTGATTTTAAAACTATAAAAAACCAAACCAAATTCTAATCAAGGCAATCAAACGATTCTAACACAATATATTAAAAGAGAAAAAAACTAAATTTATTATTAGAGACGGAGATAATTGCAAATCAAACTAGTTTCAGCCATATATCAACCCGGAAATCGAGTCCCAAAAAACAAAACATAAAAACCAAATCAATAAATTGAAACCAAACCAAGGAGGCCAAGATTCGGCATTGTGTGGTGGTGCCGCGGTTATGGTTATGCGGAAGAGGTGTACCAGCTAGCAACTAGTGTAATTTGTTTTTTAATATAAAGTAAAATTTAAGTTTTGAAGGTACCGCAAAATTATTGTTTTGTGACTTGATATCATATGTTTAATACGTGTAAAATAGGCTCATACACAAAGTGTAAGATAAAGATAAATACATCCGATAGCGTAACGACTCGATCGATCCCTATTTTTGCGAAAACGAGAGTTAAGTCAAACACCATATACACTCGTTCATTCCTATAAACTAGAAAGAGTAAAGTTTTTTAAAACCACAGCATAGATCGTTTTTAGTTATATAACTAGTATAAATATACTTTAGTAAGAAAAACTAGATGTATAGTAAATTCTTCCATCGATGTTCACTTGGTCAAATGGTTCAAGGTGGAAGTGAAAGACATTGCCTCTGTTAGAAGTTCTGGTTCAAATCCTTAGCATTATCGAATTATTATAAACTTGATATTACTAACTGCTAATTACTAACTACTAATCACTATCTTGTCATTTAAAAGAAATAAATTTGTCCACCTTTTTTTTTAAACGGCGGGTTAGCTGTTAGTTTTTAATATCATCAAGTTATTAATATTCACACAATTAAACAAACTAGTGAGAAGTTCATTGATAACATAATGGAAGTTTCAACATCCACTCAAATTTAACTACGGGGGTGTTTGTTTTTTGAAAAACCTCTTCCTCACCTCTTCATCTGCGCGCTCGCAGACGCGGGAAGAGCTTTTTACTTCGCAGACTGTTTGTTTTTTGGAAGACGTTTCATTAAAAAACGTCTTCCTTACCTGTGCACTGAGAAGAGGTGGAACAATGTCTTCACAACCTCTTCTAACCTCTTCTGAAGCTTGAGCCTTAACACTCTCTTCCCCACATACCCACCTCCCCCGCTCCCCTTCACAACCGTCTCCACCACACCACCGTCGCCACCTCGCCAACGTCGCCACCTCGTCACCGTCGCCACCTCGCCATAGTCGCCACCCATCTCCCAACCGACTTCGACCCCTCCCCTTCGGCCCCCTCCCCTTTGGCCCTCTCCCCTTCCCCCCTCCCTTTCAGCCCCCTCCCCTTCAGCCCCCTCCCCTTCGGCCCCCTCCCCTTCGGCCCTCTCCCCTTCCCCCCTCCCCTTCGCCCCCTCCCCTTCGGCCCCCCTCCCCTTCGCCCCCCTCCCCTCCGCCCCCTCTCCTTCGGTTGTCCTCCCTTGGCCACTGTGAACTTCCACTGCAGGTTAGTTTTTTTTTATTTGTTGTTTGTAGTCGGTAACCGATTGAAGTGAGCCAAGAGTTCATCCTCAAATCCAGGTTCATTAACTTCTTCGTTATTAGAGTCCTTAAGTCGGTTAAGCACCTCATTATAAACCTCAAGCTTCTTCATCTGATGCCGGTGGCCGCTGCTACTGTTCGCCACCGTGCGCGACGGTGACGACTCCATGCTTCTGCTACTACAACTCTCGTTGCTTTCCATCACCATCACCGTCACAAATTCACAGATTTTTATCACCGAACAACAAATCAACCACAAATGTGTCTGCTAGATTCAACAGTTTCGATGCTATATGATGATGATTATGATTGTGAGCGTGAAACCACAATTCTTTAGATTCAACAGTTTGTATATGGTTAGTTTGGTTACAGACTGCAGATGTTAAAAACAAATGGAATTTTTTTTGCAGACTGCAGACATTTGGTCCACCACTTCTGCTGCATATGTCTTCAGATGTGGTCCGCAGACTGCAGACGTTTTCCTGCAGAAAAAACAAACAGCACCTATGTGACTTTAGTAGATACTTGTCCAGGAGAAAGGTCAAATGAAAATTTCTATTTTTTTCTTAAGAACTCTAGAAATTTGTTTATGTATCTGTAACTATGTATAAGAAATTGAACTATCATAAAAATGTATAAAAAAGAATTCATTGATTGCACATTTCCATCAACACTTCAAATTCTTATGAACTACCAACTTCCAATGAGTTGTATCAGTTCCAATGAATAGTGTAACAACCTTATCACTACATTAGAAGAAGATCATCTGTTTATTTGTAACAAAGGTTTTGTTTACTTATTTCTTACTTTATTTAAAACAACTATAGGACACGATTGGCACATTTGTAGATTAATGGCTGCATTAGTTATCAATCTCAACCCTTATAAAAACAATTTAGTTTTTCTAGAGTTTATTCCAGCCGGTTGCTTACATGTAACTGTCTGTAGTTTTTAGTATTTAGCTTCTCAATGTAATAATTGATTGGGTATGATTTCAAACTTGCAAATCTATAGTATCTAATAAAACAAGGTTTTCTTGCCACTTGTTCTTCTCTTATTCAATTTTTTTGCCACTTATCATTTTTCTAGACATTCACATATCAATTTCCCTTCAAAAGGGTATTATAGTAATTTAAATACTCATATAAATTTCTCTCTCTTATTAAAAATGAATGTTATTAATTGTTATATTTCTCTCTCTTATCTAAATTTTTTAAAATCAATTTTTTTTAAAATATATTTTATTAAGGAATTAGAAATCAAATCTTTCAATTAAAATCTAAATTATAAAAAAGTAAAATTTTATATAATATGAAATTTTCTAAAACACTAAACATTTTCAAATAAAATATTTTAAATTGTTTTGTTTTTAAAAAGTTATAAACGGTTGAATTTTTTTTAAAAACTGTCTTAATAAAACAACCAGAATCATTACAAACAAGCGTTTTAAAAAAATATTTTTATAAAAAAAATCTTAAAACGAATGTTTAAAAGTAAAACTATTTAGATAAGAGAGTTAAAAATAGTATAATTGTTTCATTTTTTGAAATATTACGTATATATAACTTTAATTATATTTTATATTAAAATATTATACAGTAACTTTTGGTGTATATTGCTAACTATAATACGTTTAATTAATGGTTCTTAGCCTATCCATCTATCTATAAAAAAAACTAAAATAAGTGTGAAACAATTATAAGACTTATATACTTACTTTCTTATTTCTCCATATTGTTAATAATAATATGAATACTACTAATATTATTCGTACCATATTCAAATAAAAATATATAATTAATAAATTAAAAACCTATTTTTAATTAAAAACAAACTTTCTAAAAACAAAAATTTTATAAAATACAGAATACGATGAACTTTTTTTTATCATTTTTCTCAAAAAAATATTTAAAAATTATAATTTTTGATAAAACAAAAGTTTAAGAAAAATACATAATTATTTATTTACTTAAAGTAACTATTTATTTTATCTTCAAGCATGATTTTATAATACATAAATTTTTAATACTAAATATTTAATATTTTATTTATATAAATCGTTAAATACACGGGAACTAACCTAGTGTTATTATATGGTAATCTGCAATAAGTTAATGAATTATACAAATAACTTGGAAGTTTGTTTTATTGTTCTCGGCTTCTCGCTATATCTGTGAGTAACTAACTTTGATTAACGTAGATTTCACATCTATTAGTCAATATCATTAAAAATATCTTGTTCTTAATCTCATTCTGTATTAAGATCATCTTTTAACAATTAAAAGTCTATGGATTATTAAAAAATAATTTTTCAATCACTATTAAAAGACTATCAAATTGATTTTTAGTATAATATACCAACCAAGACATCTTTTTTTTTAAACGGTGATTTTCTTATGAGTGACCCAATGTCACATCGCCCCCCTAGGCGACCCTAGCCAAGATCTGCCCCAGACTATGTTGTCTGAACCGGGTCCACGCTGGATTGTCAGACTTGGTTACGGCGTTCCCCCGGAAACCGTACTGCCTCCACAAGGGTTGCCCCTCTGGAGTAACAGCCGGATGAAAACCGGGGTCGAGCTCTGAGAATCTGCCTCCGCAACCACTGGCTTAAAGGAAATTTCTCTTCATTGCTCTAAATGTCCCCAAACCGGTACCAAAGAGGTTCGAACCCCTGACCTCCACTTTAGGAGGGGGAATTCTTACCGCTTAGACCAAGTCTGAAGGACAGTACCAACAAAGACATCTCGTTTAATTGTACAATTTTCATGACCTAAATAATGTCATCAATAATGAAAAACCACCATCTTAAATTCTAGAAGCCAGAACAAATTTAAAACACGTTTTAATAACCAAAAATTCAAGTCATAAAAATTGCAAACGTCTTTTAATTTCTTGAAAATTAACTAACATTTAAACTTTCATTCGTTTAACAAAAATTAAACACCTCATTAGTTTAATTCACAATTAAAATCAACCATAGTATTTTTGGTATGTTATGTGGAAGTAAAAATAAGGAGAAAGCCACCAAAGATTTAAGTATGATATGACAAGACAACCCCATGCTTGTCGGCCTTTTATTGCCTTGGGTCTCTTTATTTATACACCCCTTAATTTAAATCAACACCCTGTACCCTATACGCCGCGTATGGGTCCATACGCGGCGTATAGGGTACATTGTTGATTTAACGTTTTATACCCTATACGACTCGTATGGGTCCATACGCGACGTATAGGGTATTTTGTTGATTTGACGTTTATACCCTATACTCGGCGTATGGGACCATACGCGGCGTATAGTGTTTGACATTTTATACCCATACGTGACTTATGACCCATACGTGGAAGAGCTATACGCCGCGTATGGAACCATACGCGGCGTATAGCTTATATATTTATTTTTTTTTTAATTTTTTGAGTTTTTATTTTAATATATACATAATTTGAATTAAAATTATTTAAACAATACAATACGAATACAATAATAAAATTAAAATTAAAAATATATAATTCGCATATTACAAATTATAAATTAAAATAAATTTAGATAAGCCGGGGGTTCTCGGTTATTCTCTATTATTACGTTGTATTCCGAGATACGAATCCTATACATAATCTCTCTTCTGCAGCACGTACGCTTCGGTTAAGAATCCAAAGATTACTTAATGTTGGCATCGGATAATCTCCTTCTAACTTAACGTGGACGAAATGATTGTTGTTGACATGAACAATCGACACGACATGATGAGGCATGACAGTTTTCGGATCAGCCCATAATGGGAAAAATGTTTGACAACCATTATTGCTTAGTAAATGAAGAATAACCCCAAACTTTTGAGCAACCACTAATCCCGTATACGGCATTATCATCCAATGTTCTTCTGGTGCAGGTTCCACACTTTGCCAATCGATGGAGTGACATAATTCGTTATACTGTCCGGGGTACAAAGTATCGAAAACTTCTCTGTACTCCAATTCATGTCTGTCCAACTCTTCTAAAAGCTGTGTCCGCACATACATCCACTTATTTTCGTCAAACCCTAAGCCTAAAGCTATTGATCGAAAACCACAATTCCCATCGGGTCGGACATCTCGTATACGTGAAATATACTGATGAAAGATTGACGGAATCCAATTTTTTAACCTGTTTATATTGTTTAATTGGTGATCTCCGACAATCGAAGAAAACTCATTAGTACCCGTGATACTTTAGATGACGTTGAACGACTACGTTGCATGGCAGGCTTCTGGGGCTTTACAGCTGAACTTGTTCTTCCGGAAATATGAGACGCAATAAACGAGCTATGTATCGGCATGTCGCACGTACTTTGTTGAGTGTCGTACTTTTGTTGTTGAACCTTTAACGTTGGACGACCGCGAATATCTGTTTGAACAACAGGCGCTTTTTTGTTATTTTTCCATGGATACACAATTTTTTTATTTTTTCCACCAAACTAAATTTTACAGTTGCGGGTTGTGTCATTATTTGTTGTTTCACCCGTTCCATTTCTTCTTCAACATCAACTTTTTCATCCACCGTATATGATGGCTTAATGTTATCAAGCTTCGTCCAAAATACGTCAATTGCATCTAATGGAATTTTAGTGCCTGCATTATAAAGTATAAATTAATACATAATTTGTCACTTTAATAGAAAATGATAATGATGGAGCGACTATTACCAGAATGTTCATATTTTTCCAGCCGACAAGCACAAGGCAAGCCACAACTAGTGAAAAGATGACAACCACATGTTGCATTTGCAGAGCGCATCACATGCAATTTAGTGTTTTCGGCAACTAATAAATCAAGAGCTATGTGTGAAACCTGCCTCTTAAGTAATCAAATAGCGGAAGTTTATGACGATTCATGGTTTTAATTTTGCTTGTCTCAAAGCTTTCTTTTAAATTTACCTCTTGTGCGTTCACCAATTGATCTACAAACTCCACAAGTCTATCCAGTGAGCTATTTGTTGATTTAAGATATCTTTTTAAATTTGCATGTTGACTCTCCACCCTATTTGTTGTGCGTTGGCCAAAATTGCGGTTCAAGTTAGTCCAGGCTGATACAAACATTTCTTTGTAACTCTCTAACCAGTTTCTGTTTATATATGACAATACCTCTGAAAATATAATAAAACATAATTAAATTATATATTGAAAATATAATAAAACATAATTAAAATATAATAAAAACTTACTTTCTCGATTCGCTTCAACTAATCGTTCGTAAAGAAGGTTATAGTTATACTCGTAAATCTCCGCCGTGGGAGACTCACACAAACGTGCCCATGCATATTTAAACTTTCTCCAGTCATCTTTTGTAAAACTTGCTTTACAGTGTTTCGCGATATTTTCATCAATATGCCACCTGCATAAACACTTTGAAGCATTCGGAAACACTTTAACACATGCGTTCATTAAAGCGAGATCTCTGTCTGCTATTATGACGCGGGGCTCCATACACTTGCTTAACGTATCTTTCAATCTATTAAGCACCCATTCAAAATTATCTTCCCGTTCTTTGCTAATAAACGCATGAGCAACACAAAATGTCTTGTGTGTGGAGGTCACACCAACAATCTGAACAAACGGAAGCTTGTACATGTTTGTTTTATATGTAGCGTCTATCATCAGCACGTGCGGAAATGCACGCCAAGTGTCGTATGATTTAGGATGACAAAAAAATATATCTTTTACGACATTAGTATCGTGATCTTCTCGGTGTAATAAACGTACCTTTTAATAGAAAAAGGAAGGAAAATTGATGTTGTTAAGTGAGGATACAAATACAAGTTAGGCTTCATTTTAATTAAGTCTATTGAAAAAAACCTCGGGTGTAATAAACGTACCTTTTAATAGATAAAAGGTTTTCTAAGACTTGCATTGGTGTTTCACCGACTTTTCTTTCACTTCTTATCTTATAATGAGCGTTGTATACGTCTCTGGTTATTAATGCGTTATTAGGATTTTGCTTTTTAATAGCTGATAAGATGCTACGAGGCTCCATGTTCTGATCAGTAAGCTGCTCCACCAAATTGTATTCGTTTTGACAAAACCTTCTTACAAAAGGATGCCCCTCCATATGTTGAGCAGGATCATGGTTATGTTCGTCACTTCGCACCTCTAATTTCCACGAACGACGTTTGTTGTCGTATATCCCTACTAATTTAAAAGGACATCCGATTTTTTGCTACCAGATCGTCTAACTGTTGCTTTACTTTTGTGTTCACCCGCACGATCACAGATAAGCCATACCTTTACGACCTGACCTTCTTTTTTCTTTGATCTTCGTGTAATAATAACGTAACCATTATCACGTCCTCTATTAACAGCCCAACAGACTAGCTCATCGAGAGATAAAAAAATTTGAGATGTTTCAAACGATACTTTTGTCGTTTGTTTTTCATCACTCAAGAGTATATTATTTTGTTGCGTATCGTAAGTTGACTCTCGGCAAAACTCAACTTCATCATCGGGAACATACGATTGGTTTAAATTTGGCAGTCCTGTCTCGTAAGCAGATTGAACGTACGCATCATCTTGATTACTATCCACCACGAACGAATATTCATTTGAATATTCATTTGAATATTCACCAAACAAATAGTTACCGTCCCAAAACGACATACCGAACGAATAAAAAGTGTGATATTTTGAGAGAGAAATACGTTTGGGATTTACAGGAATCGAAAGCATATCGAAAGTGTTATCGAAATCGTTGTTATATAGGTGAAAACGAATCTTGGGTCACGTCATATTGAAATAATTTATACGTGGCGTATGGGTCCATACGCCACGTATAGGCTGGCGTATGGCCCCTATACACGTCGTATGGGACTATACGCTACGTATAGGCTTGCCACATCTTCCACGTATGGAACCTATACGCTGCGTATATTCGTACATAGTACAAAAACGCTTTATAGGACGTCTGACAACTATACGTAGCGTATGGGACTATACGCCACGTATAGTTGCCTATACGCAGCGTATGGTTCTATACTCTGCGTATAGTCTTGCCACGTTTGCCCCGTATGAGCCCATACGTTGCTTGTAATCGTACATGGTACAAAAAGTACATCTGACACCACCTATACGTGGCGTATGGAGCCATACGCCACGTATAGTGCAAAAGAATTGGTCGCATGAGCACTATACGTGGTCGCAAGAGCACTGTACGTGGAGGAGCTATACGCCGCGTATGGGTCTATACGCGGCATATAGTTTATATATGTATATGTTTTTTTTTAATTTTTTGAGTTTTAATATATATATAATTTGAATTAAAATTATTTATGTATGTATGTATGTATGTGTGTCTGTATGTATGTCTGTATGTCTGTATGTATGTATGTGTGTATGTCTGTATGTATGTGTGTATGTATGTATTTGTGTATGTATGTATGTATGTATGTATGTATGTATGTACGTATGTATGTATGTATGTATGTATGTATGTATGTATGTATGTATGTATGTATGTCTGTATGTATGTATGTATGTATGTGTGTTTGTATGTATGTCTGGATGTCTGTATGTATGTATGTGTGTATGTCTGTTTGTATGTGTGTATGTATGTATTTGTGTATGTATGTATGTATGTATGTATGTATGTTGTATGTCTGTATGTATGTATGTATGTATGTATGTATGTATGTATGTATGTATGTAGTAGTATGTATGTATGTATGTATGTATGTATGTATGTATGTGTGTCTGTATGTATTTGTGTATGTATGTATGTATGTATGTATGTATGTATGTATGTCTGTATGTCTGTATGTCTGTATGTCTGTATGTCTGTCTGTATGTATGTATGTATGTATGTATGTATGTATGTATGTATGTATGTATGTATGTATGTATGTATGTATGTATGTATGTATGTAGTATGTATGTGTGTCTGTATGTATGTCTGTATGTCTGTATGTATGTATGTATGTATGTATGTATGTATGTATATACATATTTACAAAGATAAACATAAACTGATAATAAACATAAAAGATAAACATAAACTGATAATATATTTACAAAGTTTTTAAATTACATAACAAAATAAAAATTACAATGCAAAACTACGGGGAGTCAGGGTAATCTCGAGGCGGTGGCAACGGCGGAGGATCAGTACTAGAACGCCGCGCAATCTCTGACTGAACCTGCCACTCCATCAGATCCTCAACGCGATCGAGCCGTCGACTCTGCTGCCGTAAGCTCCTAGACATATCCTGCAACAATGTCTCCACACGTGCAGGCAGCCTCACCTCTCTATAATATGTCGCGGGAACTGAGGCTGAGGAGGCGGCTGATGTGGCTGAGGAGGCGGCTGATCATGTGGCTGCTCGTCGGGTGGTGGCTGATCATGCGGCTGCCCGTGCTGCTGCAGTGGATCGACAATGCCGAGCTGCTGAACTGGTGCCGGCTCCCAGATCTCCCCGGGTCGAAGAGAGAATCGTATGCCAATCGGAAACTGGCGTATAATACGCATGCCGAATAGCATATGACGATCTAATCTCACCGGCTCGATCGGCGGAGACACGTCACCAAGATGTCGAGGAAGATAACCTAAAGATCGGGCAATCAACGTGATGTACGCGCCGCCGTACACCGCTCCTCGCTCCTGGCGATGATAATACGACGCAAAATACTCCGCCAAACATCTCGCCAGGTTACACCTGGTCCCCGTAATCAAACAGTATAAGTAAAATAATTCGGGAATGGTACACCACTCCCGACTCTTGCCACGTCCCGTGATGGACGTGGCGATCATCCGATGCAGATAACGGATGAGAGGATCTCGAATGCCGGTGACCCTGCCCTTAGTCCTCTGAAACGGACCTCCGGCAATCTGAGGCCACCACTCTCTCAATGTGCCCTCCTCCATCTCAGTAATACCCTCAGTGAACAGAGGGGTAACAGTCTCCGGCTCATAATAAAGGCCCGAGACAACTGCAAACTGCTCAATGGACATCTGATGTGCATGTCCACAAAGCGTAAAAGAAATCTCCGATCGCTCATCGTCCTCCTCCATCTCATCTGGACGAATATATGTAAATGTGGATAAAAACTCCACTACCAGCTCATGGTGGGACGGTAAGAATGCGATCTCAAAAAGACGTCTCCACGGCGTATCGTCTCCGATAATAGCAGCAAGACGATCGCGCTCTCCCAACTCAGCAATAACCTCCCAATCTACGGCCTTTTGATGACCGATCTTCATCCGAATAAATTTTGAGCACTTAGCGTGCTCAATGGAACCGGCGTCAAACTGCAGCCAAGGATGCTCGGCAATATGGTCAACAACGTCAGCCTCAATCTCAGAATCGGAAGACATATCTGCACAGGTGAACAAATAGGTCAAAAACAACGTATACGTATATATATATATATATATATATATATATATATATATTATATAATATATATATATATATATATATACATATACATATATATGTATATGTATATGTTATATGTATATGTATATGTATATGTATATGTATATGTATATGTATATGTATACGTATATGTATATGTATATGTATACGTAGATGTATACGTATATGTATACGTATATGTATACGTATATGTATACGTATATGTATACGTATATGTATACGTATATGTATACGTATATGTATACGTATATGTATACGTATATGTATACGTATATGTATACGTATATGTATACGTATATGTATACGTATATGTATACGTATATGTATACGTATATGTATACGTATATGTATACGTATATGTATACGTATATGTATACGTATATGTATACGTATATGTATACGTATATGTATACGTATATGTATACGTATATGTA
This sequence comes from Flaveria linearis, assembly GCA_024085815.1. Classification (NCBI taxonomy): domain Eukaryota; kingdom Viridiplantae; phylum Streptophyta; class Magnoliopsida; order Asterales; family Asteraceae; genus Flaveria; species Flaveria linearis. The sequence goes on from CM044009.1 coordinate 54,929,776, forward strand.
TACGTATATGTATACGTATATGTATACGTATATGTATACGTATATAGTAATAAGTATATGTATACGTATATGTATACGTATATGTATACGTATATGTATACGTATATGTATACGTATATGTATACGTATATGTATACGTATATGTATACGTATATGTATACGTATATGTATACGTATATGTATACGTATATGTATACGTATATGTATACGTATATGTATACGTATATGTATACGTATATGTATACGTATATGTATACGTATATGTATACGTATATGTATACGTATATGTATACGTATATGTATACGTATATGTATACGTATATGTATAGTATATGTATACGTATATGTATACGTATATGTATACGTATATGTATACGTATATGTATACGTATATGTATACGTATATGTATACGTATATGTATACGTATATGTATACGTATATGTATACGTATATGTATACGTATATGTATATACGTATATGTATACGTATATGTATACGTATATGTATACGTATATGTATACGTATATGTATACGTATATGTATACGTATATGTATACGTATATGTATACGTATATGTATACGTATATGTATACGTATATGTATACGTATATGTATACGTATATGTATACGTATATGTATACGTATATGTATACGTATATGTATACGTATATGTATACGTATATGTATACGTATATGTATACGTATATGTATACGTATATGTATACGTATATGTATATGTATATGTATATGTATATGTATATGTATATGTATATTGTTGGATCATGATAAGGCTGGTGCAACCAAAATCACTTCATAGTCATCTTTTGGTACTACATTCAAAGGCTTCCGAAGCTGAGAAGAGATCTTCCGAAAGTCTGAAAGAGCTTCCGAAGACAAAGTCTGAAAGAGCTTTCGAAGACAAAGTCTGAAAGAGCTTCCGAAGACAAAGTCTGATGAAAGAGCTTCCGAAGACAAAGTCTGAAAGAGCTTCCGAAGACAAAGTCTGAAAGAGCTTCCGAAGACAAAGTCTGATGAAAGAGCTTCCGAAGACAAAGTCTGAAAGAGCTTCCGAAGACAAAGTCTGAAAGAGCTTCCGAAGACAAAGTCTGAAAGAGCTTCCGAAGACAAAGTCTGAAAGAGCTTCCGAAGACCAAGTCTGAAAGAGCTTCCGAAGACAAAGTCTGAAAGAGCTTCCGAAGACAAAGTCTGAAAGAGCTTCCGCAGACAAAGTCTGATGAAAGAGCTGAAGACAAAGTCTGCTTCCGAAGACAAAGAAGACTCCAAGCCTCGGAAGAAGCAGTCTTCCGAAGTATAAGTGGCTTCGGAAGAAGTTATTCTTCCGAAGCACTTTATCCTTCGGAAGACATTGCTATGTCCAGCAGATAAAAGTATGGTCCCTGACAGTCCGCTGCAGACCTCTGATACAGCATGGCATCTTCCTAAAGAGCCATGTTGTTGACCATACTTTATTCTACTGTTCACCTTTTTATGATAGTACATGTTACCAACTTTAGTTGGTGACAAAAGGTAAGTCAGGGACATGTCCTGACTACCAACTTTCAGACAAAATGTCTGAAAGACCTCACCTAGAGTCTTGTAGTATAGATGTAAGGTTAGAGGTGTCCAGCTGGTATCAAAGTATATCCGGCTGTAGGTAGTATTATATATATCTTCTCCCTGTAACTCTTTAAGTAAGTGATTGAGTCCAAGTGTCTTATAATCCTTTGAGTTGAGAAGCAATATATAAAAGTACCTTGAAATTTACCTGCTGTTAAATTTTCTTACTGCATGTTACTTGTTATATTGTGATCAACTCTTCATAGACTGCTTGCCGAGTGTTGATTCACAGTGAGTTGAGAGAAAAACCATCCGAAAGCCGATCCTGCAATTGGTATCAGAGCTCCAGGCTCTTGATTGTGAGATCTTACGATCCTAATCAACCTGTTTTTTCACTCCTCACCACAATCCACTCACTCAAATGGCTGCTCTCTCCAAGGCTTATATGGAAACTGGTACCTTGACCAAGTCCCCTATGATCACCCCTAAGACTTTGACACATGGTGTATCAGGATGGAAGGCTTCATCAAGTGTCAAGACTCAAGGATGTGGGACTCCATTGTCAATGGTCCTTTCATACCAAGCACTACATCTGCCACTGGAAATCGCATCATTCCAAAAGATGTTGATGATTACTCAGAGGAAGATAGGAAGAGAATAGAGCTAGATCAAAGGGCTATGACTTGTCTCCAAACCGCTCTCCCCAATTCCGTCTACAGACGCTTCAAGAAGTGCAAGACTGCTAAAGATTTATGGGAAGCTTTGAAGCTGATGTATGATGGATCCAAGGAAACTCAAGAGAACAAGAAAGATCTCTTGAAGTAGCAGTTTGAGAACTTTACTTTCAAGGCTGGTGAGACCTTGACTCAACAATACTTCAGGTATGTTGAGCTAGTAGATACTCTGGCGGATATTGGAGTAGCTCTTGAGAACAGAGACATAGTTAGGAAGTTCATGTCTTCTCTTCCTAAACTATGGACTCACTATTTGTGTTGTCATCAAGAGAACTTCGGACCTTAAGACTCTTTCTCTCACAGAGTTGTATGGTATCCTAAGTGCATTTCAGATGGAGATGAACATGCAGAACTCCTCTGACCACTCCAATAACCAACAGAGTTCAGCCATTCATGTGGTTGAAAGGGAAAGCATGGAACCACAACATCAGTTGCTATGCTACCCTGACAACTCACATACTGGACCCTTTATCACTCTACCTGAGACTCCAAAGTCTCAAAAGGTTCAACACAACTCCTTTCAGGATAGTTGTGCCTTTGTCTCTGAAGTGGACACTCTGGTGATTTTCAATACTGCTTTGATGATCTTGAGTGCTTCAATCCAGATGATGTGGAGTACATGGACATTGTCCAGCAGATGGCTCTTTTAACTTACAGAGCGAAGAAGTTCTTTAAGAGAACTGGAAGGCAATTTCCTCAAAACCCAGTCAACAGCAAGTTTGGGTTTGATAAGAGCAAAGCAAGGTGCTACAACTGCAACCAACTTGGTCACTTTGCTAGGGAATGCAAGGCTCCCAAGAACAACCTGGGAACCCCACAGGCCTCCACACATCCCACTGCTCCCAAGCATGAAGAAAAGTCAACTGAAACAGCTGCTGTTGCTCAGGAAGTTGACTGGAGCTTCATGGTACAGGATGTGACTCCCGCTCAAGCACTCATGGCCGGAACAGATGATGATCAGGTATATGAATCTTTGTACTGCTGCCTGTATTGCTAAAATTAAATTGTATAAGGATTACATTTCGGAAATCAGATCTGAGGTTGAGTCTTTAAATGTGCTAAAATCTGACTTTAAAAGAGCTGAATCTGACTATCAATGGAAAATTGATGAGTTAGAGAAACTGTGTCTCTTTTGAAACATGAAAGACTAACTACAAGACTCAAATCAAAGATCTGATCTCCAAACTTCTGAAGTTCAAGCCAGTTAGTCACAGCTGAGGCTCAGGCCAGGAAGCAAGCTATTGCTGAGCAAAGCTCCAAACTATTCTTGCATCAACTCTCATTCCAAAATGTTTATCAAAACAAAGAAGGGTTGGGAACCATTGAAATAGCTCCACACACTCTTATGAGTCTATAAGACTACCTAGATGTGGTACTGAAGAGCAAGAGGTTCCAACTGCTGACCTTCTCCATTGGAACTAGAGGATGAAGCAAAAATAGTGGCCCCACAGGGGAGAAACAGGAGGATACACCCATCTCCACTGTGATGACAAATCCTGACCACCAAGGCAAGAAGAAGCAGAGCTAAAGCTGCTAGAAGGACTTCTAAGAAGGTTGCAGAGTCCAAGCTTAAGTTTGACCCTAAGCAAAGGGGTGTCTTCATTCTGCCGGTTTTTCAAGTGGAGGTACTCCTGATTCAGGAAAGGAGTGTGGTACCAGCACTCGTCCTATGAAGGATCAGAAGTTAAAAGGGAAAGTTGCTGATGAAGAGAGAAGAAAACCAAGAAACAGCAACCTGCAAGTTCCCAGAAGACTAACATTGCATGCATAATGTATGGTCTGCACAACCACATGGCTAAAGAATGTTACTACAATCCAGCGAGCACACATTATGCAAATAATGTTAGAAAAGAAGTAGTCAGAGAAGGTCTCAGTTGGACCACTTCAAAAGGTCCAAATGATGAAAAAGGGAAAGTGGTCTCGGAAGCCAGTTGCTTTCGGAAGAAATGCTTCTTCCGAAGGGAAAATGGCTCGGAAGCCAAACCTTCTAAGGTTCGGAAGAACAAGAAGGCTCCCTTGAAACCATCTCAGAAGAAGACTACTTCGGAAGAAAAGGTGGTGAAGGCTTCTTCCGAAAGAGAGAGAAGCTTCGGAAGAAGACCATGCTGCAAAAGCTTCAACAAGCTCATCCTCAAAGATCAAACAAAGGATGGATTGGAAGATCAAGGAAGATGCTGCAGCCCAAACCTCTTCTTCAACATGACCTCTATTGAACCCCATTGCATATCTTTGGTTCAATTATGTCAATATCTTTGGAAGAGCCCGAGACCTGCAAGGCTTGGGCTTCCAAACAAAACAACCATCTCATCTATGTGCAGGGACATCCATTTGACAAGAACACAAATATCTAGATTGTAGATAGTGGATGCTCCAGGCACATGACAGGGAACAGATCTCTCCTTCAACAATTCCAGAACTTTGATGGAGGGCCTGTCCAATTTGGAGGTGAGGCCGGAGGATATATTTCTGGCAGAGGAAGTATACCAATGGCAGAATAAACATTGACAAAGTTCACTTTATCAAACAGCTTGAACACAATCTGTTAAGTGTTTCTCAATTCTGTGATCAGAAGCATCAGATGCTTTTCACAGAACTGAGTGCATTATCCTCAAACCAGGGATGACAATTCTTCGGAATTGGTGCTTCTCAGATCTCCCAGGAAAGGGGATATGTACAAGCTGGATATGAACAATGCTTCTCCTATGGGTGAAGTATCATGCTTTCTTTCCAAAGTGATAGTGATGAGTCAACACTATGGCATAAACGCATGTGTCATGTGAATTTTAAACAATGAATAAATTGGCTAAAATAACTTGGACATGGTCTGCCTAAAAAGGAATTTTTCTACAAAGATAACTGTGTTGCATGCCTGAAAGGGAAACAACACAGATCATCTCATAAATCCAATGTGTTAACTCTATCACTACTCCATTACACTTATTGCACATGGATCTCTTTGGTCCCACAAGTATAATGAGCATTGGAAGGAAATCATACTGCTTGTGATCGTTGATGATTTTACAAGATTTACATGGGTATTCTTTTTAAGAAGTAAAGATGAAATGCTGAAACTTTAAAATCTTTTTTCTTAAAATAGAAAATCAAATTGATCACAAGGTTAAGATTATAGAAGTGATCAAGGGACTGAGTTTAAGAACTTCATTCTTGACTCATTCTGTGACTCAAAAGGGATTGCCAGACATATAGTGCTCCCAGAACTCCTCAACAAAACGGTGTTGCTGAGAGGAGGAACAGGACACTTATTAAGGCTGCTCGGACCATGTTAGCTGATTCAAAGCTGCCTCTAACATTCTGGGCAGAGGCAGTCAGCACTGCATGCTATGTGCAGAACAGGGTTCTTGTAGTTAAGCCCCATGGAAAAACCCCTTATGAGTTATGGAACAAGAGGCCCACCGTTCATTGGCTTTCTAAGGTCCTTTGGCTGCAGATGTACCATACTTAACACAAAGGACAACTTGGCAAAGTTTGCTGAGAAGTCGGATGATGCTATCTTTTGGATACTCTTCTAGCTCCAAAGCTTATAGAGTATACAATATTAAGAATCAACAATTTGAGGAGTCATCCAACATAGTTGTTAATGAGCACACTCCTTGTGTTAGGGGGAATGGACCTGAGTATATTTTTGATTTAGAATTGTTTCCAAACTATTCTAAACCATCTTGTGAGAATGTTTCAGCTGGAACAGGTGCTCAAAGTGATGCTGATGCTGATGCAGGTCAACTATATGAGCTTCCCAGACCTATTCCAAATTCTCCAAGCCTGAAGGACAACAAGCTTCAACTATCACAGATCTGACCGGTGTAACTATCTCCAGAAATAGTGAAGCTTCAACAAGCCCAGTTAGTCACAGCTGAGGCTCAGGCCAGGAAGCAAGCTATTGCTGAGCAAAGCTTCCAAACTATTCTTGCATCAACCTCTCATTCCAAAATGTTTTATCAAAACAAAGAAGGGTTGGGAACCAGTTGAAATAGCTCCACCACACTCTTATGAGTCTATAAGTCTGAAAGAGCTTCCGAAAGACAAAGTCTGAAAGACTTCGAAGACAAAGTCTGATGAAAGAGCTTCCGAAGACAAGTCTGAAAGAGCTTCCGAAGACAAAGTCTGAAAAGAGCTTCCGAAGACAAAGTCTGAAAGAGCTCCGAAGACAAAGTCTGAAAGAGCTTCGAAGACCAAGTCTGAAAGAGCTTCCGAAGACAAAGTCTGAAAGAGCTCCGAAGACAAGTCTGAAAGAGCTTCCGCAGACAAAGTCTGATGAAAGAGCTGAAGACAAAGTCTGCTTCGAAGACAAAGAAGACTCCAAGCCTCGGAAGAAGCAGTCTTCCGAAGTATAGTGGCTTCGGAAGAAGTTATTCTTCCGAAGCACTTTATCCTTCGGAAGACATTGCTATGTCCAGCAGATAAAAGTATGGTCCCTGACAGTCCGCTGCAGACCTCTGATACAGCATGGCATCTTCCTAAAGCCATGTTGTTGACCATACTTTATCTACTGTTCACCTTTTTATGATAGTACATGTTACCAACTTAGTTGGTGACAAAAGGTAAGTCAGGGACATGTCCTGACTACCAACTTTCAGACAAAATGTCTGAAGACCTCACCTAGAGTCTTGTAGTATAGATGTAAGGTTAGAGGTGTCCAGCTGGTATCAAAGTATATCCGGCTGTAGGTAGTATTATATATATCTTCTCCCTGTAACTCTTTAAGTAAGTGATTTGAGTCCAAGTGTCTTATATCCTTTGAGTTGAGAAGCAATATATAAAAGTACCTTGAAAATTTACCTGCTGTTAAATTTTCTTACTGCATGTTACTTGTTATATTGTGATCAACTCTTCATAGACTGCTTGCCGAGTGTTGATTCACAGTGAGTTGAGAGAAAAACCATCCGAAAGCGATCCTGCAATTGGTATCAGAGCTCCAGGCTCTTGATTGTGAGATCTTACCATCCTAATCAACCTGTGTTTTTCACTCCTCACCACAATCCACTCACTCAAATGGGCTCTCTCCCAAGGCTTATATGGAAACTGGTACCTTGACCAAGTCCCCTATGATCACCCCTGAAGACTTTGACACATGGTGTATCAGGATGGAGGCTTCATCAAGTGTCAAGACTCAAGGATGTGGGACTCCATTGTCAATGGTCCTTTCATACCAAGCACTACATCTGCCACTGGAAATCGCATCATTCCAAAAGATGTTGATGATTACTCAGAGGAAGATAGGAAGAGAATAGAGCTAGATCAAAGGGCTATGACTTGTCTCCAAACGCTCTCCCCAACTCCGTCTACAGACGCTTCAAGAAGTGCAAGACTGCTAAAGATTTATGGGAAGCTTTGAAGCTGATGTATGAGGGATCCAAGAAACTCAAGAGAACAAGAAAGATCTCTTGAAGCAGCAGTTGAGAACTTTACTTTCAAGGCTGGTGAGACCTTGACTCAACAATACTTCAGGTATGTTGAGCTAGTAGATACTCTGGCGGATATTGGAGTAGCTCTTGAGAACAGAGACATAGTTAGGAAGTTCATGTCTTCTCTTCCTAAACTATGGACTCACTATTTGTGTTGTCATCAAGAGAACTTCGGACCTTAAGACTCTTTCTCTCACAGAGTTGTATGGTATCCTAAGTGCATTTCAGATGGAGATGAACATGCAGAACTCCTCTGACCACTCCAATAACCAACAGAGTTCAGCCCTTCATGTGGTTGAAAGGGAAAGCATGGAACCACAACATCAGTTGCTATGCTACCCTGACAACTCACATACTGGACCCTTTATCACTCTACCTGAGACTCCAAAGTCTCAAAAGGTTCAACACAACTCCTTTCAGGATAGTTGTGCCTTTGTCTCTGGAAGTGGACACTCTGGTGATTTTCAATACTGCTTTGATGATCTGAGTGCTTCAATCCAGATGATGTGGAGTACATGGACATTGTCCAGCAGATGGCTTTTTAACTTACAGAGCGAAGAAGTTCTTCAAGAGAACTGGAAGGCAATTCCTCAAAACCCAGTCAACAGCAAGTTTGGTTTGATAAGAGCAAAGCAAGGTGCTACAACTGCAACCAACTTGGTCACTTTGCTAGGGAATGCAAGGCTCCCAAGAACAAACCGGGAACCCCACAGGCCTCCACACATCCCACTGCTCCCAAGCATGAAGAAAAGTCACTGAAACAGCTGCTGTTGCTCAGGAAGTTGACTGGAGCTTCATGGTACAGGATGTGACTCCCCCCTCAAGCACATCAGGCCGGAACAGATGATGATCAGGTATATGAACATCTTTGTACTGCTGCCTGTATTGCTAAAGTTAAATTGTATAAGGATTACATTTCGGAAATCAGATCTGAGGTTGAGTCTTTAAATGTGCTAAAATCTGACTTTAAAAGAGCTGAATCTGACTATCAAAGGAAAATTGATGAGTTAGAGAAAACTGTGTCTCTTTTGAAACATGAAAAGACTAACTACAAGACTCAAATCAAAGATCTGATCTCCAAACTTTCTGAAGTTCAAGCCCAGTTAGTCACAGCTGAGGCTCAGGCCAGGAGCAAGCTATTGCTGAGCAAAGCTTCCAAACTATTCTTGCATCAACCTCTCATTCCAAATGTTTTATCAAAACAAAGAAGGGTTGGGAACCATTGAAATAGCTCCACCACACTCTTATGAGTCTATAAGACTACCTAGATGTGGTACTGAAGAGAAGAGGTTCCAACTGCTGACCCTTCTCCATTGGAACTAGAGGATGAAGCAAAAATAGTGGCCTCCACAGGGGAGAAACAGGAGGATACACCCATCTCCACCTGTGATGACCAAATCCTGACCACCAAGGCAAGAAGAAGCAGAGCTAAGCTGCTAGAAGGACTGCTAAGAAGGTTGCAGAGTCCAAGCTTAAGTTTGACCCTAAGCAAAAGGGTGTCTTCATTTCTGCCGGTTTTCAAGTGGTAGGTACTCCTGATTCAGGAAAGGAGTGTGGTACCAGCACTCCTGTCCTACTGAAGGATCAGAAGTTAAAAGGGAAAGTTGCTGATGAAGAGAAGAAACCAAGAAACAGCAACCTGCAAGTTCCCAGAAGACTAACATTGCATGCATAATGTGTGGTCTGCACAACCACATGGCTAAAGATTGTTACTACAATCCAGCGAGCACACATTATGCAAATAATGTTAGAAAAAGAAGTAGTCAGAGAAGGCTTCTCAGTTGGACCACTTCAAAAGGTCCAAATGATGAAAAAGGGAAAGTTGGTCTCGGAAGCCAAGTTGCTTTCGGAAGAAACTGCTTCTTCCGAAGGGAAATGGCTTCGGAAGCCAAACCTTCTAAGGTTCGGAAGAACAAGAAGGCTCCTTGAAACCATCTCAGAAGAAGACTACTTCGGAAGAAAAGGTGGTGAAGGCTTCTTCCGAAAAGAGAGAAGCTTCGGAAGAAGACCATGCTGCAAAAGCTTCAACAAGCTCATCCTCAAAGATCAAACAAAGGATGGATTGGAAGATCAAGGAAGATGCTGCAGCCCAAACCTCTTCTTCAACAATGACCTCTATTGAACCCCATTGCATATCTTTTGGTTCAATTATGTCACTATCTTTGGAAGAGCCCGAGACCTGCAAGGCTTGGGCTTCCAAACAAAACTAACCATCTCATTTATGTGCAGGGACATCCATTGACAAGAACAACAATATCTAGATTGTAGATAGTGGATGCTCCAGGCACATGACAGGGAACAGATCTCTCCTTCAACAATTCCAGAACTTTGATGGAGGGCCTGTCCAATTGGAGGTGAGGCCGGAGGATATATTTCTGGCAGAGGAAGTATATCCAATGGCAGAATAAACATTGACAAAGTTCACTTTGTCAAACAGCTTGAACACAATCTGTTAAGTGTTTCTCAATTCTGTGATCAGAAGCATCAGATGCTTTTCACAGAACATGAGTGCATTATCCTCAAACCAGGGATGACAATTCCTCGGAATTGGTGCTTCTCAGATCCCAGGAAAGGGGATATGTACAAGCTGGATATGAACAATGCTTCTCCTATGGGTGAAGTATCATGCTTTTTCCAAAGCTGATAGTGATGAGTCAACACTATGGCATAAACGCATGTGTCATGTGAATTTTAAACAATGAATAAATTGGCTAAAAAAACTTGGTACATGGTCTGCCTAAAAAGGAATTTTTCTACAAAGATAACTGTGTTGCATGCCTGAAAGGGAAACAACACAGATCATCTCATAAATCCAAATGTGTTAACTCTATCACTACTCCATTACACTTATTGCACATGGATCTCTTTGGTCCCACAAGTATAATGAGCATTGGAAGGAAATCATACTGCCTTGTGATCGTTGATGATTTTACAAGATTTACATGGGTATCTTTTTAAGAAGTAAAGATGAAACTGCTGAAACTTTAAAATCTTTTATTCTTAAAATAGAAAATCAAATTGATCACAAGGTTAAGATTATTAGAAGTGATCAAGGGACTGAGTTTAAGAACTTCATTCTTGACTCATTCTGTGACTCAAAAGGGATTGCCAGACAATATAGTGCTCCCAGAACTCCTCAACAAAACGGTGTTGCTGAGAGGAGGAACAGGACACTTATTAAGGCTGCTCGGCCATGTTAGCTGATTCAAAGCTGCTCTAACATTCTGGGCAGAGGCAGTCAGCACTGCATGCTATGTGCAGAACAGGGTTCTTGTAGTTAAGCCCCATGGAAAAACCCCTTATGAGTTATGGAACAAGAGGCCACCGTTCATTGGCTTTCTAAGGTCCTTTGGCTGCAGATGTACCATACTTAACACAAAGGACAACTTGGCAAAGTTTGCTGAGAAGTCGGATGATGCTATCTTTATTGGATACTCTTCTAGCTCCAAAGCTTATAGAGTATACAATATTAAGAATCAACAATTTGAGGAGTCATCCAACATAGTTGTTAATGAGCACACTCTTGTGTTAGGGGGAATGGACCTGAGTATATTTTTGATTTAGAATTGTTTCCAAACTATTCTAAACCATCTTGTGAGAATGTTTCAGCTGGAACAGGTGCTCAAAGTGATGCTGATGCTGATGCAGGTCAACTATATGAGCTTCCCAGACCTATTCCAAATTCTCAAGAGCTGAAGGACAACAAGCTTCAACTATTCACAGATCTGACAGTGTAACTATCTCCAGAAATAGTGAAGCTTCAACAAGTGAATCACTTGATCAACCTCAAAGTTCCTCAGGTGATCCACTACAACACCAGGTTGAGGGAAGTAGTATTCTGAAGGAACAGGCAACTGTTAATACTACTTCACAACCAACCATTGATGATGTTTCTCAATCATTCAATCAGTCCTCATTGAATGACTCTGAAACAGCAGTTGGACAGAGTGATCAAATCCTGATCAGATATGTCTAACCTAGACTTATCTCTGCAATTGGAAGTGATTCCTTGTCTTAGGATTCACAACACTCATCCAGCTGAGAACATCATAGGGAATGTCTCTGAGGGTGTGAGAACAAGAGGACAAACTCATCATGGGAATGTCTGCTTGTACTCATGCTTCCTGTCTCAGATGGAACCAAAGAAGGTAGAAGATGCCTTAAAGGATAGTAGTTTGGTTGAATCGATGCAGGAGGAGCTGCTTCAATTCAAAAGACAAAAGGTCTGGAATCTATGCCCACTACCATCTGGTCAAGTACCCATAGGCACTAAATGGGTATTCAGGAACAAGAAAGATGATAGAGGCTTGATTATCAAGAACAAGGCAAGACTAGTAGTTCAAGGGTACACCCAGGAAGAAGGAATGATTGATACTGATGTCTTTGCACCTGTTGTAAGACTTGAGGCAGTTAGGATCTTCCTTGCTTATGCTGCATCCAAGAACTTCACAGTCTACCAACTTGATGTCAAGTGTGCTTTTCTATATGGGGATATAGATAGGGAAATCTATGTGTCAACCTCCAGGATTTGAAGACCCACAGCACCCCAACTATGTGTGCAAGCTGGATAAAGCTCTATATGGGCTGCACCAAGCACCTAGGCTGTGGTATGAGACCTTGTCTCAGTTTCTCCTGAAGAATGGATACACTAGAGGTACCATTGACAAGACTCTTTTCATCAGAAAGAGTGGAGAAGACATTTTGCTTGTACAAGTCTATGTTGATGACATCATATTTGGTCTTCAAACACCAAATGTGCAAAGACTTTGAAAGCATTATGAAGCAGAAGTTTGAGATGAGTTTCATGGGAAAAATGGACTTTTTCCTAGGAATCCAGGTGAAACAGATGAAGGAAGGATTCTTTATAAGTCAATCTAAGTATGTCTCAGACATCTTAGAAAGATTTGAAATGAAGGACTGTAAACCAGCCAAGACACCCATACCCAGAAACCATAATCTTTGCCCTGACCTTGAGGGGGAGGATACTGATCAACATCAGTATAGAGCAATATTGGTTCTCTGATGTATCTCACTACAAGCAGATATGCATTTGCCACATGTTGTGCAAGATATCAGGCTGCTCCAAAGGTGTCTCACCTAGCTGCTGCAAAGAGAATCCTCAGATACCTCAAAGGAGCACCTAAACTAGTCTCTGGTATCCAAGAAATAGTGATTTCAATCTCTACGGATACTCTGACAGTGACTATGGTGGCTGCAACATTGACAAGAAATCAACATCAGGAGGATGTCAATTTCTTGGTGGAAGGATTATCTCATGGCAATGCAAGAAACACATGTGTCTCTACATCAACAGCTGAAGCTGAATTGCTGCTGCTGCTGCTGTGCTCAACTGCTATGGATTCAAATCAGATGTTAGACTATGGGTTCAACTTCATGACTACTCCTATCCATATTGACAACAACAGTGCTATCTCCATTACTGAGAATCCGGTGAAGCACTCCAAGACAAAACACATTGATATCAGATATCATTTCATTAGAGATATTCACGAGAAACAGCTGATAAAGTTAATCAAAGTTGACTCAAATGAACAATATGCTGATTTGTTCACAAAGGCATTTGATGAACAAAGGTTTAAGTATCTCATATCAGCAATTGGGATGATAAACATTGAATAACTACCTCTTTTGAAGACCTTTTTAAATGAGTAATGTCTTGTGTCAATACAATTTAAGCCCTGTTACAAAAGATCTTTAAATTATTCCAAGTATAAATTCCTTCCGAAGAGGAATTAACTCTCGGAAGATATTCTTGAATATCTTCCGAAGCCAAAATTCTCATTGGAAATTTTCTTCTCGGAAGAGTTTTTGGTCTCGGAAGAAGCGATTGATTCTATATCAGATCTACTTCCGAAACTTATACAACTCTCCATTCGGAAAGACAACTTTACCTTCGGAAGCAATGCCTGGCTTCGGAAGATAAAGTGCCTTCAAAGGACAATTTTACCTTCGGAAGCACTATCATGCTTCAGAAGAGAAATTGCCTTCGGAAGAAAATTACCTTCGGAAATGTTTTACCCTCGGAAGTAAAGGTTTTTTTTTGTAACGGATATCTTTTGGGCCCCACTCTGTAAAAAGTAAAGATTTTGTTGATAATGTCAGACTATTTAAAATTATCCTTGCCGCCATCATCATTTCTCAGCCGTAAACCACCATACCACCCACAGTAACCCCAAAACAGTTACCCTATTACCACCACCATGCCACTATTCACCCTTTTAAATAATCTTGACTTATCAATTTCATCTTCTTTTACCACTTTACAGCCCTAACTGTTCCCTTCACTGTAAAACCCTAAATTTCACTCAAAATTTCAAGCTTACCTTCTCTCCAATGGCGCTAAACCCTTAGCACAATCAAGTCGCATTACTTGACTCGTCAAGGGATGCCGACTTCACCCAAATCATCACCTTTCTCACCGAATCCACCTACCTCACTGCACTCACAGTTAACCCAACCGTATACTCCAACCATATGTCAGAATTTTGGAGCAACGGAGAAACTACAGTGATAAATGGGGTTCGAGTCCTGAGAACCAGAGTTTGTGGCCAAGAGTTGGTCATCAATGAACAGATCATCAGGGAGCATCTCGAGCTTCACGATGATGGGGCTCCTACTGAGTTCCCCAAGGAAGACTTGGGAGGCACCTATATCCTCATGGGATATGGAGGTGATGTCAGCAGGTCTACAGTGTACAAGTTCAACTTCTCTTACCATTGGAAGTTCCTGCTGCACATTGTTTTGCACTGCCTCTCCAACAAATCAGGGGGTTGGGATCAAATCCCATATGAACTAGGATGCCTAGTTCATGGGTTGGTGAGAGGCCTCAGATTCAACTACTCACGATTCGTGTTGAACAACCTAATCGCCAATCTCAGCAGGGATACATTCTTCATGTATCCCCGATTCCTTCAACACATAATCAACTGTGAGATGGAACCAAGCAAGCTTGTCTGTGCAGCTACTCTTCCTGTTCCACACATGAGGCCTACCATCTTCAAGACACTGAAGAAGATGTCCACCAACTTCACTGGACGGTACACTCCATTACCTCCAGAGATGACTGAGCGCATAGCTCCTGGTGACATCCCTGTTCTCCCCACAGGTGATGAACCCACACCAGCAACATCCACCACAATACCAAAAGCCTTTTTACCCATCAAAGCTACATATCAGAGACGCCCCAAACGAACCCTTGTTCAATCTACTCTGGTTGAACAAGCTCCTCCTGTTCACACCGAAAGGACTAGAGTGGAATCATGGGCTCCCACTCAGTCCGAGGTCACACCATCCTTCACAATTGACCTCAATGGGGTTTTGAGCCTCCTCAGTCTCAAACCTCTGAGCCCGAACCCCAAGCCTTAAGCCCACAGGGTGAGTCTCTACACTCCCCTGTGCAGCTTTCTAGGGACAACCCCACCATAGGCTCAATGCCTGTAGACATTGATCAAGGTCCCGGGTCAGTAGGACTAACCACCCTCTCTTTCGCTGACCTTTTACTCCGAACTGATGAAGAGATTACATCTCTCCATGGCCATGAAGTTGATCTACAACACCCACTGAGAGATCAACAGAGCCAAGAGGGATCCCTTGTCTCTAGCCCCCATCAGAAGCCTGCTACTGAGGTGAGTCCCACTGATGTGGAGGGGACTCATGTAGACTCAGCTGCCACTACTCAGAGTCTCTCATTGAGCTCTCAGGACAGTGGTAACATAATTAGGACTGAGTCTACGGCAACTTTGCCCATTGACATCTCTGAAAGAGATGACTCTGAGCAAAGGAAACCAGGGTGCCAAGAAACCACATCTGGTGGTGAGAGTGAGCATACTAGGTATGTTATCTCATCTCCCCGTGATTCTTCCTATGAAGATGAGGGAAGTATGCAACTAACACTTCAGTACTTGCTTTCTAAGGTCTCCAACCTGGAATCACAGGTGAAGATCTTAGAATCAAGGACTGCCACTCAGCAACTTGAGATTAACTCTCTCAAGGCTAAACTAGCTGAGAAACAGACGGAGAGGTCTGTTAGGCATGTACCAATCCAGGTCTCAATGACTTCTTCCTCTAGCTCATCTAGCTCTCAAGATGATGCTACCAAAAAGGGGGAGAAAGTTTAGAGACAAACACCTATGGAACCACAGACCCAATTCATTTCCACCAACAAATCATTACACTACCTGAGTCATCTCAATCCTTTCTGGAGATTGACTCAAGGATGCTTCAAGATCTCTACAGACTTTTCACAAAGTTTGTATTGAGATCATCCCTAGAACAGCCCAGCCCCGACACCACACTTGCATACTTTGGGGCTGAGGAGCTTCAAAGACTGACTGCACCTTCTACCACTGTGGAGGAAGTTGGTCAACCTAAGGTCTTCATGGAACCTGAGATTAGCTTCGAAGGGGAAATGGGGACTGATGGCCCAGCAACTGAAACAGATGGGACAGAATCAGCAGCAGTCTCATCTTCCGAAGCTCTAGCTGAGGCTTCCGAAGCTTACATGGAAGCCTCGGAAGAACAAGACAAGTCTTCCGAGGCCGAAATAGAAGCTGCGGAAGGCTTATTTCAGATGTCCGAGGAACTGACCATCACAGATGTCATTGCTGAAATTGCATCTGAGGTGAGCAGGGAGGACATTTCTGAAATACCTCCAACCCAAGCACCAGCTGAACTTCTCTCTCAATCACAACCCTCCATCCAAGAACCACCACAGTCAAGCACAATCAAAGACAAAGGCAAAAGAAAATTGACTGCGGAAGAGCTTCAGGAGGAGGAGAAGATTGAGAAGGCCAAAAAGAAAGGTCAGTTTCCTACTAAGAAGTTGTTAGCTGCTAGTTCTAAGGCAGCTGTAGCCAATCAGGAAGAAATCAACCAGAGGAGAAGAACAGCACTCATTGACCAGCTCATCAATCTAGGAGCTACCAATGAGGAAATACTCCTGCTACCATTAGAGGAGTTGGTGAATTTGGAGAGGTCAACCAGGCTACAACAAGAAAAGGAAGCCAGGTTGGCCTTGGAGAAGGAAGAACAAGAGCAGAGGGAGGCAGCCCTGAAGCTGAGAGAGGCTAGGATCAAGTTCCTTCTCTCAAGAGGCTTCAGTCTTCCTGAACTGTCTCCACATAATGATGACATGATCCTGCTGCTCCACAACAAAGAGCAGGATCAAATGGAGAAGGAAAGGAAGAAGGCTGCTAGGGAGAAGTTGAAGGTGAAGAGGAAGAGGGAGGAAGAGAAGGAGGTCATTGCTGCCAAGAAGTCAACTGACAAAGCCTGGATGAAGGACTACCTCCGGGCTCATGGCTTCTCTGGTAGGCAGGTGGGACCTATGTCCGAAAGGACACTCCAGCGGATAGTCAGTGAAATAAAAGCTGACATCCGTTTGGGAAAAAGGAAGGAGATGTACAGAAGGATGAAAGGAATGGTCTTCACCCCAGCCACTCAACCACAGCCACAACCCACACCAGAACCAATCCCTTTTCCCATTAAACCCGAACCCACTGATGAAACCTTCACCCCTCAACCCACAACTCTACCCAAACCTACCACATCACCTCAACCACCCAACTAACCATCCTAAAACCCAAGACTCAACCCAAAACCACTAAACCTAAGCCTACCCAACAACAACCAAGATCATCCCCTCAGCCTCCTAAACATCTCTCCTTTGAGGAAATAAAGGAGTTCAAGACGAGGCTCATCAACTGCACTACCTTGAGCAGCATCTCCTGTGAGGGAGAGGTTATCAACATCACCTATGTTGATAACTCTTCAAGCTCCCTCACCCTAGGCCAATTTCTTGAATTGCCTAGAGATACCTTGGGCCAGGCTGCAAGACTTCTTGGTCTCAACTCCGATACCCTCAATGCTGAGGAGAAGAGGCTAAGAAGAAGACTGGTGACTCTACTGGATACCAGGAAAGAGGACAGGATTTCTGGTCAATCTCCTGGACCTAGAAATGCAATAATCCAGTGGAGGTTCGATGAACCTTCTCACAACTTTGTTGTGGAAAGGGAGAATGGTGAAACCAACAGGCTCAATGCCACTTCTCTACTGCATCTCAGCAGATTTGATCTTGCTGAGCTTGCAGAGAAGCCATTCTCAAATCCCTCCAACTCTGAGACTGCTGCACACATCAGAAACCATATCAGTGGTCTCCACTTGGCTGAACGAAATAGAAGAGCCAAGATTGAAGAAGAGTTGAAGCTGAAAAGAGTGGAAGACAAGGAAAGACCAACCACCAAAGGCACAGCCTTTCTACAGATGGTGGAAGGTCCTGAATTGGAACCAATAGTTCGATGGGAATATGACTATACTTCCCATCAACTAACTCTTTTCAGAGGGCCATAACAGAGGGTACATATAATCCAAGGTGACAGAGTAGAGGTTCTGTCCACCAAGGATCTGTACAAGATTCTCAGCACCACATCAGGAAAGAATGAAGACACTGATAAACACCTGCTCTCCTTGGTGCTGAGAACTTTGAGAAGAAGAGGGAAGTGAAGTTTTGGTAGCATCAGCCTAGGGGAGTTTGTTGGATCATGATAAGGCTGGTGCAACCAAAATCACTTCATAGTCATCTTTTGGTACTACATTCAAAGGCTTCCGAAGCTGAGAAGAGATCTTCTGAAAGTCTGAAAGAGCTTCCGAAGACAAAGTCTGAAAGAGCTTCCGAAGACAAAGTCTGAAAGAGCTTCCGAAGACAAAGTCTGATGAAAGAGCTTCCGAAGACAAAGTCTGAAAGAGCTTCCGAAGACAAAGTTTGAAGAAAGAGCTGAAGACAAAGTCTGCTTCCGAAGACAAAGAAGACTCCAAGCCTCGGAAGAAGCAGTCTTCCGAAGTATAAGTGGCTTCGGAAGAAGTTATTCTTCCGAAGCACTTTATCCTTCGGAAGACATTGCTATGTCCAGCAGATAAAAGTATGGTCCCTGACAGTCCGCTGCAGACCTCTGATACAGCATGGCATCTTCCTAAAGAGCCATGTTGTTGACCATACTTTATTCTACTGTTCACCTTTTTATGATAGTACATGTTACCAACTTTAGTTGGTGACAAAAGGTAAGTCAGGGACATGTCCTGACTACCAACTTTCAGACAAAATGTCTGAAAGACCTCACCTAGAGTCTTGTAGTATAGATGTAAGGTTAGAGGTGTCCAGCTGGTATCAAAGTATATCCGGCTGTAGGTAGTATTATATATATCTTCTCCCTGTAACTCTTTAAGTAAGTGATTTGAGTCCAAGTGTCTTGTAATCCTTTGAGTTAAGAAGCAATATATAAAAGTACCTTGAAAATTTACCTGCTGTTAAATTTTCTTACTGCATGTTACTTGTTATATTGTGATCAACTCTTCATAGACTGCTTGCCGAGTGTTGATTCACAGTGAGTTGAGAGAAAAACCATCCGAAAGCCGATCCTGCAATTGGTATCAGAGCTCCAGGCTCTTGATTGTGAGATCTTACCATCCTAATCAACCTGTTTTTTCACTCCTCACCACAATCCACTCACTCAAATGGCTGCTCTCTCCAAGGCTGATATGGAAACTGGTACCTTGACCAAGTCCCCTATGATCACCCCTGAAGACTTTGACACATGGTGTATCAGGATGGAAGGCTTCATCAAGTGTCAAGACTCAAGGATGTGGGACTCCATTGTCAATGGTCCTTTCATACCAAGCACTACATCTGCCACTGGAAATCGCATCATTCCAAAAGATGTTGATGATTACTCAGAGGAAGATAGGAAGAGAATAGAGCTAGATCAAAGGGCTATGACTTGTCTCCAAACCGCTCTCCCCAATTCCGTCTACAGACGCTTCAAGAAGTGCAAGACTGCTAAAGATTTATGGGAAGCTTTGAAGCTGATGTATGAGGGATCCAAGGAAACTCAAGAGAACAAGAAAGATCTCTTGAAGTAGCAGTTTGAGAACTTTACTTTCAAGGCTGGTGAGACCTTGACTCAACAATACTTCAGGTATGTTGAGCTAGTAGATACTCTGGCGGATATTGGAGTAGCTCTTGAGAACAGAGACATAGTTAGGAAGTTCATGTCTTCTCTTCCTAAACTATGGACTCACTATTTGTGTTGTCATCAAGAGAACTTCGGACCTTAAGACTCTTTCTCTCACAGAGTTGTATGGTATCCTAAGTGTTTTCAGATGGAGATGAACATGCAGAACTCCTCTGACCACTCCAATAACCAACAGAGTTCAGCCCTTCATGTGGTTGAAAGGGAAAGCATGGAACCACAACATCAGTTGCTATGCTACCCTGACAACTCACATACTGGACCCTTCATCACTCTACCTGAGACTCCAAAGTCTCAAAAGGTTCAACACAACTCCTTTCAGGATAGTTGTGCCTTTGTCTCTGGAAGTGGACACTCTGGTGATTTTCAATACTGCTTTGATGATCTTGAGTGCTTCAATCCAGATGATGTGGAGTACATGGACATTGTCCAGCAGATGGCTCTTTTAACTTACAGAGCGAAGAAGTTCTTCAAGAGAACTGGAAGGCAATTTCCTCAAAACCCAGTCAACAGCAAGTTTGGGTTTGATAAGAGCAAAGCAAGGTGCTACAACTGCAACCAACTTGGTCACTTTGCTAGGGAATGCAAGGCTCCCAAGAACAACCCGGGAACCCCACAGGCCTCCACACATCCCACTGCTCCCAAGCATGAAGAAAAGTCAACTGAAACAACTGCTGTTGCTCAGGAAGTTGACTGGAGCTTCATGGTACAGGATGTGACTCCCGCTCAAGCACTCATGGCCGGAACAGATGATGATCAGGTATATGAACATCTTTGTACTGCTGCCTGTATTGCTAAAGTTAAATTGTATAAGGATTACATTTCGGAAATCAGATCTGAGGTTGAGTCTTTAAATGTGCTAAAATCTGACTTTAAAAGAGCTGAATCTGACTATCAAAAGAAAATTGATGAGTTAGAGAAAACTGTGTCTCTTTTGAAACATGAAAAGACTAACTACAAGACTCAAATCAAAGATCTGATCTCCAAACTTTCTGAAGTTCAAGCCCAGTTAGTCACAGCTGAGGCTCAGGCCAGGAAGCAAGCTATTGCTGAGCAAAGCTTCCAAACTATTCTTGCATCAACCTCTCATTCCAAATGTTTTATCAAAACAAAGAAGGGTTGGGAACCAGTGAAATAGCTCCACCACACTCTTATGAGTCTATAAGACTACCTAGATATGGTACTGAAGAGCAAGAGGTTCCAACTGCTGACCCTTCTCCATTGGAACTAGAGGATGAAGCAAAAATAGTGGCCTCCACAGGGGAGAAACAGGAGGATACACCCATCTCCACCTGTGATGACCAAATCCTGACCACCAAGACAAGAAGAAGCAGAGCTAAAGCTGCTAGAAGGACTGCTAAGAAGGTTGCAGAGTCCAAGCTTAAGCAGAGCTAATCCCGACCCTATACGCCGCGTATAGGACTATACGCGGCGTATAGGGGACCCACGTATGGTCCACAAGTCGCGTATTGCAACACCCTATACGCCGCGTATATATCTATACGCCGCGTATAGGGTACACACCGATGTGTCTTCGTCCCCAACCAAAGAACTATACGCTGCGTATAGCCCTATACGCGGGGCTGTACCAGCGTATAGTTCTTTATACCAGTTTTTAAATCACGCATTTTGGGGCATAAAACACTACTTTAACGTTTAAATCAATGAACGATTAACATAATAATGATGTATGAAGAATAATACGTACCTGGATGTTGAAAAATCGAAGATCAATACGTGTAGTATAGTGCTATACGAGAGTGTTTTTTTGAAGTGTGTGTAAAAAATGAGAAAATTTGAAAGATATAGAGTACCAAGGATCTATACGCCGCGTATGGGTCTATACGCGGCGTATAGCTTATATTCTTTTTTAAATCGACACCGACCTTTATGTGGCGTATGGACCTATACGCCCCGTATAGGTGAACTGATGTGACGTCGGTTGTCAGTCATTAATGTCGCATTAATGGTCGTACCCTATACACCGGGCATGGGCCGCGTATGGACCTATACGCCACCCATCTCCCAACCGACTTCGCCCCCTCCCCTTCGGCCCCCTCCCCTTTGGCCCTCTCCCCTTCCCCCTCCCTTTCGGCCCCCTCCCCTTCGGCCCCCTCCCCTTCGGCCCCCTCCCCTTCGGCCCCTCCCCTTCCCCCCTCCCCTTCGCCCCCTCCCCTTCGGCCCCCTCCCCTTCGCCCCCCTCCCCTCCGTCCCCTCTCCTTCGGTTGTCCTCCCTTGGCCACTGTGAACTTCCACTGCAGGTTAGTTTTTTTTATTTGTTGTTTGTAGTCGGTAACCGATTGAAGTGAGCTAAGAGTTCATCCTCAAATCCAGGTTCATTAACTTCTTCGTTATTAGAGTCCTTAAGTCGGTTAAGCACCTCATTATAAACCTCAAGCTTCTTCATCTGATGCCGGTGGCCGCTGCTACTGTTCGCCACCGTGCGCGACGGCGACGACTCCATGCTTCTGCTACTACAACTCTCGTTGCTTTCCATCACCATCACCGTCACAAATTCACAGATTTTTATCACCGAACAACAAATCAGCCACAAATGTGTCTGCTAGATTCAACAGTTTCGATGCTATATGATGATGATTATGATTGTGAGCGTGAAACCACAATTCTCTAGATTCAACAGTTTGTATATGGTTAGTTTGGTTACAGACTGCAGATGTTAAAAACAAATGGAATTTTTTTTGCAGACTGCAGACATTTGGTCCACCTCTTCTGCTGCAGATGTCTTCAGATGTGGTCCGCAGACTGCAGACGTTTTCCTGCAGAAAAAACAAACAGCACCTATGTGACTTTAGTAGATACTTGTCCAGGAGAAAGGTCAAATGAAAATTTCTATTTTTTCTTAAGAACTCTAGAAATTTGTTTATGTATCTGTAACTATGTATAAGAAATTGAACTATCATAAAAATGTATAAAAAAGAATTCATTGATTGCACATTTCCATCAACACTTCAAATTCTTATGAACTACCAACTTCCAATGAGTTGTATCAGTTCCAATGAATAGTGTAACAACCTTATCACTACATTAGAAGAAGATCATCTGTTTATTTGTAACAAAGGTTTTGTTTACTTATTTCTTACTTTATTTAAAACAACTATAGGACACAATTGGCACAATTTGTAGATTAATGGCTGCATTAGTTATCAATCTCAACCCTTATAAAAACAATTTAGTTTTTCTAGTGTTTATTCCAGCCGGTTGCTTACATGTAACTGTCTGTAGTTTTTAGTATTTAGCTTCTCAATGTAATAATTGATAGGGTATGATTTCAAACTTGCAAATCTATAGTATCTAATAAAATAAGGTTTTCTTTGCCACTTGTTCTTCTCTTATTCAATTTTTTTGCCACTTATCATTTTTCTAAACATTCACATATCAATTTTCCCTTCAAAAGGGTATTATAGTAATTTAAATACTCATATAAATTTCTCTCTCTTATTAAAAATGAATGTTATTAATTGTTATATTTCTCTCTCTTATCTAAATTTTTTTAAAATCAATTTTTTTAAAATATATTTTATTAAGGAAATTAGAAATCAAATCTTTCAATTAAAATCTAAATTATAAAAAAAGTAAAGTTTTATATAATATGAAATTTTCTAAAACACTAAACATTTTCAAATAAAATATTTTAAATTGTTTTGTTTTTAAAAAGTTATAAACGGTTGAATTTTTTTAAAAACTGTCTTAATAAAACAACCAGAATCATTACAAACAAGCGTTTTAAAAAATATTTTTATAAAAAAAATCTTAAAACGAATGTTTAAAAGTAAAACTATTTAGATAAGAGAGTTAAAAATCGTATAATTGTTTCATTTTTTGAAATATTACGTATATATAACTTTAATTATATTTTATATTAAAATATTATACAGTAACTTTTGGTGTATATTGCTAACTATAATACGTTTAATTAATGGTTCTTAGCCTATCCATTTATCTATAAAAAAAACTAAAATAAGTGTGAAACAATTATAAGACTTATATACTTACTTTCTTATTTCTCTATATTGTTAATAATAATATTGAATACTACTAATATTACTCGTACCATATTCAAATAAAAATATATAATTTAATAAATTAAAAACCTATTTTTAATTAAAAACAAACTTTCTAAAAACAAAAATTTTATAAAATACAGAATACGATGAACTTTTTTTTATCATTTTTCTCAAAAAAATTTAAAAATTATAATTTTTGATAAAACAAAAGTTTAAGAAAATACATAATTATTTATTTACTTAAAGTAACTATTTATTTTATCTTCAAGCATGATTTTATAATACATAATTATTTATTTACTTAAAGTAACTATTTATTTTATCTTCAAGCATGATTTTATAATACATAAATTTTTAATACTAAATATTTAATATTTTATTTATATAACTCGTGTAATACACGGGAACTAACCTAGTGTTATTATATGGTAATTTGCAATAAGTTAATGAATTATACAAATAACTTGGAAGTTTGTTTTATTGTTCTCGGCTTCTCGCTATATCTGTGAGTAACTAACTTTGATTAACGTAGATTTCACATCTATTAGTCAATATCATTAAAAATATCTTGTTCTTAATCTCATTCTGTATTAAGATCATCTTTTAACAATTAAAAGTCTATGGATTATTAAAAAATAATTTTTCAATCACTATTAAAAGACTATCAAATTGATTTTTAGTATAATATACCAACCAAGACATCTTTTTTTTAAACGGTGATTTTCTTATGAGTGACCCAATGTCACATCGCCCCCCTGGGCGACCCTAGCCAAGATCTGCCCCAGACTATGTTGTCTGAACCGGGTCCACGCTGGATTGTCAGACTTGGTTACGACGTTCCCCCGGAAACCGTACTGCCTCCACAAGGGTTGCCCCTCTGGAGTAACAGCCGGATGAAAACCGGGGACGAGCTCTGAGAATCTGCCTCCGCAACCACTGGCTTAAAGGAAATTTCTCTTCATTGCTCTAAATGTCCCCAAACCGGTACCAAAGAGGTTCGAACCCCTGACCTCCACTTTAGGAGGGATAATTCTTACCGCTTGGACCAAGTCTGAAGGACAGTACCAACAAAGACATCTCGTTTAATTGTACAATTTTCATGACCTAAATAATGTCATCAATAATGAAAAACCACCATCTTAAATTCTAGAAGCCAGAACAAATTTAAAACACGTTTTAATAACCAAAAATTCAAGTCATAAAAATTGCAAACGTCTTTTAATTTCTTGAAAATTAACTAACATTTAAACTTTCATTCGTTTAACAAAAATTAAACACCTCATTAGTTTAATTCACAATTAAAAATCAACCATAGTATTTTTGGTATGTTATGTGGAAGTAAAAATAAGGAGAAAGCCACCAAAGATTTAAGTATGATATGACAAGACAACCCCATGCTTGTCGGCCTTTTATTGCCTTTTAAATCACCAATTTCATATTTATACTATTTTAAATTAAATTTCAATCAATTAAAAATAATAAACTATTGCCACAAGTATTATAAAACATATTTCCACCATTTTTCGCTTGAGAGGAAGTAGTAGTTTCAGGTTGCAAAATCCAAATCTACACTACTTATAATTATTTATTAGCTACATGTCAAACCAAATGTTAATTGGTTTATATAAAACTTATAACGTTTTGAACAATTTTAATACATTAATCATTAATATCCGTATGTCAAGTTCGTGTCATGAGCAACTTTACGGTGTGAAATAAAAATAAGGTCTACAAGAATTTACAAGAACTATAATTTTTATAAAGTTTGGATTGAGTCTCTTTCAAAGATATGTTCTTTGACATGACTTTACAAATACTCGACGAGACACAGTGTTATTGACAATAATTTTTCACCACTTTCTTCTGTTATCAATGTTGTATAACAAATTATTTAATTTCTCTGAAATTATATATGTGACTGTGGGATGTCAACTAATTGATTTATTAAGAAAATTACGAAAATATGTCAGAATTAAAATTTCACTTAAAACATGAAAAAGGGCGTCCTGATTCAAGCGTTACTATATATAATATGAATATAGATCATATAATATTCAAAAATTTGATTTTATCAATTAAATGTTTACAAATCACATAGATATAATATTTAAAATATGATTTTACTGTATTTATTCTGTACTATAACCGGCAGCATACCAACTTCTTGGCTTCATTTGCAACTCAACTATTAGTTTCCCTTATAAGTTAGAAGGCGTTTTCTGATATATTTGGGTCTACACTCACATGACCATGTGTTTTGGGTCCAGTTCCACCCCACCCACAAGTGCATGCACATTAAGACAATAAAGAGTAGATTTACAATGGGGTTGCACGTATATATATGTACATAATATATATATATATATACGTACATATATATATATATACATACATATATATATATACATACATATATATATATATATATATATATATATATATATATATATATATATATATATATATATATATTATATATATAGATAGATAGATAGGTGTATATATATATACTAGTTTTAGTAAACCCGTGTAATACACAGGTTGACAATATGAAAACAATATAATTCATAAATGTATAAATATTTCGTATGATTAAGTTACGTGTTACTATAATAATAAAAAAAAAAAGTTATATTTATAAATTATAAATATTCAAATACTTTTTTAAATAATATAATATATAATTGACTCATTTAAAATTAAAACAAGTTGTGTTAAAATCACACTAATCTAAAATAAATAAATATATTATTAAATATTTTTTTTTAGTTTTTTTTAATTGAATCTTATTCAGCTATAAAAATATGTATTGTTCAAAA
Source organism: Flaveria linearis (assembly GCA_024085815.1). Taxonomy (NCBI): domain Eukaryota; kingdom Viridiplantae; phylum Streptophyta; class Magnoliopsida; order Asterales; family Asteraceae; genus Flaveria; species Flaveria linearis. The sequence goes on from CM044009.1 coordinate 54,956,379, forward strand.
TAATATGATTACACAATTAAGTTGATAATATAAAAAATTAAATTTAAAACAAAATAAATTATTACTATTAATTGAGTTTCTTAAAATAAAAATCTTGACTAAAATAATATATTAGTTTAGCCGAGAAAATTATTTTGAGGAGTAATATGAGAGTGACATGTGGCATCTTAGTTACTCTTTTATTATATAGTATAGATATATATATATAGATATGTATATATGTATATATATATATGTATATACGTATATACATATCTATCTATATATATATATAGATATGTATATATGTATATATATATGTATATATGTATATATGTATATATATACATACATATATATTTATATATACATATATGCATATCTATATATATATATATATAGATATGTATATATGTATATATATATATATATGTATATATATATATGTATGTATATATAGATATATACATATATATATATATATCTATACATATGTATACATATATATATACGTACATATATATATATATGTGTGTATATATATATATAGGTATATATATATTTTAATTTTCCCACAAGGTCCTGCCCTTTGGTATCAGAGCCATGGTGAATAAACTTTATTATGGGGAAATTCAACATTGAATTATTCCAAACAAAATGAATATTATAGAAGATAAAGATACTGTTAAAGACAGTATTGAGGAAGAATATGACATACCTCACAATTTAGAATTATTAAATAAATGGACAATTCCAAAAATAGATTACAAATAAGTTTATAAGCTTGGAACTTTTGAAAAAATTGGTTAAAAACAAGTAGTTAAAACTACTGAAGAAACAATTGCTCTTAATAAAGAGGATATAATGATAAAACTTTTAAATAATAAAGAGTTAACAAGATATAAAAAAGATAAATATAAATTTATCCATATTGGAGTAGTGCAAATTGCATTTAAGCCTTTAACTTTAGAAGGTTTGCCAGAAAGCTTTATAGCAGCTTTAAGAGATGGTAAAAACTTAGATTATAAGCAATCCTTAATAGGGATAGTTCAATCTAGCCTATCACAGGGTCCAGTTTATTTTAATGTTTACCCAAATCTACAATTATCATTAACTGGCGTAAATATAACTGATGCTTTAACATTAAATGTTAAGACTCATGGATATAATTATATTCCAGGGTCAGAAGTAATTTGTATATGCTATAGAATATATTATAAACCGTTATTTACACTAAATCCTCAGTGTAAGATGGTAGATAAACCATTAAATGAGACAATAATAATAGAAACTAATTTTGGAAAATCAAATATTACTACTAGAAGAAAAATAAAGTGGGAGGAAATTGAATTTCCTGATAGCTGGATACTAAATAATTGTACCCCAAAACAACAATATATTGATAATAATCCAATTGATATCATACAAACATCTAAAGGATCAGTTCAGATACAATTCGATAAGGTTAGACCTAGAATATCTAGATCTATGTCCTCTAGATCATCAAATTTTCATATATCTCCATCAGGATATACTGTTAGAAGTCCTTCTACAGCTTCTACTTCTCAAATAAGAGAAGAATTACCTTAAAATAGGGTAGAAGAATTAAGAATTAATTCTGATAATATAGTAAGATGTAAGACCCCAATCCCGGGCACCTCACAGTTGGTCATTCATTGCATCATAGTTACCTATTAATATTCATTTCATAATATACACAGCGGAATTTCATGTATTAAAACCATTCATATTCATTTACTTTTAACTACTGTTGTTAAGTGTAAGGCCCCGCTCCCGGGCGCCCTACGGTTGGTGGTTCATCGCACGTAAAACATACATTTAATATAAACATAATGTAATAACGCAGCGGAATTTATAAAATATACATTCTCATTCATTCATAAAAGCCATTACATCATTGACATGATTACAAAATACAACTTTCTCTACTTTGTCTCTCCTCATAGAGTCATACAGCGACCTCTAGAGAAGATATTAAGTTCAAACATATAAAAATTATGTTTTTATACTAAAGAATATTCCTTAAGTAATTCCGTACATCGGAACCCTTAAGGAACACTCTTGACACTCTCATGCAACATACTTTGTTGCATGTGCTATGCACACGCACTTCCAGTGCGTGGCAGCATTATCAAAATTAAAGGAGATTTCTTAAGTAATCCCTTTTATGGGGATCCTCAAGAAATCTCGTAATGACATGCAACGTGATGAATTGCGTGCGTTATGGACCCATAACGCATGACGTTGCAGCATTATCAAATGGAGAATGCCATCCCAAAAGAGCTGAGTAGCCGCCTCGTGCCATCCCCAGCAACGCTACCTGCCAACTGGAAACACATAAAAAGTCAGCGTTGCTGAGTGAGTTCTAGTTTTATAATAAACATACTTTGTTCATATTAAAACCGTTATTCGTTACACGTGATCATACATCGTACATACATATAGATAATATCCTTATTATCCCGTTCGTTCTTTCGTTCGTTTATCCGTTCGTTCATTCGTTCGTTCATCATACATCGTTATCTTTCACTTCTCGTTTAGGTCCTGTCAGGCTTTACCCACTTCATGGCACGCAGCCATGATTACTGTGGTCGAATGACAAGGACCCCGTTACATCTTTCCTTGCACATTGGATATCTTTTGTACCACTACCATCTGCTATACCCCGAACGTTATTAGCTACCGGGCCGAAGTCATTAAATGAACAGCAAAACGTATGCCACGGTACTAGAGGTAAGCGGTAGGGATACCATACATATGGTCAATCACTAAGAAGGACCCGTTAAACTTATCCAATGTTTGCAAGTCATCTTTCATTAATTCGTTCGTTAATGCATGTATTCATCATCTTTTAATCATTCGTTCATTCGTTAATACATGTTACATCTTTTCTTGCACATTGGATATCTTTTGTACCACTACCATCTGCTATACCCCGAACGTTATTAGCTACCGGGCCGAAGTCATTAAATGAACAGCAAAACGTATGCCACGGTACTAGAGGTAAGCGGTAGGGATACCATACATATGGTCAATCACTAAGAAGGACCCGTTAAACTTATCCAATGTTTGCAAGTCATCTTTCATTAATACATGCATTCGTCATCGTGTTCCTCTTTCGATATCTTTCACTTTACGTTACATAATACTTTGTTCGTTCATTCATACGTAAAGCCATAGAAAGATATTCATGCGATATTATAAGGAACACACACATCATACATACATCATCATACATAGCATCATACGTACATCGTCATACATAACATCACACATGCATCATCATTCATCATCATACTTAACCTCGTGCAATCATAACCTACATCATCAATCATCACTAGGCACTTACTCCCGTATCCTTCCCGAATCCGGGACCTACTATGCGTCATCTTGGTGCAGTAGCACTAACTGTCCCTCCAAGAACGTGGGGACTCATTCTAGGACTTTATATAACGTGCCGAGTCCACAATCATACCTTAGACGTATAACATAACATTATACCCAAATGGGTCATACATACATACGTCAGTAAACAAGTTTATATGTGTTCCAGCCCCAAAATCATTTGAAACAAGTAAATGAGGGGTCCTAGAACTCACCTGTGCTTGACAAGCAGCTTCTCAATCAAGCCTTAAAGTCGCGGGTCATACTACACTGCCTGCAGATAAGTTAACACTCAAATGAGTTAATTTCTGCCTAGTTTCGCTGCTAAGTTCGCAGGTAGTTTCGCCCGTAAATTCACCAGCAGTTTCGCCGGGCGAATCAGCAGTTTCGCTGCTAGTTTCGCAGGTAGTTTCGCCCGTAAATTCACCAGCAGTTTAGCCGGGCGAATCAGCAGTTTCGCTGCTAGTTTCGCCGGGCAGCATTCTGCCAGTTTCGCTGGACAGATTCGCTACCTCGAGCGCCCAACTTTCGTTGGAATTCCCTAGTTTCGCAATATCTAAGGTTAACTTGGGCATTGGCATAGTCATCAGCGAAACTATAGTTTCGCTTATGCGAATATGTAGTTTCGCTGCAGCGAAACTGTAACTTCGCTGTAAATCCTTCCAGTTTCGCTGGACGAACTTATAGTTTCGCTGGTCGAGACCTTAATTTCGCAGAACGAGCTGAAATTTACGAATCAGCTCGTTTTAGCCCAAAAATCCAATCCTTTCCACCCAAACCCTTGGATTATCGTCCAGGAAGCTATATCTAAGCTCATTATACGTTTTCTTACTCTAAAACGTGCGTTTTGGGGTGATTTTTGCCACTTTAAAACCCAAAAACCCCAAACTCGGGTTTTTCACCAAATGCAGCAATTTAGATACGTTTCTTACCTTGATTCTTGTAGTTTAGGAGTCCACAAACACCAGCCTTCGATTCTTGACCACCCGAGCTTCAATCCGGCACTTTCTCTCTCTACACTTTCTCTCTCTAGAATGGCGTTTGAGTGAAAATGAGAGTTGCTCAGCTGATCCATCTATTTATATGCCAGGCGTTCCAGGGACCCCAAACTCGTTAAACTCGTGACCCGTTGGGTTAACTCGGTGTAATACCCGCAACCATTTTATATTTATTAAATGGTTTTTCATCCGAGCCCATCACTATCACTTGACTCGATTAGAAAATTTTCCGGGTGTTACAAGTCCACCCCCCTTATTTAGGTTTCGTCCCCGAAACCTGTTATTCTTCGAACAGATGTGGGTAATGTTGTCTCATCTCTTCCTCAGTCTCCCACGTAGACTCAGATCCCTTCCTGTGCTTCCACTGTACACGCACAAGAGGAACCACTTTGTTTCTTAGCCGTTTCTCTTTTCTATCGATGATCGCCACTGGTTGCTCCACGTAGTTGAGCCGTTCGTCTACTTCGATATCCTCCAGCGGTACAATCATATCTTCGTCGGCCAAGCATTTCCTCAGATGAGATACGTGGAAGGTCGGGTGAATTCCACTCAGCTCATCTGGCAGTTCCAACCTATAGGCCACCTCTCCCACACGGGCGATAATTCGGAAAGGGCCTATATACCGCGGGCTCAGTTTACCCCGCTTTCGGAACCTAATAATTCCTTTCCAAGGCGAGACTTTCAACATGACCCGATCACCGACCTTGAATTCTATCGGTCTTCGCCTCTTGTCAGCATACGACTTTTGTCTGTCTTTCACCGCCTTCATGAAGGCTTTGATCTTTTCTAACTTTTCAGTCGCTGCTTCAACCATCTCGACACCACCCAGTTCCTTCTGCCCAATGTCTCCCCAACATACAGGCGTCCTACACTTCCTACCGTACAACATCTCGTAGGGCAGCATGCCAATGCTGGCATGATAACTGTTATTGTACGAGAATTCTGCTAACGGCAGGTGATCGTCCCAACTTCCTCCAAAATCGATCACGCACGCTCGAAGCATGTCTTCGAGTGTTTGGATCGTCCTCTCAGACTGACCGTCTGTCTGGGGGTGATATGCCGTGCTAATGTGTAGCCTCGTCCCCATTGCATCATGAAACCTCTTCCAAAACTTGGAGGTAAACCGGGTGTCACGATCAGACACAATAGACACCGGTACGCCATGACGAGCTACAATTTCTTTGATAAATAGATCCGCCAATCTTTCAGATGAATACGTCTCGCGGATCGGTAGGAAGTGGGCACTCTTCGTCAATCGATCAACTATCACCCATATAGCATCATACCCTTTCGGGGTACGTGGTAGTTTCGTGATGAAATCCATGGTGATGTGCTCCCACTTCCACTCGGGTATATCCAACGGTTGGATCTTCCCGTACGGTTTCTGATGCTCTGCCTTGACCTGTGAACAAGTCATGCACTTACTCACATATTCCACCACATCACGCTTCATGCCCGCCACCAATAGTCTTTCTTCATGTCTTGGTACATCTTGGTAGCGCCGGGGTGAATGGAATATCGAGTCTTATGGGCCTCATCCATGATCTTTCCACGTAGATCCCCGTACCGAGGAATCCACGCTCGCCCAAATCGGGTCTTAACACCAAGAGTGTTCTCACCCAGTTCTGTAACTAGACCTCTCATCCTTTCAGAGTTAAGACGATCTTCCTTCAAAGCCTCGTCTTGGAACTCCTTAACCTGCGTCATCACGTCAGAGGTCATAATTAGCTGATAAGCCTTCACCCGAATCGGCTCGGGCCTTTCCTTCCGGCTAAGGGCATCAGCCACCACATTGGCTTTGCCCGGGTGGTAATGGATCTCACAATCATAATCTTTTATCAGCTCCAACCACCGTCTCTGCCTCATGTTTAGATCCTTCTGCTCGAAGAAATACTTCAAGCTCTTGTGATCCGTGAAGATGGTGCACTTCGTCCCGTATAGATAGTGCCGCCAAATCTTCAACGCGAAAACCACCGCAGCTAGTTCTAGGTCGTGCGTGGGATAATTGACTTCGTGGTTCTTCAGTTGTCGAGATGCGTAGCCTATGACCTTTCCGCGTTGCATCAATACGCAACCCAGCCCAGAATAGGATGCATCCGAATAGACCACCAAGTCTTCATTTCCCTCGGGCAATGTCAAGACAGGAGCTTGTGTCAGTCTCGTCTTCAATTCCTCAAAAGCGTCCTCCTGTTCTCGACCCCACACGAACTTTACATCCTTGCGAGTCAATTTTGTCAAAGGTGAGGCTACCTTGGAGAAGTCTTGAATAAATCTTCTATAGTAGCCCGCCAGCCCCAAGAAGCTGTGAATCTCGGTTGGCGTCTTCGGTGATTTCCATTGCATCACGGCCTCAACCTTTGCTGGGTCCACCATTATTCCATCTGCATTCACTACGTGACCCAGAAATTGCACCTCGCGTAACCAAAAGGCGCACTTGGAGAACTTGGCGTACAATTTCTCCCTTCCCAACGTTTCCAACACTTCCCGAATATGTCCGGCGTGCTCTTCTTCACTTCTCGAATAAATCAGGATATCATCGATGAATACAATTACTGATTTATCCAACATTGGTCGGCACACTCGGTTCATCAAATCCATAAAAGCAGCCGGCGCATTGGTCAACCCAAAAGACATGACAAGAAACTCGTAGTGACCATAGCGCATACGAAAGGCTGTTTTAGGGATATCCTGCTCCTTCACCTTCAGTTGATGGTACCCCGATCGAAGATCTATCCTTGAAAACCAACTGGCACCCTGAAGTTGATCAAACAAGTCATCGATCCTTGGTAAGGGGTATCTGTTCTTCACCGTCAGCTTATTCAGCTCGCGGTAGTCGATGCACATCCTCATACTACCATCCTTCTTCTTTACGAACAGAACCGAAGCACCCCAAGGTGAGATACTCGGTCGGATAAACCCCTTATCCAGCAGCTCCTTCAACTGTTCCATCAACTCTTTCATCTCCGTCGGAGCCAAGCGATACGGTGCTTTTGCGACAGGTTGGGCACCCGGTATCAGGTCAATCTGGAACTCGATCTCTCGGTCAGGTGGCAATCCCGATAAGTCTTCGGGAAACACGTCTGGAAAGTCACACACCACTGGCACATCGCATAGCTGTGGTGTTGGCGTCTCTACATTCTTTACATAACATAAGTAGGCGTTACATCCGCGCCTCATACACCTTCCCGCCACCGCCATCGAGATCACCTTCGGAATCGTCGTAACTCGATCGCCATATATTGTCACCGGACTTCCGTCGGTCGCCGTCAGTCTAATCATCTTTTTTCGGCACACGATATTCGCTTCGTAGGTTGCTAACCAGTCCATCCCTAACACTACATCAAATCCTCCTAGAGGCATCACATGTAACTCGGCAGCAAACCTATGGCCCTCTAATTCTATGGCACAGCCTTCTATCACATCCGTAACCCTAGTGGATTTACCAATAGCGGTTTCTACTCCAAAGGACTTATCGAGGCATTTACTTCTAACAGGCAATTTAGCACAGAAGGTAGTAGAAATAAAACTCCTACTTGCACCCGAATCAAATAACACAGAGGCTAAAATTTGGTCTATTAGGAACGTACCGGACACAACGTCAGGGTCCGTTCTAGCCTCCTCCTGCGTCATGGTGAACGCCCTAGCCTTTGCCCTTGGTGCTTCTCCTCCCGTCTTCTTCTCCCCTGAGCCCTCAGCCCTCGGCTTCTTACAATCTCTGTTCATATGACCACCTTCCCCACAGTTAAAACACTTGCCCATTCGGCAATCCTTGGCCATATGCCCAGTCCTCCCACACTTGAAACAGATGTTGGATCCCCACTTACACTCCCCCGAGTGCTCTTTCCCACACTGTCCACACTTCCTCATCCCTGCTCCCTTTGCGACCACTCGGCGGTCGTCTACCCTTGCCTTCTTGTTAGTTGTCGAGGTATCACCTCGACCAAACCTCTTTCCCTGCCAACCCTTCTCACCACCTCCTTTCTTACTGCCCTCAGCCTTCACCAATGCATCTCGCTCATCGTACAACCTCCCCGCCAAATCCACCGCCGACCTGAAAGTACTTGGTCGAGCGGAAATCAAATGCCAACGTATTTCGGCTGGCAACCCCTGAATATACCGGTTGATCTTTCGAGACACCGGCGTCACCTGCTCTGGGACCAACCGCGCCATATCGTTGAATTTGGCAGTGTATTGTTGGTGGGTCATCGTCCCTACCTCCAACTGCAGAAACTCTCTCTCAACTCGGTCCATTTCCCGTCGAGGACTGAATTCCTCAATCACCAGCCTTTTCAACTCAGCCCACTTCATCTTCCCTATAGTCCTGCTACCCTCAGCCTGGACAATATTGTCCCACCAGCACAACGCCGTCCCCGTAAATGAATGGGTAGCAAACTTCACCTTTTTATCCTCCTGGCAGTCACTGATATCGAGGACCGCCTCCATTTCCCTCACCCATTGGTGAGCATCCGCAGCCGTACCCGAACCATCAAAAGTCGGGGGCTTGCACCTCATAAATTTCCCGTAGTCACAACCCCGGGCTGTCTCACGCTCGACCTCCTCCTCCTCCTCTTCTTCATCATCAGAAAGAACCGTTTCTGGCCCTTGTTGCTGTTGTCGCCTCCCTGAGGCTCGATTCCTCCCTCGCCTCTCATCTTCGCGTACAGCTTTTATCACCTCAGTCACTACAGACGGTAAGATCGTCTGCATGACTTGGTGCACCTCCTCGATCACTGTCTCTTTCACCGAGGCCCTCAAATCATCACTCTCATCTACTCCCCCCGAGGGAGTAGTATTAGGTTCTTCAGGAACCTTCTTCTCTTGTCTAGGCCTTCCTCTTGTGGCTCGTGGTTCCGCACCACTTCCGCCACTGCCTCCACCAAGTGGGGCTTTAGATGATCTACCACCGACCATCTTCTATCTCACACTGAAAGGTTCAAATACCAACACGGTCATTCAAGGAAATAGCTCAGTTTATGTCAAGTACAGTAAGTTGCTAATTACAGTGGCCAGTTGTGATTAGTCACTTACTCTACTTTTCGCACCCCAAGCATTACCCTTACTGACTACATCAGTATCTAAATCTAACGGCACACATAAACCACATTACACGCGCACATAACTTTGATTATCATTAAGAAAATACATGATGGCACGCAGCTACTCAGATGACATTCATCCCCTTTCTGTCCCATTTCTCAGTTTAAGTTTTAGGTTTATTTTTGAAAATTTACCCATTTTACTTAAACTTTTGCTCTGATACCAACTTGTAAGGCCCCGCTCCCGGGCGCCCTACGGTTGGTGGTTCATCGCACGTAAAACATACATTTAATATAAACATAATGTAATAACGCAGCGGAATTTATAAAATATACATTCTCATTCATTCATAAAAGCCATTACATCATTGACATGATTACAAAATACAGCTTTCTCTACTTTGTCCCTCCTCATAGAGTCATACAGCGACCTCTAGAGAAGATATTAAATTCAAACATATAAAAATTATGTTTTTATACTAAAGAATATTCCTTAAGTAATTCCGTACATCGAAACCCTTAAGGAACACTCTTGACACTCTCATGCAACATACTTTGTTGCATGTGCTATGCACACGCACTTCCAGTGCGTGGCAGCATTATCAAAATTAAAGGAGATTTCTTAAGTAATCCCTTTTATGGGGATCCTCAAGAAATCTCGTAATGACATGCAACGTGATGAGTTGCGTGCGTTATGGACCCACAACGCATGACGTTGCAGCATTATCAAATGGAGAATGCCATCCCAAAAGAGCTGAGTAGCCGCCTCGTGCCATCCCCAGCAACGCTACCTGCCAACTGGAAACACATAAAAAGTCAGCGTTGCTGAGTGAGTTCTAGTTTTATAATAAACATACTTTGTTCATATTAAAACCGTTATTCGTTACACGTGATCATACATCGTACATACATATAGATAATATCCTTATTATCCCGTTCGTTCTTTCGTTCGTTTATCCGTTCGTTCATCATACATCGTTATCTTTCACATCTCGTTTAGGTCCTGTCAGGCTTTACCCACTTCATGGCACGCAGCCATGATTACTGTGGTCGAATGATAAGGACCCCGTTACATCTTTCCTTGCACATTGGATATCTTTTGTACCACTACCATCTGCTATACCCCGAACGTTATTAGCTACCGGGCTGAAGTCATTAAATGAACAGCAAAACGTATGCCACGGTACTAGAGGTAAGCGGTAGGGATACCATACATATGGTCAATCACTAAGAAGGACCCGTTAAACTTATCCAATGTTTGCAAGTCATCTTTCATTAATTCGTTCGTTAATGCATGTATTCATCATCTTTTTAATCATTCGTTCATTCGTTAATACATGTTACATCTTTTCTTACACATTGGATATCTTTTGTACCACTACCATCTGCTATACCCCGAACGTTATTAGCTACCGGGCCGAAGTCATTAAATGAACAGCAAAACGTATGCCACGGTACTAGAGGTAAGCGGTAGGGATACCATACATATGGTCAGTCACTAAGAAGGACCCGTTAAACTTATCCAATGTTTGCAAGTCATCTTTCATTAATACATGCATTCGTCATCGTGTTCCTCTTTCGTTATCTTTCACTTTACGTTACATAATACTTTGTTCGTTCATTCATACGTAAAGCCATAGAAAGATATTCATGCGATATTATAAGGAACACACACATCATACATACATCATCATACATAGCATCATACGTACATCGTCATACATAACATCATACATGCATCATCATTCATCATCATACTTAACCTCGTGCAATCATAACCTACATCATCAATCATCACTAGGCACTTACTCCCGTATCCTTCCCGAATCCGGGACCTACCATGCGTCATCTTGGTGCAGTAGCACTAACTGTCCCTCCAAGAACGTGGGGACTCATTCTAGGACTTTATATAACGTGCCGAGTCCACAATCATACCTTAGACGTATAACATAACATTATACCCAAATGGGTCATACATACATACGTCAGTAAACAAGTTTATATGTGTTCCAGCCCCAAAATCATTTGAAACAAGTAAATGAGGGGTCCTAGAACTCACCTGTGCTTGACAAGCAGCTTCTTAATCAAGCCTTAAAGTCGCGGGTCACACTACACTGCCTGCAGATAAGTTAACACTCAAATGAGTTAATTTCTGCCTAGTTTCGCTGCTAAGTTCGCAGGTAGTTTCGCCCGTAAATTCACCAGCAGTTTTGCCGGGCGAATCAGCAGTTTCGCTGCTAGTTTCGCAGGTAGTTTCGCCCGTAAATTCACCAGCAGTTTCGCCGGGCGAATCAGCAGTTTCGCTGCTAGTTTCGCCGGGCAGCATTCTGCCAGTTTCGCTGGACAGATTCGCTACCTCGAGTGCCCAACTTTCGTTAGAATTCCCTAGTTTCGCAATATCTAAGGTTAACTTGGGCATTGGCATAGTCATCAGCGAAACTATAGTTTCGCTTATGCGAATATGTAGTTTCGCTGCAGCGAAACTGTAACTTCGCTGTAAATCCTTCCAGTTTCGCTGGACGAACTTATAGTTTCGCTGGTCGAGACCTTAATTTCGCAGAACGAGCTGAAATTTACGAATCAGCTCGTTTTAGCCCAAAAATCCAATCCTTTCCACCCAAACCCTTGGATTATCGTCCAGGAAGCTATATCTAAGCTCATTATATGTTTTCTTACTCTAAAACGCGTTTTGGGGTGATTTTTGCCACTTTAAAACCCAAAAACCCCAAACTCGGGTTTTTCACCAAATGCAGCAATTTAGATACGTTTCTTACCTTGATTCTTGTAGTTTAGGAGTCCACAAACACCAGCCTTCGATTCTTGACCACCCGAGCTTCAATCCGGCACTTTCTCTCTCTACACTTTCTCTCTCTAGAATGGCGTTTGAGTGAAAATGAGAGTTGCTCAGCTGATCCATCTATTTATATGCCAGGCGTTCCCGGGACCCAAAACTCATTAAACTCGTGACCCGTTGGGTTAACTCGGTGTAATACCCGCAACCATTTTATATTTATTAAATGGTTTTTCATCCGAGCCCATCACTATCACTTGACTCGATTAGAAAATTTTCCGGGTGTTACATTAAGCAATACAATGTTGTTCATGAGTTACAAAAAGGTTGTTCAATTGCATTACAAAACAACAATAGAATCAAAATACGGATGGATGTCACCTTTGTCTTGCCAAGTAGCTTCGCCCTCGTGCCATCCTCAGCAATTTTTACTTGCCAACTGAAAATGTATAAAAGTCAGCGTTGCTGAGTGAGTTCTAGTTTTATAATTAAAATACTTGCTATATGTTGTATATGAAAATACTCTTTTCTGTAAAATACAACTCTGTACTGTATATGCGAGCACACATTAACTGTATGAACAAATATTGTTCGTTCTCTGTACTGTATGCCTTGTCTGTAAACTTTTTAACTTTATGTTCCACTGTCTGTGTGGACCAGTGCGCAATGCCCCAACTATGTGCGCGATGGAAGATGGGTGATGGGCCATCTATATCCCTTGAAAGGGTCAACTGTATCCCTCGAAAGGGTCAACTATATCCCCCAAAAGGGTCAACTATATCCCCCGAAAGGGTCAACTGTATCCCTCGAAAGGGCTATGTGTACTATGTACAAGGCCGACACCCAGGGCACGCTACAAAGGTCCTGCCAATCTCAATTGATTAACCCTGTGTGCATAAAGGGTAGCTAACCCGCCACACAGTTGAGCTAACGACAATACGGTCGTGTCCCTCTTATGTGCTTGCAAGACTTATTAACATTTCATTTATGTTCCACTTCTTTTCTTTATTGCTCTTTCACTTTATTATTACAATATAATTTATGTTACGATAATAACATACCACGTTTGGGCGCATGAGCCCTGTTCAGACTCCCAGAAAATTCTGTAAAAATTTCTAAGTGTTTACGTTACGATAATAACACACCTCAGTCAAAACCCTAAGGCACAAACTCCCAGAAAATTCTGTAAAAATTTATAAGTGTTTGGGTGCAAGAGCCCTGTTTGGGCGCATGAGCCCTGTTCAGGCTTTTCATCACTATGTAGGCTCAGCAGCCTACACTTAGAAACATTTTCACTTCAGGCGTATGAGCCATTCAGGCGCATGAGCACTGTTTAGGCTCATTACCCTGTACTTAGTTTCTAAGTCAAAATCTCAGGCGCATGAGTACTGTCTAGGCATATTACCCTTTACTTAGTTTTCTAAGTCATTATTTTAGGCACAAGAGCACTGTTTAGACTCATTACCCTACACTTAGGCTTTTAAGCCTATTTTTCAGGCGTAAGAGCCCTGTTTGAGCACATCACCTTACACTTAACTTTTTCTATGTCATTTTCAAGCACATGAGCACTGTTGAGGCTCATGAGTTTTAGGCGTATTAGGTACTGTTTCGGCACATGAGAACTATTTGGACTCATGACCCTACTTGGAACATTTCTAAGGCAATTATGGGCGTATGAGCCTTATGTAGGCTCATCAACCTTCTGTCCAACTTATTACTATGATATTTCCAAACCCAAACATCAAGCCTAATTGTTCTAAGCTTGCCAAGGTCCTTCTAAGCATGAACTACACATAAGCATCTAATAAACATCATCAAACATGCCAAAATACATACGGGTATCAATAGATAAACATAGTAAAAATCGTTTAATGCATTTCCAGCCCCAAAAAGTTTAAAACAAGTAGAAACCGGGGTCTAGAAACTCACCTTAGCAGTCTCTCGGGTATGACTTCTTCAAAAACCCGTTTGCTACAAGTTCAACACCTATAAAACCCAGTAAACACACCCGAACACCCGAACACACAAACACACACATAAGAACACATAACTGAGGCTAATTTAGCCAAGAACAACTTAAAAACACTAAACTTTACCTTAAATCCAAATTTTTTCTTCTTGTTCTTCAAATGTCCGAGAGCTTCTGCTCTGTCTCTCTAAAATCCGAATGAAAGTGTTTTGACAGGCCAAAATGGGCGGCCATACCCCTTTATTCACCAACTTTTATTCTCTTTGTCCTTTTGGCACTTTTAACCCCTCAACTTTAGGTTGACTTTCATTTCTTCCTCTTTCTTTTTTTTATTTTTTTATTTCTTTAAAAAGAAAATACGGGTGTTTCAAGTCCACCCCCCTTATATAGGTTTCGTCCCCGAAACCTGTTATTCCTCAAACAGATGAGGATAATGCTGCCTCATCTCTTCCTCAGTCTCCCATATGGATTCGGATCCCTTTCTGTGCTTCCACTGTACACGCACAAGAGGAACAATCGTATCTTCATCAGCTAAGCACTTTCTCATCTAAGCACTTTCTCAGATGAGATACATGGAATGTGGGATGAATTCCTTAACTTCTTTTCTTTAAGATCGATGATTGCCACTGGTTGCTCTACGTAATTGAGTCGTTCGTCTACTTCAATATCCTCCAGTGGAGCAATCGTATCTTCATCAGCTAAGCACTTTCTCAGATGAGATACATGGAATGTGGGATGAATTCCACTTAACTCATTTGGCAGTTCAAGTCGATAGGCTACCTCTCCTACTCGTGCGATGATTCGGAAAGGTCCTATATATCTCGTGCTTAGCTTACCTCGTTTCCTAAATCGGATAATTCCTTTCCAAGGTGAGACCTTCAACATGACTCGGTCGCCAACCTGGAACTCTATTGGTCTTCGCCTCTTGTCGGCATACGACTTTTGTCTATCTTTCGCCGCCTTCATGAAGGCTTTGATCTTTTCCAACTTCTCAGTCGTAGCTTCGATCACCTCAACACCTCCTAACTCTTTCTGCCCAATGTCTCCCCAACACACGGGCGTCCTACATCTCCTACCGTATAGCATCTCGTAGGGCGGCATGCCAATACTGGCATGATAACTGTTGTTGTACGAGAATTCTGCTAACGGCAGGTGATCATCCCAACTTCCTCCAAAATCGATCACGCATGCTCGAAGCATATCCTCAAGTGTTTGTATCGTCCTCTCAGACTGACCGTCCGTCTGAGGATGATATGCGGTACTAATGTGTAGCCTCGTCCCCATTGCATCATGGAATCTCCTCCAAAACTTCGATGTGAACCGGGTGTCACGATCCGACACGATAGACACCGGCACGCCATGACGGGCTACGATTTCCTTGATGAATAGATCCGCTAATCTTTCGGATGAATACGTCTCACGGATCGGTAGGAAGTGGGCACTCTTCGTTAGTCGGTCGACAATCACCCAAATAGTATCGCATCCCCTCGATGTGCGAGGTAGCTTAGTAATGAAGTCCATGGTGATATGCTCCCACTTCCATTCGGGTATATGCAACGGTTGGATTCTCCCGTACGGTTTCTGGTGTTCCGTCTTCACTTGGAGACAAGTAAGGCACTTACTCACGTACTCCACTATGTCGCGTTTCATACCCGGCCACCAATAATTTTTCTTCATATCGTGATACATCTTGGTAGCACCGGGATGAATGGAGTATCGAGTCTTATGGGCCTCGTCCATGATCTTCCCACGTAGATCCCCGTATCGAGGAATCCACATTCGCCCGAATCGGGTCTTAACACCAAGAGTGTTCTCGCCCAATTCCGTAACTAGACCCCTCATCTTTTCGGAGTTAAGACGATCTTCTTTCAAAGCCTCATCTTGGGACTCCTTAATCTGTGTCATCACATCGGAGGTCATAATCAGCTGATAAGCCTTCACCCGGATCGGCTCGGGTCTTTGCTTTCGGCTAAGGGCATCTGCCACCACGTTGGCCTTGCCCGGATGGTAATGGATTTCGCAATCATAATCCTTGATGAGCTCCAACCATCGCCTCTGCCTCATGTTTAAATCTTTCTGCTCGAAAAAGTACTTCAAGCTTTTGTGGTCTGTGAAGATGGTGCACTTTGTCCCGTATAGATAGTGCCGCCAAATCTTCAACGCAAAAACCACCGCAGCTAGTTCTAGATCATGCGTGGGATAGTTGACTTCGTGGGTTTTCAGCTATCGGGATGCGTAGGGTATTACCCTTCCACGTTGCATCAACACGCAACCTAGCCCAGAATAGGATGCATCCGAATATACCACTAAGTCTTCATTTCCCTCGAGCAATGTCAAGACAGGAGCTTGTATTAGTCTCGTCTTCAACTCCTCAAAGGAACTCTCCTGCTCTCGACCCCACACGAACTTCACGTCCTTGCGAGTCAACTTAGTCAAAGTCAGGCTATCTTGGAAAAGTCTTGAATAAATCTCCTGTAGTACCCCGCCAATCCCAATAAGCTACAAATCTCGGTTGGCATCTTAGGAGACTTCCATTGCATCACAGCCTCAACCTTTGCCCGGTCCACCATGATTCCCTCTGCATTTACCACGTGACCCAGAAATTGCACCTCACGTAGCCAGAAAGCACACTTGGAGAACTTGGCATACAGTTTCTCCCTTCTCAAAGTTTCCAACACCTCCCGAATGTGACCGGCATGCTCTTCTTCGCTCCTTGAATAGATCAGGATATCATCGATGAACACAATCACTGATTTATCTAACATTGGCCGACACACTCGATTCATCAAATCCATAAAAGCAGCTGGCGCGTTAGTTAAACCAAAGGACATAACGAGAAACTCATAGTGTCCATAACGCGTACGAAAAGCTGTTTTAGGAATGTCCTGCTCCTTCACCTTCAATTGATGGTAGCCAGATCGAAGATCTATCCTCGAGAACCAACTGCCACCCTGGAGCTGGTCGAACAAGTCGTCAATCCTCGGTAACGGATACCGATTCTTTATCGTCAATTTGTTCAACTCACGGTAGTCGATACACATTCTCATGCTACCGTCCTTCTTCTTTACGAATAAGACCGGGCACCCCAAGGAGAGATACTCGGTCTGATGAAACCCTTATTGAGCAATTCTTGCAGTTGCTCCATTAACTCCTTCATCTCAGTCGGAGCTAATCGATACGGTGCCTTGGCGACAGGTTGGGCACCGGGTACCAAGTCGATTTGAAATTCGATTTTGCGATCTGGTGGTACACCTGATAGGTCCTCTGGAAACACATCGGGAAAGTCACACACAACCGGCACATCGGACAATTGTGGTGTTGACGTGTCCACATCCTTCACGTAGGACAAATAAGCGCTACATCCACATCTCATGCATTTCCCCGCCACTGCCATCGAAATTACTTTTGGAATCGTCGTAACCCGATCGCCATATATTGTCACCGGACTTTCGTCTTGTGCCGTTAGTCCAATCATCTTCTTACAACACACAATATTTGCATCATAGGTTGCTAACCAATCCATCCCTAGCACTACATCAAATCCACCTAGGGGTATCACATGTAATTTAGCAGCAAACCTATGACCTTCTAATTCTATGGCACAATCTTCTATTACATCAGTAACTCTGGTGGACTTAACGATAGCAGTTTCTACGTCAAAAGGCTCGCTAATACCCCTACTGCTAACAGACAACTTAGCACAAAAGATAGTAGAAATAAAACTCCTACTGGCACCGGAATCAAATAATACAGAGGCACAAGTTTGATTAACTAGAAACATACCTAACACGACATCAGGATCCACTCTGGCTTCTTCCCGGGTCATGGTGTAAGCTCTAGCACTTGCCCTCTGCCCTCCTTCTTCCGGCTTCTTATTCCCCGCTCTAGAGCTCTCCGCCCTCGGCTTCTTACAGTCTCTAGCGATATGGCCAGGCTGGCCACACCTGAAGCATACGTTCAGTCCCATCCTACACTCACCAGGATGCTCCCTTCCACATTTGCCATATTTCTTTGACCCCGAGCTGGACGACCCCACCCTACGGTCATCCATTCTCATCTTCATGTTGTTCGGGGTGAAACCACCCCACCTAAACCTCTTTCCATTCTAACTCCAGTCACCACCACCGGCTTTCTTCACTTCCACCACCGTCACTTCCCTTTCATTGTAGAGCCCCCCAGCCAGATCCCTGCCGACCTAAAGGTGCTCGGTCTAGCAACGATCATGTGCCTGCGAATATCAGCTGGCAGTCCCTGAATATACTGGTTAATCTTTCGAAACACCGGTATCACCTGATCCGGCACCAGTCTCGCCATGTCATTAAATTTGGTGGTGTACTGTTGGTGGGTCATGGTCCCCGCCTCGAGTTGTAGGAACTCCCTCTCGATCTTATCAAGTTCCCTGTGAGGACAAAATTCCCCAATCACCAGCTTCTTCAACTCGTTCCATCGCATTTTCCCGATGGCTCTAGTACCCTCAGCTTGGACAATATTGTCCCACCAACACAAGGCCGAGCCGACGAAAGAGTGAGTCGCGAACTTCACCTTTTGATCTTCGCGACACTCTCTAATTTCCAACACTGCCTCCATCTCCCTCACCCAGCGGTGAGCGGCAGCAGCATGGTCATTGCCATCCAAGGTCGGGGGCTTGCACCTCTGGAATGCCCCGTAACTGCATCCCTTGGTCGTCACCCCTACTACATCATCCTCTTCCTCATCAGATACTACTATTTCAGGATCCGGTCATTCCTCTCCTCCCTTGCTTTCCTTCTCAGTCGACCCTCTCCTGTCCTCCTTCTCCTTCCTCTCCTCATTCCTCACAGCTCGAATAACTTCAGTTACTACAGACGGTAGGACTGCCTACATGACCTGGTGCACCTCATCAGCAATCGCCTCTCGAGCTGAGGCGTTCAGACTAGCATTCTCATTTCCTTCAGTCCGGTCAGGAGCCTCAGGGTTCTCATGGGTCGTCTCAGCAGCTTTAGCACTTCTCCTAGTCACACATGGTCTACCTCTACCTCTAGAAGCTTTAGAAGGTTTCTTCCCAGCCATTTCCTAAGCGCTATAAGATTTAAGCGCTATAAGATTCAACCACTAACACAGTCATTCAAGGTAATAGCTCAGTTTATGTCAAGTATAGTAAGTCCCTAATTACAGTGGCCAGTTGTGATTAGCCACTTAGTTTACTTTTCACACCCTAAGCATTTCCTATCCTGGCTACATCAGTATCTAAATCTACTAAGATCACATAATCTGATAGCACACGCACATAATTCCGGTTATCTTTAAGAAAAGGAATACCTGATGGCACGTAGCTACTCGGGCTGACATCCCTACTTTGGTCCTATTTTCAGTTTAAGTTTAGGTTTCTTTTGAAAATTTACCCGTTTCACTTAAACTATGGCTCTGATACCAACTTGTAAGACCCCAATCCCAGGCAACTCACAGTTCATCATTCATTGCATCATAGTTACCTATTAATATTCATTTCATAATATACACAGTGGAATTTTATGTATTAAAACCATTCATATTCATTTACTTTTAACTACTGTTGTTAAGCAATACAATGTTGTTCATGAGTTACAAAAAGGTTGTTCAATTGTATTACAAAACAACAATAGAATCAAAATACGGATGGATGTCAGCTTTGTCTTGCCAAGTAGCTTCGCCCTCGTGCCATCCTTAACAATTTTTACCTGCCAACTGAAAATGTATAAAAGTCAGCGTTGCTGAGTGAGTTCTAGTTTTATAATTAAAATACTTGCTACATGTTGTATATGAAAATAATCTTTTCTGTAAAATACAACTTTGTACTGTATATGCAAGCATGCATTAACTGTATGAACAAATATTGTTCGTTCTCTGTACTGTATGCCTTGTCTGTAAACTTTTTAACTTTATGTTCCACTGTCTGTGTGGACCAGTGCGCAATGCCCCAACTATGTGCGCAATGGAAGACGGGTGATGGGCCATCTATATCCCTCGAAAGCGTCAACTGTATCCCTCGAAAGGGTCAACTATATCCCCTGAAAGGGTCAACTATATCCCCCGAAAGGGTCAACTGTATCCCTCGAAAGGGCTATGTGTACTATGTACAAGGCCGACCTAATCACCCAGGGCACGCTACAAAGGTCCTGCCAATCTCAATTGATTGACCCTGTGTGCATAAAAGGTACCTAACCCGCCACACAGTTGAGCTAATGACAACACGGTCGTGTCCCTCCTATGTGCTTGCAAGACTTATTAACATTTCATTTATGTTCCACTTCTTTTCTTTATTGCTCTTTCACTTTATTATTACAATATAATTTACGTTACGATAATAACATACCACGTTTGGGCGATTGAGCCCTGTTCAGACTCCCAAAAAATTCTGTAAAAATTTCTAAGTGTTTACGTTACGATAATAACACACCTCAGTCAAAACCCTAACACACAGACTCCCAGAAAATTCTGTAAAAATTTCTAAGTGTTTGGGCGCAAGAGCCCTGTTTGGGCGCATGAGCCATGTTCAGGTTTTTCATCACTATGTAGGCTCAGCAGCCTACACTTAGAAACATTTTCACTTTAGGCGCATGAGCACTGTTTAGGCTCATTACCCTGTACTTAGTTTCTAAGTCAAAATCTCAGGCGTATGAGTACTGTCTAGGCATATTACCTTTTACTTAGTTTTCTAAGTCATTATTTTAGGCACAAGAGCACTGTTTAGACTCATTACCCTACACTTAGGCTTTTAAGCCTATTTTTCAGGCGTAAGAGCCTTGTTTGAGCACATCACCTTACACTTTCAAGCATATGAGCACTGTTGAGGCTCATGAGTTTTAGGCGTATTAGGTACTGTTTGGGCACATGTGAACTATTTGGACTCATGACCCTACTTGGAACATTTCTAAGGCAATTCTGGGCGTATGAGCCTTATGTAGGCTCATCAACCTTCTGTCCAACTTATTACTATCATATTTCCAAACCCAAACATCAAGCCTAATTGTTTTAAGCTTACCAAGGTCCTTCTAAGCATGAACTACACATAAACATCTAATAAACATCATCAAACATGCCAAAATACATACGGGTATCAATAGATAAACATAGTAAAAATCGTTTAATGCATTTCCAGCGCCAAAAGAGTTTAAAACAAGTAGAAACCGGGGTCTAGAAACTCACCTTAGCAGTCCCTCGGGTATGACTTCTTCAAAAACCCGTTTGCTACAAGTTCAACACCTAAAAACCCAGTAAACACACCCGAACACACAAACACACACATAAGAACACATAACTGAGGCTAATTTAGCCAAGAACAACTTAAAAACACTAAACTTTACCTTAAATCCGAATTTTTTCTTCTTGTTCTTCAAATGTCCGAGAGCTTCTGCTCTCTCTCTATAAAATCCGAATGAAAGTGTTTTGACAGGCCAAAATGGGCGGCCATACCCCTTTATTCACCAACTTTTATTCTCTTTGTCCTTTTGGCACTTTTAACCCCTCAACTTTAGGTTGACTTTCATTTCTTCCTCTTTCTTTTTCTTTTATTTCTTTAAAAAGAAAATACGGGTGTTACATAAGAGGTGTATATTGCCTAATGAACCGGAATTAACCGAGTCAGAAATGAATTTTTTGATATAATGAGTAATATAGAAAAAATAAATTTTAGCCAAGGATCATTGGCAAGAAGAATAATTAGTGAAGAATTTAATCGAGAACAATGGAAATTATTTAGAAATTGGTTTTTCAAAAATTTTGATGACCAAGACACAAATATGTTTCAAGAAGTTTTTTATAAAGAACTTAGTGAAGAAAATACAATTAAACCTTTTGTTCCATGGTTTATAAATAAGTATACTAATAGTATGATTTCTGTAATACAGAGGGAGTATAATATAAATGGAAAAATTCTAAAACCTACTTTTCCTCCTCATCAACCATTCAACATAAAAAAAAGATAGTGAATTAGATACTATCAAGCTTTTCAAAAATTAATGGAAGAAAATACTTTACCAGTGACAATAGCTCACATAAATAATATGTTTAAACAACAGAATTATACAAATATATGTTTAATTGTTTTAGGAGAACAATTAAATTTCATAAATGATAGGATAAATGAATTAATAACCCAGGTTAAAAATTTAAAATTTTCTCATAAAGATGAAGAGAAAGGTGTTACAGCCACCCCGGCTATACAACCTCCGCCTGAAATAAAAGATTTTAAATTAAAATCCAATTCTGAAATAGAAGAGTTATTAGACAAAAAATTAAAGGGTCTAAATGAAAAATTTTCAAATCTAAAAATCAATACTTTAACTGAAGAATTTTCAGATTCCATAAATAAAGATAATTACCAAGAAAAAATTGATGATGAAATTAAAAAGCTTGAAAAATTTGCTAATAAGCCTACACAAAGGAAGTATTACTATCCTAGGCCAACTCCACAAGATGTTCTAATAGAAGAACAAGAATATATAGTTAATAATTCATATTATGGAAAACACATCTATGAATGGAACATAGATGGCAAAACTGATAAACAAATTACAGATACTGTACATAGAATGATGATGTATAGTACTATCTGTAAAAGTAATGGTAATTATGATCAAAATATTGCTAAAATGATAATAGCAGGATTTACTGGTCAATTAAAAGGCTGGTAGGATAATTATTTGTCAGAAGCAGATAAAAATAATATTTTAAATGATATCAAAGAAGAAAATGGAAATCAAACTCCAAATGCAGTTTATACACGAGTAGTAAACATTGTTGATCATTTTACAGGAAGATGGTCAGATAATTCTGAGAATATCATAACATTATTACAAAATTTAAGATGTAGAACTCTCACATCATTTAGATGGTATAAAGATACTTTCTTAAGTAGAGTTATGGAACTCCCAGAGTCTAATAGTACTCATTGGAAGTCTAAGCTTATTGATGGTTTACCTCCTTTATTTGCAGAAAGGGTTAGAAAAAGCCTTAGGAAAGGAGAAGTAAGTATTAATTATGAAGATTATACTTATGGCAAGCTAATAGGAACTTGTGTTCAGGAAGGATTAGCCTTATGTAATGAAATAAAGCTTAATCAACAGATTAAAAGACATTCTCTTAATGAAAAGAGACAATTAGGTCAATTTTGTAGCCAGTTTGGAATGGAAGAAATTCGAGAGAGTTATAATAATAATAAAAGAATCTAATATCTTCTCAAAGAAATAAAAAATTACAAAAAAGAAAGCAACTAAGAGAAGAGAGAAAATTTAAAAGAAAAAGGGATTATAAACCCTATAAACCTTATATAATATGCAAAAAATGTGGTCGTCCAGGCCATAAAGCAAAAACTTGCTGGCTAAAGAACAAACTCAATAATATTGAAGATAAAGAATTAAAGGATACATTATCCAAAATCCTAATCAATTCTGAGTCTAATTCAGAATCAGAAAATTCTATATATGAAGAATTAAATATATTAGAAGAAGAATATATAATAACTTCAGATGATGAATGTTTTCCTTGTAAAACAGGAAAAGAATGTTGTCCATCAGACGCAGATAATGAAGAACACATTTATCAGATAATTGCTCAATTTGAGAATATGGAAATAAATGTTATTTCTAATGATATATTGGATCTATTAAAAGCCATAGAAGATAATGAAATCAGGGAAAGGATTACTTCTCAGATAATTGGGAAGGATAAAGCTTCAACGTCGATAGCTGTTAAAGATTTTAAGCCATATACCTTAATTAAGTGAAGTTAGAAGACAATTAAGTCAGAAAAATAAGACTGGAAATTCTGTTAATATTGAAGAATTAAAAATAGAGATTGATAATCTAAAAATAAAAATTAAGAATCTTAAGGGAAAAAATGTAACCCTAGAAGAAAGAATAAGAAGTTTAGAGAAGAAGGAGATTATAGACAATCCTGAAACCTCTAGAAAATTTTTAACATCCTTAGATAGAGATGAGAAATTTTTATCAATATATGAGATGGTTATATCCCATAAATGGCATATAAAGATTAAGTTATTAATAGAAAACAATTATTCAATAGAATTAGTTGTTTTACTAGATAGTGGAGCTGATTTGAATTGTGTTCAAGAGGGTATTATCCCTACTAAGTATTTTCATAAGACTACTCATAGAGTTAGTTCTGCTGGTGGAGAACCAATGATTATAAATTATAAGTTACCTCAGTCATATATTTGCCAAGATAAGGTCTGTGTTCCAAACAGCTTTATGATTGTAAAAAATCTAACTAGCCAAATAATACTTGGTACACCATTTTGGAATAAGATATTCCCAATAAAACATATTGATGAAAAATCTATTACGGGAATTTATAAAGGAAAAGAAATAACTTTTCAATTTGTTCACAAACCTATTTATAGGTTTATAAATGATATTGAAGAATCATTAATTCAAGCAAAACAAAACCAAATTAATTTTCTAAAACAAGAAATAAATACTCTTACAATAGAAGAGAGATTAAAAAATCCTAAATTATAGGAAAAAATAAAGCTAATACAAGATCAATTCTCGTTACAAATTTGTAATGATCATCCAAATGCTTTTTGGGATAGAAAGAAACATATAGTTTCTCTCCCATATGAAAATGACTTTCATGAGAGTCAAATACCTACAAAAGCAAGACCATGTCAAATGAATTCTGAATATCTAGAATTATGTAAAAATGAAATAAAAACTTTAATAGAAAAAGGTTTAATAAGACCTTCAAAGTCTCCATAGTCATGTACCGCTTTTTATGTGAATAAACATTCAGAGCAAGAAAGAGGAGTACCCAGGTTAGTAATAAACTACAAACCTCTAAAAAAAGTTTTAAAATGGATTAGGTATCCTATACCTAACAAAAAAGATCTATTAGATAGATTAAATGATGCTTTAATATTTTCAAAATTTGATCTAAAGTCTGGATATTGGCAAATTCAAATAGATGAAAAAGACAGATATAAAACTGTCTTTACAGTACCATTTGGTCATTATGAATGGAATGTCATGCCATTTGGACTAAAAAATGCTCCAAGTGAATTTCAGAAAATAATGAATGATATTTTTATTCATTTCAGTAATTTTATAATCGTTTACATAGATGATATCTTGGTGTTCTCAAAAGATATTGAAACTCATTTCAAACACCTAAAAATTTTTAAAGATATAATCATAAAAAATGGTTTAGTAATATCTAGGCCAAAAATGTTACTTTTCCAAACAAAAATAAGATTTTTAGGTCATAATATTGAAAAAGGAAATATTATTCCAATAAATAGAAGTGTTGAATTTGCTTCTAAATTTCCTGATGAAATAACTGATAATACTCAGTTACAAAGATTTTTAGGAAGTTTAAATTACATTTTACCATATTATAAAAATTTAGCTCAAGATACATCTGTATTATATGACAGATTAAAGAAAAATCCACTGTCATGGTCAGATATTCATACTAAGGCAGTACAAAAGATTAAACAAAAGCTTAAAAATCTTCCATGCTTAATGATAGCAAAGCCAGAATGGGAAAAGATTATAGAAATAGATGCCAATAATATTGGCTATGGAGGAATTCTCAAGCAAATTTCTCCAATCGATAAACAAGAATATCTTGTAAGATTCCACTCAGGACAGTGGAATAATAGTCAGAAAAATTATGCCACGGTTGCAAAAGAAATTTTAGCAATAGTTAAATGTGTTCTAAAATTTCAAGATGATTTATACAATCAAAGGTTTTTAATAAAAACTGATTGTCAAGCGGCAAAATATATGTTTAATAAAGATTTTAAACATGATTTCTCTAAACAAATGTTTGCTAGATGGCAATCTCATCTTGCACCATTTGATTTTGAAATAATATATAAAAAGGGAATAGATAATAGTCTACCTGATTTTTTAACAAGAGAATATTTCTCATAGTTTATTTTGCAGGTTCCATGAAGAAGATAAAAGGACCGTTAAAGATAGCCTATAATAATATACAAATTGAAATTGATGATTATTCAGTCATGATAATGACTAAATATTATCAAATGAATGATATTATGCAGGATTACTCTATGCATCCTGTGGATAGAGCTCGTAGATGCATAGAAATTATGGATTTAATTAAACACTTTAGGAATCAAATAAAGATTCTTAAAGAAAAAGAGAAAATAATCTCTTCTGCCTGATCATATTTTCAGGAATGATTCCTCGAGATAGGGGAAAACAACCCTTTCAACATAATGGAAGAGGTAGAGGAAGAGGCCCCAATGGAGGGAGAATCCTAGGGTAAATTGCCCATCAAAGGCTAATAGCCGCAAATATTGCAAATACTGCAAGTTCCTTAAGTAATACTAGAGGAAATAATCTTGATAATCAATTATTCCAAGAATTCTTGGCTTATAAAGCTAAGAAGGATGGAACAAATGAAGCATCATCATCCTATGTTAATATTGAGACAGAAGATTCTGATGATGCCTGATATGAACAAAATCCAAATAAGGAGATAATATTGCTCCTGGATTTCAAAGATCTTAAATATAAAGATCAACCATGGACCTTAACTACAAGGTACCTAGATCAAGGGTCATACCCTGCTGCTTCATATAAGCAAAGATTTTATTATGAAAATATTCTTAAAGTCACAGAATCTTGTGATATTCATCACTATATGTCTGGAAATACCCAGGAATATAGTTTTAGCAAAGTCATAATAAAACAGATAATATCTGTTAAATAATGGGGAACATCACCCTTAAAGGATAAAGAGATGTGCCATCCTGAAACCAGGGTCCCTATTAAATTCAACTATTATGATTATATTGAGGCATTTAATAAAGCCTTTTATATGAAAATTCAAAGAAGAAACATTCTTGGTTCTTCAAAATATGTCCAGAAGTTTATAAACGGGACATCCCAAATTGGGTATATAAATGGTGGCTATCATATGGCCCTTCGGTAAAAAATTTACCAGAATTATTAAGAAAAAATTATAATGAATGGGTAGAAATATCTCCCACATTGATTGAATTACAACATCAAAAGATCCTAATAGAAGGATTATCTCTGTGTCACTTTTTTATTCAATTTGGAATACCATGGATCTGGAAATGGTCTCCAGAAGTGGGTTATACTCACCAACAAATCCCTTGTTTAAGAAGAATTTGTTATACAAAATTTTGGAAGAAATGATGAAGCTAGACAACAATGGCGTCCCAGAAGGTCAAGAAACCTTGCAGAAAATTCAAGATACTATAGAGCTATACTCAAGGCAGATTAACTTGAAGACTCAAAGGGAATCTCCCAGTCCGTTCCAGGAAATATCCCAAAAAACTAAAATGAAAGGAGAAAATCAAATCTCTAAAAAATAATTACTAGCCATATATTTTCAAGAAATCAAAAAAGATTTGATGAAAAATTTCCAAGATAAAGATCAAGAAGATCATATCTCAGAAATGTCTACCAATAAATCAAAAGACGATACACTTCCAGGGGAATCCCAAGACCCTTATGGGTTCGATGATGAAGAAATTCTAGAAGAAGATCTGGACGAGATGCTCAAAAAATCGGTATCCAAGGAAAAATGGAAAAAGACAAATGAAAAGGGTGACAAGTCTGCTAATGAAGGCGACATAAAGATCAATTATATGAGACATAATAATGTTTACTTTTGAAAATTTCAAAAGAAATAATTGAGGTCGAATTATTGTAATTTACTATACATGCTTTGTTTGTACCTTGAGACTCTCATTATAAAAGGAGCTCAAGTCTTTAGTTTTAGGTGTGCCTGATCTTACGATCAATCTTCTCTCTAACTCTCTTGTAAAAATACTCTGATAATAAAATTTCTGCTGGGGAACAACTTTGAAGTAAAAAATCTTGGTGTCTCATAACAGAGGTAATATCTCTTACATTCTTAATCATTATTATTTTTATTTTCTATGTTCATTAGCCTAATGGAAGGCTAAAGAATCAAATCAATGTTGAACCCAACCGTAATAAGTTTATAAACCTATATGTAAATTAAATTGAAAAAAAAAGTCTGGAAAGGGAAATTCTTTGAATCATGTCTTGAATCATGTCTGGATAATTTTGGACTGGTTATATACTAAACAGGCAGATAATGTAAGGCCCCAATCCCGGGCACCTCACAGTTGGTCATTCTTTGCATCATAGTTACCTATCAATATTCATTTTTATAATATACACAGCGGAATTTCATGTAATAAAACCTTTCATTTACTATTAACTACTGTTGTTAAGCAATACATTGTTGTTCATGAGTTACAAAAAGGTTGTTCAATTGCATTACAAAACAACAATAGAATCAAAATACGGATGGATGTTAGCCTTGTCTTGCCGAGTAGTTTCGTCCTCGTGCCATCCTCAACAATATTTACCTGCCAACTGAAAATGTATAAAAGTCAGCGTTGCTGAGTGAGCTCTAGTTTTATACATATTGAAATACTTTCTATATGTAGTATATGAAAACACTCTTTTCTGTAAAATACAACTCTGTACTGTATATGCGAGCACGCATTATCTATGTGAACAAATATTGTTCGTTCTCTGTACTGTATGCCTGGTCTATAAACTTTTTAACTTTATGTTCCACTGTCTATGTGGACCAGTGCACAATGCCCCAACTATGTGCGCGATGGAAAACGGGTGATGGGCCATCTATATCCCTCGAAAGGGTCAACTGTATCCCTCGAAAGGGCCAACTATGTTCCCTAAAGGGTCAACTGTATCCCTCGAAAGGGCCAACTATGTTCCCCGAAGGGTCAACTGTATCCCTCGAAAGGGCTATGCGTACTGTGTAAGGCCCCGGTCCCGGGCACCTCACAGTTGGTCATTCATTGCATCATAGTTACCTATTAATATTAATTTCATAATATACACAGCAGAATTTCATGTTTTTTTTATAAATTTAAGCAACGGAATTTATTTAGCAAAAACCATTCATTTCATTATAAACACTGTTGTTAAGCAATACATTGTAGTTCACGGGTCATAAAAGATTAGCTGAATGAATTACAAAACAACAGTATCGTCAAAACATGAATGGATGTCAGTCTTGCCCCGCCGAGTAGCCATCCCAGTATGCCATCCTCAGCATCGTTTACCTGCCAACTGAAAATGTATAAAAGTCAGCGTTGCTGAGTGAGCTCTAGTTTTATACATATTAAAATACTTTCTATATGTAGTATATGAAAATACTCTTTTCTGTAAAATACAACTCTGTACTGTATATGCGAGCACGCATTAACTGTGTGAACAAATATTGTTCGTTCTCTGTACTGTATGCCTTGTCTGTAAACTTTTTAACTTTATTTCCACTGTCTATGTGGACCAGTGCGCAATGCCCCAACTATGTGCGCAATGGAAAACGGGTGATGGGCCATCTATATCCCTCGAAAGGGTCAACTGTATCCCTCGAAAGGGCCAACTATGTTCCCCGAAGGGTCAACTGTATCCCTCGAAAGGGACAACTATGTTCCCCAAATGGTCAACTGTATCCCTTGAAAGGGCTATCTGTGCTATGTACAAGGCCGACCCAATCACCCAGGGCACGCTACTAAGGTCCTGCCAATCTCAATTGATTGACCCTGTGTGCATAAAAGGGTAGCTAACCCGCAACATAGTTGAGCTAACGACAACACGGTCGTGTCCCTCCTATGTGCTTGCAAGACTTATTAACATTTTATTTATGTTCCACTTCTTCTCTTTGTTGCTCTTTTACTTTATTATTACATTTTACTTTACGTTACGATAATAACATACCACGTAAAGTCACATATTATAAGTAATAATAATAATAACAATAACTATAATATGGAACAATCATAGTAGTCATATCATGCATGAAACATTATCTTTAATAAGCTCTTGGTCAACCTTGGTCAAACCCTAAAGCACAGACTCCCAGAAAATTTTCTAAAAAATTCTAAGTGTCCGGGCGTGAGAGCCTTGTTTGGGCGCATGAGCCCTGTTCAGACTTTTCACCACTATGTAGGCTCACCAGCCTACACTTAGAATCATTTTCCCTTAGGCGTATTAGCCATTCAGGCGTATGAGCACTGTTTAGGCTCATTACCCTGTACTTAGTTTCCAAGTCCAAATCTTAGGCGTATGAGTACTGTTTAGACTCATTACCCTGTACTTTGTTTTCTAAGTCTAAAATTTCAGGCGTATTAGGGCTGTTTGGGCATATGAGTTATGCTTAGAAATTCTAAGGCAATATTTTAGGCGTAAGAGTCCTGTTTGGGCACATCACCTTACACTTAACTTTTTCTAAGATATTTTCAAGCACATGAGCACTATTGAGGCTCATGAGTCTTAGGCGTATTAGGCACTGTTTGGGCATATGAGAACTATTTGGACTCATGACCCTACTTAGAACATTTCTAAGGCAATTCTGGGCGTAAGAGGTTACTGTGTAGGCTCATCAACCGTCTGTCCAGGCTATTACTATGATATTTGCAAACCCAAACACCAAGCCTAATTGTTCTAAGCTTACTAAGGTCCTTCTAAGCATGAACTACACATAAACATCTAGTAAACATCATCAACCATGCCAAAATACATACGGGTATCAATAGAATAACATAGTAAAATCGTTTAATACATTTCCAGCCCCAAAAGAGTTTAAAACAAGTAGAAACCGGGGTCTAGAACTCACCTTAGTAGTCTCTCGGGTATGACTTCTTCAAAAAAACCCGTTTGCTACAAGTTCAACACCTATAAAACCCAAATGAACACACCCGAACACAAAACACACACATAAGAACATGCATTCTCGGTTTCTTAGCCAAAACACAAATTAAAAACACTAATTCTTACCTTGAATTCGAATTCTTCTTCTTTCTCTCTCTAAAAATCAAAGTCTATGCTGTTTCTCTCTCTAAAAACCGAATGAGAGTGTTTTGACAGGCCAAAATGGGCGGCCATACCCCTTTATTCACCAACTTTTGTTCTCTTTGTCCTTTTGGCGCTTTTTACCCCTCAACTTTAGGTTGACTTTCATTTCTTCCTTTTTCTTTCTCTTTTATTCTTTTGTTTCTTTATAAAAGAAAATACGGGTGTTACAAGTCCACCCCTCTTATATAGGTTTCATCCCCGAAACCTGTTATTCCTCAAACAGATGTGGGTAATGTTGTCTCATCTCCTCTTCAGTCTCCCACGTAGACTCAGATCCCTTCCTGTGCTTCCACTGTACACGCACAAGGGGAACCACTTTATTCCTTAACTTCTTATCTTTACGATCAATGATTGCCACTGGTTGCTCAACGTAATTGAGCCGTTCGTCTACTTCAATATCCTCCAGTGGAACAATCATATCTTCGTCAGCTAAGCACTTTCTCAGATGAGATACATGGAATGTGGGATGAATTCCACTTAACTCATCTGGCAATTCAAGTCGATAGGCTACCTCTCCTACTCGTGCAATGATTCGGAAAGGGCCTATGTATCTTGGGCTTAACTTACCTCGTTTCCTGAATCGGATAATTCCTTTCCAAGGTGAGACCTTCAACATCACTCGGTCTCCAACCTTGAACTCTATTGGTCTTCGTCTCTTGTCAGCATACGACTTTTGTCTATCCTTCGCCGCCTTCATGAAGGCTTTGATCTTTTCCAACTTCTTAGTCGTAGCTTCGATCACCTCCACGCCTCCCAGCTCTTTGTGCCCAATGTCTCCCCAACATACGGGCGTCCTACATCTCCTACCATATAGCATCTCTTATGGTGGCATACCAATGCTAGCATGATAGCTATTGTTGTACGAGAATTCTGCTAACGGCAGGTGGTCATCTCAACTTCCTCCAAAATCGATCACGCACGCCCGAAGCATATCCTCGAGCGTCTGTATCGTCCTCTCAGACTGACCGTCCGTCTGAGGATGATAGGCTGTACTAATGTGTAGCCTCGTCCCCATTGCATCATGGAATCTTCTCCAAAACTTTGATGTAAACCGAGTGTCACGATCCGACACGATAGACACCGGCACGCCATGACGAGCTACGATTTCCTTGATGAACAGATCCGCCAATCTTTCGGATGAATACGTCTCGCGAATCGGTAGGAAGTGGGCACTCTTTGTTAATCGGTCGACAATCACCCAAATAGTATCGCATCCCCTCGATGTGCGAGGTAGCTTAGTAATGAAGTCCATGGTGATATGCTCCCACTTCCATTCGGGTATATCCAACGGTTGGATCTTCCCGTACGGTTTCTGGTGTTCCGCCTTCACTTGGAGACAAGTGAGGCACTTACTCACGTACTCCACTACATCGCGTTTCATACCCGGCCACGAGTAATCTTTCTTCATATCGTGACACATCTTGGTAGCACCGGGATGAATGGAGTATCGAGTCTTATAGGCCTCGTCCATACTCTTTCCTCGTAGATCCCCGTATCGAGGAATCCACATTCGCCCGAATCGGGTCCTAACACCAAGAGTGTTCTCACCCAATTCCGTAACTAAACCTCGCATCCTTTCGGAGTTAAGACGATCTTCTTTCAAAGCCTCGTCTTGGAACTCCTTAATCTGTGTCATCACATTGGAGGTCATAATCAGCTGATAAGCCTTCACCCGGATCGACTCGAGCCTTTCTTTTCGGCTAAGGGCATCTGCCACCACGTTGGCCTTGCCCGGATGGTAACGGATTTTGCAATCGTAATCCTTTATGAGTTCCAACCATCGCCTCTGCCTCATGTTCAGATCTTTCTGCTCGAAGAAGTACTTTAAGCTTTTGTGGTCTGTGAAGATGGTGCACTTAGTCCCGTATAGATAGTGCCGCCAAATCTTCAATGCGAAAACCACCGCGGCTAAATCTAGATCATGTGTGGGATAGTTGACTTCGTGGGTTTTCAGTTATCAAGATGCGTAGGCTATTACCCTTCCATGTTGCATCAATACATAACCCAGCCCAGAATAAGATGCATCCGAATAGACCACTAAGTCGTCATTTCCCTCGGGCAATGTCAAGTCAGGAGCTTGTGTTAGTCTCGTCTTCAACTCTTCAAAGGCATCCTCCTGTTCTCGACCCCACGCGAACTTTACATCCTTACGAGTCAACTTAGTCAAAGGTGAGGCTATCTTGGAGAAGTCTTGAATAAATCTTCTGTAGTAGCCCGCCAATCCCAAGTAGCTACGAATCTCGGATGGCGTCTTAGGAGACTTCCATTGCATCACGGCCTCAACCTTTGCCCGGTCCACCATGATTCCCTCTACATTTACCACGTAACCTAAAAATTGCACCTCGCGTAGCCAGAAAGCACACTTGGAGAACTTAGCATACAGTTTCTCCCTTCTCAAAGTTTCCAACACCTCCCCAATGTGACCAGCATGCTCTTCTTCGCTCCTTGAATAAATCAGGATATCATCGATGAACACAATCACTGATTTATCTAACATTGGCCGACACACTCGATTCATCAAATCCATAAAAGCAGCTGGCGCGTTGGTTAAACCAAAGGACATAACGAAAAATTCATAGTGTCCATAACGCATACGAAAAGCTGTTTTAGGAATGTCCTGCTCCCTCACTTTCAATTGATGGTAGCCAGATCAAAGATCTATCCTCGAGAACCAACTGGCACCCTGGAGCTGGTCGAACAAGTCGTCAATCCTCGGTAACGGATACCGATTCTTTATCGTCAATTTGTTCAACTCACGGTAGTCGATACACATTCTCATGCTACCGTCCTTCTTTTTCACGAATAAGACCGGAGCACCCCAAGGAGAGATACTCGGTCTGATGAAACCCTTATCGAGCAATTCTTGCAGTTGCTCTATTAACTCCTTCATCTCAGTCGGAGCTAATCGATACGGTGCCTTAGCGACAGGTTGGGCACCGGGTATCAAGTCAATTTGAAATTCGATTTCGCGATCTGGTAGCACACCTGATAGGTCCTCTGGAAATACATCGGGAAAGTCACGCACCACCGGCACATCAGAGAATTGGGGTGTCGACGTGTCCGCATCTTTCACGTAGGCCAAATAAGCGCTACATCCACGCCTCATGCACTTTCCTGCCACCGCCATCGAAATCACTTTCGGAATCGTTGTAACCCGATCGCCATATATTGTCACCAGACTTCCGTCAGGCGCCGTTAGTCTAATCATCTTCTTACGACACACAATATTCGCTTCATAAGTTGCTAACCAATCCATCCCTTGTACTATATCAAATCCACCTAGGGGCGTCACATGTAATTTAGTAGCAAACCTATGACCTTCTAATTCTATGGCACAATCTTCTATTACATCAGTAACTCTGGTGGACTTACCGATAGCAGTTTTTACGTCAAAAGCCTCGCTAATACCCCTACTGTTAACAGACAACTTAGCACAAAAGGTAGTAGAAATAAAACTCCTACTAGCACCGGAATCAAATAATACAGAGGCACAAGTTTGATGAACTAGAAACATACCTGACACGACATCGGAATCCACTCTGGCTTCTTCTCGGGTCATGGTGTAAGCTCTAGCACTTGCCCTCTGCCCTCCTTCTTTCGGCTTCTTATTCCCTGCTCCAGAGCTCTCCGCCCTAGGCTTCTTACAGTCTCTAGCGATATGGCCAGGCTGGCCACACCTGAAGCATACGTTCAGTCCCATCCTACACTCACCAGGATGCTCCCTTCCACATTTGCCATATTTCTTTGACCCCGAGCTGGACGACCCCATCCTACGGTCATCCATTCTCATCTTCTTGTTGTTCAGGGTGAAACCACCCCGCCTAAACCTCTTTCCATTCCAACTCCGGTCAACACCACCGGTCTTCTTCGCTTCCACCACCGTCACTTCCCATTCATTGTAGAGCCTCCCAGCCAGATCCACTGCCGACCTATAGGTGCTCGGTCTAGTAGCGATCATGTGTCTACGAATGTCAGCTGGCAATCCCTGAATATACCGGTTAATCTTTCGAGACACCGGCGTCACCTGATCCGGTACCAATCTCGCCATCTCATTAAATTTGGTGGTGTACTGCTGGTGGGTCATGGTTCCCGCCTCGAGTTGCAGGAACTCCCTCTCGATCCCGTCCAGTTCCCTATGAGGACAGAACTCCTCCATCACTAGTTGTTTCAGCTCCCTCCATCGCATCTTCCCAATGGCTCTAGTACCCTCAGCTTGGACAATATTGTCCCACCAACATAATGCCGAGTCTGCAAAAGAGTGAGTTGCGAACTTCACCTTTTGATCTTCGCGACACTCACTGATCTCTAGCACTGCCTCCATCTCCCTCACCCAGTGGTGAGCTGCAGCAACATCGCCATTGCCATCGAAAGTCGGGGGCTTGCACCTCTGGAATGCCCCGTAACTGCATCCCTTGGTTGTCGCCCCTACTACATCATCCTCTTCCTCATCAGATACTACTATCTCAGGATCCGGTCATTCCACTCCTCCCTTGCATTCCTTCCCAGTCGACCCTCCCCTGTCCTCCTTCTCCTTTCTCTCCTCGTTCCGCACAGCTCGAATAACATCGGTTACTACAGATGGCATAACTGCCTGCAGGACCTGGTGTACCTCATCAGCAATCGCTTCCCTAACTGAGGCATACAGGCTGGCATTCTTATTTCCTTCCGTCCGGTCAGGAACCTCAGGGTTCTCATGGGTCGTCTCCGCAGCTTTGGCACTGCTCCTGGTAACATGCGGTCTACCTCTACTTCTAGAAGCTTTAGAAGGTTTCTTCCCAGCCATTTCCTAAGCACTATAAGATTCAAACACTAACACAGTCATTCAAGGTAATGGCTCAGTTTATGTCAAGTATAGTAAGTCCCTAATTACAGTGGCCAGTTGTGATTAGCCACTTACTTTACTTTTCACACCCCAAGCATTTCCTATCCTGACTTCATCAGTATCTAAATCTACTATAATCACATAAGTCAGATAGCACACGCACATAATACCGGTTAACTTTTAAGAAAAGAAATACCTGATGGCACGGAGCTACTCGGGCTGACTCCCTCTTTCTGTCCGATTTTCAGTTTAATTTAGGTTTATTTTGAAAATTTACCCGTTTCACTTAAACTATGGCTCTAATACCAACTTGTAAGGCCCCGGTCCCGGGACCTCACAGTTGGTCATTCATTGCATCATAGTTACCTATTAATATTCATTTCATAATATACACAGCGGAATTTCATGTTTTTTTATAAATTTAAGCAACGGAATTTATTTAGCAAAAACCATTCATTTCATTATAAACACTGTTGTTAAGCAATACATTATAGTTCACGGGTCACAAAAGATTAGCTGAATGAATTACAAAACAACAGTATCGTCAAAACATGAATGGATGTCAGTCTTGCCCCGCCGAGTAGCCATCCTAGTGTGCCATCCTCAACATCGTTTACCTGCTAACTGAAAATGTATAAAAGTCAGCGTTGCTGAGTGAGCTCTAGTTTTATACATATTAAAATACTTTCTATATGTAGTATATGAAAATACTCTTTTCCGTAAAATACAACTCTGTACTGTATATGCGAGCACGCATTAACTGTGTGAACAAATATTGTTCGTTCTCTGTACTGTATGCCTTGTCTGTAAACTTTTTAACTTTATGTTCCACTGTCCATGTGGACCAGTGCGCAATGCCCCAACTATGTGCGCGATGGAAAACGGGTGATGGGCCATCTATATCCCTCGAAAGGGTCAACTATATCCCTCGAAAGGGCCAACTATGTTCCCCAAAGGGTCAACTGTATCCCTCGAAAGGGCCAACTATGTTCCCCGAAGGGTCAACTGTATCCCTCGAAAGGGCTATGTATACTGTGTACAAGGCCGACCCAATCACCCTGGAGACGCTACAAAGGTCCTGCCAATCTCAATTGATTGACCCTGTGTGCATAAAAGGGTAGCTAACCCGTAACACAGTTGAGCTAACGACAACACGGTCGTGACCCTCCTATGTGCTTGCAAGACTTATTAACATTTTATTTATGTTTCACTTCTTCTCTCTGTTGCTCTTTTACTTTATTATTACATTTTACTTTACGTTACGATAATAACATACTACGTAAAGTCACATACTATAAGTAATAATAATAATAATAACAATAACTATAATATGGAACAATCATAGTAGTCATATCATTCATGAAACATTATCATTAATAAGCCCTTGGTCAACCTCGGTCAAACCCTAAAGCACAGACTCCCAGAAAATTTTCTAAAAATTTCTAAGTGTCTGGGCATAAGAGCCGTGTTTGGGCGCATGAGCCCTGTTCAGGCTTTTCACCACTATGTAGGCTCACCAGCCTACACTTAGAATCATTTTCCCTTAGGCGTATTAGCCATTCAGGCGTATGAGCACTGTTTAGGCTCATTACCCTGTACTTAGTTTCCAAGTCCAAATCTTAGGCGTATGAGTACTGTTTAGACTCATTACCCTGTACTTTGTTTTCTAAGTCTAAAATTTCAGGCGTATTAGGGCTGTTTGGGCATATGAGTTATGCTTAGAAATTCTAAGGCAATATTTTAGGCGTAAGAGTCCTGTTTGGGCACATCACCTTACACTTAACTTTTTCTAAGATATTTTCAAGCACATGAGCACTGTTGAGGCTCATGAGTCTTAGGCGTATTAGGCACAGTTTGGGCATATGAGAACTATTTGGACTCATGACCCTACTTAGAACATTTCTAAGGCAATTCTGGGCGTAAGAGGTTACTGTGTAGGCTCATCAACCTTCTGTCCAGCCTATTACTATGATATTTCCAAACCCAAACACCAAGCCTAATTGTTCTAAGCTTAGTAAGGTCCTTCTAAGCATGAACTATACATAAACATCTACTAAACATCATCAACCATGCCCAAATACATACGGGTATCAATAGAATAACATAGTAAAATCGTTTAATACATTTCCAGCCCCAAAAGAGTTTAAAACAAGTAGAAACCGGGGTCTAGAACTCACCTTAGCAGTCTCTCGGGTATGACTTCTTCAAAAAAACCCGTTTGCTACAAGTTCAACACCTATAAAACCCAAAGAATACACCCGAACACAAAACACACACATAAGAACATGCATTCTCAGTTTCTTAGCCAAAACACAACTTAAAAAGACTAATTCTTACCTTGAATTCGATTTCTTCTTCTTTCTCTCTCTAAAAACCGAAGCCTTTGCTGCTTCTCTTTCTAAAAACTGAATTAGAGTGTTTGACAGGCCAAAATGGGCGGCCATACCCCTTTATTCACCCACTTTTATTCTCTTTGTCCTTTTGGCACTTTTTACCCCTCAACTTTAGGTTGACTTTCATTTCTTCCTCTTTTTTTTCTTTTATTCTTTTATTTCTTTAAAAGAAAATACGGGTGTTACAGATAATTAGCATAGCGGTCGAATTATGGCAGCCCATTTTATTAAGCCGTTTGAAAGGCGTTCCAAATGGCACAGGCCTATACTGATCTTATGCTAAGGAAAACTTGCCAGTTGACGTATATGTAAAAATTAACCAAGGTCTGAAGGGTCTGAAGATTTGAACATGTTTAAGGATTTTTACTTTCAGATTCTAAGTTTTATAATTTAAATGTTTTGAAAATACTTGTTTAATTTTGGGTTTTTATTTTAATTTTCCCACAAGGTCCTGCCCTTGTGGTATCAGAGCCAGAATAGGAATAGATTATAGAAAGAGAGGCCAGTAATATTGGCTATGGAGGAATTCTCAAGTAAATTTCCCCAATTGATAAACAAGAATATCTTGTAAGATTCCACTCAGGAAAGTGGAATAATAGTCAGAAAAATTATGCCATGGTTGCAAAAGAAATTTTAGCAATAGTTAAATGTGTTCTAAAACAAAATGAATATCATAGATATAAAAGAAGAAAATGGAAACCAAATTCCAAATGCAGTTTATACACTGATAGTTAATATTGTTGATCATTTGACAGGAAGATGGTCAGATAATTCTGAGAATATCAGAACATTATTACAAAAATTAAGATGTAGAACTCTCACATCATTTAGATGGTATAAAGATACTTTCTTAAGTAGAGTTATGGAGCTCCCAGAGTCTAATAGTACTCATTGGAAGTCTAAGTTTATTGATGGATTACCTCCTTTATTTGCAGAAAAGGTTAGAAAAACCCTTAGGAAAGGAGATGTAAGTATTAATTATGAAGATTATACTTATGGCAAGTTAATAGGAACTTGTGTACAGGAAGGATTAGCCTTATGTAATGAAATAAAGCTAAATCAACAGATTAAAAAAATTCTCTTAATGAAAAAAGACAATTAGGTCAATTTTGTAGCCAGTTTGGAATGGAAGAAATTCGAGAGAGTTATAATAATAATAAAAAGAATCTAATATCTTCTCAAAGAAATAAAAAATTACAAAAAAGAAAGCAAAAAAGAGAAGAGAGAAAATTTAAAAGAAAAAGGGATTATAAACCCTATAAACCTTATATAATATGCAAAAAATGTGGTCGTCCAGGCCATAAAGCAAAAACTTGCTGGGTAAAGAAAAAACTCAATAATATTGAAGATAAAGAATTAAAGGATACATTATCCAAAATCCTAATCAATTCTGAGTCTAATTCAGAATCGGAAAATTCTTTATATGAAGAATTAAATATATTAGAAGAAGAAGATATAATAACTTAAGATGATGAATGTTTTCCTTGTAAAACAGGAAAAGAATGTTGTCCATCAGACACAGATAATGAAGAAGACATTTATCAGATAATTGCTCAATTTGAGAATATGGAAATAAATGTTATTTCTAATGATATATTAGATCTATTAAAAGCCATAGAAGATAATGAAATCAGGGAAAGGATTACTTCTCAGATAATTGGGAAGGATAAAGCTTCAACGTTTATAGCTGATGAAGATTTTAAGCCATATACCTTAAGTGAAGTTAGAAGACAATTAAGTCAGAAAAATAAGACTGGAAATTCTGTTAATATTGAAGAATTAAAATAGAGATTGATAATCTAAAAGTAGAAATTAAGAATCTTAAGGGAAAAAATGTAACCCTAGAAGAAAGAATAAGAAGTTTAGAGATGAAGGAGATTATAGACAATCCTAAAACCTCTAGAAAATTTTTAACATCCTGAAACCTCTAGAAAATTTTTAACATCCTTAGATAGAGATGAGAAATTTTTATCAATATATGAGATGGTTATATCCCATAAATGGCATATAAAGATTAAGTTATTAATAGAAAACAATTATTCAATAGAATTAGTTGCTTTACTAGATAGTGGAGCTGATTTGAATTGTGTTCAAGAGGGTATTATCCCTACTAAGTATTTTCATAAGACTACTCATAGAGTTAGTTCTGCTGGTGGAGAACCAATGATTATAAATTATAAGTTTCCTCAAGCATATATTTGCCAAGATAAGGTTTGTATTCCAAACAGCTTTATCATTGTAAAAAATTTAACTAGCCAAATAATACTTGGTACACCATTTTGGAATAAGAT
This sequence comes from Flaveria linearis, assembly GCA_024085815.1. NCBI lineage: Eukaryota > Viridiplantae > Streptophyta > Magnoliopsida > Asterales > Asteraceae > Flaveria > Flaveria linearis. The sequence continues at coordinate 54,996,961 of CM044009.1, forward strand.
ATTCCGAATAAAACATATTGATGAAAAATATATTATGGGAACTTATAAAGGAAAAGAAATAACTTTTCAATTTGTTCACAAACCTATTTATAGGTTTATAAATGATATTGAAGAATCATTAATTCAAGCAAAACAAAACCAAATTAATTTTCTTAAACAAGAAATAAATACTCTTACAATAGAAGAGAGATTAAAAAAATCCTAAATTACAGGAAAAAGTAAAGCTAATACAAGATCAATTCTCGTTACAAATTTGTAATGATCATCCAAATGCTTTTTAGGATAGAAAGAAACATATAGTTTCTCTCCCATATGAAAATGACTTTCATGAGAGTCAAATACCTACAAAAGCAAGACCATGTCAAATGAATTCTGAATATCTAGAATTATGTAAAAATGAAATAAAAACTTTAATAGAAAAATGTTTAATAAGACCTTCAAAGTCTCTATGGTCATGTACCGCTTTTTATGTGAATAAACATTCAGAGCAAGAAAGAGGAGTACCCAGGTTAGTAATAAACTACAAACCTCTAAACAAAGTTTTAAAATGGATTAGGTATCCTATACCTAACAAAAAAGATCTATTAGATAGAATAAATGATGCTTTAATATTTTCAAAATTTGATCTAAAGTCTGGATATTGGCAAATTCAAATAGATGAAAAAGACAGATATAAAACTGTCTTTACAGTACCATTTGGTCATTATGAATGGAATGTCATGCCATTTGGACTAAAAAATGCTCCAAGTGAATTTCAGAAAATAATGAATGATATTTTTATTCATTTCAATAATTTTATAATCGTTTACATAAATGATATCTTGGTGTTCTCAAAAGATTATAGAAACAGATGCCTGTAATATTGGCTATGGAGGAATTCTCAAGCAAATTTCCCCAATTGATAAACAAGAATATCTTGTAAGATTCCACTAAGGAAAGTGGAATAATAGTCAGAAAAATTATGCCACGGTTGCAAAAGAAATATTATCAATAGTTAAATGTGTTCTAAAATTTCAAGATGATTTATACAATCAAAGGTTTTTAATAAAAACTGATTGTCAAGCGGAAAAATATATGTTTAATAAATATTTTAAACATGATGTCTCTAAACAAATGTTTGCTAGATGGGAATCTCATCTTGCACCATTTGATTTTGAAATAATATATAAAAAGGGAATAGATAATAGTCTACCTGATTTTTTAACAAGAGAATATTTCTCATAGTTTATTTTGCAGGTTCCATGAAGAAGATAAAAGGACCGTTAAAGATAGCCTATAATAATATACAAATTGAAATTAATGATTATTCAGTCATGATAATGACTAAATATTATCAAATGAATGATATTATGCAGGATTACTCTATGCATCTTGTGGATAGAGCTCGTAAATACATAGAAATTATGGATTTAATAAAACATTTTAGGAATCAAATAAAGATTCTTAAAGAAAAAGAGAAAATAATCTCTTCTGCCTGATCATATTTTCAGGAATGATTCCTCGAGATAGGGGAAATCAACCCTTTCAACATAATGGAAGAGGTAGAGGAAGAGGCCCCAATGGAGGGAGATTCCTAGGGCAAATTGCCCATCAAAGGCTAATAGCCGCAAATATTGCAAATACTGCAAGTTCGTCAAGTAATACTAGAGGAAATAATCTTGATAATCAATTATTCCGAGAATTCTTGGCTTATAAAGCTAAGAAGGATGGAACAAATGAAGCATCATCATCCTATGTTAATATTGAGACAGAAGATTCTGATGATGCCTGATATGAACAAAATCCAAATAAGGAGATAATATTGCTCCTGGATTTCAAAGATCTTAAATATAAAGATCAACCATGGACCTTAACTACAAGGTACCTAGATCAAGGGTCATACCCTGCTGCTTCATATAAGAAAAGATTTTATTATGAAAATATTCTTAAAGTCACAGAATCCTGTGATATTCATCACTATATGTCTGGAAATACCCAGGAATATAGTTTTAGCAAAGTCATAATAAAACAGATAATATCTGTTGAGGAATGGGGAACATCTCCCTTAAAGGATAAAGAGATGTGCCATCCTGAAACCAGGGTCCCTATTAAATTCAATTATTATGATTATATTGAGGCATTTAATAAAGCCTTTTTATATGAAAATTCAAAGAAGAAACATTCTTGGTTCTTCAAAATATGTCAAGAAGTTTATAAACGGGACATCCCAAATTGGGTATATAAATGGTGGCTATCATGTGGCCCTTTGGTAAAAATTTTACGAGAATTATTAAGAAAAAATTATAGTGAATGGGTAGAAATATCTCCCACATTGATTGAATTACAACATCAAAAGATCCTAATAGAAGGATTATCTCTGTGTCACTTCCTTATTCAATTTGGAATACCATGGATCTGGAAATAGTCTCTAGAAGTGGGTTATACTCACCATCAAATCCCTTGTTTAAGAAGAATTTATTATACAAAATTTTGGAAGAAAATGATGAACTAGACAACAATGGCGTCCCAGAAGGTCAAGAAACCTTGCAGAAAATTCAAGATACTATAGAGCTATACTCAAGGCAGATTAACTTGAAGACTCAAAGGGAATCTCCCAATCCATTCCAGGAAATATCCCAAAAAATTAAAATGAAAGGAGAAAATCAAATCTCTAAAAAAGAATTATAAGCCATATATTTTCAAGAAATCAAAAAAGATTTGATGAAAAATTTCCAAGATAAAGATCAAGAAGATCATATCTCAGAAATGTCTACCAATAAATCAGAAGATGATACACTTCCAGGGGAATCCCAAGACCCTTATGGGTTCGATGATGAAGAAGTTATAGAAGAAGATCTGGACGAGATGCTCGAACATCTCAAAAATGGGTATCCAAGGAAAAAATGGAAAAAGACAAATGAAAAGGGTGACAAGCCTGTTAATGAAGGTGACATAAAGATCAATTATATGAGACATAATAATGTTTACTTTTGAAAATTTCAATATAAATAATTGAGGTCGAATTATTGTAATTTACTGTACATGCTTTGTTTGTACCTTTAGACACTCATTATAAAAGGAGCTCAAGTCTTTAGTTTTAGGTGTGCCTGATCTTACGTTCAATCTTCTCTCTAACTCTCTTGTAAAAATACTCTGATAATAAAATTTCTGCTGGAGAATAGCTTTCAAGTAAAAAATCTTGGTGTCTCATAACAGAGGTAAAATCTCTTACATTCTTAATAATTACTATTTTTATTTTCTATGTTCATTAGCCTAATGGAAGACTAAAGAATCAAATCAATGTTGAACCCAATCGTAATAAGTTTATAAACCTATATGTAAATTAAATTGAAAAAAAAAGTCTGGAAAGGGAAATTCTTTGAATCATGTCTTGAATCATGTCTTGGGTCATGTCTGGATAATTTTGGACTGGTTATATACTAAACAGGCAGATAATTAGCATAGTGGTCGAATTATGGCAGCCCGTTTTATTAAGCCGTTTGAAAGGCGTTCCAAAGGGCACAGGCCTGTACTGATCTTATGCTAAGGAAAACTTGCCAGTTGACGTATATGTAAAAATTAACCAAGGTTTGAAGGGTCTGAAGATTCGGACATGTTTAAGGATTTTTACTTTCAGATTCTAAGTTTTATAATTTAAATGTTTTGAAAATACTTGTTTAATTTTGGGTTTTTATTTTAATTTTCCCACAAGGTCCTGCCCTTGTGATATATATATATATATATATATATATATATATATATATATATATATGTACGTATATATATATATATGTACGTATATATATATATATGTACGTATATATATATATATGTAGATATATGTATGTACGTATATATATACGTGTATATATATATATATATGTATATATATATATGTACATATATATATATATGTACGTATATATATATATGTGTGTATATATATATGTACGTATATATATACGTATATATATACGTATATATATACGTATATATATCTATATAGATATTTATATATGTATATATATATGTATATATATATATATGTATATATAGTAAAAATCCTTAAACATGTCCGAATCTTCAGACCCTTCAGACCTTGGTTAATTTTTACATATACATCAACTGGCAAGTTTTCCTTAGCATAAGATCAGTACAGGCCTGTGCCCTTTGGAACGCCTTTCAAACGGCTTAATAAAACGGGCTGCCATAATTCGGCCACTATGCTAATTATCTGCCTGTTTAGTATATAACCAGTCCAAAATTATCCAGACATGATTCAAGACATGATTCAAAGAATTTCCCTTTCCAGACTTTTTTTTTCAATTTAATTTACATATTGGTTTATAAACTTATTACGGTTGGGTTCAACATTGATTTCATTCTTTAGCCTTCCATTAGGCTAATGAACATAGAAAATAAAAATAATAATTATTAAGAATGTAAGAGATATTACCTCTGTTATTAGACACCAAGATTTTTTACTTAAAAGTTGTTCTCCAGCAGAAATTTTATTATCAGAGTATTTTTACAAGAGAGTTAGAGAGAAGATTGATCGTAAGATCAGGCACACCTAAAACTAAAGACTTGAGCTCCTTTTATAATGAAGTCTAAAGGTACAAACAATGCATGTAAGTAAATTACAATAATTCGACCTCAATTATTTCTTTTGAAATTTTCAAAAGTAAACATTATTATGTCTCATATAATTGATCTTTATGTCGCCTTCATTAGAAGGCTTGTCACCCTTTTCATTTGTCTTTTTCCTTTTTTTCCTTGGATACCGATTTTTTAAGATCTTCGAGCATCTCGTCCAGATCTTCTTCTAGAATTTCTTCATCATCGAACCCATAAGGGTCTTGGGATTCCCCTGGAAGTGTATCGTCTTCTGATTTATTAGTAGACATTTTTGAGATATGATCTTCTTGATCTTTATCTTAGAAATTTTTCATCAAATCTTTTTTGATTTCTTGAAAATATATGGCTAATAATTCTTTTTTAGAGATTTGATTTTCTCCTTTCATTTTAATTTTTTGGGATATTTCCTGGAATGGATTGGGAGATTCCTTTTGAGTCTTCAAGTTAATCTGCCTTGAGTATAGCTCTATAGTATCTTGAATTTTCTGCAAGGTTTCTTGACCTTCTGGGATGCCATTGTTGTCTAGCTTCATCATTTTCTTCCAAAATTTTGTATAATAAATTCTTCTAAAACAAGAGATTTTTTGGTGAGTATAACCCACTTCTGGAGACCATTTCCAGATCCATGGTATTCCAAATTGAATAAAAAAGTGACACAGAGATAATCCTTCTATTAGGATCTTTTGATGTTGTAATTCAATCAATGTGGGAGATATTTCTACCCATTCACTATAATTTTTTCTTAATAATTCTCGTAAAATTTTTACCGAAGGGCCACATGATAGCCACCATTTATATACCCAATTTGGGATGTCCCGTTTATAAACTTCTGGACATATTTTAAAGAACCAAGAATGTTTCTTCTTTGAATTTTCATATAAAAAGGCTTTATTAAATGCCTCAATACAATCATAATAATTGAATTTAATAAGGACCCTGGTTTCAGGATGGCACATCTCTTTATCCTTTAAGGGAGATGTTCCCCATTCTTCAACAGATATTATCAGTTTTATTATAACTTTGCTAAAACTATATTCCTGGGTATTTCCAGACATATAGTGATGAATATCACAGGATTCTGTGACTTTAAGAATATTTTCATAATAAAATCTTTGCTTAAATGAAGCAGCAGGGTATGACCCTTGATCTAGGTACCTTGTAATTAAGGTCCATGGTTGATCTTTATATTTAAGATCTTTGAAATCCAGGAGCAATATTATCTCCTTATTTGGATTTTGTTCATATAAGGCATCATCAGAATCTTCTGTCTCAATATTAACATAGGATGATGATGCTTCATTTGTTCCATCCTTCTTAGCTTTATAAGCCAAGAATTCTTGGAATTGATTATCAAGATTATTTCCTCTAGTATTACTTGAGGAACTTGCAGTATTTGCAATATTTGCGGCTATTAGCCTTTATTGGGCAATTTGCCCTAGGATTCTCCCTCCATTGGGGCCTCTTCCTCTACCTCTTCCATTATGTTGAAAGGGTTGTTTTCCCCTATCTCGAGGAATCATTCCTGAAAATATGATCAGGCAGAAGAGATTATTTTCTCTTTTTCTTTAAGAATCTTTATTTGATTCCTAACGTGTTTTATTAATTCCATATTTTCTGAGAGCATATGAGCTCTATCTCTAGGATGTAGATAATAATCCTGCATAATATCATTCATATAATATTGTCTAGTCATTATCATGACTGAATAATCATCAATTTCAATTTGTATATTATTATAGGCTATCTTTAACGGTCCTTTTATCTTCTTCATGGAACCTGTAAAATAAACTATGAGAAATATTCTCTTGTTAAAAAATCAGGTAGACTATTATGTAACACCCCGAAAAGTCGAAACGAGTCTTTAAGGATAAGTGGGCCTAACTAACGGAGATTTAATAAAAGAAGGAAAAAGGATTATGGGCTAAGTGGGGTTCATGGGCAAGATTAAGGCCCATAACCAGCCCTTAACCTGCCCAAGACACCACCATCTTCTCCAATCCAACCCTAGCAACAAAAATCCATAGAGAGAGAAAGTAGAAAGAGAAAGTGCAAGAAACATAAGATTTGAAGCTTCTAAGATCAAGGGATTGAAGATCTTGGTGTTTGTGCAACAAATCTCAAGAAAGGAGCAACAAATCCAGGTAAGAATCGACCTATAATACCTTCTGTAGATCAAACCCGGATTCTAAAGTTTTGGGGTTTTAAAAGTCTCAAAGAAACACATAAAGGTCGAATTTTTACATGTGAAAACGTGTAAAAAGGTTAGAAATGATTTCATGGAAGGTAAACCAAGGATTTGGACGTAAAAAGCTAAGATTTTGGGTTAAAAACGGGTTGGTTCGTCATTGATATGCATCCAACGAAACTGTGCCCCGATCCATCGAAACTGTGCACTCATCCAGCGAAACTATGCAGCGAAACTAAGAGGAGTTCCAGCGAAACTACAGTTTCGATGGGGCGAAACTACAGTTTCGCTGATAAGTTCGTCAGTGCCCAGGTTGACCCTTAGACATTGCGAAAACTAGAAAATTCCAACGAAAGTGCTGTCTAGCAGAAGTGCTGCCCAGCGAAACTGGCAGCGAAACTGTAAGGCCCCGAATCCGGAAACCTCACAAATTGGCCATTTTGCATAAAACCTTATTTTTAGTTCAAAACTGACAAAGCGTTATTTATTAAAGCAGCGGAATTATAACAATGTTAATTATATAAATAAAAACTAAAGCACCAACTTAGAGTCAAACCCGGATTTGTACTAGAAGTTCTTTATTTACAAATCATTGTCTTAACAAAATTTACTCTTTTATTATTACACAAAACATAAAAGCTAGTTGAATCTTTACAGGATGCCAGTCTTCACCCTCCAAGTAGCTCCTAATCAGGTCCTGCCCTAAAACTTGATTTACCTGTCAAACAATCTAACATACATACAAAAGTCAGCTTCGCTGAGTGAGTTCTAGTTTTATATAAATAAGAAAATATAATCTTTTATACTTTCATATAATGAACACGCATACATCATTCTACAAACATTACTTGCATCTCATTAGGCACGTTCATTATCTTTCATTCTTTCATTACGTTTCAATTCATCATAGGCGAGATTTGCACAAAGCAAGATCTCCATGTTGATTGACAACGAATGTCAATCCCCGTCGGTACACGTTATCCATGGTCGCTAGCCCCGACGGTTGATCGATCCCCGTCGGTACACATCTTTATGGTAGCTTCCCCCGACAGTTGATCCACACTGCTAGGCACATAGCCCGCTCATGAATACGGATCCATCATTATACATCAGACTCACATAAGTGAAGTCTATCATAGTGCTTGCAAGACTTTTCATCATCAAATGGGCCCGGGGGTAACATTTGTTAAGTTCCACTTCTCATTAGTATCATCTTTCACTCAATATATATAATACTTAGCTTATTAAGTACACACATACCAAGTACTAGTCATCATAACGCGTAACCGTATCTATTAAATTGTCACATTTTTCTTTAGATCATTCTATCTATAGGAAATAAATATACGTAATTCACAGTTATTACTTTATCAAATCATATAACGAATTATTTAAAAATAATCTTAATTATAAATCATATGGTATGTATGTCAGCCCTAAAACAGTAAAGCATGTATAAAAGAGGGGGATCTAGAACTCACCTTGGGTGTCGTTACTGAAATCCATAAAGAAACCATCCTAAGTCGTCTAGCTTTAACCCACATCGCCCATAATAAACATTCTACGTCATCCCGAACAAACGCACAACCCGACTCCCTTCTTAGTCGTCTAGCATAACTAGCCAGTCTACGCTGCCCTCAATCGGATACAACAACCTCATGTCATACCCAAACAGTCAAGAAAACACCTAAAACATAATCATTGTAATGGCATGAACCGTAGCCATCAAAATGACTCCCACAAACACGTTGCCTTAACCATAACAAGACCATCAAATTATTAACATAACCGTGCCACTTAAACATTATCATACTAGAATCATCACCTCATAATATCATCACCATAATCATCAATCTATAACAATGCCACGACTTTATGCTAACTATCCTTGTTATGTATTCATAACCCATATCATCATAGGACCATCATCCTTTTAAACATCAAGATAATCCTAAACATAGCTAGTCCATCATGTACACATCATGTCATCATCATCAAGTATCTGTCACCTTAAGCCCATGTTTACTAATTCATCTTCATCATAAAGCACCAACATGGGCAACCAAACACCTTTATTATCAACATTTAGACACCATTAACATCATCATTCTAAAACAATCATCATCGTTATCTAACAGTTTCATCATCATCATTCTAACAACAACATCATCACTATCTAACAACAACATCATCATCATCTAACAACAACATCGTCCAAACAGCACCTTCATCGCTAAATCATCATCATCACCAGCTTAAACAGCCCCTCTGACATTACCATGCACCACTCCTAGCTCTGCGATCGAGGACCGTGAGGTCACCGGGCATCAACCACCTTGGGCAGATCTTTGGGTGCCCTAGACCGACCACATCCATCATTATTTCAGCCACAGTCGACATGCACCACAGATACACCACCATCAACAGCCCCAATCACAACCGCATCAACGTTACAGCCCTAACCGACACTAAACCGACCACCGTCGTCATCCTTAAGTCCACAATCATAGCTAAACAACAAAAACTACATTATCTATAGCTTATCATTGACACATTTACCTCTGGTTCGGTTTCTTTCAACCCGACAGCCACCACCAATGCTGCCGACAGCCACAACCACCACCAACACGACCACCATCGACCACCAACACCACATTGCGACCACCATCGACCACCAACACCAGATCGCGACCACCATCGACCACAGTCGCCGTCGCGACAACCACAGCCCCGAGAACCACCGTCGGCCCCCGATCCAGAACCACCACCGCCATCCTCATCATCGACATCGTGAACCACTACAGTCACCATCACAGCCATCGACAACCGTGAATCATCACATCTCCATCGAACCCACCTATAACCGAAGCCTCTGCCATCGATTCCCGCTGCTACGTTGCGTTTTAGGAGAAATCAAGACCACCATCGTGACCGGCGCGTCGAGGGGACTCCGGCTTTGTGCGCCACTCGCCGACACTCGCCGGTGTGGGTCGCCGGTGGCCAGAGGTCGGGTTCGACCGAGAGAAGAGGGGGGGGGAGAAATGGGGTAGCGGCTGAATTTTGGGGAAGATAGGGTTTGGGATTGTTTTATGGTTTTCTAAATTATCGATTTTGGTCCCTCAAGTTTTCACATTTTGTTTTCCAGCCTAAACTTGACAAACTAACTAATCTTTTCACAAAATAAAATTCAATAATACTATTATTAATATTATCTCGGCACTTAAGTTTATTTTGAAAATTTGGGGCGTTACAAGTCTATCCCCCTTATTTAGGTTTCGTCCTCAAAACCTGTTAGTCCGTACACAATGTGGGATAATACTTCCTCAATCACCACGGATTCTCATGTTGCTTCTAAACATGTTCCACATACACCATATAAGGTATGATCTTCTTTAGCCGCCAACACATAGCCTTTGCAACCTTCAAACGTCCTAATGCACTCCTCTTATGGGTCAATTTCATTAATGCAAACGTTATGACTACGAACCCTAATTCATGAGTAATTATATTATCATCTTGTATTTAACCTTGTGAACAACATAACCATTGTTCTGCCACATTGTATTGAATATATATATATATATACATATATATATATATATATTCAGTCAGATCTTTGTATGGAACACATGGTTCTAGGTTTTCGACACTTACTGATAACATCATCACCAAGGCTCATGTTAACCTTCCTTATTTAGTTCATGTTCACATTTATTAACTAACTTCTCACTCAGACTTGGTGTCATTTCTTGTGAACCTTACCAAGGGCAAGATTATCTTCAAGGAGTACTGAACAAACTGTATGTAGTAATCCATCACTTCCGTAAGCTACAGATTCCTAACATCATCCTTGGGGAACTTTTTACATTACTGCTTCAATTTTATCAATTCTATAATGATTTCAAGAATTATACTTCACATGACTAGAACATTCACTCTAGGAATGTTGCTCATAATTTATCTTCCATCTTGTCCTTGACACCTCGCGGATGTGACATGAATGGCCTCCTTTACTCTTGGAGTTGATGAGTATGTCCTCTATAATCAGTATCACGAACCCATTGAACATCGATCAGTAACCCTATTCATTAATCCATAAATACTGCAAGGAAACTCATAGCATCCAAACCGTGACTGAAATGTTATCTTTTGGGTGTCATGCTCTTCAACCAGTAGCTGTTGATGATCCAACCTACTGTCGATCCGTGAAAACCAACTTGCCCCTCGCAAATGGTGGAATGGTTTGTCAACTCAAGGTCATAGTTGCTTACCGTTCATCATCAGCTTATTCAGCCATCTACGGTTCTCACACGTCTACCTTCTTCGATCTTCTTTTGTGATAACACCGAAGTATTATCTAGATGAACTAATCAATCTGACCCTTTATCAAGGATGTCTTAAAGCTATATCACTAACTCTTTCATTCCTGACACAACCATCGGTACGGCGACGTGACTACAAGCTGAGTCCCAGAAGACAAGTCGATCTCAAACTCTTTCTTCTAACTCCGAGAAGGTCCTCCGGGGTCACATTAGGAAGGCACGCTCTATAGCTACGTCTGTCAACTTTAAGACTTCGCCCTTAGCATCTTTTATTTACATAGGATATGCTCCTCAACCTTGTTTCATAAACTTTTCTATCTTATTATTAGGATCATCCCTGAAATCATGCAAATCCTAATTATCATAAGTCATGACCAGACTTCCATCATGTGCCAACCAACGGGTCATATTTCCATGTTGTGCAGTATCAATCCCGTATGCAGCTAGTCGATTCATATCCAAGACCATATTACGTCCAATTAGGGTAGTAACATGCAATCCAGAAGAAGGCCCTAACTTTCCATTACTATTTTACAGTCATTTACAGACTTTTCTATCCAAATAGCTTTACTAAAGGTAGCTCCTACATTATCGCTTTACCTTCTTAAGACATCTCATCAATCATTTAAGCTACCTACAAGATTCGGACTACTAACGTTATCGTTCAAGGCAATGGTCCAGATCATGATGAGTATTATAAGTTTTCATCTCTATCAATATTTCCTTGCTGAAACACCATGCAAAGAAATACTCGTCTGAAGAAACCTATCCCCTTGGAGATCTTGTAACTTAAACCGTTAACTCTCCTCACTTGTGAGCTAGCCCGTGGGTACAACACTTCTGAATTCCTGGTTACGAAGTCTAGAACTTTATCATATGTTTTTGCTGGTATCGCTGTCAAGTCTCTAATGGTCTCATCGGGGAATCACACATCTCGTACACATCTGTCAACTTTCCACTTCCTATAAGATTCAGAATGTCAATATGGTCCGTCAAGGCAAGTCCAGATCATGACAAGTTTCGTAAGTTTTTAATAACAGTGGCCAGTTGTGATTAACTACTTACAGAACTTCTCATGTCCTAAACTCTCCTATCCTGAACCAAGCTAACACTCGAACCTACTATTGCTATTCTATGCCCATATAGATCACATAAATTCAAGTAAGCACAACAATTAATGTTATCATACCCTATCCTTGATTCTAACTTCTGTAACAAGGCACTACCTATCAGAATAGCATTTACAAGATATTTCGTTACCTCTTGGCATGGAGCTTCTTGGACTGGCATCCTTTTATTTGGTCCCATTTTCTGTTTAAGTTTAGGTTTATAAATTAGTTTTCCCCAAATCTCTTAAACTTTGGCTCTGATACCAACTTGTAAGGCCCCGAATCCGGAAACCTCACAAATTGGCCATTTTGCATAAAACCTTATTTTTAGTTCAAAACTGACAAAGTGTTATTTATTAAAGCAGCGGAATTATAACAATGTTAATTATATAAATAAAAACTAAAGCACCAACTTAGAGTCAAACCCGGATTTGTATTAGAAGTTCTTTATTTACAAATCATTGTCTTAACAAAATTTACTCTTTTATTATTACACAAAGAATCTTTACAGGATGCCAGTCTTCACCCTCCAAGTAGCTCCTAATCAGGTCCTGCCCTAAAACTTGATTTACCTGCCAAACAATCTAACATACATACAAAAGTCAGCTTCGCTGAGTGAGTTCTAGTTTTATATAAATAAGAAAATATAATCTTTTATCCTTTCATATAATGAACACGCATACATCATTCTACAAACATTACTTGCATCTCATTAGGCACGTTCATTATCTTTCATTCTTTCATTACGTTTCAATTCATCATAGGCGAGATTTGCACAAAGCAAGATCTCCATGTTGATTGACAACGAATGTCAATCCCCGTCGGTACACGTTATCCATGGTCGCTACCCCCGACGGTTGATCGATCCCAGTCGGTACACATCTTCATGGTAGCTTCCCCCGACAGTTGATCCACACTGCTAGGCACATAGCCCGCTCATGAATACGGATCCATCATCATACATCAGACTCACATAAGTGAAGTCTATCATAGTGCTTGCAAGACTTTTCATCATCAAACGGGCCCGGGGGTAACATTTGTTAAGTTCCACTTCTCATTAGTATCATCTTTCACTTAATATATATAATACTTAGCTTATTAAGTACACACATACCAAGTACTAGTCATCATAACGCGTAACCGTATCTATTTAATTGTCACATTTTTCTTTAGATCATTCTATCTATAGGCAATAAATATACGTAATTCACAGTTATTACTTTATCAAATCATATAACAAATTATTTAAAAATAATCTTAATTATAAATCATATGGTATGTAAGTCAGCCCCAAAACAGTAAAGCATGTATAAAAGATGGGGATCTAGAACTCACCTTGGGTGTCGTTACTGAAATCCATAAAGAAACCATCCCAAGTCGTCTAGCTTTAACCCACATCGCCCATAACAAACATTCTACGTCATCCCGAACAAACGCACAACCTGACTCCCTTCTTAGTCGTCTAGCATAACTAGCCAGTCTACGCTGCCCTCAATTTGATACAACAACCTCATGTCATACCCAAACAGTCAAGAAAGCACCTAAAACATAATCATTGTAATGGCACGAACCGTAGCCATCAAAATGACTCCCACAAACACGTTGCCTTAACCATAACAAGACCATCGAATTATTAACATAACCGTGCCACTTAAACATTATCATACTAGAATCATCACCTCATAATATCATCACCATAATCATCAATCTATAACAATGCCACGACTTTATGCTAACTATCCTTGTTATGTATTCATAACCCATATCATCATAGGACCATCATCCTTTTAAACATCAAGATAATCATAAACATAGCTAGTCCATCATGTACACATCATGTCATCATCATCAAGTATATGTCACCTTAAGCCCATGTTTACTAATTCACCTTCATCATAAAGCACCAACATGAGCAACCAAACACCTTTATCATCAACATTTAGACACCATTAACATCATCATTCTAAAACAATCATCATCGTTATCTAACAGTTTCATCATCATCATTCTAACAACAACTTCATCACCATCTAACAACAACATCATCATCATCTAAAAACAACATCGTCCAAACAACACCTTCATCGCTAAATCATCATCATCACCATCTTAAACAGCCCCACTGACATTACCATGCACCACTCCTGGCTCTGCGATTGAGGACCGTGAGGTCACCGGGCATCAGCCACCTTGGGCAGCCCTTTGGGTGCCTTAGACCGACCACATCCATCAGTATTTCAGCCACAGTCGACATGCACCACAGATACACCACCATCAACAGCCCCAATCACAACCGCATCAACGTTTACAGCCCTAACCGACACTAAATCGACCACCATCGTCATCTTAAGTCCACAATCATAGCTAAACAACAAAAACTACATTATCTACAGCTTATCATCAACACATTTACCTCTGGTTCGGTTTTTTTCAACCCGAGAGCCACCACCAATGCTGCCGACAGCCACAACCACCACCAACGCGACCACCATCGACCACCAACACCACATCGCGACCACCATCGACCACCAACACCACATCACGACCACCATCGACCACAGTCGTCATCGCGACAACCACAACCCCGAGAACCACCGTCGGCCCCCGATCCAGAACCACCACCGCCATCCTCATCATCGACATCGTGAACCACTACAATCACCATCACAGCCATCGACAACCGTGAATCATCACCATCTCCATCGAACCCACCTGTAACCGAAGCCTCTGCCTTCGATTCCCGCTGCTACGTTGCGTTTTAGGAGAAATCAAGACCACCATCGTGACCGGGGCGTCGAGGGGACTCCGGCTTTGTGCGCCACTCGCCGACACTCGCCGGAGTGGGTCGCCGGTGGCCAGAGGTCGGGTTCGACCGAGAGAAGGGGGGGGAGAAATGGGGTAGCGGCTGAATTTTGGGGAAGAAAGGGTTTGGGATTGTTTTATGGTTTTCTAAATTATCGATTTTGGTCCCTCAAGTTTTCACATTTTGTTTTCCAGCCTAAACTTGACAAACTAACTAATCTTTTCATGAAATAAAATTCAATAATACTATTATTAATATTATCTCGGCACTTAAGTTTATTTTGAAAATTTGGGGCGTTACAGAAACTGCCAGCGAAACTGGCAGCGAAACTGCCAGCGAAACTGTGGGCGAAATTATGAGGAAAATGATGTTTTTGTGTATTAACTTTCGTGCAGCCAGAGCATTCAGACCATAGCTTAAGTAACTTAGGATTTAAGTTAATTGCTAAGTTCAGGTGAGTTCTAGACCCCCTTATTTAAACGTTTTTCCATGTTTTGGGGCTATTATGCATAGTAAACATAAGGTTTTCAAGGTAAGGATTTCAAGGTGTTTTAACAAGAAAATACATTTTTCTAAAGTAAAATGTGACATTTAAATAGCTCAGAATAATTTTCGGGCGCGCTGACCCTTGGACCCCACTAGGGGCTGCTTCCCTTGGACCCCACTAGGGGTTGCTGCCCTTGGACCCCACTAGGGGCTGCTGCCCCTAGGACCCCGCTGTCAGGGGCTGCCGCCCCCGAACCCCCGCTATCCCGCGGAGGGTCGGTTACGTGTTATGATGACTATTACTTGGTATGTTGTGTAGTTAATAAGTTACGTATTATATATTAAGTGAAAGATAATATTAATGACAAGTGGAACTTAATGAATGTTACCCCCGAGCCCGTATGATGATGAAAAGTCTTGCAAGCACTATGTTAGACTTCACTTATGTGAGTCTGATGTATGATGATGGATCCATATTCATGAGCGGGCTATGTGCCTAGCAGTGTGGATCAACTGTCGGGGGAAGCTACCATGAAGATGTGTACCGATGGGGATCGGGGCCTTACAAGTTGGTATCAGAGCCAAAGTTTAAGTTAAATGGGTAATTTTTCAAAATAAACCTTAACTTAAACTGAAAATGGGACGGAAAGGGAAGGAATGCCAATCTGAGTAGCTACGTGCCATCAGGTATTTTCATAAAGATAACTGATATTATGTGCGCATGTTATGTGTTTATGTGTTACTGTTAGATTTAGATGCTAACGTAGTCAGGACAGGTAATGCTTGGGGTACGAAGAGTAAAGTAAGTGGCTAATCATAACTGGCTACTGCAATTAGGGACTTACTGTACTTGACATAAACTGAGCTATTCCCTTGAACGACCGTGTTGGTATTTGAATCTTTCAGTGTGGGATAGAGGATGGCTAGCGGTAGATCTTCTAAGGTTTTGCCAGATAGGGGTTGTGGTGAACGTGGTACCGAACCGCGTATCACAAAAAGCATGGCTAGGGCGGCTGAAATGGCACTCGAAGAGCCCGAGGCCCCTCACGTGGAAGGCAGCGATGATGGCACTAGTTTGAGGATCGCCATGAAAGAGGCTGTTGTTGAGGGAGTCCAACAGGCCCTGCAGGCGGTTCTGTCGTCCATTATAACTGAGGTAATTAGGGCGGCGAAGGAGATGACTGCTATTGAAGAAAACA
Organism: Flaveria linearis; assembly: GCA_024085815.1. Lineage (NCBI taxonomy): Eukaryota > Viridiplantae > Streptophyta > Magnoliopsida > Asterales > Asteraceae > Flaveria > Flaveria linearis. Next base: position 55,013,682 of record CM044009.1, read on the forward strand.
CGAAGAATAGCGATAACAAGAACTGGCATGGAAAGCGGGTTGGACGCGACAGTGCCACCCTCAACACAAAGGTTGCAAGGACGGAGGGTCGGCGTGCAGCTTCGTCTGGTGCGAGGACTAAGAAGTCTGGTAAGTGTGCCAGAGAACACCTCGGGGAATGTAGATTGGGAACCAATGTCTGTTACCGATGCGGGAAGCAAGGTCACGTGGCCAAAGAGTGTGGAGTGGTACGATGCTACAACTGTAGTGGAAGGGGTCACAAAAGCAGGGATTGCAAGAAGCCAAGGGCAGAGGGCGCAGGGCCTTCATGATAAGGCCGGAGCAGGTTAGGACGGGCCCCGATATTGTGACAGGCATGTATATAGTAAATAAATTTCTGTCTTCCGTGTTGTTTAATTTTGGAGCTAGAAGGAGTTTTGTTTTGTTGTTTTTCTATGTTAAGTTGCCCAGTAGGAGTTTTATTTCTGCTATTTTCTGTACTAAACTGCCTGTTAGTAGTAAATGCCTTGATGAGTCCTTTGACGTAGAAACTGCTATTGGTAAGTTCATTAGAGTTACGGATGTGATAGAGAACTGCACTATAGAATTAGAAGGTCATAGGTTTGCTGCCAAGTTACATGTGATGCCCTGGTAGGATTTGATGTAGTACTAGGGAGGGATTGGTTAGCAACTTACAAGGTGAATATCGTGTGCCGGAAGAAGGTGATTAGACTGACGACGCCTGATGGAAGTCCGGTGACAATATACGGAGATCTGGTTACAACGGTTCCGAAAGTGATTTCGATGGCGGTGGCGGGAAAGTGCATGAGGCGTGGATGTAGCGCCTCCTTATGTTATGAGAAGGATGTGGAAACGCCAACACCACAACTATCCGATGTGCCGGTTGTGGTTTGAGTTGAAGAGAATGGTGATCGAGGAGTTCAGTCCTTGTTAGGAAATGGATAAAATCGAAAGAGTGTTCTTGCAACTGGAGGCAGGTACGATGACCCACCAATAGTACACCACCAAGTTTAATGATATGGCGAGAATGGTGCCGGACCCGGAGACGCCGCTGTCTCGCAAGATCAACTGGTATATTCAGGGGCTGCCGGCTGACATCCGCAAACATCTGATTACTGCCCGACCGAGCACCTATAGGTCGGCAGTGGATCTGGCGGGGAGATTGTATGATGAAAGGGCAAGGGTGGTGAAGGCTGAGGTTAGTAAGAAGGGAGGTGGTGAGAGAAGTTAGCAGGGGAAGAGGGTTGGTCGAGGTGACACTTCGACGAGTAATAAGAAGGCAAGGGTGGAAGACCGTTGTGTGGTCATGTCAGGAGCAGGGTTAAGGAAGTGTGGCCAATGTGGTAGAGAGCACTCGAGGGAGTGCAAATAGGGATCCAACATCTGCTTTAAGTGTGGGAAGACAGGGCATATGGCCAAGGATTGCCGGATGGGCAAGTGTTTCAACTGTGGGGAAAGTGGTCATATGAGCAGAGATTGCAAGAAGACGAGGGCTGAGGGCTCAGGGGAGAAGAAGACGGGAGGAGAAGCACCAAGGGCAAAGGCCAGGGCGTTCATGATGACGCAAGAAGAGGCTAGGACGGACCCTGATGTTGTGTCCGATACGTTTTTGGTGAACCAAACTTTAGCCTCTGTATTATTTGATTCGGGTGCCAGTAGGAGTTTTATTTCTAATGCCTTCCGTACTAAGCTGCCTGTTAGTAGTAGACGTATTGATGTGCCCTTCGATGTAGAAACTGCCATAGGAAAATCTACTAGGATCTCTGAGGTGATAGAGGGTTATGATGTTGAATTGGAGGGCCATAAATTTCTGGTTAGGCCGTTTGCAATGACTTTGGGTGGTTTCGATTTGGTGCTTGGTATGGATTGGTTGGCGGACTTTGAGGCGAACATCTTGTGTCGCCAGAAGATGATTCAATTGACAGCACCCGGTGGTAGTTCAGTGACGGTTTATGGTGATCGGGTTACTACGACTCCGAAGGTGATCTCAATGGCTGTGGCGGGAAAATGTATGAGGCGTGGGTGCAGTGCCTACTTATGTTACGTGAAAGATGTGGAAACGCCAACACCACGACTATCTGATGTTCCGGTTGTGCGTGATTTTCCAGACGTATTCCTGGAAGACTTATCGGGATTGCCACCTGACAGAGAGATCGAGTTCCAGATTGACCTGATACCGGGTGCTTAACCTGTCGCCAAAGCACCGTATCGATTTGCTCCGACGGAGATGAAAGAGTTTATGGAGCAGTTGCAAGAGCTGCTAGATCAGGGGTTCATTAGGCCGAGTATCTCACCATGGGGTGCTCCGGTCCTGTTTGTAAAGAGGAAAGACGATAGTATGAGAATGTGTGTCGACTACCGCGAGCTGAATAAGTTGACGGTAAAGGACAGATACCCCTTGCCGAGAATCGATGATTTGTGTGACCAGCTTCAAGGCGCCAGTTAGTTTCACGAATAGACCTTCGATCGGGTTACCATCAGCTAAAAGCGAAAGAACAGGATATTCCTAAAACAGCCTTTCATACGCGCTACGGTCAATATGAGTTCCTCACCATGTCTTTCGGTTTGACAAATGCGCCAGCTGCTTTTATGGACCTGACGAACCGAGTGTGTCGGCCGATGTTGGATAAATCAGTGATCGTGTTTATTGATGACATCCTGATTTATTCAAAAAGTGAGATAGAACATGCCGGTCACATTCGAGAAGTATTAGAAACATTGAGAAGGGAGAAATGGTACGCCAAGTTCTCCAAGTGCGCATTCTGGTTGCATGAAGTTCAATTTCTTGGGTCACGTGGTGAGTCCGGAAGGGATTATGGTCGATCCGGCAAGGGTGGAGGCGGTGATGCGATGGAAGTCTCTAAAGACGCCATCCGAGATCCGCAGTTTCTTGGGTTTGGCGGGCTATTACAGAAGATTCATTCAAGACTTCTCCAAAATTGCTTCTCCACTGACCAAGTTGACCCGGAAAGATGTAAAGTTTGTATGGGGTCAAGCTCAAGAGAAGGCGTTCGAAGAATTGAAGACGAGGTTGACCCAAGCTCCTATATTGACATTACCCGATGGAAGTGAAGACTTGGTGGGTTATTCTGATGCTTCCTACTCAGGGTGGGGTGGGTGTTAATGCAAAGAGGAAAGGTTATAGCCTATGCATCCCGACAGCTGAAGGTTCATCAGGTTAAGTATCCCACGCATGACTTGGAGCTAGCAGCTGTGATCTTGGCATTAAAGATTTGGAGGCACTACCTCCATGGAACGAAGTGCACCATCTTCACAGACCATAAAAGCTTGAAGTACTTTTTCGAGCAGAAAGATTTACACATGAGGCAGAGGCGATGGCTGGAGCTCATAAAGGGTTACGATTGTGAGATCCATTACCATTCGGGCAAAGCCAACGTGGTGGCTGATGCCCTTAGCCAAAAGGAGAGGCCCGGACCGATACGGGTGAAGGCATACCAGCTGATCATGACCTCGGACGTAATGAAGCAAGTCAAGGAGTTTCAAGATGAAGCACTGAAAGAAGATCATCTTAACTCAGAACGAATGAGAGGTCTGGTCACGGAATTGGGTGAAAACACGTTTGGTGTCAAGACTAGATTTGGGTGAATGTGGATTCCACGATTTGGGGATCTACGTATGAAGATCATGGATGAAGCTCACAAGACTCTGTACTCCATTCATCCCGGTGCTACCAAGATGTATCAAGACATGAAGAAAGATTATTGGTGGCCAGGTATGAAACGTGATGTGGTGAAGTATGTGAGTAAATGTCTCACTTGTTTGCAAGTGAAGGCCGAACACCAGAAGCCGTATGGAAAGATTCAACCTTTGGATATACCAGAATGGAAGTGGGAGCACATCACCATGGATTTTATCACAAAGCTGCCACGTACCCCGAAAGGGTATGATACTATATGGGTGATTGTGGATCGTCTGACGAAGAGTGCTCACTTCCTCCCGATACGCGAGACATATTCATCTGAGAGGTTGGCCGATCTTTTCATCAAAGAGATTGTGACTCGTCATGGTGTACCGGTGTCGATTGTATCCGATCGCGACACCTGGTTTACATCTAAATTCTGGAAGAAATTCCATGATGCCATGGGGACGAGGTTGCATATTAGCACGGCTTATCATCCTCAAACTGATGGTCAGTCGGAAAGGACCATTCAGACTTTGGAGGACATGCTTCGGGCATTTGTTATCGACTTCGGGGGAAGTTGGGATGACCACCTACCATTAGCTGAATTCTCGTACAACAACAGCTATCATGCCAGTATTGGCATGCCACCCTATGAGATGCTATACGGTAGGAGATGCAGGACACCCGTCTGTTGGGGTGATATTGGTCAGAAAGAATTGGGAAGCGTCGAAGTGATCGAGGCTACGACTGAAAAGCTTGAAAAGATCAAAGCCTATATGAAGGCGGCCAAAGACCGACAGAAGTCGTATGCTGACAAACGACGCAGGCCGATTGAGTTCCAGGTGGGGGATCGGGTTATGCTGAAGATCTCGCCTTGGAAAGGAATCATTCGGTTCCGGAAGCGGGGTAAGTTGAGTCCGCGGTATATAGGCCCTTTCTGAATCATTGCTCGAATAGGAGAGGTGGCCTATAGGTTGGAATTGCCAGATGAGTTGAGTGGAATTCACCCGACCTTTCACGTATCTCATCTGAGAAAATGTTTGGCCGATGAAGATATGATTGTTCCACTGGAAGATATCGAAGTAGATGAACGGCTCGAGTATGTAGAGCAACCAGTGGCAATCCTTGACAGAAAAGAAAAGCGGCTGCGAAATAAAGTGGTTCCCCTTGTGCGTGTACAGTGGAAGCACAGAAAGGGATCTGAGTCTACGTGGGAGACTGAGGAAGAGACGAGACAACATTACCCACGTCTATTCCAGGAATAAAAGGTTTCGGGGACGAAACCTTTATAAGGGGGGAGGACTTGTAACACCCGAAACTTTAATTTGACAAAGAGAAATAATAAGAAGAAAAGAAAGGAAAGAAAAATTTGAAAGGAAAGGAAAAGAAAGGAAAAGTGGAAGGGGGTGTTGTGTAAAAAATACAAAGAAAAGTAAATATCTGATATACATAGGGAGGGTTGCCCACACCTTTTTCTCACAACCCCAAATCAGCGAAAGTTCTAGAGAGAGAAAGAGCAAACTACGGGATTTCGAAGGAAGAACAAGAAGAAGAAGAAGACTGATTCAAGGTACTGGGTCTCACGGCTACGGATTTTAAAGAAGCCATACCCAGCAACACAAGGTGAGTTCTAAGACCCCTACTTTTATGCATTTTCGAACGATTTTGGGGCTGGAACACATTTTAAAACCGTTTTCGAGTTGCGGGTGTTACCCCGTACCTGCATGTGTATGTCTATGAGTATATAATCTGTTAGTGAAGCTGGTGCGAATGTTCCAAGACAGATAAATGTGTTTCACGTATGTATGTACATAAGTATATTGTTAATGTAAGTTCTAGCTTAGTATACATGATATTTAAGTGGTTTTGAAAGAACTATGTGATGATTCTGTGCTATAAAAGTGTTTAGTGATGAAAGAGATACGAGCACAGCATAGACTAAGTTGCAGGTTGTCACGCTCCACCGCATTGACCAATGCGGACTACTGATGCAAATATGGCTAAGTTGATCAACCGCATTAGCCCATGCGGATGACCAAGCAAATGCGGTCAAGGCTTTTTCTTCACCCGTATTTACCCAATACGGGTATACTCGGTATGCGGTTAAGGCAGTAAGCCGTATTAACCAATGCGGGAGACTAAAGGAAATGCGGGCCGGGCAATGCCTCATCCGCATTGTCCTAATAAGAAAACGATCAAGGCAATTCAGCCGCATTGTTCAATGCAGACTAACTCAGGAATGCGGGTAAGTCATTCCTCATTGACTAATGCGGATGGGGCAAACTAATGCGGATAAGGTATTACTCATCCGCATTGACTAATGCGGGTGGCCAGACAAATGCGGATGAGCCAGATTATGGAATGCGGATTAAGCTTAGTAATCTGATTTATTTGGGTAAAAGGGTAACATAGGCATGATGATGATGATGATGTTGCATGGGTATACCTACTGTATACCATATATATATATGATGCCTTATATGATGATGAATGAATGTTATGGGTATGTTCCTATGGTTATGTATGTTTATCTTTCCGAAAACTTTACGAATTACGAAAATGAATGAATGAAGTATTATGTAACGTAAAGTGAAAGATAATGAAAGAGGAACGTGATGATGAATACATGTATTAATGAATGAATGAAAAGAGATATGATGATGCATACATGCATTAATGAATGAACGAATTAAGTCTTGCAAGCATTGAATAACGCGATTGGTCTCTCTTTGTGATTGACCATGGTCATGGTACCTCTACCGCTTACCTACTAGTACTGTGGCATACGTTTGTTGTTCATTTGTTGACTTCGGCCCAGTAGCTAAGACTGATCGGGGTATAGCATATGGTATTGGTACAAAAACTTTTCAATGTGCAAGCGAAGATGAAACGGGATCCTTGTCATTCGACCACAGCAATCATAGCCGAGTGCTATGAAGTGGGTAAAGCCTGACAGGATCCATATGAGAATTTAAAGATGATGATGTATAACGAATGATGAAGATAATAATAAATATTATCTCTGTGTATGTATGATGAATGATTACGAGAAAGAATAGTTTTAATGAAAACGAAGTATGTTTATTATAAAACTAGAACTCACTCAGCAACGGTGACTTTTATGTGTTTCCAGTTGGCAGGTAGTGTTGCTGGGGATGGCATGAGGTGACTACTCAGCTCATGGGGGATGACATTCTCCTTTTGATAATGCTGCCACGCAATAGGATGCGGGCTTATACTGCATGCAACACATTATGTTGCATGCAAGTGTCAAGTGTTCCTTGGGGATCCCGATAAACAGGATTATTTAAGGAACCTTCCTTAACGATTCTGATAAATGGGATTACTTAAGGAACCTCCTTTATGATGAAAATCATAAAGTGTCTATACTAGAGGTCACTTTATATGACCATTTTGTAACCAGTAACAATGTAATCTTTTGTACAAGCTTTTATGATGAAATAAAATGTATCTTTTAATGTTTCCGCTGTAATGTTATTTAAGATGTTTGTAAATTATATAGTAAATGTATGTTTTATGTGCGATGAACGACCAACCGTAAGGTGCCCGGGAACGGGGCCTTACAAAAAATCCGTAGAGAGAGAAAGTAGAGAGAGAAAGTGCAAGAAACACAAGATTTGAAGCTTCTAAGATCAAGGGATTGAAGATCTGGGTGTTTGTGCAACAAATCTCAAGAAAGGAGTAACAAATCCAGGTAAGAATCGACCTATAATACCTTCTGTAGATCAAACCCGGATTCTAGGGTTTTAGGGTTTTAAAAGTCTCAAAGAAACACATAAAGGTCGAATTTTTACGTGTGAAAACGTGTAAAAAGGTTAGAAATGGTTTCATGGAAGGTAAACCAAGGATTTGGACGTAAAAAGCTAAGATTTTGGGTTAAAACCGGGCTGGTTCGTCATTGATATGCATCCAGCAAAACTGTGCCCCGATCCAGCGAAACTGTGCACTCATCCAGCGAAACTATGCAGCAAAACTACAGTTTCGCTGGGGTGAAACTACAGTTTCGTTGGGCGAAACTACAGTTTCGCTGGGGCGAAACTACAGTTTCGCTGATAAGTTCATCAGTGCCCAGGTTGACCCTTAGACATTGCGAAACTAGGAAATTCCAGCGAAAGTTGGGCGCTCAAGACAGCGAATCTGTCTAGCGAAACTGGCAGAAGTGCTGCCCAGCGAAACTGGCAGCGAAACTGCCAGCGAAACTGAGGGCGAAATTATGAGGAAAATGATGTTTTTGTGTATTAACTTTCGTGCAGCCAGAGCATTCGGACCATAGCTTAAGTAACTTAGGATTTAAGTTAATTGCTAAGTTCAGGTGAGTTCTAGACCCCTTATTTAAACGTTTTGCCATGTTTTTGGGGCTATTATGCATAGTAAACATAAGGTTTTCAAGGTAAGGATTTCAAGGTGTTTTAACAAGAAAATACATTTTTCTAAAGTAAAATGTGACATTTAAATAGCTCAGAATAATTTTCGGGCGCGCTGACCCTTGGACCCCACTAGGGGCTGCTGTCCTTGGACCCCACTAGGGGCTGCTGCCCCTAGGACCCCGCTGTCAGGGGCTGCCGCCCCCGAACCCCCGCTGTCCCGCGGAGGGTCGGTTACGTGTTATGATGACTAGTACTTTGTATGTTGTGTACGTAATAAGTTACGTATTATATATTAAGTGAAAGATAATATTAATGAGAAGTGGAACTTAACGAATGTTACCCCCGGGTCCGTATGATGATGAAAAGTCTAGCAAGCACTATGTTAGACTTCACTTATGTGAGTCTGATATATGATGATGGATCCGTATTCATGAGCGGGCTATGTGCCTAGCAGTGTGGATCAACTGTCGGGGGAAGCTACCATGAAGATGTGTACCGATGGGGATCGATCAACCATCGGGGGTAGCGACCATGGATAACGTGTACCGACGGGGATTGACATTCATTGTCAATCAACATGGAGATCTTGCTTTATGCAATCTCGCTTATGATGAAGTGAAAACATAATGAAAGAATGAAAGATAATGAACGTGTTTAATATGATGCAAGTAATGTTTTGAAGTATGATGTATGCGTGTTCATTATATGGAGGATAAAAGCTTATATTTTCTTATTTATATAAAACTAGAACTCACTCAGCGTAGCTGACTTTTTATGCATAATAGTGGACAGGTAAGCGCTGATGCTGAGGATGGCACCACGAAGCTACTTGGGAGATATGGATGGCATTCCTGTTAATGAAGTCTTTATTGAAATTAATGAACAAGGAATATGTTTTGTGTACATTTAAAGGACAAATGTATGAGTACAATGGGGTTTTTAAGTTTTAAATGAATGTTTAATTATTTTCCGCTGCAATGTTTTGTTATTAAACTGATTTTATGCTATGAATTGCCAACTGTGAGGTTTCCCGGGAACGGGGCCTTACATATTATCTATTCCCTTTTTATATATTATTTCAAAATCAAATGGTGCAAGATGAGATTGCCATCTAGCAAACATTTGTTTAGAGACATCATGTTTAAAATCTTTATTAAACATTGTAAGGCCCTGTTCCCGGGAAGCCTCATAGTTGGTTAACCATAGCATAAAATCAGTTCAGTAACAAAACATTGCAGCGGAAATAATTAAACATTCATTTAATACTTAAAAACCGTATCGTTCTCATACATTTGTCCTTTAATGGTAAACAAAACATATTACTTGTTCTTAATATTACAATAAAGATTTCATAAACAGGAATGCCATCCATAGCTCCCCAAGTAGCTTCGTGGTGCCATCCTCAGCATCAGCGCTTACCTGTCCACTATTATGCATAAAAGTCAGCTTTGCTGAGTGAATTCTAGTTTTATATAAATAAGAAAATATAAGCTTTATCCTCCATATAATGAACACGCATACATCATACTACAAAACATTACTTTTGTCATATTAAGCGCGTTCATTATCTTTTATTCTTTCATTACATTTCACTTCATCATAAGCGAGATTGCACAAAGCAAGAGCTCCATGTTGATCGACAACGAATGTCGATCCCTGTTGGTACACATCATCATGGTAGCTAACCCCCGACAGTTGATCCACACTGCAGGGCGCATAGCCCGCTCATGAATACGGATCCATCATCATACGTCAGACTCACCTAAGTAAAGTCTATCATAGTGCTTGCAAGACTTTTCATCCTCAAACAGGCCCGGGGGTAACATTCGTTAAGTTCCACTTCTCATTAATATTATGTTCCATTTAATATATATAATACGTAACTTATTAAGTACACAACATACCAAGTACTAGTCATCATAACACGTAACCAACCCTCCACGAGACAGTGGGGGTTCGGGGGCGGCAGCCCCTGACAGCGGGGTCCTAGGGGCAGTAGCCCCGAAAATTATTTTGAGCTATTTAAATGGCACATTTTACTTTAGAAAAATATATTTTCTTGTTAAAACCCCTTGAAATCCTTACCTTGAAAACCTTATGTTTACTACGCATAATAGCCCCAAAAACAAAGAAAAACTTTTAAATAAGGGGATCTAGAACTCACCTGAACTTATCCAAATAGCTTAAATTCTAGGTCACATAAGCTATAACCTGAATACACGAGCTGCACGAAAGTTAATACACAAAAACGTCATTTTCTTCATAGTTTCGCTGACAGTTTCGCTGGTAGTTTCGTTGCCAGTTTCGCTACCAGTTTTGCTGGGCAGCACTTCTGCCAGTTTCGCTGGACAGATTCGCTGCCATGAGCGCCCAACTTTCGTTGGAATTTCCTAGTTTCGCTAACTCTATAGGTTAACCTAAGCACTAGCGAACTTACCAACGAAACTGTAATTTCGCACCAGCGAAACTGTAGTTTCGCTAGAAATCTCCTAGTTTCGCTGGATGCACACACAGTTTCGCTGGATGAATACTCAGTTTCGCTGGATCGAGGCACAGTTTGGCTGGACGAACGAAAACTAAGTACCAGCCCGTTTTTAACCCAAAATCTTAACTTTTTACGTCCAAATCCTTGATTTACCATCCATGAAGCCATATCTAACCTTTTTACACATTTTCATACGTAAAAATTTGACCTTTATGTGTTTCTTTGAAACTTTTCAAAACCCAAAACCCTAGAATCCGGGTTTGATCTACAGAAGGGTTTAGAGGTCGATTCTTACCTTGGTTTGTTGCTCTTTTCTTAGGATTTGATGCTCCAACACCCAGATCTTCAATCCTTCAACCTTTGAAGCTCCAAACCTTGAGTTTTCTTTACTTTCCCTCTCTACGAATTTGGTGGCTAGGGTTTAAGTGTGGAAGATGGTGGGTGATTAGGTGGGTTTGAAGGCTGATTATGGGCCCTAATCCACTTAGACTCTTGCCCATAAGCCTAATTAGCCCATAATCCATTTTCTTCTTTTATTAAATATCCACCAATTAAGCCCATTATCCTCGATGACTCGTTTTGACTTTTCGGGGTGTTACAAACATATATTTTGCCGCTTGACAATAAGTTTTAATTAAAAACCTTCGATTGTATAAATCATCTTGAAATTTTAGAACACATTTAACTATTGCTAAAATTTCTTTTGCAATCGTGGCATTATTTTTCTGACTATTATTCCACTTTCCTAAGTGGAATCTTACAAGATATTCTTGTTTATCAATTGGGGAAATTTGCTTGAGAATTCCTCCATAGCCAATATTACTGGCATCTGTTTCTATAATCTTTTCCCATTCTGGCTTTGCTATCATTAAGCATGGAAGATTTTTAACATTTTGTTTAATCTTTTGTACTGCCTTAGTATGAATATCTGACCATGGCAGTGGATTTTTCTTTAATCTGTCATATAATACAGATGTATCTTGAGGTAAATTTTTATAATATGGTAAAATGTAATTTAAACTTCCTAAAAATCTTTGTAACTGAGTTTTATCAGTTATTTCATCTTGAAATTTAGAAGCAAATTCAATACTTCTATTTATTGGAATAATATTTCCTTTTCCAATATTATTACCTAAAAATCTTATTTTTGTTTGGAAAAGTACCTTTTTTGGCCTAGATATTACTAAACCATTTTTATGATTATATCTTTAAAAATTTTTAGGTGTTTGAAATGAGTTTCAATATCTTTTGAGAACACCAAGATATCATCTATGTAAAAGATTATAAAATTACTAAAATGAATAAAAATATCATTCATTATTTTCTGAAATTCACTTGGAGCATTTTTTAGTCCAAATGGCATGACATTCCATTCATAATGACAAAATGGTACTGTAAAGGCAGTTTTATATCTGTCTTTTTCATCTACTTGAATTTGCCAATATCTAGACTTTAGATCAAAATTTGAAAATATTAAAGCATCATTTAATCTATCTAATAGATCTTTTTTGTTAGGTATAGGATACCTAATCCATTTTAAAACTTTGTTTAGAGGTTTGTAGTTTATTACTAACCTGGGTACTCCTCTTTCTTGCTCTGAATGTTTATTCACATAAAAAGCGGTACATGACCATGGAGACTTTGAAGGTCTTATTAAACCTTTTTCTATTAAAGTTTTTATTTCATTTTTACATAATTCTAGATATTCAGAATTCATTTGACATGGTCTTGCTTTTGTAGGTATTTGACTCTCATGAAAGTCATTTTCATATGGGAGAGAAACTATATGTTTCTTTCTATCCCAAAAAGCATTTGGATGATCATTACAAATTTGTAACGAGAATTGATCTTGTATTAGCTTTATTTTTTCCTGTAATTTAGAATTTTTTAATCTCTCTTCTATTGTAAGAGTATTTATTTCTTGTTTAAGAAAATTAATTTGGTTTTGTTTTGCTTGAATTATTGATTCTTCAATATAATTTATAAACCTATAAATAGGTTTGTGAACAAATTAAAAAGTTATTTCTTTTCCTTTATAAGTTCTCGTAATAGATTTTTCATCAATATGTTTTATTGGGAATATCTTATTCCAAAATAGTATACCAAGTATTATTTAGCTAGTTAGATTTTTTACAATCATAAAGCTGTTTGGAATACAGACCTTATCTTGACAAATATATGCCTGAGGTAACTTATAATTTATAATCATTGGTTCTCCACCAGCAGAACTAACTCTATGAGTAGTCTTATGAAAATACTTAGTAGGGATAATACCCTCTTGAACACAATTCAAATCAGCTCCACTATCTAGTAAAGCAACTAATTCTATTGAATAATTGTTTTCTATTAATAACTTAATCTTTATATGCCATTTATGGGATATAACCATCTCATATATTGATAAAAATTTCTCATCTCTATCTAAGGATGTTAAAAATTTTCTAGAGGTTTCAGGATTGTCTATAATCTCCTTCATCTCTAAACTTCTTATTCTTTCTTCTAGGGTTACATTTTTTCCCTTAAGATTCTTCATTTCTATTTTTAGATTATCAATCTCTAATTTTAATTCTTCAATATTAACAGAATTTCTAGTCTTATTTTTTTGACTTAATTGTCTTCTAACTTCACTTAAGGTTAAGGCTTAAAATCTTTAACAGCTATAGATGTTGAGGCTTTATCCTTCCCAGTTATCTGAGAAGTAATCCTTTCCCTAATTTCATTATCTTCTATGGCTTTTAATAGATCTAATATATCATTAGAAATAACATTTGTTTCCATATTCTCAAATTGAGCAATTATCTGATAAATGTCTTTTTCATTATCTGTGTCTGATGGACAACATTCTTTTCCCGTTTTATAAGGAAAACATTCATCATCTGAAGTTATTATATCTTCTTCTTCTAATATATTTAATTCTTCATATAAAGAATTTTCTGATTCTGAATTAGACTCAGAATTGATTAGGATTTTGGATAATGTATTCTTTAATTCTTTATCTTCAATATTATTGAGTTTTTTCTTTACCCAGCAAGTTTTTGCTTTATGGCCTGGACGACCACATTTTTTGCATATTATATAAGTTTATAGGGTTTATAATCCCTTTTTCTTTTAAATTTTCTCTCTTATCTTTTTTGCTTTCTTTTTTGTAATTTTTATTTCTTTGAGAAGATATTAGATTCTTTTTATTATTATTATAACTCTCTCGAATTTCTTCCATTCCAAACTGGCTACAAAATTGACCTAATTGTCTCTTTTCATTAAGAGAATGTCTTTTAATCTGTTGATTAAGCTTTATTTCATTACATAAGGCTAATCCTTCCTGAACACAAGTTCCTATTAACTTGCCATAAGTATAATCTTCATAATTAATACTTACTTCTCCTTTCCTAAGGCTTTTTCTAACCCTTTCTGCAAATAAAGGAGGTAAACCATCAATAAACTTAGACTTTCAATGAGTACTATTAGACTCTGGGAGTTCCATAACTCTACTTAAGAAAGTATCTTTATACCATCTAAATGATGTGAGAGTTCTACATCTTAAATTTTGTAATAATGTTCTGATATTCTTAGAATTATCTGACCATCTTCCTGTAAAATGATCAACAATGTTTACTACCAGTGTATAAACTGCATTTTGAGTTTGATTTCCATTTTCTTCTTTGATATCATTTAAAATATTATTTTTATCTGCTTCCGACAAATAATTATCCCACCAGCCTTTTAATTGACCAGTAAATCCTGCTATTATCATTTTAGCAATATTTTGATCATAATTACCATTACTTTTACAGGTAGTACTATACATCATCATTCTATGTACAGTATCTGTAATTTGTTTATCAGTTTTGCCATCTATGTTCCATTCATAGATGTGTTTTCCATGATATGAATTATTAACTATATATTCTTGTTCTTGACAGGATCTCAGCCTCTCGGTTGATCAATTAGTTTATGTTTGCAGCGGATTTAGCACATTAATTAGCAATTTAAGCAAGAACATAAAAGATATTTCAATTTAAAAGCATAAACATAGAGAGAGAAGAGTTCTGCGAAACAATAAATGTTCTATTCGTCGCACGTTTCGGCAATTAAAACTGTATGGTTACCCATCCTTTTATAGGCGGCAAAAGGATGGGTTGATGTCCTTTTTCTGACATCACTGAATATTCAAATTACAACTGACAAAAACATAAAACTACTGAAGATGTCAACAACTGACATCTTCTTACAAAAGTTCCTAAGTGCTGACAAAAGTACCCTGCATCCACCTTACTAGCAAACTTATGGAGTGGGTTGCTAGTGTTGAGAATAAAACAATGACACCCAAAGGCTCTAAAGAATGAAATAAGAGGAGCCAAATGATGAAGAACTTCATATGGAGTCTTCATCAACCTCTTATTTACTAAAGCTCTATTCTATACATAGCAAGCTGTATTGACAGCTTCAGCCCAAAAGGTCAGTGGCAACCCAGAGTCAGCCAACATTGACCTTGCAGCCTCAATGAGGGTCCTGTTCTTTCTCTCCACCACTCCATTCTGCTCAGGAGTTCTAGGAATGCTAAACTGCCTTTTAATTCCCTTGGACAGGTAGAAGTCATCAAGTGTGTGGTTTCTAAATTCTGTTCCATTGTCACTCCTCACACACTTGACCTGTAGGGAATACTGCTTTTCTACTTGTAACACAAAGTTCATTATTGTCTTTGCTGCTTCATCCTTGGAGTGCAAGAAGAAAGTCCATACAAACCTGGAGTAATCATCCACAATTACCAGGCAGTATTTCTTCTTTGCCATGCTCATTACTCTGACAGGACCAAAGAGATCCATGTGCAGAAGTTGTAAGCAGGCAGTGGACTTGGGTTCTTCTATTGAAGGGAATGAAACTTTGTGTTGTTTTCCTTTCAAGCAAGCAGTGCAGTCATCTTCACACTTGAACTCCTTCAGAGGCAATCCTCTTACTAAACCATGGCTTATAAGCTGATTCATGTTCTTGAAATTTACATGACCCAGCCTTCTATGCCATAGTGTAGACTCTTGAGGAGATGCCTTGGAGAATAGGCAAGGATGACCTTTTAGATCCATCTTTCTGGAAAGATCTAAGGCATACACTCTTCCTGTCCTGTTGGCCTTCAGGAGAGTGTGTTCATCCAATGCCTGGTCAATCAAACTCAGAACTTTGGATGACAGAATCCGACAGTTCTGGCTTGTGAAAAGGGCAACATGGCCTTTGTCACACATTTGACTGACACTCAAGAGGTTGTACTTGAGATTCTCCACATGATTAACATCATCAAACCTTATTTCCCCGTTGGAAACAAAGCCTTTTCCGATGATGTAACCCTTTGCATCATTGCCAAAAGAAACAAATCCCTTCTTTCCTTGAGAGTAGTCATTAAGAAGGGAGCTGCTTCCAGTCATGTGCATGGATCCTCCACTATCTACATACCAGATGCTTCTATGGCATGTTGAAGAACCCTGCAAACACAACCATGTGTTAGTTTGTCTTGGAGACCCAAACCTGCTTGGTTTTGGGTCTGTTCTCAGCTACAGGTGCAGCACTAACAGTTGTGTTGTGTGTGACAGCTTGAGGTGAAGAAGATGGTACAGAAGAGGAACCCTTTGGCTTGGACTTCCTTTTCTGTGGTTTCAACACAGGAGCATCTAAGTGGTTGACTCTTCCCACTAGCTGCTGAACCATCATCACCAATTGTGTCTGATTCTGTGATAAGGCTTTCAGCTCTTCAGACACATTGGAGTTTGCTGATGATGAGTTCCTATGTTGTACCATCTTTTTCTGAGCAACCTCAGCTGTTGCCTGAGTTATCCCTACCTTCTTTTTAGATTTAGCTTTGGGCTTAGGGATTTCAGGCTTGGATGTTGCTAATACAAACTTGGTTTCAAACTCATTCTTCATTTTATTGATGCTCTCAGTAATTTTCTCCTTCTGTTTGAGTTTGGAACCCCTTTTGTACCAGCAATCATCAGTAAGATGATTGAACAAGCCACATATCTCACATGGCTTTTTCTTCATCTTATGCTGATCATCAGCTGAAGAGGATTTAACTACTGAAGACTTGTTCTTCAGCTATTTGTCATCAGTACTAGCAGTTTTCTTCCTAGTGCCTGCTTTCCTGGTATCCTCTCTAGCTGTCTTCAAACCTTTCCTACTATTAGTTTTCATCTCTTTAGTGCTAACAGTATTTGAGGTTTGAACTTCAGATGTTGTCACTTGCTCTCCAGTACCTTCAGTACTAGTGACAACTCCTGAGTTGATCAGCCTTTTGGTCATGTGACAGTCTCTCTCTGATGATGCTGATTCAGAGGATAGTAAGTCACATGATGAAAAGGATTGGTTATTGCTCTCCCCATCAGATTCAATTTCTGCTCTTGAAATGAAGTCTGTGGGAGGAGCAGTGTGATTATAACTAATGCCAAACTTCACATTGGAAGCTGTTTGCTTGCTAAGAAGCATTTCAAAACCCTTGCATGATTGCACCCATCGATCACACTCAACTTTGGTGGTTGCAAGAGTTTCCTTGAGGTCCTTGTACTTTTCTAGAAGTACATCTTCCCTAGCTTTATCATCTTTGATTTGGCATTTAAGCTTGTAAATCTCATCATTTTTAGCTTTTAGAACAACCTCAAAATCAGCTTTTCTTTTGGAAATAGTGTGCTCAAGCTCAAGATTTTTATCTATTAAAGCTACATTTGCTTCTCTAATAGAAGCAAATGCTGCTATGCATGACTCTGAACAAAGCTTGGCTTTTGCCTCAGTGGATACCTGAGATGAGGCATTTGATGATGACCCTTCAGCAGAATCAAGGGCCATCAGAGCAAGATTTCCAAAAGGTTGATCACCACCATGTTGACCAGCACCTTGGAGTAGTGGTTCCTGACCAGATAGCTCTTCTGGTAGACTACTCCAGTCAACAGCAGTTGGGGTGAAAAAGTTTTGTTGTTGAGGTTGTGTGTGATGATGAGATTGGGAAGAATGAGGCTCTGGAAGAGCATGAGGTGGTTGAGCCGGGGGTGCTTGAGTTTGACCAGGCTGAGGCATGTAGTAACAGGGGTAAGGATAAGGCATATGACCCTGTGGCACAAAATAAGCAGGTGGTGCCTGTGCCTGAGATGGATGGGTAGAACTGTAGGAAGGTTGCCCTTTGTGCTGTGAGCTATTGCTGGGAAAAGTCACATAGGGTGCAGATGAGTTAGATCCAGATGATCTACACTCTCTTGCAAAGTGTCCAAGCCTTTGGCACTTGTGACACCTCAACTTGCTCTTGTCAAAACCAACTTTGGTTTAGCCCAAAGAGTCCTGGGAATTTCCTTCCAGTTCTTTTGTAGAACTTCTGAGAGCGGATATTTATCATTGCCATTTTGTTCAATATATCCATCTCTTCCAGATCATCATCTGGAATGCCCTTCAAATCCTCCATCAGAAAACACAAGTTGTCACCACCACCTCCTGAACTACTAACACCAACAAAAGCTTGTTCTGAGTTTGTAGAGAAATCAATATGCTCATCATAAGAACTTTCTGATGAAGCATATTCTGACTCATGACTTATCAAGGCAGCATTACCTTGGACAAAGTCATCAGCAAGTTTGCCAGAAGATGACAACTTCCTCTTTTGCTCTACCTCTCTCTCAAAAGTGAGCAATTTCCCATGAAGTTGGGTGAGAGATAGAGTGTCCAGGTCAGCACTGGAGCGTAGGACAATGGTATATGTGTCCCATCTCTCAGGCAATGACCTGAGGAACCTGTTGTTCATCTGGCTTTTGGAGTACTCTTGTTTAACCATCTTCAGCTCAGAGATTAAACAAGAGAACCGCTCAAACTGCTGGGTCAGAGTCTCACCCTTTCTATATGAGAAAGTCTCATATTGTTGGGCAAGGATTTCCCTATTGTTTGCTAAGACCGAATCAGTTCCTCCAAATTGTTCCTTTAGAGCAACCCATAGGTCATGAGCAGACTCATGATGCAAGAGCCCTGAATATATCTCGTTTGGAATGGCCATGGCTAAAATTCCATGGGCTCTAGCATCGATTTCGAACAGCTTTAGATCTTCGTCCGAATATTGCTCAGGTTTCTTCGCAACCTGTTCATTAGATTCCGGGACGCTCACCATAGGCTTGTATGGCCCATGCACCACTGACTTCCAACAACCAGCACTGTTGACAGCCAAGTGGTGTAGCATACGTCTTTGCCATATGTTATACTCATTCCTAACCAGCATCGGAGGCTTGGTTGCGGAACCAGTATTGTGAGGATCATTGGTTGGTGTTGTCATCTCAGGTTTTGGTCAAAAACAAGTTTAAACACGACAAGCGTAACTCAAAACCACCAAAAGACCTCAAGATTTTGGCCGGAAACAGCAGAAACTCACTCTCTATGGCTAACTCTTGCAAATTGCTAATTCGATCAAACAGAGAGATCAAAAGAGCAGTTTCAAATGATCAATAGTGAAATCGATCAATGATTAACCTGCTCTGATACCATTTGACAGGATCTCAGCCTCTCGGTTGATCAATTAGATTATGTTTGCAGCAGATTTAGCACATTAATTAGCAATTTAAGCAAGAACATAAAAGATATTTCAATTTAAAAGCATAAACATAGAGAGAGAAGAGTTCTGCGAAACAATAAATGTTCTATTCGTCGCACGTTTCGGCAATTAAAACTGTATGGTTACCCATCCTTTTATAGGCGGCAAAAGGATGGGTTGATGTCCTTTTTCTGACATCACTGAATATTCAAATTACAACTGACAAAAACATAAAACTACTGAAGATGTCAACAACTGACATCTTCTTACAAAAGTTCCTAAGTGCTGACAAAAGTAAACTACTGAAATCCTACAACGACTGAGGAACAAACTCTTCAGTCGTTTATAACTACTGATACTATAACAACTGAAGAACATGCTCTTCAGTTGTTGTACAACTACTGAAATGAAATAAACTACTGAAAAGGAAAAACCATCACAACAACTGAAGAAGACTTCTTCAGCTGTTGTGACAAACTCTGAGTCTTCAGTACTTGGTCTTCAGACTTGGCTTCAGATGATGTAACAACTGATGACTTCAGTAGATATCATCAGTTGTTGTCTTCAGTCTTTGTCTTCAGACTTTGTGCTTCAGTAGAAGGTCTTCAGTTCTTCAGTTCTTCAGCTTTTGATTCTTCAGTACTTGTCTTCAGTACTTGAAGTCTTCGGTACTTGTAAGATCAGTACTTCAGACTTCAGTACTTGGTCTTTAGTACTTTGGAGTCTTCTTCAGCTGATATTCTTCAGTTCTTTGATCTTCATACTTTGTTCTTCAGACTTTGTCATAACAGCTGATGGAGCTAAGATGCTCTCGAGTCTGACATTCAAGCAAGAGAACACAACAGCTGATGGGAGTCTTCAGATGTTCTCGAGTCTGACATTCAAGCAAGAGAACACTGTAACTGATGGGAGTCTTCAGCAGTTGTTGCAGTGGCATGTGGGACTTAGAGGTTTTCCTGATCTTGGCTCATTGGTTCTTTGGTCCAACAAACTCCCCCTGAACCAATGCAGCCAAAACCTCTAATTATTGGATGTCCCACTTATTGATGGCATAAAGATTGGTCTATTTCCTTCTAGATCAGATTAGAAGTTGACCCAGATAAGCACTGGCCAGAGAGGTAGTCTCAAGTGTTTGTTTGGCTAAGTATGGATGGGAGCTCTGTCTTGGGGAATTGGACACAGAGCTGTTGCCCCATCCATGAGATCTACATCCCACGTACAAGCCGGTAGGATTCTCGACAGTAGGCCTGAAGAAAGATCATTTGTTCTTCTTTGGATAGGTCTTCAGGCTCACCTTCGAACAATCCCTCCCGACCGTACAGCTCTGAGATGAACTTGACCTGTCTTCCATTTTTGAGCTCAACTGTTGTGATTTGCCTGTATGCAAATTCATCAGGGTGTTTACCCTCCAATAGCAGGTTGAGCTCATCCCTATGGAAATTCTCAAGCTTCTTATAGACCAGACCCTTCCTAACCACCCTATTATCTAGCATTGAAAAGGGTGATTGGCCGGCTCTATAAGCTTTCTCGAATTCCTCTACTATTCCCAGGGTGTTATTACAATAGCCATAGAGATCTCTTCATCTACAATTCTCTTTAGTTGGCTCTTGTACCTCACAGGCATGTCCTTCTTGACTATCCTGTGAGACACCCTTGGGTCAGGCCAAGTTCTCACCCTCTCCTTTTCATATTGAAAGGTTTGTTTGAGGGTGAATAATCTCAGAGCTTCTCTCTGCATGTTTATTATAGAGGTGGTAGCAGTATAACATTTGTCAATGCTTTTCAGCATTTCCTCATCATGTCTCTTTTGCTGCTCCTCCTCTTCTAACTTTACCCTCACAGTGTCCTGCTGTGAGGTGGGAGTGATGGTTTGTGGTTTGGCTTTGGGTAGAGGTATAACTGCTGAAAGTGGCAGGCTATCCTCCTCATCCTCCTCTTCTTCATCTTGCAGCCTCAGCACCCTTCTCTTCTTCTTCAAGGGTGGATCATTGGCTGCGGGTTTTGGTGGTAAAGGAGTTGGTTTTGTGGGTTATGGTTGGGTTGTTGGTGTGGGAATGTTGGCAGGCACTGCTAGTAGCCTAGAGACAGTGCTGGTTTGGTCAGTTTTACTAGCAGTGTCCTGTTCCCAGCACCGGCTTCAGATAGGGCCTCAGCGACCAGTCCCTTAGTAAAATCACCAGCCGAACAGATCTTGGTGGTTATTGCCAAGATTCTGTCCCTGGTCCATGCCTTGACATCAAGGACTGGTCTGCCCAGGTACTTCGAAATGAATCTACTCATAGCCTCGAGTTTCTTTTGATCCTCTTGGCTATAAGTAGACCATCGGTAGTTTATCTCTTTTCTCTCCATGTTCCTGATCTCTTGATCTAGCAAGGCAGTGTCCTTGTCAAAGCCTTGCCTGAACAGCTGTTCAATGACAGAGTTCATTGAACGGCTATGCTCAGCATCAGCCTCCTTGACAAGGGCTGCTAGATCAGGATCAGCCACCTTCTTTCCCTCTCCCTTTTCTTATCAGTGATACTGAAATCCTTTGGATTTCAGCCACTTCTATTTGCTCTACCTCCCTCTCTTTCCTCTTCCCTTTCTCCCTCACCCTACTACTCTCCTCAGCCATCTCCCTCTCTACCACCACCTCTTTTTCTGCCTCTTTCTCCTCCTCTCCCCTCTTCCTCTTGTCTTGCACTGATGTCTCCCCCTTTTTGGGTGCATTGGTTGGGGTTTGACTATCAGCAAGAGCCTTAGATATGGCAACCTCCACCATGGGTTGTATATATGTGGGAAGCCTCTCATCCAGGGTTTGAATGACTATATCTTTAAGGATGGGTGTTAAGAGGCAGGGATTTCTGGAGGATAGCATCCAGCTGCTCAGGGGGGTTCTGACCCTGAGAACCAGTGCCAGAAGCAGGGGCTGGTGGCTGAGTTTGTGGGAGTGGCTCAGTGTTTGTGAGACCTTCGGGTGAAGGTGCCATCTGTGGGGTATTGGTGGCAGATGGACTTCTATCCTGAGTCATTTGAGCAAGCAGCTCTTTGAGTCTGCTTATCTCATCCTCTAGGATAGTGTTTTGAGCTACTACATCGTAGAAGAAGCTCAGGTCATCATCAGCATAAGCTGAATCACCTGACCTCCTGACATTGTCAGGATAAACATGTCCTGAGTGTGGCTCAGTAATGACATGTGCCCCTTGTTCATGGTACTGGGGACTTCTGGCCTCCGGATTGGATCCATCATCGGCCATTGCTTCTGGTGAGGTCTTAGTGATGTTACCAGCTTCACCCTGCTCAGATGTTGATGCAGGGGAAGTGGCAGCCTCACCAGATTATTCCATCTCCCTAGCCACACTGGGAGATTGAACTGATTCTCTGTGCTGTGGGCTCCTATCGCACTTGTACCCACCCCCTCTTCGATTGGAGTCTCCCCAGGTGTAATAGGTTTCTGGGGAGAGGGTGGAGTGCTCAGATCGGTCAGCACTTTGGCTATTACCAATGTTGGGCTTAGTGGGGCGGTCTCATCAGTAGGTGGGCTAGAAGCAGTGTGCACATGGGGAGGACTGTGCTCTTCAATGGCAGTCTCCTCAAGTGAGAAAGACCCCAGTAATGTGGTTGTCCCAAAATTGGTTGCATCAGGCTCCTGTTGAGAGGAAGCCTGTGCGGTTGTGGTGGGTGGAGTCGTGGTACCTGCTGGGAGAATCGATCCAGCAGGCACATCCTGCCTTTGTGTGGCAGGGGCATCCTCAGGGGACTCATCTCCCTGAGTAGCCTTTTTGGGCTTCTTTTTGGCTTTTGGCTTGGTGGGGACTTTGGATTTGGAGGTGGAGGCTGTGGGTTCCTGCTTCGTGGGTTTTCGCAGCCGGCCAGCCTGTTTCAGTGTTTGGTCAGTGTTGTGCCTGGAGTATACCTCGGCTTGAACAGCCATGGCAGGGACCCCAGTGCCAACTAGTCCCTCAGCCTAAAGCTGGTTTTCGATCATGGCCATTATGAACCGTGGATACAAGTTCCAACGGTTAGAAAAGGTTTTGTGGCCATGTCCTTGAGTTCCAAAAATAAAAAATCAGTAAAATTTAACGGTTGTTTCTCAAGGATAGAATACAATACCTGCTGCCACCTTGTGGACATCTGGTCCCACGAAGAGGTCTTGGGAGCCAGACACACGTTCACCATGTGGAAGATCAATCGTTGAGGTTCAGGGAAGTGTTTCTTCAACATGGTGGAGGCGGAAAGGTTACCCTGGTAGTCATGGGATGTGAATGAGAGATCCAGGGTACCTTTGGGGTAGGAAGTTGGGTGAGTGGCATCCTCCAGCTCTAGGGTTTGTCGTATGGTAGCTGGGGTGATAACCACGGGTTTGCCGTTGATGGAGGACCGGAGTGAGACCTCGCCATTCTGCTCTCCGGTTTGGACGGTGACATTTGTCCAAAACTCCACCAACGAGTCGGTGTATATAGTAGGGTTTAGGAGAAAAGCCGTTTTGTATGGTGAGTCGTGCATAAGATCGACGGCTTGGTGAAATTTGGGCCATAATGGCGATTTTGTAAGATGGGCAACACAGTTGTGTCAAGGTTTCAGTTGCATGGTCGCCATTATTGGTGTATGGGAATTTCAGAGGTTTGGAAGGATTAGGTCAAGTGAGGAGTAAATGCTCTGAAAGTGGGGTATTTATAGGGTAAGTCAAAGGTTGGATGAAAACTACTGAAGGTTTTGGTGTTAGTTATCAGTTGTTGTAACAACTGATGACGTGGTTTTAACCTTCAGTGGTTGTAACATCTGAGGACTTGGTATTAGTCTTCAGTAGTTGAAACTACTGAGACCTTGGTTTTGTCCTTCAGATGTTGTGAACGTCTGAAGAGTTACTGTCAGTCGTCAGTAGTAATAAACTACTGATGACCTAGTATTCTTCTTCAGACGTTGTAACAACTGAAGACTTGGTGTTAGCATGCAGTAGTTGTAAACTACTGAGATCAGTAGTTGTGAACTACTGAAGACATGGTATTGCTTCAGTTGTTGTAAACGACTGTGGACTTGGTGTTAGCCTTCAGTAGTTGTGAACTACTGATGTCAGTAGTTGTGAACTACTGAAGACATGGTTTTGTCCTTCAGTCGTTTGTGTATGAAACAGCAGCTGTTGTTATCAGCTGATGAGAAATTACTCATCAGTTGTTTCCGTCAAATCAGTTGTTTCATACTAGCCTCCACATTTACTCATCAGCTCTTTGGCTGACTTTCAGATGTTTCATCGACCCTTCAGCTCTTGTGAATATTATGCCTTCAGCTCTTGTGATCAGATGTTCACAAGTGCTGATGAAATATTCTTCAGAGCTGGTAAACAAATTTTGTCTTCAGTATTTGTGTAAGATTACACATCAGTACTTATGAGCAAAATTTGTTCTTCAGTACTTATTTATTTGAAAATCATACATCAGTAGTTGTAATCCACCTCACTACATCAGTTGTTTTTCAATAAATAATGTACATCAGTACTTTGAGTCATTTTAGCCTTCAGTAGTTGTGAAAGAGCTGAAGACTAAATTACTCATCAGTACTTGTATTTGACCTTTGCTTTTCAGTAGTTGTAAACTAAGAGTACCAGCATAGGTCAAATCAATCAAGCTGCAGCATACCAAGCCTTAGTACCAAATTTTGGAATGTGGCACTATCTAGAGGCTTAGTAAAAATGTCTGCAAGCTCATCAGCACTAGGCACAAACTTAGGATCAATCAGACCTTTCTCATAGCAATCTCTAATAAAATGATGTCTGATCTCAATATGTTTGGTCCTAGAGTGCTAGACTGGATTCTTAACAATACAGAGAGCTGAAGCACTATCCATTAATAATGGAGTCTTAGTCTCAGTAATGCCATAATCCAGAAGTTGGTTCTGAAGCCAGAGTATCTGAGAGGTACAACTTGCAGCAGCAATATACTCAGCTTCAGCAGTAGATGTAGCAATTGATGTTTGTTTCTTACTCTGCCAAGAAACTAAACAATTGCCTAGGAATTGGCAACCACCAGAAGTGGATTTTCTGGTGACTTTGCATCCTGCATAGTCACTATCAGAGAAAGCAACTAATTTGCAAGAATGCCCATGAATACCAAGACCTGATTGGGTACCTTGCAGATATCTAAAGATCCTTTTGACTGCAATCAAAGGGATTCTTTAGGTGCAGCCTGAAATCTAGCACAAACACATGTTGAAAACATGATGTCTGGTCTAGAAGCTGTAAGGTACATCAAGGACCCAATCATACATCTGTAAAGGGTTTCATCAACCGCTTTACCTTTCTGATCTACATCTAGTTGTGTGATGCTGCTCATGGGAGTAGAACAGGGTTTATAGGATTGTAAATCAAACTTATTTAACAACTCTTTGGTATACTTGGACTGATGGATGAAGATTCCATCATCCAGTTGTTTGATTTGCAAACCCAGAAAATACTGTAATTCTCCCATAGCACTCATTTCAAATCTCAGCTTCATAAGCTTTGTAAATTCATCACACAATTTTGGATCAGAGGATGCAAAGATGATGTCATCAACATAAATCTGAACAAGGAGCTTATGTTGTCCCACAGTCTTGATGAATAAGGTTTTATCAATGGTGCCTCTAGTGAACTTATTCTCTAGAAGAAAGGTTGAGAGTGTCTCATACCAGGCTCTAGGTGCTTGCTTTAGCCCATAGAGAGCCTTATCAAGCTTGTACACCTAATCAGGATGTTTACTGTCCTCAAAGCCAGGTGGTTGACACACATAAACCTCTTCTTTTATTTTTCCATATAGAAAGGCACTTTTGACATCCATTTGATAAACCTTGAGACTGTGAAAGGCAGCATAAGCTAAGAACAGTCTGATTGCTTCCAGTCTGGCCACAGGTGCAAAGGTCTCATCATAATCGATGCCTTCCTCCTGTGCAAACCCTGGACAACCAGTCTGGCCTTGTTCTTGACAATTTGGCCCTTCTCATCTGTTTTTTTCCTGAATACCCACTTGGTACCTATAGCACACTTATCTTTGGGTAATGGAACAAGCTCCCACACTTGCTGTTTCTTGAATTGAAGAAGCTCAAGCTGCATAGCTTCCACCCATCCATTGTCTCTTAAAGCAATATGATAGTTCTTTGGCTCTTGCTGACTGATGAAGAGAGCATAGAAGCAGAAGTTGGACAATTGATTCCTGGTTGAAACTCCAGCATGGATATCACCAATGATTTGTGAAGTGGGGTGATTCTTGAGCTCTTGATAAACTATATATCTGTGCAAGTGTTTGTAGACCCATCAGCAGCAACAGATGGTGATGGAGATTCCTGAAACCATGTAGAGGATGGCAGCTCAAATAAAGTAGAGCAAGCAGAAATCTCATCAGCATTTGTAGTGGATGGAGCTGCTGAGGCTACAGGAGCATCAGGTTCAGTGGACTTAGGCAGGTTGTCACTAAACCTGAAGAGGTGAGTACTGACTTCATCATCATCAGTACCACCAGGTGGAGATCTGTTGACAGGCTCAACAGATGGAGGTTGATAAGGAACATATTGCAGTATGTCCAGATCAAACAACTCCACAGGGTTTTGTGGAATCTTGTCCTTTGGAGATTCATTGAACTTAACATGCAAAGTTTCTTCAACCCCCTAGGGTTCTACAGTTGAAGACTCTGTATGCTTTGCAAGTTGATGAATAACCAACAAAGTACCCTGCATCCACCTTACTAGCAAACTTATGGAGTGGGTTGCTAGTGTTGAGAATAAAACAATGACACCCAAAGGCTCTAAAGAATGAAATAAGAGGAGCCAAATGATGAAGAACTTCATATGGAGTCTTCATCAACCTCTTATTTACTAAAGCTCTATTCTGTACATAGCAAGCAGTATTGACAGCTTCAGCCCAAAAGGTCAGTGGCAAACCTAGAGTCAGCCAACATTGACCTTGCAGCTCAATGAGGGTCCTGTTCTTTCTCTCCACCACTCCATTCTGCTCAGGAGTTCCAGGAATGCTAAACTGCCTTTTAATTCCCTTGGACAGGTAGAAGTCATCAAGTGTGTGGTTTCTAAATTCTGTTCCATTGTCACTCCTCACACACTTGACCTGTAGGGAATACTGCTTTTCTACTTGTAACACAAAGTTCATTATTGTCTTTGCTGCTTCATCCTTGGAGTGCAAGAAGAAAGTCCATACAAAACTGGAGTAATCATCCACAATTACTAGGCAGTATTTCTTCTTTGCCATGCTTTACTCTGACAGGACCAAAGAGATCCATGTGCAGAAGTTGTAAGCAGGCAGTGGACTTTGGTTCTTCTATTGAAGGGAATGAAACTTTGTGTTTTCCTTTCAAGCAAGCAGTGCAGTCATCTTCACACTTGAACTCCTTCAGAGGCAATCCTCTTACTAAACCATGGCTTATAAGCTGATTCATGTTCTTGAAATTTACATGACCCAGCCTTCTATGCCATAGTGTAGACTCTTGAGGAGATGCCTTGGAGAATAGGCAAGGATGACCTTTTAGATCCATCTTTCTGGAAAGATCTAAGGCATACACTCTTCCTGTCCTGTTGGCCTTCAGGAGAGTGTGTTCATCCAATGCCTTGTCAATCAAACTCAGAACTTTGGATGACAGAATCCGACAGTTCTGGCTTGTGAAAAGGGCAACATGGCCTTTGTCACACATTTGACTGACACTCAAGAGGTTGTACTTGAGATCTCCACATGATTAACATCATCAAACCTTATTTCCCGTTGGAAACAAAGCCTTTTCCGACGATGTAACCCTTGCATCATTGCTAAAAGAAACAAATCCCTTCTTTCCTTGAGAGTAGTCATTAAGAAGGGAGCTGCTTCCAGTCATGTGCATGGATCCTCCACTATCTACATACCAGATGCTTCTATGGCATGTTGAAGAACCCTGCAAACAAACCATGTGTTAGTTTGTCTTGGAGACCCAAACCTGCTTGGTTTTGGGTCTGTTCTCAGCTACAGGTGCAGCACTAACAGTTGTGTTGTGTGTGACAGCTTGAGGTGAAGAAGATGGTACAGAAGAGTGGCTTGGACTTCCTTTTCTGTGGTTTCAACACAGGAGCATCTAAGGGTTGACTCTTCCCACTAGCTGCTGAACCATCATCACCAATTGTGTCTGATTCTGTGATAAGGCTTTCAGCTCTTCAGACACATTGGAGTTTGCTGATGATGAGTTCCTATGTTGTACCATCTTTTTCTGAGCAACCTCAGCTGTTGCCTGAGTTATCCTACCTTCTTTTTAGATTTAGCTTTGGGCTTAGGGATTTCAGGCTTGGGATGTTGCTAATACAAACTTGGTTTCAAACTCATTCTTCATTTTATTGATGCTCTCAGTAATTTTCTCCTTCTTTTGAGTTTGGAACCCCTTTTGTACCAGCAATCATCAGTAAGATGATTGAACAAGCCACATATCTCACATGCTTTTTCTTCATCTTATGCTGATCATCAGCTGAAGAATTAACTGCTGAAGACTTGTTCTCAGCTGTTTGTCATCAGTACTAGCAGTTTTTCTTCCTAGTGCTTGCTTTCCTGGTATCCTCTCTAGCGTCTTCAAACCTTTCCTACTATTAGTTTTTCTTCTCTCTAGTGCTAACAGTATTAAGGTTTGAACTTCAGATGTTGTCACTTGCTCTCCAGTACCTTCAGTACTAGTGACAACTCCTGATTGATCAGCCTTTTGGTCATGTGACAGTCTCTCTCTGATGATGCTGATTCAGAGGATAGTAAGTCACATGATGAAAAGGATTGGTTATTGCTCTCCCCATCAGATTCAATTCTGCTCTTGAAATGAAGTCTGTGGGAGGAGCAGTGTGATTATAACCAATGCCAACTTCACATTGGAAGCTGTTTTGCTTTGCTAAGAAGCATTTCAAAACCCTTGCATGATTGCACCCATCGATCACACTCAACTTGGTGGGTTGCAAAGTTTCCTTGGGGTCCTTTGTACTTTTCTAGAAGTACATCTTCCCTAGCTTTATCATCTTTGATTTGGCATTTAAGCTTGTAAATCTCATTATTTTTAGCTTTTAGAACAACCTCAATCAGCTTTTCTTTTGGAATAGTGTGCTCAAGCTGTGCTCAAGCTCAAGATTTTTATCTATTAAAGCTACATTTGCTTCTCTAATAGAAGCAAATGCTGCTATGCATGACTCTGAACAAAGCTTGGCTTTTGCCTCAGTGGATACCTGAGATGAGGCATTTGATGATGACCCTTCAGCAGAATCAAGGGCCATCAGAGCAAGATTTCCAAAAGGTTGATCACCACCATGTTGACCAGCACCTTGGAGTAGTGGTTCCTGACCAGATAGCTCTTCTGGTAGACTACTCCAGTCAACAGCAGTTGGGGTGAAAAAGTTTTGTTGTTGAGGTTGTGTGTGATGATGAGATTGGGAAGAATGAGGCTCTGGAAGAGCATGAGGTGGTTGAGCCGGGGGTGCTTGAGTTTGACCAGGCTGAGGCATGTAGTAACAGGGGTAAGGATAAGGCATATGACCCTGTGGCACAAAATAAGCAGGTGGTGCCTGTGCCTGAGATGGATGGGTAGAACTGTAGGAAGTTGCCCTTTGTGCTGTGAGCTATTGCTGGGAAAAGTCACATAGGGTGCAGATGAGTTAGATCCAGATGATCTACACTCTCTTGCAAAGTGTCCAAGCCTTGGCACTTGTGACACCTCAACTTGCTCTTGTATAAACAACTTTGGTTTTGCCAGAGAGTCCTGGGAATTTCCTTCAGTTCTTTTGTAGAACTTCTGAGAGCGGATATTTATCATTGCCATTTGGTTCAAAATATCCATCTCTTCCAGATCATCATCTGGAATGCCCTTCAAATCCTCCATCAGAAAACACAAGTTGTCACCACCACCTCCTGAACTACTAACACCAACAAAAGCTTGTTCTGAGTTTATAGAGAAATCAATATGCTCATCATAAGAACTTTCTGATGAAGCATATTCTGACTCATGACTTATCAAGGCAGCATTACCTTGGACAAAGTCATCAGCAAGTTTGCCAGAAGATGACAACTTCCTCTTTTGCTCTACCTCTCTCTCAAAAGTGAGCAATTTCCCATGAAGTTGGGTGAGAGATAGAGTGTCCAGGTCAGCACTGGAGCGTAGGACAATGGTATATGTGTCCCATCTCTCAGGCAATGACCTGAGGAACCTGTTGTTCATCTGGCTTTTGGAGTACTCTTGTTTAACCATCTTCAGCTCAGAGATTAAACAAGAGAACCGCTCAAACTGCTGGGTCAGAGTCTCACCCTTTCTATATGAGAAAGTCTCATATTGTTGGGCAAGGATTTCCCTATTGTTTGCTAAGACCGAATCAGTTCCTCCAAATTGTTCCTTTAGAGCAACCCATAGGTCATGAGCAGACTCATGATGCAAGAGCCTGAATATATCTCGTTTGGAATGGCCATGGCTAAAATTCCATGGGCTCTAGCATCGATTTCGAACAGCTTTAGATCTTCGTCCGAATATTGCTCAGGTTTCTTCGTAACCTGTTCATTAGATTCCGGGACGCTCACCATAGGCTTGTATGGCCCATGCACCACTGACTTCCAACAACCAGCACTGTTGATAGCCAAGTGGTGTAGCATACGTCTTTGCCATATGTTATACTCATTCCTAACCAGCATCGGAGGCTTGGTTGCGGAACCAGTATTGTGAGGATCATTGGTTGGTGTTGTCATCTCAGGTTTTGGTCAAAAACAAGTTTAAACACGAAAAGCGTAACTCAAAACCACCAAAAGACCTCAAGATTTTGGCCGGAAACAGCAGAAACTCACTCTCTATGGCTAACTCTTGCAAATTGCTAATTCGATCAAACAGAGAGATCAAAAGAGCAGTTTCAAATGATCAATAGTGAAATCGATCAATGATTAACCTGCTCTGATACCATTTGACAGGATCTCAGCCTCTCGGTTGATCAATTAGATTATGTTTGCAGCAGATTTAGCACATTAATTAGCAATTTAAGCAAGAACATAAAAGATATTTCAATTTAAAGCATAAACATAGAGAGAGAAGAGTTCTGTGAAACAACAAATGTTCTATTCGTTGCACGTTTCGGCAATTAAAACTGTATGGTTACCCATCCTTTTATAGGCGGCAAAAGGATGGGTGATGTCCTTTTTCTGACATCACTGAATATTCAAATTACAACTGACAAAAACAAAAACTACTGAAGATGTCAACAACTGACATCTTCTTACAAAAGTTCCTAAGTGCTGACAAAAGTAAACTACTGAAATCCTACAACGACTGAGGAACAAACTCTTCAGTCGTTTATAACTACTGATACTATAACAACTGAAGAACATGCTCTTCAGTTGTTGTACAACTACTGAAATGAAATAAACTACTGAAAAGGAAAAACCATCACAACAACTGAAGAAGACTTCTTCAGCTGTTGTGACAAACTCTGAGTCTTCAGTACTTGGTCTTCAGACTTGGCTTCAGATGATAACAACTGGACTTCAGTAGATATCATCAGTTGTTGTCTTCAGTCTTTGTCTTCAGACTGTGCTTCAGTAGAAGGTCTTCAGTCTTCAGTTCTTCAGCTTTTGATTCTTCAGTACTTGTCTTCAGTACTTGAAGTCTTCAGTACTTGTAAGATCAGTACTTCAGACTTCAGTACTTGGTCTTCAGTACTTGGAGTCTTCTTCAGCTGATATTCTTCAGTTCTTTGATCTTCATACTTTGTTCTTCAGACTTTGTCATAACAGCTGATGGAGCTAAGATGCTCTCGAGTCTGACATTCAAGCAAGAGAAACAACAGCTGATGGGAGTCTTCAGATGTTCTCGAGTCTGACATTCAAGCAAGAGAACACTGTAACTGATGGGAGTCTTCAGCAGTTGTTGCAGTGGCATGTGGGACTTAGAGGTTTTCCTGATCTTGGCTCATTGGTTCTTTTGGTCCAAACAGTTCTTCTATTAGAACATCTTGTGGAGTTGGCCTAGGATAGTAATACTTCCTTTGTGTAGGTTATTAGTAAAATTTCAAACTTTTTAATTTCATCATCAATTTTTTGGTAATTATCTTATTTATGGAATCTGAAAATTCTTCAGTTAAAGTATGATTTTTGATTTGATAATTTTCATTTAGACCCTTTAATTTTTTTCTAATAACTCGTCTATTTTAGAATTGGATTTTATTTAAAATCTTTATTTCAGGCTGAGGTTATATAGCCGGAGTGGCTGTAACACCTTTTCTTCATTCTTTATGAGAAAATTTTAATTTTTAACCTGGTTATTAATTCATTATCCTATCATTTATGGAATTTAATTGTTCTCCTAAAACAATTAAACATAATTTGTATAATTCTGTTGTTTAAACATATTATTTATGTGACCTATTGTCACCGGTAAAGTATTTTCTTCCATTAATTTTTGAAAAGCTTGATAGTATCTAATTCACTATCTTTTTCTATTTTGAATGGTTGATGAGGAGGAAAAGTAGTTTTTAGAATTTTTCCATTTTATATACTCCCTCTGTATTACAGAAATCATACTATTAGTATACTTATTTTAAAACATGGAACAAAAGGTTTAATTGCATTCTTCACCAAGTTCTTTATAAATACTTCTTGAAACATATTTGTGTCTTGGTCATCAAAATTTTTGACAAACCAATTTCTAAATAATTTCCATTGTTCTCGATTAAATTCTTCACTAATTATTCTTCTTGCCAATGATCCTTGGCAAAAATTTATTTTTTTCTGTATATTATTATATCGAAAAATTCATTTTGACTCGGTTAATTCGGTTCATTAGGCTTATATACACCCCTCTACTATA
Source organism: Flaveria linearis (assembly GCA_024085815.1). Classification (NCBI taxonomy): domain Eukaryota; kingdom Viridiplantae; phylum Streptophyta; class Magnoliopsida; order Asterales; family Asteraceae; genus Flaveria; species Flaveria linearis. The sequence continues at coordinate 55,046,530 of CM044009.1, forward strand.
TTATCAGAATTAATTCTTAATTATTCTACCCTATTTTCAGGTAATTCTTCTCTATTTGAGAAGTAGAAGCTCTAGAAGGACTTCTTAGTTATCCTATATCTATCGAGATATATGAAAATTTGATGATCTAGAGGATAGATCTAGATATCTAGGTCTAACCTTATCGAATTGTATCTGAACTAATCCTTCAGCTGTTTGTATACTATCAATTGGATTATTATCATATATTGTTGTTTTGGGGTACAATTATTTAGTATCCAGCTATCAGGAAATTCAATTTCCTCCTAATTTATTTTCTTCTAGTAGTAATATTGATTTTCCAATTAGTTTCTATTATTATTGTTTCATTTAATGGTTTATCTACCATCTTACACTGAGGATTTAGTGTAAATAACGGTTTATAATGTATTCTATAGCATATACAAATTACTTCTGACCTTGGAATATAATTATATCCATGAGTCTTAACATTTAATGTTAAAGCATCAGTTATATTAACGTCAGTTAATGATAATTGTAGATTTGGGTAATATTAAAATACAACTGGCTGTGATAGGCTAGATTGAACCATCCCTATTAATGATTGCTTATAATCTAAGTTCTACCATCTCTTAAAGCTGCTATAAAGCTTTCTGGCAATCCTTCAAAGTTAAAGGCTAAATGCAATTTGCACTACTCCATATGGATAAATTTATATTTATCTTTTTATATCTTGCTAACTCTTTATTATTTAGAGTTTTATCATCATATCCTCTTTATTAAGAGCAATTGTTTCTTCAGTAGTTTTAACTACTGGTTTTAAAACCAATTTTTCAAAAGTTCCAAGCTTATAAACTTGTTTGTAATCTATTTTTGGAATTGTCCATTTATTTAATAATTCTAAATTTATATACGTATATATATATGTATATATATATATGTACATATATATATGTTATATATATATGTATATATATATATGTATATATATTACCTATACATATATATATATACATATACATATATTGTAAGGCCCCCTTCCCAGGCACCTCACAGTGGGTCATTCACAGCATAATACATACATATTATAAGGTTTAAGCAGCGGAATTAATTTTAACAAAAACCATTCATTCATTAAATGCTGTTGTTAAGCAATACATTCTAGTTTCTAAGTCACAAAACAATTAGTCGAATGAATTACAAACGACAGTATCATCAAAACATAATTTGGATGTCAGTCTTGTCTTGCGAGTAGTAGCCATCAGTGTGCCATCCTCAGCAACCTGTTACCTGCCAACTGGAATACATAAAAGTCAGCGTTGCTGAGTGAGTTCTAGTTTTGTAATTAAAATACTTTACTTTACCTTTTCAAATCATGCTATACTCTTTTCATTACTCTTTCGGTCTTTTCATCTTTTCTTACGAGTCTGTTGGCGACAACAAGGCCGCTCACCTCAATATCGATCTTTTACGATCGTATGTTAGCCAAGTCTGTTGCAACACATAGTTGCTCACCTCAGTGGCAATCTCACGGATTGCCTGCTAACCGAATCTGTTGCAACACAAAGTTGCTCACCTCATTGTCCATCTCAAAGATTGACCCTGTGTGCATCCTCCGGGGTAGCTAACCCGCATCACAGTTGAGCTAACAACTGCCAGGGGGTGCACCTCCTACATTTGCTTGCAAGCCTTTCTTACGTTCATTTACATTTCATTCTTCTTTATCATTAATCTTTCACTTTATTAATGATAATAATTCCTGTCTTGATCATGATCATTCCACGTAAAGTCATACAATATTATCATTAATAAGCATATATAATAATATATAATATACAAAAATATCAATACAATCTTAAAATAGCCCTATTCTTAATATAATTAAAAATATTAAGAAAGGGGGCATTATTACATTCAAACATAATCATACGCATATAATAAAGTCACAGTCAGCATTCATACGAAAACCCTACTGCACAGACTCCAAGAAAATTCTGTTAAAATTCTAAGTGTTTGGGCGTAAGAGCCCTGTTCAGTCGTTTCACCACTGTCGGACATACCAGCTTACACTTAGAAATTTTCGACTCTGGTCGTATGAGCACTGTTGGGTGTATGAGCCCTGTTCAGTCGTTTCACCTTATACTTAGAAAATTTGTCCTAGTCATACGCCACTGTTCAGTCGTTTCATCCCCCATACTTAGTAAATTTTCAGACTCATGAGCACTGTTGGGACTCATGAGTATTGTTGGGACATATGACCCCCTACACTTAGTAAATTTTCCAGACTTATGAGTACTGTTGGGACATATGAGTACTGTTGGGACATATGACCCTTAAAATATTTCTAAGGCAAATTCCTGGGCGTATACGCACTATTCAGACATATTATCTTGTACTTAGTTTTCAAAGTCCAAATTTCAGACATATGACCACTATTTGGCCTTATTAGCCGTATTAGCAGCCTATTCATGTGTCTAATTCATATTCCAGTCCCCAAACATCATAATACTTAGTTCTAAACATGTACATACGATTCCAGGCATAAACTTAACATAACATAACCATACGTCCATCCAAGTCATATTCTATAAACATACACATGTACAACATAAGGGTATCATACCCAAATTCATAGAAAACATACATACATGCATTTTCCAGCCCCAAATCATTTAAAAACGAGTAAAAAGGGGGTCTAGAAACTCACCTTAGTTGTCTTCGGGTTTACATCTTCACCCGAGCTTCTTCAAACAATTCCAATCACTTAGAAACCTTCTTAACACGCAATTGAACACATAGAAACACATATAAGCATTTAACCGAGGCTAATCTAGCTAAGAACAACTTAAAAACATTAAACCTTACCTTAAACCCGAATTCTCTTCTTGTTCTTCAAAAACCCGAGAGTTTCTCTGCTTTCTCTCTCTACAATCCGAACAAGAAAAGAGTGTGCCGTGGGTATGGGCGACCATATCGCCTTTTACACCAACTTTCAAGATTTTGTCATTTTTAACACTTTTGGTCCCTCAACTTGGGGTTGACTTTCTTTTCCCCCATTTTCTTTCTCTTTTATTCTTTTGTTTCTTTAAAGAAATATACGGGTGTTACAAGTCCACCCCCTTATATAGGTTTCGTCCCCGAAACCTGTTATTCCTCAAACAGTTGTGGGTAATGTTGTCTCATCTCCTCCTCAGTCTCCACGTAGACTCGGATCCATCCTGTGCTTCCACTGTACACGCACAGAGGAACCACTTTATTCCTAACCTCTTCTCCTTACGATCAATGATGCCACTGGTTGCTCCACGTAGTTGAGCCTCTCATCCACCTCAATATCCCCCAGTGGTACAACCATGTCTTCATCAGCTAAGCACTTTTCAGATGAGATACATGGAATGTGGGATGAATTCCACTTAACTCATCTAGCAATTCAAAGTCGATAGCCACCTCTCCTACTCGTGCGACAATTCGGAAAGGTCCTATGTATCTCGGGCTTAGCTTACCTCTTTTCCTGAATTGATAATACCTTTCCAAGGGAGACCTTCAACATGACTCAGTCGCCAACCTTGAACTCTATCGGTCTTCGTCTTTTGTCAGCATACGACTTGTACCTATCTTTCGCGCCTTCATGAAGGCTTTGATCTTTTATATTTCTCAGTCGTTGCTTCAATAACCTCAACACCTCCCAGTTCTTTCTGCCCAATGTCTCCCACAACATACGGGCGTCCTACATCTCCTACCGTATAGCATCTCGTAGGGTGGCATGCCAATGCTGGCATGATAACTGTTGTTGTACGAGAATTCTACTAACGGCAAGTGATCATCCCAACTTCCTCCAAATCGATCACGCACGCCCGAAGCATGTCTTCGAGTGTTTGGATCGTCCTCTCAGACTGACCGTCTGTCTGAGGGTGATATGCTGTACTAATGTGTAGCCTCGTCCCCATTGCATCATGAAATCTCTTCCAAAACTTGGAGGTAACCGGGTGTCACGATCAGACACAATAGACACCGGTACACCATGACGAGCTACAATTTCCTGATGAACAGATCCGCCAATCTTCAGATGAGTACGTTTCAAGGATCGGTGGAAGTGGGCACTCTTCGTCAGGCGGTCAACTATCACCCATATAGCATCATACCCTTTAGGGGTACGTGGTAACTTCGTGATGAAGTCCATGGTGATGTGCTCCCACTTCCACTCGGGTATATCCAACGGTTGGATCTTCCCGTAAGGTTTCTGGTGTTCTGCCTTTACTGTAAACAAGTCAGGCACTTACTCGTACTCCACACGTCACGTTTCATGCCCGGCCACCAATAATCCTTCTTCATATCATGATACATTTTGGTAGCACCGGGATGAATGGAGTATCGAGTCTTATGGGCCTCATCCATGATCTTTCCACGTAGATCCCCGTATCGAGGAATCCACATCCGCTCAAATCAGGTCTTAACACCAAGAGTGTTCTCGCCCAATTCCGTGACTAGACCTCTCATCCTTTCGGAGTTAAGACGAACTTCTTTCAAAGCCTCGTCTTGAAACTCTTAACCTGAGTCATCACATCAGAGGTCATAATTAATTGATAAGCCTTACCGAATCGGCTCGGGCATTCCTTCGGCTAAGGGCGTCTGCCACCACGTTGGCTTTGCCGGATGGTAATGGATTTCGCAATCATAATCCTTTATTAGTTCCAACCATCGCCTCTGCCTCATGTTCAGATCTTTTGCTCGAAGAAGTACTTCAAGCTTTTGTGGTCGGTGAAGATTGTGCACTTCGTCCCGTATAGATAGTGCCGCCAAATCTTCAACGCAAAAAACCACCACGGCTAATTCTAGATCATGTGGGATAGTTGACTTCGTTGGTCTTCAGTTGTCGAGATGCGTAGGCTATCACCCTTCCACGTTGCATCAATACGCAACCTAGCCCAGAATAAGATGCATCCGAATAGACCACTAAGTCTTTATTTCCCTCGGGCAATGTCAAGACAGGAGCTTGTGTTAGTCTATCTTAACTCCTCAAAGGTCGTCTCCTGCTCTCGACCCCACATGAATTTCACGTCCTTGCGAGTCAACTTAGTCAAAGGTGAGGCTATCTTGGAGAAGTCTTGAATAAATCTCCTGTAATAGCCCGCCAATCCCAAGAAGCTACGAATCTCGGATGGCGTCTTTGGTGATTTCCATTGCATCACGGCCTCAAACTTTGCTGGGTCCACCATGATTCCCTCTGCATTTACCACGTGACCCAGAAATTGCACCTCGCGTAGCCAAAAAGCACATTTGGAGAATTAGCATACAGCTTCTCCCTTCTCAAAGTCTCAAACACTTCCGAATGTGGCCGGCATGCTCTTCTTTGCTCCTCGAATAAATCAGGATATCATCGATGAACACAATCACTGATTTATTAACATTGGCCGACACACTCGGTTCATCAAATCCATAAAGCAGCTGGCGCATTGGTCAACCCAAAAGACATGACGAGAAACTCGTAGTGACCGTAGCGCGTCCGAAAAGCTGTTTTAGGAATGTCCTGCTCCTTTACCTTCAATTGATGGTAGCCAGATCAAAGATCTATTCTCGAGAACCAACTGGCACCCTGGAGCTGGTCGAACAAGTCGTCGATTCTCGGTAACGGATACCGATTCTTTATTGTCAAACTGTTCAATTCACGGGGTGTCGATACACATTCCCATGCTACCGTCCTTCTTTTTCACGAATAAGACCGGAGCACCCCAAGGAGAGATACTCGGTCTAATGAAGCCCTTGTCAAACAACTCTTGCAGTTGCTCCATCAACTCCTTCATCTCCGTCGGAGCCAATCGATACGGTGCTTTAGCGACAGGTTGGGCATCGGGTATCAAGCGATCTGAAATTCGATTTCGCGGTCAGGTGGCAATCCCGATAAGTCTTCCGGGAACACATCTGAAAACTCACACACAACCGGAACATCGGATAGTTATGGTGTTGGCGTTTCCACACCCTTTACGTAAACATAAGTAGGCGCTGCACCCACGCTCATCACTTGCCTGCCACTGCCATCGAAATCACCTTCGGAATCACGTTACCCGATCACCGTATATCGTTACCAGACTTCCGTCAGATGTCGTCAATCCAACCATCTTCTTCGAAATCGATATCGCTTCGTAGGTTGCCGACCAATCCATTCCTAACACCACATCAATCAAACCACCTAGGGGCATCACAGGTAATCTAGCAGCAAACTATGACCTTCTAAAACTCTATGGTACAGTCCTCTATCACATCAGTAAATCTAGTGGACCTACCAATAGCGGTTTTACTTCAAAGGGCTCACTAATGCTTACTACTAACAGGCAATTTAGCACAGAAAGTAGAAGAAATGAAACTCCTACTAGCACCAGATTCATAACACCAGAAGCAAGAGTTTGATTTACTAGAAACGTACTTGACACAACATCGGGGTCCGTCTAGCCTCCTCTCTTGTCATGGTGAAAGCTCTGGCGCTCGCCCTCTGCCCTTCAGTCCCGGCCGTCTTCTTTGCCCCGGAACTTCCACCCTGTTTCTGCAATCCCTACTCATATGGGCACTCTCCCCGCAGTTGAAAATCTCGCAGCCTTACAGTCCCTAGCTATGTGACGGATTTCCCGCACTTGAAGCAGATGTTTAACCCCCATCTACATTCACCGTCATGCTCCCTCCCAAATTTGTCACACCTTTTGGGTCCGAGCTTGATGACCCCACCCTATGGTCATCCTCCTCACTTCTGTTGTTTGGGGTAAAACACCACCACGCCCGAACCGTTTCCCGTTCTAATCCGGTCAGCACCCCGGATTTCCTTGACTCCACCACTGCCACTTCACTCTCATCGTAAAGTCTTCCAGCCAAATCCACTGCCGACCTAAAGGTGCTTGGTCGAGCAGTGATCAGGTGCCTACGAATGTCAGCTGGCAGTCCCTGAATGTACCGGTTAATCTTTGAGATACCGGTTGTCACCTGATCCGGCACCAGCCTCGCCATCTCATTGAATTTAGTGGTGTACTGATGGTGGGTCAGGGTTCCCGCTCGAGTTGCAGGAACTCCCTCTCAATCTTATCAAGTTCCCTGTGGGGGCAGAATTCTTCAACTACCAGCTTCTTTAACTCGGGCAATTCATCTTGCCTATGGCCCCTGCTGCCTCAGCTTGGACCTATTGTCCTACCAACATAGTGCGAGTCAGTAAAGGAGTGGGTGGCAAACTTCACCTTCTGATCCTCCCGGCACTCGCTGATCTCGAGTACCGCTTCCATCTCCCTCACCCAACGGGGGGCTGCAGCAGCATTGCCATTTCCATCAAAAGTCGGGGGCTTGCACCTCTGGAATGCCCCGTAATTGCATCCCTTGGTCGTCACCCCTACCCATCATCTTCCTCTTCATAGTATACTATCTCAGGATCCGGTCGTCCTCCTTGCTTTCTTCCCAGTTGACCCTCTCCTGTCCTCCTTCTCCTTTCTCTCGCATTCCTCACAGCTCGAATAACATCGGTCACTACAGATGGCATAACTGCCTGTAGGACCTGGTGTACCTCATCAGCAATCGCCTCCTAGCTGAGGCATTCAGGCTAGCATTTCATTTCCTTCAGTCCGGTCAGGACCTCAGGGTTCACGGGGGTCGTCTCAGGAGCTTTAGCACCACTCCTGTCGTACGCGGACGACCTCTACCTCTAGCAGCATTAGAAGGTTTCTTCCCAACCATTTTCCTATGCACTATAAGATTCAAACACTAAAACAGTCATTCAAGGAATAGCTCAGTTTATGTCAAGTATTGTAAGTCCCTAATTACAGTGGCCAGTTGTGATTAGCCACTTACTTTACTCTTCACACCCCAAGCACTCCCTATCCTGACTACATCAGCATCAAAATCTACTAAGAACACATAATCCATATAGCACAGCACATAACACTGATTAACTTTTAAGAAAAACAATACCTGATGGCACATGGCTACTCGGGCTGACATCCCTCTCTCGTTCCCATTCTCAGTTAAGTAAGGTTTATTTTGAAAATTTACCAGTTTCACTTAAACTTCAGCTCTGATACCAACTTGTAAGGGCCCCCTTTCCGGGCACCTCACAGTGGGTCATTCACAGCATAATACATCATATTATAAGGTTTAGAAGCGGAATTAATTTTACAAAAACCATTCATTCATTAAAATGCTGTTGTTAAGCAAACATTCTAGTTTCTAAGTCACCAAACAATTAGTCGAATGAATTACAAAACGACAGTATGGTCAAAACATAATTTGGATGTCAGTCTTGTCTTGCCAAGTAGCCATCTCAGTGTGCATCCTCAGCAGCAACCTGTTACCTGCCAACTGGAAAATACATAAAAGTCAGCGTTGCTGAGTGAGTTCTAGGTTTGTAATTAAAATACTTTACTTTACCTTTTCAAATCATGCTATACTTTGTACATGCCCACACATTATACGTACACGTAGATAATATATTTATTATCTTTCGTTTTCATTCGTTAGCTTTCATTCATTCATCATATTCAATATCATTCATTATCGTCTTGATCCCGTCAGGCTTTACCCTCTTCGTGGCACACAGCCACGATTACTGAGGTCGAATGACAGGGATCCCATTCTGTACTTATTTGATATCTCATTCGTGAGCATACATCCTTCATACTTACAGATAATTATTATTATATTCTATCTTCATCATTCGTTCAATTCATACTCTTTTCATTACTCTTTTGTCTTTCATCTTTTTCTTACGAGTCTGTTGCGACAAAGGCCGCTCACACTCAATATCGATCTTTTCGATGTATGTTAGCCAAGTCTGTTGCAAACCAGTATTGCTCACCTCAGTGGCAATCTCACGGATTGCCTGCTAACCGAGTCTGTTGCAACACAAGTTGCTCACCTCATTGTCAATCTCAAAGATTGACCCTGTGTGCATCCTCGGGGTAGCTACTAACCGCATCACAGTTGAGCTAACACCTGCCAGGGGTGTGCCCTCCATACATTTGCTTACAAGCCTTTCTTACGTTCATTTACACTTCATCTTCTTTATCATTAATCTTTCACTTTATTAATGATAATAATTCCTGTCTTGAGCATGATCATTCCACGTAAAGTATAACATATCTATTAATAAGCATATTAATAATATAATACTAATAATATCAATAATAATCTAATAATAGCCCTAATCTTAATATTAATTAAATATTAAGAAAGGAGGCATTATTACATTCAAACATAATCATACGCATATAATAAAGTCCCAGTCATCATTCATACGAAACCCTACTGCACAGACTCCAAGAAAATTCTGTTAAAAATTCTAAGTGTTTGGGCGTAAGAGCCCTGTTCAGGGTTTCACCACTGTCGGACATACCGCTTACACTTAGAAAATTTCGACTCTGGTGTGTGAGCAGTTGGGCGTATGAGCCCTGTTCAGTCGTTTAACCTTATACTTAGAAAATTTTCCTAGTCATAGACCACTGTTCAGTCGTTTCATCCCCCTACTTAGTAAATTTCAGACTCATGAGCACGTTGGGACTCATGAGTATTGTTGGGACATATGCCCCTACACTTAGTAAATTTCAGACTTATGAGTATGGTGGGACATATGAGTACTGTTGGGACATATGACCCTTAAAAGTTCTAAGGCAAATTCCTGGGCGTATAAGCACTATTCAGACTATTATCTTGTGAACTTAGTTTTCTAAGTCCAAATTTCAGACATATGCCCACTATTTGGCCTTATTAGCGTATTAGCAGCCTATTCATGTGGTCTAATTCATATTCTAGTCCCCAAACATCATAATACTTAGTTCTAAACATGTACATACGATTCCAGACATAAACTTAACATAAACATAACCATACGTCCATCCCAAGTCATATTCTATAAACAACATGTACATAACATACGGGTATCATACCCAAATTCATAGAAACTAAATACATGCATTTTCCAGCCCAAATCATTTAAAAACGAGTAAAAAGGGGGCTAGAAACTCACCTTAGTTGTCTTCGGGTTTACACTCTTCACCCGAGCTCTTAAACAATTCCAATCACTTAGAAACCTTCTTAACACGCAATTGAACAAAAGAAACACATATAAGCATTTAACGAGGCTAATCTAGCTAAGAACAACTTAAAAACATTAAACCTTACCTTAAACCCGAATTCTTCTTCTTTTCTCAACCCGGGTTTCTCAGCTTTCTCTCTCTAAATCGACAAGAAAAGAGTGTGTAGTGGGTATGGGCGACCATATCGCCTTTTACACCAACTTTTCAAGATTTTGTCATTTTTAACACTTTTGGTCCCTCAACTTTGGGGTTGACTTTTTTTTCCCCCATTTACTTTCTCTTTTATTCTTTGTTTCTCTAAAGAAATATACGGGGTTACATATATTATATATTATGTATGTAATATATATATACACACATATAAATATACACATATATATACACATATGTACGTATTATAATATATATATATATGTACGTATATATATATATATATATATATATACACGTACATATATAATATCTATATAATATATGTACATATATATATATATATATATATATGTACGCATATATATATGTACGTATATAATATATGTAGTGTATAATATATATATGTACGTGTATATATATATATACGTATATATATATATATACGTATATATATATATATATATGTACGTATATATACGTAATATATATACGTATATATATATATACACGTATATATATATACGTATATATATTACGTATATATAATATACGTATATATATATACCTATATATATATACAGTATATATATACGTATATACATATAATATACGTATATACATATAATACGTATATACATATATACGTATATATAATATACACGTATATACATATATACGTATATACATATATACGTATACATATATACGTATATACTATATAACGTATACATATATATACGTATATATATATACGTAATATATATGTATATATATGTACATACGTATATATATACATATTTATATATATACGTATACATATATACGTATATAATATGTATATATACGTATTTATATATATATATGTATATATATATACGTATATATATGTATATACGTATACATATATATACGTGTATATATGTATATACGTATATATATGTATATACGTATATATATACGATATATATATATATATATATCTATATATATATACGTATATTATATATAATATATATATATATATATATATGTACGTATATATAATATACGTATATATATACGTATATATATGTATATATATATAATATATATGTATATATATACGTATATGTACGTATTTATATATACGTATATATATACGTATATATACATATATATACATATAATCGTATATATATTTATATATACGTATATTTTATATATACGTATATATACGTATATATACATATATATACATATATTATACGTATATATATGTATTATACGTATAATATATACGTAATATATATATTATATATTACGTAATATATATGTATACGTATACATATATATACGTGTATATATGTATATACGTATATATTACGTATATATATCTATATATATATACGTATATATATGTTATAGTATATATACGTATATATATGTATATACGTATATATATACGTATATATATGTATATACGTATACATATATATATGTGTATATATGTATATACGTATATATATACGTATATATACGTATATATATCTATATATATATATGTATATATATATACGTATATATATCGTATATACATATATATACATATATATACGTATATACATATATACGTATACATATATATACGTGTATATATGTATATACGTATATATACGTATATATATCTATATATATACGTATATATATGTATATACGTATATATAACGTATATATATGTACGTATAAAATTATACGTATATATATACGTATATATATATACGTAATATGTGTATATATATATACGTATATATACGTATATACACGTAATATATACGTATATATAGTATATACGTATATATACGTATACATATCTATATATATATACGTATATATATATATATGTACGTATATACATATATATACGTATATACATATATATATATACATATATACGTATATATACGTGTATATATAGATATACGTATATACGTATATATACGTATATACATATATATACGTATATACATATATATACGTATATACATATATACGTATATACATATATATACGTATATATATACGTATGTATATATACGTATATATATACGTATGTAACATATATACGTATATATATACGTATATATATATATATACGTATATATATATACTTACGTATATATATATATACGTATATATATATACGTATATATATGTATATACATATATACATATATATACGTATGTATACGTGTATATATACGTATATATATATATACGTATATATATATATACGTATGTATATATATATACGTATATATATACGTATATATATATACGTATATATATATACGTATATATATATATACGTATATATATATACTTACGTATATATATATACATACGTATATATATATACGTATATATATATATGTATATATGTGTATATATAAATATATGTATATGTATATATATATATATATATATATATTTATATATATATGTATATATGTATTATATCTTTCCTTATTTAATAATATATTTTTCTCAAACAATTTAAAACTTCCTTATTTAATAATCAATCAATCTCTTAATTAGTATATCTTTCCATCAATCAAGGAACAACTGAAAAAAAAAAACTCAAATTGCTCTAACTGAAATTGCAGTTAGGTTCTTAAGCATCTCAAGAAAATTCCAGATCGCTCCAAGTTTTTGCGCTGGATCACAGGAAACCACGTAAAGGTCACGTTACGAAGTCTAAGAAGAGACAATACTCTAAACAAATCACCATCACTGCTTCACTCTAAACAAATCACCATCACTGCTTCACCGCCGTCACCTTTACCTTGTCCGTCACCATCACCGTCGTCACCATACCTATCGCCGCCTTCATCTTCTCTTGCGAGAAAGAATTATATGGAGGAATTTCTAGTTGTCTAGCCAAGAATTTAACATTTTGTTATGCTTTATTTGCAATCACAAACTCCTACAGTATTTCTGAGTTTCTTTATTGCAGCAAGTCTTCGGAGTAAAGGAGACCAAAACTACCGTTGAAGGTGCATTGGTATCGGTTAGTGTCAGAACTAATGATTTCAGCATTACATATTATGATCTAGATACCAGAAAAAAATTGTTTCTTATAATTTGTGGTAGTAACAATCATTGTTAAAAGATAAGTTTTTTTGTTGCGACGTTTCGATCATGCAAGAATCCTTAGCATGTTGGCATTCATGATCAACAATTGAAGGTGATGTAGACTATGGTAATGGATTTGAATTTATTTGTATGTAAATTTGTATAGTACGTATTTTGTATATTATTCATCCTAGTCTTGTGGGGTTTAATGGAAAAGGAGTTATTACAAGGGATACATCTTGAACTTCATTAGGTGTGATGAAAAGTGGTTGTTAGATTAGAATTCCCTATAAGTTTGTTCTTTGTGATGCAGTGAAAGTAATTGAACTCGTTTGTATTTAACTATGGGTAAATAGTAAAATAGAAGCTTCTCAAGACATACATTTTTTTACGTATATGTAAAAAAGAGAATCTCATGACATTTTTTATACATATGCATGTGTATATAGTTAATTTACACATATGTAAAATTTTTACATATATGTAAATTCACATTCTATTAGAATATTTAAGTAAATGCAGTACATTTTGAAAAATAAATGATTAGTATGAAATGTCACATATGTAAATAGTTATTAATTCAAAAAGTATATGATTGATATTAATAATATTTACATGTATGTAAATAAATTTCATTTTTGTAAAGTTGTTTAATACATATGTAAATAGTTATTAAAAATATTCAAATATAAAAACATAACCTTCATATTTTTGATGGATTTTTATGTTTAACATATTTATAACAGTATAATCATTTGTAAATATGTGTAAAAGAAGTGAAAATGTTAGAGAAAAGAGATTAGAGAAAAATATGAGAGAGAAAAGATGAGAGATAAATTAATTGTCTAATTGGAGAGAGAAGTTTTAATGTTTTACTGTTATACCCTTTTTATATAATTTTAAATTTTTAAGAATGAAAATAATGAGTGGTTAAGATTGGTTCTGTGAGTTCTGAAAATAAATCAAGTTGTGCAAGGAACCTAGCCCTATATATATATAAATAAATAAATTATATATATATGTATGTATGTATATATATATATAAAGGGTTAAGATCATTATAGAACCACTTTTTATTTTCAGAACTAAAGAATCATTGATTTACATAAATGTATATTAAGTCTGATAATACTTAACCTGTTTTACATATGTGTATATCAGACATAAACAATAAACTACAAAAAACAACTAAATATCACCAGGTTTAACTTACATTTATGTAAATCAATTGTTTATAATTTACATTTATGTGAATCAATGGTTCTTTTGTTTCTGAAAATAAAAAATGGTTCTGTAATGATCCTGATCCTATATATATATATACATATATATATACATATATATATGCATATATATATACATACATATATATATACACATACATATATATATATATATATATATACATATATATATACATACATATATATATATACATATATATATATATATTTATATATATATATATATATATATATATATATATATATATATATATAGGGATCCATTCAAATGAGAACTAGTTTTTTGGAAAAAACCAAAGAAACCACTTCCAACCAATCATAATTTTGTTTGTAAATATATACTTTTTTTTAATATTAGTTACATGTAAGGGCATAAAAGTAATTTAAACAATACAAATTGAATTTATTATAATAACTGTTCCCACTACATTGAGAACGTAACCACGATCGTATTCTTCCTGATCTGCATTTCATTGCAATTGGGAACAAAAAAACATCACAATTAAAATTTATAATTCGTGATTCTGAAGAGGATTATCAAACGAAGGATTATTGCAAGGCTATAAAAGATATTGGGAGAAGATTCAATGCTGCATAATGTGTAAGAAATAAAGACCAATGTAAACCTGTGGATTTGAGTCGATGATATGTATCGACTGATTTAAGATTAATGAAACATGAAATTACGTTAGTTATTGCAAATTAGAAGGACTCATGATTCAAATCATTCAATTAATTCACATTCTAAGTTGTTGCAGGAAGAATTGGAGAACAGGGGACACGTCGATCAGAGGTTAGAATAGGTGAAACGGGTTTACAGAGGTTGATAGATATGACATCTTATGTGAATTCGTCAGAAGTAAATGACGGAATGGGCAATGTCGAGATGAGGAACAACATGTCAAATAAGGATTTGATCATGTCAAATTCAGAAATAAAAAATAAAGGAAAAGAGTTAGTAACAAGCCAGGAACTTGCTGCGGACTTGATCGATGATATGGTTGGGTGCAATGAGGGAAGAATGCACGATGAAACTTTTGATACTATAAGAAATTGGTATGATTCAGGTATGGTACTTCATTTGGAATATGTTAACCTAGCTTTTGGAAAAATGTATTACGAATTATGATTAAATCATAACATTTTCAAAGATCAACTTATTTTATTATGTTACAGAGAAAAATATATGTTTTTAATTGGTTATGGTACTTGTAAGGCCCCGCTTCTCGGGCACCTTACGATTGGTCATTCATCGCACATAAAAACATTTCAAACGTATATTTACTTTGCAGCGGAATTTAAATTTTCATTAATAATTAAAACATGCCATTTCATAACTTTTACAACATTCGTTTTCTTCTCAAAATACAATGACATGTCAAAATATGGATGCCAGCCTCATCAACTGAGTAGTCGCCCTATGCCATCCTCAGCAACATACCTGCCAACTGGAAACACATCAAAGTCAGCGTTGCTGAGTGAGTTTAAGTTTTGATAATAAAATACTTTACTTTCGTTAAACCGTTCTTTACATAAATGCGGTCACACAATATACGTAGACGTAGACAATATTATTATTATCTTCAACGTTCATTCATTAGCTTTCGTTCGTGTACCGTTCAACGTTAACCTTCGCATTCTTTCTGTAACAACCTTAATTTTTTTTTTATAATTATATAGGTATATGATTGTTATTAATTATAAAAATGTTATGTGTATATATTTTCGTATGTATGCTTACATGCACGTATAGTATTGAGAAAAATTTACATGAATATATATATATATTTGCATGAGATGTACGTATGCATGTGCATATATGTGTATGTTTTACGTATGCATGTTACATGCATGTATGTATATTGATAGTTTAAGTATATACGAATGTTTATGTGCCAAAAATTTATATATATGTATATATATATAGCTCACCTATGTTTACGGGCACACATACATATATAACTTACGGGCATATATACATATGTATATATAAATCAACTAAAAATTAACCAAATCAACTAAAAATTAACCAAATCAAACCAAAAACAATCAAAACCAATTTAAACTAAAAACTAAAACACCCAAACTATCACCATAACACCATCGGCCACCTTTTGCAAACAATACACCCAAACTTTGACCCGGTTCTTTTGTCTTGTTCGAACACCAAACCATCAACACCCCAAACCGCCTTCGATAACCCACCAAACCACCCCTCATCCCTCGGGTTTTTGCCTTAAAACCGCCTACACATCCATCATCACAAGGAATATGGCAATTCCAAGGAGAATTCCTTGGATACCTCCCATTCACACTCAAAGTCAATACCTAAGAAACCTAGACTCCTAACTAGATTCCCATGAAGGCAATGGATGTGGCAACCTCTCGGGTAAAGAGGTTTGAGGGCTTGCCACCTATCAACCTTGCCATGATGAATCACCCTTCTTCCATTACTTTAAAACCGTGAATTCTGGAACACATACATCACAAAACCACTACTTTGCATCCTCTTTCAAAGAACAAACCATCATCATCACCGAAAACATCCAAGCTCCTTGCTTTCTCTCTCGGTTCATCTATAAACACACATCACCACCCCACCCGATTGCTACCATATCCAGCCACCTTCTGCCCTTTTCCTATGGTTACAACCAAAGTATCACCACCCTCTACTATCCTCAATCACTCTCGGCTTCACTCACCACGATACCACACCACAAACATCAAAAAAAACCACACCCGACGCCAACCATTCGATCCTCATCAACAACTATCATCATTCACAGCCGTGTTCCAAGTTCTAGGAAGCTTAGACATCATCCAAAAACATCCAAAGGTAATAAAAGGTTTAATTTACATATATGTTACAAAACATATATATATACATACATATCGATATGTATATGTATATAGATGGATGTAATCATCTAAAACCCATTTGGGAGACTTGGAATCACAAATTATAAGTAACAAGGTTCCAAAATCCAGGAACTTGTGTTTTATAAAAATATAATTGAATTTTTATAAAATTTATAACATAAATAGTAACAAAAATCAAACAAATGAAAGCAATTGTGGGAATAAACATGAAAAATTCTTGTTTTTATACTAAAATAATAAACTGGAGATCTTGGTATAATTTTGATAAACAAAATAATTTATACAAATTATTTTATGATGGAAAATAGAAGAAAATGTCAAAAATATAAATAAATTTGGGAAAATTCTGATAAAATCTCAGAACGATTATTTTGAGGTATAAAAGCCTCTGGAATTATTTCAGAATTTATACCTTATTATGATTTAAATACGAATTTTTGTATGTTCTACAATAAATAAATCGTAATAAATACTTAAAGGACATAATAAACCTGGATAAAATCACAGAAGAAGTATTACAACACTTAGTACAGAATATATAATTTTCATGACTTATGGGATAGTATAACTACTTTTGCTAAATATTATGATTATTGAGAAAATTATAGAAACTGTTATATTACGATTTGGACCAGGGAATAAATATATGATCTTTGGTTATGCATAAAAATCCTTCTATAAAAATCTAGGAATTTTTCATGAACAGAAACTATTTTTAACTATTTATGGGAACCTTATGAAATTCACAGAAAATAATCTGTTAATAATTGGACTTTACAAAAGTTATATGATGATATTGGACTATTGGACGAAATTCTATGTATTTATGAGGAATTATTGGACAACAGTGAATATCTTGATGAATATTGGGATTATTGTGAAAAATAATAAGAACTGTTCTCTTTGGACTTGGACTATGATTTAATTATATGTTGTTATATCTAATATTTAAAGTTGACTGTGAAAATATAAGAATTTATTTGCTCTAGTAGCTATTTTTTATGAATTCTTGTGATCTTGTGGACTTTATAATAAATAATCTGTTGGGAGATAAATACCATAAAAATTACAAGAGACTCTAAATGGAGTAAACAAGTTTCTGTAAAATTTTGATAATTTTTAGACAGAAGCTATTTTGAATTATTTTTGTAACTTATAAAGTAAGTTACAATTATTATATAGAAACATTTAAAAAGGGAATTTTGGAGGCCCGAAAGTGTTTCTCTACAAAATCCATTTATCTTTTACAGTCAATGAAAACCAGAAAAAATATCGAAGTATTATCTAACACTGTGAACTATTTTATTAGGTTCAAGTGGGAAGATACGGTGAGTTCATAGCCCCATTTTCAACCCTTTGGTATTCCGTAACGTTTTGGGGGAAAAGTATACTTCTGGGTTGATGTGTTATTTTGAAAATATTTTTGTTTGCTTACTGTCATTTGCGACACAACCATTAGTTCGAATGAGGAACCGGTCGATAGTATTAGTAGCGCTACTTAGGAAGATATTGTACCAACCGGATGAGGGTTGCTACTATTTTCCTGCATCTAACTGAATGGGGGTTAGGGTGTAATATTATCTGATTCTTATTATTTCGTGACAGTATGTTTATGTTTGAGCAGGTTTGGTTGTAATTTTGGTTATGGTTAACACATCAACGAAATATTTGTTTGGATTAAACCTATGTTCTCACTAACATTTTTGTTGACTGGTTTAAGTTACTTTTTCAGGAAACGATGACTAACACCTTTGATTTCAGCTTTAAGATTCATGATGGTTGGGGTGAAGTAGCTTTGATTTCAGCTTTAAGATTCATGATGGTTGGGGTGAAGTAGTAGGGCGGGTCTGTGTAGATTTTAGACATGTTGTAACTTAGTTGTAATTTATGGCATCAATTTTGGTATATTATGTAAGAAGATGTAATCTCGAATATTAAGTAGTAAAGGCTTGTCTGTATTATGTTTCGATTATATCTGTGTTTATTTAACATAAACCACTGCACTCTGATAAAAGCTAGTCACACCCGAACATCGTTTCGCGCTTCCGCCGGGATGTGACAGTTTGGTATCAGAGCCATTGGTTATAGAGAATTAGTTATTCTAGGTAAATAACTAGACTATAACCATAAGCTCAAAAGATATTTTATGATTTTATGTGAATTTATGTGGATTATGTGAAAGTTCATGATTTTATGTTTAAGATTTTAACAAAACCTATTTGACTAACTCTTTTTGTGAAACCTTGTTAAGAAATTTTGCAGTATGAGTCCAGATAGTATTCATTATGAACCCGATCCTTCAGAAGAACCATACCATAGCAGCCCTAAAGAAATAGTACCTGAATCAGAACCTCAGCAGGCTATAAATATTTCCCCAACTGGAATGAAAAATACATCAAGGTTTTATGTTAGACGTGCATTTGTGCAAAGAGGAGGATATACAATTATAACTCTTAGGAAAAAGGTGAAACGTGGAAACAGGTTTAGAGCTATACCAACTGAAGAAATAGAAATACAACTTCCTGATTCTCCCATAAATGAAGATAAAGTTGTTAAACCAGAGTTGGATCAGGTAAAAACAGCCCGACAGACTCTTAAGAAACTTAAGAAAATACAGCTGGGAATCAGGAAAATTCAAAAAGATATTAAGAAGCTTAAGACACCCAAGCAAAGTCTTTTTACCAGAATGTGGAAATGGTTCGGTAGAAACTAATAATTATAGTTTAATTTGTTAAGAATAAAATGAAATAAGAGCTTAACTGATATATGTATTTTGTGTTAACATGTTTATTTGATCTATGTTAGATAAATTATGTGTTAAGATATTTATTTGCAATACTAACCTTGAAATTCACTATAGTAAATCATGCCGCCAAAAAGAAACACTCAACCTGTCAGGAGAACAGCTCGAGTGGGACGACCTAGAACCAGACTCAGGGAAGAAACACCAGTAAACCCTGATGTCAATGAAACTGATAGGATATCCCAGATAGTAGCCCAACAACTAGAAGCTACTTTGCCTACCCTAATTAATCAACTTCAGCAAAACTTGAATATTGGAACTACCTCAAACCCACCAGCAGGAACTGAAAACATAAACATGGAAGAACAACAGGAAGAAAAAATCCTAAATGGAATGTCAAAAGGATGCTCCTACAAAACCTTTATGTCCTGTAAACCCCGGGAATTTGATGGAAAAGGTGGAGCAGTACAAGCTTTGAGATGGCTAGATGACATGGAAGGAGTTCTGGAAATCAACAACTGTGCTGAAAATCTCAAAACACTGTTTGCTTCACATTCCTTAAAAGGAGAAGCACAATCCTGGTAGAAAATGGAAATACATATTAGAGGTAGAAATGTTATGAATAAACTGAGCTGGGAAGAATTTAGAAACCTAGTGATAGAAAAATACTGCCGGTACAATGAGATAGAAAAACTGGAAGCTGAATTCCTAGCATTAGAAATGAATGGATCTGCACACCGGGAGTACACTGATAGGTATAATGAATTATCCAGGTTAGTACCACACTTAATCACCCCGGAATCCAAAAGGATAGGAAGGTATATTTGGGGATTAGTGCCACAAATAAGAGGATTAGTGAAATCTGCTAGAACCAAAACCTTTCAGGAAGCAGTAATCTTGTCAGGAAGTCTGACAGATGAAATGATCAGGAATGGATCATTAGGTCAGCAACAGGTAGGAGAAAAGAGGAAATGGACTGAAAACCATTCTGGAAAGAGATTTGGTGAAAGTTCTCAGAAAAGAATAACTCGATCTCCGCCAAGAAACTTTTTGGGAACAACTCAAGAAAAGAAATTAGAAAAACCACCACAGTGCAATCTCTGTCAGAGATACCATACAGGAAACTGTATGATAGTGGTGTGCTATAACTGTAAAAGGAGGGGACACGTTTCCTGAGACTGTAGAAACCCTACTAGCAACAAAACCGTCTGCTTTCAATGTGTAAGTGAAAGTCATTTCCGAAATGAATGTCCACAACGGAAGGGTAAGGCTCCAACTAACCAAAACCACCCTCGTGGAAGAGCTTTTGTGATACAAGCTGACGAAGCTCGCCATGAACCAAAAGTAGTTACGGGTACGTTCCTTATCAATAACCAGTACGCTAAAGTATTATTTGATACAGGAGCAACCCGCAGTTTTATCTCACATACTCTTAGACCATCAATTAGTCTAATATTTGAAAAAAAAATTACGTGACAATTATATGATAGAATTAGCTGATGGTAAAATAATTGAAGCTGATAAAATATTCCTAATTGCATCTTAAATTTAGATGAGTACTGTTTTGATATAAATCTGATACCTATTAAATTAGGAGGATTTGATATCGTAGTAGAAATGGATTGGTTAAGTGCAAATCATGTTGAAATCATTTGTGATAAGAAAATGATTAAGATTCCTTTGAATAAGGAAAATAAAATTCTCTGCATTTATGGTGATAGGCCATATAATACTGTAAAACTGATTACTTGTGAAAAAGCACGAAAATACCTTAACAAGAATTGTTTAGCATTCTTGGCTCATATTGTTGATACACAACTTGATAAGGAAAATTTGGAAAGTGTTCCTGTTATAAATGAATATGCTGATGAATTGCCTGGATTACCACCCCCTCGTCAGGTAGAATTTAAAATAGAATTGATACCAGGAACAACCCTTATTGCCAAAACACCTTATCGTTTAGCACCAACTGAAATGAAAGAACTTATGACTCAGTTACAAGAACTATTAGAAAAAAAAGGGTTTATACGTCTTAGTGTATCACCTTGGGAAGCACCAATCTTATTTGTTAAAAAGAAGGATGGAACCTTTAGAGTGTGTATTGATTATAGGGAACTTAATAAGGTTATCCACTCCCTAGAATTGATGATCTGTTTAACCAACTACAAGGATCTAGTTATTTCTCAAAAATAGACTTAAGATCTGGATATTATCAATTAAGATTACAGGAAGATAACATCTCTTAGACTGCATTCAGAACTAGGTACAGACATTACAAGTTTCTTGTAATACCATTTAGGTTAACTAATATTCAGATAATTTGATTAATTGCATCGGTATTGGGTAATGGGTTTTGGTGAATCATGGAGAATAATGGCTAGAACATTATAATTGCAATAGATAAGCAATGACACCTGACCACTGTTATTTCTTGTCTATTAATACTATTATGTTTTGGATCATAATCCCTCATGTGAATACTAAATCCCTGCTCCCTGCATTGAAAATTTTGGAGACAAAACCTATCTAAAAATATCTCCCTCTAAAGAAATCTTTCGGTTTAGGAAATCCAGTAAGTTGAACCTCAGGTACATAGGTCCATTTAAAGTTATTGATAAAATTTGTCCTGTAGCATATAAGTTGGAATTATCACAGGAATTAAGTGAAGTATACAACACTTTTTCACGTATCCAAAACTCAAGAAGTACTTAACTAACGAAACCCTAGAAATACCAATTCAAGAAATACAAGTAGATAAGAAACTGCATTTTGTAAGAGAACCAATACCCATTGTGGGAAGAGAAATAAAGAAATCTCCATAGTGAAATTAAGTGGAATGCAAAAAGAGGACCAGAATACACCTGGGAAAGAGAAGATGGAATCAAGAAGAAATACCCTCACCTATTCAGAGGTAATACTTATTTAAATTTCTAAAGCATACTCCACTGAATTTCGGGACGAAATTCTTGTAACGGGGGGAGAATGTAACAAGCTTAAAATTTTTTTTTTATAATTATATAGGTATATGATTGTTATTAATTATAAAAATGTTATGTGTATATATTTTTGTATGTATGCTTACATGCACGTATAGTATTGAGAAAAATTTACATGAATATATATATATATATATATATATATATATATATATATATGCATGAGATGTACGTATGCATGTGCATATATGTGTATGTTTTACGTATGCATGTTACATGCATGTATGTATATTGATAGTTTAAGTATATACGAATGTTTATGTGCCAAAAATTTATATATATGTATATATATATAGCTCACCTATGTTTACGGGCACACATACATATATAACTTACGGGAATATATACATATGTATATATAAATCAACTAAAAATTAACCAAATCAAACCAAAAACAATCAAAACCAATTTAAACTAAAAACTAAAACACCCAAACTATCACCATAACACCATCGGCCACCTTTTGCAAACAATACACCCAAACTTTGACCCGGTTCTTTTGTCTTGTTCGAACACCAAACCATCAACACCCCAAACCACCTTCGGTAACCCACCAAACCACCCCTCATCCCTCGGGTTTTTGCCTTAAAACCGCCTAAACATCCATCATCACAAGGAATATGGCAATTCCAAGGGGAATTCCTTGGATACCTCCCATTCACACTCAAAGTCAATACCTAAGAAACCTAGACTCCTAACTAGATTCCCATGAAGGCAATGGATGTGGCAACCTCTCGGGTAAAGAGGTTTGAGGGCTTGCCACCTATTAACCTTACCATGATGAATCACCCTTCTTCCATTACTTTAAAACCGTGAATTCTGGAACACATACCTCACAAAACCACTACTTTGCATCCTCTTTCAAAGAACAAACCATCATCATCACCGAAAACATCCAAGCTCCTTGCTTTCTCTCTCGGTTCATCTATAAACACACATCACCACCCCACCCGATTGCTACCATATCCAGCCACCTTCTGCCCTTTTCCCACGGTTACAACCAAAGTATCACCACCCTCTACTATCCTCACTCACTCTCGGCTTCACTCACCACGATACCACACCACAAACATCAACAACAACCACACCCGACGCCAACCATTCGATCCTCATCAACAACTATCATCATTCACAGCCGTGTTCCAAGTTCTAGGAAGCTTAGACATCATCCAAAAACATCCAAAGGTAATAAAAGGTTTAATTTACATAATTGTTACAAAACATATATATATATACATACATATCGATATGTATATGTATATAGATGGATGTAATCATCTAAAACCCATTTGGGAGACTTGGAATCACAAATTATAAGTAACAAGGTTCCAAAATCCAGGAACTTGTGTTTTACAAAAATATAATTGAATTTTTATAAAATTTATAACATAAATAGTAAGAAAAATCAAACAAATGAAAGCAATTGTGGGAATAAACATGAAAAATTCTTGTTTTTATACTAAAATAATAAACTAGAGATCTTGGTATAATTTTGATAAACAAAATAATTTATACAAATTATTTTATGATGGAAAATAGAAGAAAATGTCAAAAATATAAATAAATTTGGGAAAATTCTGATAAAATCTCAGAACGATTATTTTGAGGTATAAAAGCCTCTGGAATTATTTCAGAATTTATACCTTATTATGATTTAAATACGAATTTTTGTATGTTCTACAATAAATAAATCGTAATAAATACTTAAAGGACATAATAAACCTGGATAAAATCACAGAAGAAGTATTACAACACTTAGTACAGAATATATAATTTTCATGACTTATGGGATAGTATAACTACTTTTGCTAAATATTATGATTATTGAGAAAATTATAGAAACTGTTATATTACGATTTGGACCAGGGAATAAATATATGATCTTTGGTTATGCATAAAAATCCTTCTATAAAAATCTAGGAATTTTTCATGAACAGAAACTATTTTTAACTATTTATGGGAACCTTATGAAATTCACAGAAAATAATCTGTTAATAATTGGACTTTACAAAAGTTATATGATGATATTGGACTATTGGACGAAATTCTACGTATTTATGAGGAATTATTGGACAACAGTGAATATCTTGATGAATATTGGGATTATTGTGAAAAATAATAAGAACTGTTCTCTTTGGACTTGGACTATGATTTAATTATATGTTGTTATATCTAATATTTAAAGTTGACTGTGAAAATATAAGAATTTATTTGCTCCAGTAGCTATTTTTTATGAATTCTTGTGATTTTGTGGATCTTATAATAAATAATATGTTGGGAGATAAATACCATAAAAATTACAAGAGACTCTAAATGGAGTAAACAAGTTTCTGTAAAATTTTGATAATTTTTAGACAGAAGCTATTTTGAATTATTTTGTAACTTATAAAGTAAATTACAATTATTATATAGAAACATTTAAAAAGGGAATTTTGGAGGCCCGAAAGTGTTTCTCTACAAAATCCATTTATCTTTTACAGTCAATGAAAACCAGAAAAAATATCGAAGTATTATCTAACACTGTGAACTATTTTATTAGGTTCAAGTGGGAAGATACGGTGAATTCATAGCCCCATTTTCAACCCTTTGGTATTCCGTAACGTTTTGGGGGAAAAGTATACTTCTGGGTTGATGTGTTATTTTGAAAATATTTTTGTTTGCTTACTGTCATTTGCGACACAACCATTAGTTCGAATGAGGAACCGGTCGATAATATTAGTAGCGCTACTTAGAAGATATTGTACCAACCGGATGAGGGTTGCTACTATTTTCCTGCATCTAACCGAATGGGGGTTAGGATGTAATATTATCTGATTCTTATTATTTCGTGACAGTATGATTATGTTTGAGCAGGTTTGGTTGTAATTTTGGTTATGGTTAACACAACAACGAAATATTTGTTTGGATTAAACCTATGTTCTCACCAACATTTTTGTTGACTGGTTTAAGTGTACTTTTTCAGGAAACGATGACTAACACCTTTGATTTCAGCTTTAAGATTCATGATGGTTGGGGTGAAGTAGTAGGGCGGGTCTGTGTAGATTTTAGACATGTTGTAACTTAGTTGTAATTTATGGCATCAATTTTGGTATATTATGTAAGAAGATGTAATCTCGAATATTAAGTAGTAAAGGCTTGTCTGTATTATGTTTCGATTATATCTGTGTTTATTTAATATAAACCACTGCACTCTGATAAAAGCTAGTCACACCCGAACATCGTTTCGCGCTTCCGCCGGGATGTGACACTTTCTTTCATTCATACATTCGTTACATACGTTCGTACGTATCTTACTTCCGTGCGTTCATTACCTACGTATAATCATTTCTTTCTTCTATTCGTTCTTTATCTTTAACTTTCATTCATTCTCTATCTTTCACTTCCCTCTAGATCCGGTCACGATTTACCCTCTTCATGGCACACAGCCATGATGACTGGGGTCGAATGATAAGGATCCCGTTCTGTTCTTATTATGGTATTTCGTTCGTGAGCATACATCATACATACATACAGAGAATAATTTTTATTATTATCTTCATCATCGTTTGTTCATTCATTCGTTCATTAACTTTCCTTACGTTCTTTAACCGTTGTTCGGTTCATACTTTCTTTCTTTCATGGTTCTCTTTCTTTCATCTAGATCTTGTCTTATGCAATATCCCCGACTCACCTCTGTGCCGAGATACGCGACAAAGATCCCATCGAGTCAATCACCTAGATTGAACTCCATTCGAGTCTGTTGCAACACAAAGTCGCTCACCTCATAACTATGCTTGGCTTTATGCCACACCCCCGAAGTTAAACATAACTCGGGTAACAACACCCCCACCGAAATGGGTAACAACACCCCCACCAAAGTGGGTAACTACACCCCCACTGAAATGGGTAACATCACCCCCACCGAAGTGGGTAACTACACCCCCACCGAAATGGGTAACATCACCCCCACCGAAGTGGGTAACTATGACATGCTACACCCCCACTATGTGGGTGACTACTTTACACCATGTACCATACCGAAGGTCAGTCACTAGACTAGAGCCTCTACGTGCACCCTTAAAGATTAGCTGAACCTCACACGGTTGAGCTTGAGGCATTTAGAGCCGTGCATTTTGGTAGACTTCGCTTGCAAGTCTCTCACGTTTTCATTCGTTCATTAATGATTCATTCAATCATGGTATTCCTCTTTCATTATCTTTCACTTTACGTTATTAATACTTTTCGTTCGTTCATAAACAATACACGTAAAGATACGGAAAGATAAACATACATCGAAGCAAGGAACATCGGCATTTGCAAATCATCAGTATTCACCATCTATTATGACAACATCATACCTAACATACATTCCTCAACCTCATACAAGCCTATCCGGGTGCGGAATCAAGCCCTAATCGTACCATACACATACACATACGTACATGTACGGGTTAAACACCCAAAACCCGAAAATAATATTCAGATGCGTTCCAGCCCCAAAATCATTCAAAAACTTGTAAAAGAGGGGTCTTAGAACTCACCTGTACTCGATGAGCAGCTTCTCAATCAAGCTTTAAAAGAGAGGGTTGCACTACCCCACCTGCAGATAAGTTAACACTCAAAGGAGTTAATTTCTGCCTAATTTCGCTGCTAATTTCGCTGCTAGTTTCGCTAAGTAACTAGCAGTTTCGCTGCTATATTGGCCAGCAGTTTCGCCCATAGATTCGCTAGGCGAACAGCAGTTTCGCTGCTAGTTTCGCTGGGCAGCGTTCTGCCAGTTTCGCTGAACAGATTCGCTGCCTTGAGCGCCCAACTTTTGTTGGAATTCCCTAGTTTCGCAATGTCTAAGGGTCAACCTGGGCTCCGGCGAAGTTATCAAAGAAACTATAGTTTCGCCCCAGCGAAACTGTAGTTTCGCTTCAGCGAAACTGTAGTTTCGCTCAGACCTCTAATTTCGCTCCATAGTTTCGCTGGATGAGTGCTTAATTTCGCAGAAAGAGCTGAAAATTACGAATTAGCCCATTTTAACCCCAAAACTCAATCTTTTACACCCAAAACCTTGGGTTATCATCCAGGAACCCATATCTAAGCTTCATACATGTTTTCTTACATAAAAACGTGGGTTTCTGGGCGATTCTTGCCACTTTCAAAAACCCCAAAACTAAAATCCGGGTTTTTCACCAAAACGAACAATCAAACGATGTTTCTTACCTAATTCTCATTGTTTGGAAGCCCACGAACACCGATCTTCGATTTCTTGACCAACCGATCCTCAAATCGACACTTTCTCTCTCTACACACTCTCTCTAGAAACTGGGTGTTGAGTGCAAAATGAGAGTTGCTCAGCTGATCCATCTATATATATACATCGGGCGTTCCCGGGACCTTAAACCCGTCAAGCCCTTGACTCGTAGGGTTAACTCGGTCTAACACCCATAACCATCCTATTTAATTAATTGGTCTCTTCTAAGCCCATTACTATTATTTGACTTGCTTAGTCAATTTTCCGGGTGTTACAAGTCCACCCCCCTTATATAGGTTTCGTCCCCAAAACCTGTTACTCCTCAAACCCTCGCGGCAATACTGTCCCATCTCTTTTCCAGTCTATCCTTTGGAGTCCTATCGCTCCACATCGTTTGTCAACATTCGACTTCTACTCTATCTTGGACTATTGACATCGGCAACCCATGCATACTGATCAATGTTCATTTGACCAGCGCCTACGACCTCAAGCATGCCATGTAGAGTGCGGTCACTACCATTAAAAGAAACATCATAATATCCGAGCAAAGTCTCGGCGTCATAATCATTGAGCTTTAGAGCATCACTGAAACCTTCAGCTTTAATGCTTGAAAAACACGGCCATCAACTTGCGTAAAGTTGCTAGCCCTTGTTTGATGTTCTTTACGTATGAATAATGACACTCTGGTAACCCAACACTGACAAGGAAGGCAAATCGGCTTATTTGGTGACTCAAACCAAATTTATCCTTTCTCGTTTGCTTCCGATCCACCGTTCTACTTGTTTGCTATGCGTACTTTACTGTCGAGGACAATTCACAGGCTGCAACCGTTCCTTAGACAACAGGTGATCCACTTTTCCTCAATCTCATCATGCGGTCCTCTAGGGCATCAGGTAGCCTAGGGAATCCATTAGTAGAAATCTCTACATCGAAGGGCTCATCGATGTTCTTTCTCCTTTTGTTTCTGTTCTCTTCCGATCATCGTCCCTCAACGCTGTACCTTCGGACACAAATCCACCATCATTGTGTCGCCTCCCTTTCCCTTCTTAACACAGACTCGTTCCTCCGCTTCGCCCGTTATCACCATCGCCTTCCGCTCGTCGCATCACCTTCCCGGTGAAGCCTTCAACATAATCCATTGTCGCAGATCGGCACCGAACTTTTATCGGGCACCACCAATCAATCCATCTCTTTTGCAGCACTTGGTGCTTGCCTCATAAGTTACTGTTCGATTCACTCGGAGGTGTACGTCTATCTACATACGTCTATTAGGGATTGTCTAACAGAAAACAAGCACTCTCTTAATTCTATTACATGGTCCTTTAGTGCACTGGGTAATCTAGTAGACTTACCTATAGTAGCTCCTATGTCGAATGACATCGATCTTCCTACTCCTAACATGCAACTTATCACAGAAGGCAGCAGGAATGAAACAAAGGCCACAATCGAACTACATAAAGGCTAAAGGTTTATTGACTGGAAACATACCTGACGTAACATCGGGGTTCGCCCCAGCCTTCTCTCGTGTCATCGTGTAGGCGCTGCGTTTGCCCTCCGTCCTTCTCTTCCAGCCTTCTTCACTCCTGAACCTTCCGCCCTCGGCTTCTTGCAATCCCTGCTCATGTGACCTTCCTTCCCACAAGAATAACACCTCCCCATACCGCAGTTCTTCGCCACATGTCCGGTTCTTCCATAATGGAAACAGACATCGGTTCCCAATCTACATTCCCCGGGGTTCTTATGTCCACATTTGTCACACCTTTCCGACCCCGCCTCAGTTATGACCACACGTTGATCATCTACCCGTGCACCTTTGTTACTTGAAGTGACTTCGCCACGCCCCAATCGCTTCCCGTTCCAATCCTGATCACCTTCTCCTTTCTTGCTAGCTTCCGTCACCACCATCGATCTTTCATCATACAACCTTCCCGCCAAATCAACTGCTGACCTAAACGTGCTTGGTCGAGCAACGATCAGGTGTCTACGGATATCCGTCGGTAAGCCTTGAATATACCTCTTAATCTTTTGCGAAAGAGGTGTCACCTGATCCAGCACCAGCCGTGCCATTTCGTTGAATTTGGTGGTGTACTGCTGATGCGTCATCGTCCCCGCTTCTAACTGCAGGAACTCCCTTTCTACTTTGTCCATCTCACGGTGAGGACAGAACTCCTCAATCACTAACCATTTTAATTCTGACCATCTCATCCTTCCGATAGCCCGACTACCCTCAGGTTGGACTATATTGTCCCACCAGCACAAAGCTGAATCCACGAAAGAATGAGTGGCAAACTTAACTTTCTGATCTTCCCGACACTCACTAATTTCCAGTACCGCTTCCATCTCTCTGACCCAACGATGAGCGGCAGTAGCATTGCCGTTACCGTCAAAGGTTGGGGGCTTGCATCGTTGAAATAGCCCGTAGTTACAGCCTCGTGCCGCCTCCCGCACATGCTCCTCCTCCTCTTCCTCCTCATCGGAGAAAACCATTTCAGTCTTGGGCCGTCTCCCTTCGCCCGAAGGTCTACCCCTTTCCTGTCTCTCCCCGTCTCTGACAGCCTTCATCATCTCGGTCACTACAGACGGTAGGATCGTCTGCATAACCTGATGCACTTCCTCAACTACCACCTCTTTCACCGAGGCTCTCAAGTTAGCACTCTCATCACCACCTCCCGGTTGAGGTTTTTCGGGTTCCTCATGAACCACCTGTTCCACTCTAGATCGTGCTCTCGTGACACGTGGTTCAACACCATGTCTGCCACTACCTCCCCCACGTGAAGCCTTAGAAGGCCTACCACCGACCATCCTCTATAATACACTGAAAGATTCAAACACCAACATGGTCATTCAAGGAAATAGCTCAGTTCATGTCAAGTATAGTAAGTCCCTAATTACAGTGATCAGTTGTGATTAGCCACTTACCTTACTTTTCATGCCCCGAGCATTACCTGTTCTGACTATATTAGCATCTAAATCTAACAGTAGCACATAAACACATAACATGCGCATACATTACCGATTAACTTTAAGAAAATACCTGATGGCACGCAGCTACTCAGTCTGGCATCCCTTCCCTTTTCGCCCTATTCTCAGTTTAAGTTAAGGTTTATTTTGAAAATTTACCCATTTCACTTAAACTTTGGCTCTGATACCAACTTGTAAGGCCCCGCTTCTCGGGCACCTTACGGTTGGTCATTCATCGCACATAAAAACATTTCAAACGTACATTTACTTTACAGCGGAATTTAAATTTTCATTAATAATTAAAACATGTCATTTCATAACTTTTACAACATTCGTTTTCTTCTCAAAATACAATGACATGTCAAAATATGGATGCCAGCCTCATCAACTGAGTAGTCGCCCTGTGCCATCCTCAGCAACCTACCTGCCAACTGGAAACACATCAAAGTCAGCGTTGCTGAGCGAGTTCTAGTTTTGATAATAAAATACTTTACTTTCGTTAAACCGTTCTTTACATAAATGCGGTCACCCAACATACGTACACGTAGACAATATTATTATTATCTTCATCGTTCATTCATTAGCTTTCGTTCGTGTACCGTTCATCGTTAACCTTTGCATTCTTTCTTTCATTCATACATTCGTTACATACGTTCGTATGTATCTTACTTCCGTGCGTTCATTACCTACGTATAATCATTTCTTTCGTCTTTTCGTTTTTTATCTTTAACTTTCATTCATTCCCTATCTTTCACTTCCCTCTAGATCCGGTCACGATTTACCCTCTTCATGGCACACAGCCATGATGACTGGGGTCGAATGACAAGGATCCCGTTCCGTTCTTATTGTGGTATTTCGTTCGTGAGCATACATCATACATACATACAGAGAATAATTTTTATTATTATCTTCATCATCGTTCGTTCATTCATTCGTTCATTAACTTTCCTTACGTTCTTTAACCTTCATTCGGTTCATACTTTCTTTCTTTCATGGTTCTCTTTCTTTCATCTAGATCTTGCACTACAAAAAATTGTCATATAGTGACACACAAAAAGTGTCACAAAATACCAAAAAAGTGCCACTAATGACCCTTATAATTTTGTGTGGCACACAAAAAAAGTGCCACTAGAAGCAGTGCCACTAAAGCCATTTAGTGGCACTTTTTTGTGTGCCACCCAATCTAGGAAACATCTTTAGTGGCACTTTTATTTTTGCCATAATATTAATTACATATCTATACCAATTTAGTGGCACAATTTTTTTGCCATAAATTTAAAAAAGGCTTTTGTGGGCACGAATATTACGACAATAAATGTATTTCTAGCCAGAGATAAATGATGGTTTTGAATCATTACTAAATTACAATTTAAAATAAAAATGGAAATGAAAAACACTTAAAATTATATAATCATAATATAGATTATGGTTTCAATCCAAAACATGTTCCAATGTTAGCGAACAAATACATAATAAGTTCCAAATGTATTTCAAGTGTTTACAAACAAAGTAAATAAGCTTTTTTCTGTTCGTCAACTCTATTCCATGTAGTTCACGAATGTTGCTATCTCTACTGCACCAACACTTCATATTTTATCAACTCTTCCTTCATCATCATGACTTCTTGAAGATGATATTTCATTACTAGATGAAGAACCAACACGAGGGACCTAAAAAATACATGGTAATGAAAATAGATGTTAATATAAAGTAGTAGGGACGAGCAACTATAAGATATAAGGACCCAAAATTATGTGTGCATAAAGTAATAAACGGGTCAAATCGCAACCGATTTAAGACTGCATATGATATCAAATTACACTATTCTGCTATGCTAAAGCCCGTAAATGAATGAATTTTAAAGAATGATATGAACTGTTGATTATGTTCCTCATCATGTAGATTCTAGATCAGTTATAAAAGAATGCTATGTTGATTATGTTCCTCGTCAGAAATCATGTAATAGAAGCTTGCTACACAGCATGTTGAGATGCAGAAGCTTGCAACAGAAAACCAGAGGTTTGCTGCTACTCATGGAACCTTGAGGCAAGATCTTGCTGCCATACAACACGAGCTGCAAATGCTACTGCATAATCACGTAGGAGCTGTGAAATCGGAGAAAGAACAACAAATAATGGGACTCTTAGATAGGATTGGGAAGATGGAAGCTGATCTTCAAGGTGCAGAGCCACTTTGTGGATCATAGGACAGATGCACAGGGCTTGCTTGCAGCTGGAAACAATGACAAAGAAGCTACTGGCCACTATCCTGCTGGACAGAACACTTATAATCAGCCTATGGTTTTCCCCAGGTTAAACAACTCTGCTTGACAAAGAGGACCTGGTGGACCTGCAAGAGGACCCCAGTTTGGTGGGCCTGGTTACGATGTGCACAGAGGAACCAGCTTTGAGTCACCTGCAGTCCATTCTTTTGGTTCAGGAGCTGCAAATGCTGCACAGAGGACCTGCAGTCCAAGGTGCAGGTCAGGCTATGCAGCAGGCAAACAATGCTTCTTTTGGTTCAGGAGCAGCTCATATTGGTGGTGGTTACCAGGCAGTAGCAGTACAGGTTATCAAGCAGTAGCAGCACAGCTGCAAATGCTGCACAGAGGACCTGCAGTCCAACCGCTGCCACCACCAGCAACAACATCTGATGGTAACCACATGCAGCTGCAGTGTGTCGTATAATAATAAAATTGGAGGCCACATGCATTCCTTGAAAGTTAAGACAGACCCATCATTATTTAATGCTCTTCTGCATATTATCAAACAACAACTTGTGTGGACCATTAATTAAACCGGCCACCACTTTAATTGATTTTGCTTATAATTTTATTTATCAACAAACTAATAGATTAATTAATATTTCTGAAACAACCTATAAACATACCTAGCTAGTTACTAGTATAAATAGGCATGGGCACCTAGCTACATGGCAACCACATCATATCATATTAGACGTACGTATATACGTATCATCTCGATCAGGCCTCTCTCTCTCTTTCTCAATTAATTCTACTTAGATAAGAACATACTGCATAGCCTGCCCTGCACCTTGGACTGCAGGCAAACAAAATCAGACATGGCAGATTCTTCTCATGTTCATGTTGCACCAGTACTACCACCAACACCAAAGAAGTCTAATAAAATCAGAGACATTGTTAGGCTTCAACAGATGCTTAAGACGAAACAATTTGAACCCATTCCGACCCATTACTTTTCGTCCATTCTTAACACCAGCATCTATAAGACATGATTCTTGGTAACATCCATATTGTAACGCCCCGAAATTTCCCGAAACAAACCACTTAATAATAATGGGCTTTTAAGGGTTAATTTAAGAAATAAAGGGGTAAATTAGTGGGCTATGGATAAAATTAGTCTTAATGGGCTAGGCTTAATGGGTTTAAGGGCCCTAATCAGCCCTTAAACATGCATGAACAGCTCCATCTTCACCATTTCAAACCCTAGCCACCAAATTCGTAGAGAGAGAATGTAGAGAGAGAAAGTGAAGAAATTCAAGATTTGGAGCTTGAAGGTTTGAAGAATTGAAGTTCTGGTGGATTGGAGCATCAAAACACAAGGAAAGAGCAACAAAACAAGGTAAGAATCGACCTCTAAGGCCCTCTGTAGATCAAACCCGGATTCTAGGGTTTTGGGGTTTTGAAAAGTTTAAAGAAACACATAAAGGTCGAATTTTTACGTATGAAAACGTGTAAAAAGCTTAGATTTGAGTTCATGGAAGGTAAACTAAGGATTTGGACGTAAAAAGTTAAGATTTTGGGTTAAAAACGGGCTGGATCTGAGTTTTTGTTTATCCAGCGAAACTGGGCCCCGATCCAGCGAATTTAAGTATTCATCCAGCGAAACTGCACATTAGTTCAGCGAGACTAGGCGAAACTATAGTTTCGCCGGTAATCTCACTAAGACCTAGACTGACCTATAGACTTCGCAAGAATAGGGAATTCCAACGAAAGTTGGGTGCTCAAGGCAGCGAATCTGTCTAGCGAAACTAGCAGAAGTGCTGCCCAGCGAAACTGCAAGCGAAACTGTAGTTTCGCTGTAGCGAAACTATGGGCGAAACTATGAAGAAAATGATGTTTTTGCATATTAACTTTCGTGCAGCTAGAGTATTCAGGCTATAGCTTAAGTGACTTAAAATTTAAGTTACTTGGACGAGTTCAGGTGAGTTCTAGACCCCTCCTTTACCCGTTTTCAATGTTTTGGGGTGATATGCATACTAAAATACGTACTTTAATGAGAACGGTTTTTAAGACCTTTTATCAAGAAAAATAGAATTTCCTAAAGTAAAATATGCTATTTAAACAGTCCAAAATAATTGACGAGTTCAGGTCAGCCCGGCCCCAGCCAGGGGCGTTGCCCCTTGGACCCCACTAGGGGCTGCCGCCCCTAGAACCCCGCTATCAGGGGCTGCCGCCCCCGAACCCCCGCTGTCCCGCGAAGGGTCAGTTATCTGGTACATCTCTCATGATTGATGAAATGTGAATGCTTAGACTAAGAGTTTGCTTCTTATTATGTATTGTGTTGTGTTATATTATGTATAACTTAAACATGACAGTGAAACATAAAGAAAGGTTATGAGGCCCATAACATGTGCCTTGATAAAGTGATAAAGTAAAGCCTTGCAAGCAATTGATAAAGGAGGGTTGCATTCGTTGTACCCTCACCAGTGATAAAGTGATAAAGTATGCTCGAACAGGCAGGTCAGTAAGTCCTAAATTGGCATGACAATAATGGCCTGATCGGGTACGGCAGTAAGTCCTTAATTGGCATGTCGGTAAAGTCCTAGGCGAGCCTAGGCACCGATAGTGACAGAGAATTGACGGATAAAGAAGAGTAATAAATAACAATAAATGATAAAGTAATGATAAAGTGATAGCTTGTGTGTATTTATATTTTGATAGACAATGATTGTTTTCAACTGATAAAGCTAATATCTCTTACGCAAGTTATTTAGCAAAGTAAACCTAGAATTCACTCAGCGAAGCTAACTTTTGTATGCATATCAGTTGACAGGTAAGAGTTAGAGCTTATGGGATGTGAGCATGGAATGGAAGCTTCTTGGCACTCAAAGACTGGCATCCCCGATAAAGAAAAGCTTAAAAGGACATTTAAATAGTTTTGATGTTTAAAGACAATGTTTATAATTTAAATTAACTACGTTGTAATGGGTTGAATTACGG
Organism: Flaveria linearis; assembly: GCA_024085815.1. Classification (NCBI taxonomy): domain Eukaryota; kingdom Viridiplantae; phylum Streptophyta; class Magnoliopsida; order Asterales; family Asteraceae; genus Flaveria; species Flaveria linearis. The sequence continues at coordinate 55,083,079 of CM044009.1, forward strand.
TATATTTTTCCGCTGCAATATATATATTATACACATATGAGTAAATGATTGCTTTAAATCTATGTTCGCTGTGAATGGCCAACTGTGAGGCTTCCCTGAGAAAGGTGGGCCTTACACATATGTTTCTTTTGTAATAAACGGGTCAAACAAGTAAAGCTATGCATATAGAACAATTAACAATACCTAAGTTGATCACTAAAACATATATGGTAAGCTTTCGGCATGAAAGTGATATTACTTCTAGGTCGTTTCTTTGGATGCAGTTCTTTTCTAATACCCATTTCTTGCAAGTCAAGTCTTGTTTTATAGTTATCTTTTGACTTTCCTTCTTGTCCCAATAAAGTACCAACTATGTTATCACAAACATTCTTTTCAATGTGCATCACATCAAGATTGTGACGCAACAACAAATGCTCCCAATATGGCAACATAAAAAAAATGTTTTTCTTTTTCCATGGACCACGACCATTATTCTCTACAAGAAATTCCATGGCATCCAATTGTTGTAGAAGTTCATCTCCAGAAGGAGGAATAGGAGCAGTTCTAAATTCTTGGCGTCCAACAAAGGATCTAATATCTGATCGCTAACGATGGTCAGATGGAAGCCACCTCCGATGACACATGTAACACCATTTTCTTCCATAAGTTAGCCATTTGGAATCAGTACCAAAAGCACATACAGGACATGCAAGTTCTCCTTTAGTGCTCCACCCAGATAAATTGGCATAACCTGGAAAGTCCGATATGGTAGAAATTATAGAAGCCTTCAACTGGAAGTATTCTTTAGTTGATGCATCAAAGGTATTAACTCCATCATCCGATAACTCCTTCAATTCTTTAATTAAAGGTTGCATATACACGTCTATCTTGTTTCCTGGACCTTTAGGACCTGGGATGATTAAAGAAAGAATAATATTTGGTTGTTTCATAACCAACCATGGTGGCAAGTTGTATGGAATAAGAAAAACTGGCCAAATACTATGTGCCACATTCATTGTCCTAAAGGGGTTGAAGCCGTCACTTGCCAGTGCAAGACGAACATTACGAGGATCACTGGCGAATTCTGGAAACTTTTCATCAAAATTTTTCCAAACTAGTGCATCTGCTGGATGTCGTAATTTTCCATCTTTCACACGCTCTTTGTGATGCCACTGCATAAGGTCAGAGGTCTTTGATGACATAAACAATCTTTGTAGTCTAGGCTTTAAAGGAAACCACCGTAATATTTTTGAAGCCTTCTTCTTGGGAGCGCTTATTTCATCGTCAGGATTCGCTTCATGAACTTTCCATCTCGATGATCCACAAAAAGAACAAACTTCATCATTCTCCTTGTCATCCCAAAACAGCATGCAACCATTGGGACATGAATGGATTTTTTCGTACCCTAACCCCAAGTTGGCCAAGATTTTTTTCACTTGTTGGGTTGTTTTGGGTAACAAATTTCCTTCAGGTAACAAGTCGATTAGAAATTCTAACAACATAGAGAAAGATTTGTTACTCCATCCATTCAAGCATTTTAAATGGTATAGATGTACCACACAAGATAATTTGTTGAATTTGCAATCCGGGTACACCTTTTCTTCAACTTCCTTGATGAGGTCATCAAACTTTCTTCCTTTATTGTTCATATCCTGACTATTGTTTGAAGCATTCTCATGTACTTCGACTCCACTTCCACCATTTGGTTCAAAAGCATCATTCAACAAATCATGCATTTCCTTATTCAGGGTTGTGCTAGTCGATGCAATCGTTGTGCCTTCACCATGATATTCCCATTTATAGTATTCTGGCCGGAAACCTAAACATATGAGGTGATCTAGAACACTTTGTCTACTTTGATATTTCATATTTACTCACTTTGTACATGGACATTTTATCTTTCCCCCATTGATGGATTTTCTTTTAAATTCAAAATTCAAGAAGGTTTGCACTCCGTTAACAAAAGTTTGACTTGATCTAGGTGCATCATACATCCAAGATCTATCCATGACTACATCGTTTAGGTGCAAAATTAGATTATGATTCAAACACAAAAACATATAAAGATTGTATACTGATTCGAACACATATTATAACTTATATATGTAAAAGTTGGGTCACTAATAGCGTTGCTCCAACAACAACAACAACAACAACAACCCAATAAAACAGCAGATGACAAATTTAGCAAAGTTAGATATGCAGTCGGTATGCTTAGGACAGAAACCAATCTCTATTGAATATATCTTTGCAAAAACATACATTAAAAACCAACAAAGCACGTTTTCTGCACGCAACAAAACTAAATCCTAAAATTAGGAATACTTGCAAGGAAAGTTGTAGAACTAACTTCATAAAAGATTCGATGGAGACTAAAGATAATAGTTTTGAGGTAATAATAAGGTCTGTCTATCAAGATAGCAAACTCTTCTTCAACGTTTTCTGGAGTGAACATTCAACATTAGGTACCACATTTGTGTATAGCTCTAAGACCTAGCCTACTTACGAAAAAACACACTACAGCCACAATTAAAGCTTCACGAAAACCAAATCAGAAACAAATTCAAAAAACTTTTAAAAATTAACTCGACATATCAAACCAGAAAATAATAGCAATCAAATTCATGTCCACTGTTGAATCAATAATTCACAAAAAGAACCGATAACTCAACAAGAACTCAACAAGAACCGTCCATCCGAGAGAGTATGTGTGTGTATTACCTGTTCACCCGAGAACTCAACAAAAATCGACCGCCACCTATGTTGTTGATCGAGATGAAGAAGCCGAGAATTCACCAAGAACCGTCCGCCAATGTTTCTGCATCACTTTCTCAATATCATTTTCCATATCAGTTATAACTCGATTGTCATAATTCGATTGAAACAATAGCAATCAAATTCATGTCCTCTATTGAATCAATTGAGAACATAATTCGATTGACATAATTCAGAAGTACAAAATTCACCTTTAAACAGATCCGATTGAGATGAAGAACTCGAGAAACCTCACCACAATGAAACCAATTGCGGTACAAAGTGCTACGTTCTGGACTTCTGTAAACAAACGAACTCTAATTGCTAATCACGGTGATGAACCCTTGTTTAGGTTAATCATGATGATGCACTGTAATTGTTAATGGGTTATGAAGGCCAAATGGGAAAATGGGTTATCGTAAGTAGAGAGTTGGGGAATTTACTAATTCAAAATTTAGGTTAATAAAATAAACCCTAGTTTTTTAACTTAATAAAAATTTTGGTGGATTTTTTTGGAGGGAGTAGTTTTTTAATAAAAATATATGCCACTAAATCTTTTTTAAGGAAATTTTGAGGGTTTATAATGTTGGATTGATTAGTGGCATAAAATTAAAAGCCATAAAATTATATAACTTATAAGTATGGCATAATAAAGTGCCACTAAAATCATATATTTGAAGTATGGATGATAAATGAGACTAAATATATGGGTTAACCAAATATGGCACACACAAAGTGCCACTAAAACTATATATTAGTGGCACAAAAGTTAAATACCACAAAAAACGTGTGCCACTAAATAGCACTTTTTTTGTAGTGTTGTCTTACGCAATATCCCCGACTCACGTCTGTGCCGAGATACGCGACAAAGATCCCATCGAGTCAATCACCTGGATTGAACTCCATTCGAGTCTGTTGCAACACAAAGTCGCTCACCTCATAACTATGCTTGGCTTTATGCCACACCCCCGAAGTTAAACATAACTCGGGTAACAACATCCCCACCGAAATGGGTAACATCACCGCCACCGAAGTGGGTAACTACACCCCCACTGAAATGGGTAACATCACCCCCACCGAAGTGGGTAACTACACCCCCACCAAAATGGGTAACATCACCCCCACCGAAGTGGGTAACTACACCCCCACCGAAATGGGTAACATCACCCCCACCGAAGTGGGTAACTACACCCCACCGAAATGGGTAACATCACCCCCACCGAAGTGGGTAACTACACCCCCACCGAAATGGGTAACATCACCCCCACCGAAGTGGGTAACTATGACATGCTACACCCCCACTATGTGGGTGACTACTTTTCACCATGTACCACACCGAAGGTCAGTCACTAGACTAGAACCACTACGTGCACCCTTAAAGATTAGCTGAACCTCACGCGGTTGAGCTTGAGGCATTTAGAGCCGTGCATTTTGGTACACTTCGTTTACAAGTCTCTCACGTTTTCATTCGTTCATTAATGATTCATTCAATCATGGTATTCCTCTTTCATTATCTTTCACTTTACGTTATTAATACTATTCATTCGTTCATAAACAATACACGTAATGATACGGAAAGATAAACATACATCGAAGCAAGGAACATCGGCATTTGCAAATCATCAGTATTCACCATCTATTATGGCAACATCATACCTAACATACATTCCTTGACCTCATACAAGCCTATCCGGGTCCGGAATCAGGCCCTAATCGTACCATACACATACACATACGTACATGTACGGGTTAAACACCCAAAACTCAAAAATAATATTCAGATGTGTTCCAGCCCCAAAATCATTCAAAAACTTGTAAAAGAGGGGTCTTAGAACTCACCTGTACTCGATGAGCAGCTTCTCAATCAAGCTTTAAAAGAGAGGGTTGCACTACCCCACCTGCAGATAAGTTAACACTCAAAGGAGTTAATTTCTGCCTAATTTCGCTGCTAATTTCACTGCTAGTTTCGCTAAGTAACTAGCAGTTTCGCTGCTATATTCGCCAGCAGTTTCGCCCATAGATTCGCTAGGCGAACAGCAGTTTCGCTGCTAGTTTCGCTGGGTAGCGTTCTGCTAGTTTCGCTGAACAGATTCGCTGCCTTGAGCGCCCAACTTTCGTTGGAATTCCCTAGTTTCGCAATGTCTAAGGGTCAACCTGGGCTCTGGCGAAGTTATCAAAGAAACTATAGTTTCGCCCCACAGCGAAACTGTAGTTTCGCTCAGACCTCTAATTTCGCTTCATAGTTTCGCTGGATGAGTGCTTAATTTCGCAGAACGAGCTGAAAATTACGAATCAGCCCATTTTAACCCCAAAACTCAATCTTTTACACCCAAAACCTTGGGTTATCATCCAAGAACCTATATCTAAGCTTCATACATGTTTTCTTACATAAAAACGTGGGTTTCTGGGAGATTCTTGCCACTTTCAAAAACCCCAAAACTAAAATCCGGGTTTTTCACCAAAACGAACAATCAAACGATGTTTCTTACCTGAATTCTCGTTGTTTGGAAGCCCACGAACACCGATCTTCGATCTCTTGACCAACCGAGCCTCAAATCGACACTTTCTCTCACTACACTCTCTCTCTAGAAACTGGGTAGTGAGTGCAAAATGAGAGTTGCTCAGCTGATCCGTCATATACATCGGGCATTCCCGGGACCTTAAACCCATCAAGCCCTTGACTCGTAGGGTTAACTCGGTCTAACACCCATAACCATCCTATTTTATTAATTGGTCTCGTCTAAGCCCATTACTATTATTTGACTTGCTTAGTCAATTTTTCGGGTGTTACAGTACTGATTATGGGGTGACCGAAATTTAGATCTTAGTTGACTGCCATCTGGGGATTTAAAAAATATTCTTCTATGCATAAAAAAGGTCGAAACTATTACATAAAAAATTAGGTTGTTAGACTATAAAAGGTATTAAAATGATGTTAAATTGTATATGAAAATTCATATTCAAAACAAGAATGAAGATTAAGAATTGGATGTTAGGAAGATCATTAATTTTATAGTGATTCACATTGAAATTTTAAAAACTAGATTAAGCTGTCTAAGGATTTAGAGGTTAAAAACATGGTTCGCAAGCTAATATCATAAACTATTCTCGTTTACGTTATCGCAGGTGATGAAGAGGCTTACAAAGCTAGTGAACCAAACATTATTTACTCCCCAAATGGTTCAACCTATTGGATTCCTGTAGTACCAGCGAATTTAAAGCCTATTGTTGGTGAATGTTATTCAACATTCTAAGAAGCTAAGAAGATGTATGATGCATATGCTCATTGTGCAGGGTTTACGACAAGATGTAGCACAGTAAAGCGTAAAAATGGAGATATAACACACCGATATATAGTTTGTAACAAGTATGGAAAGTCGAGGACAGTACATATTGATACATTGGAAGATAAAAGAGGTGAACCTTCAAGGAGAATGAGTAAGTATAAGATTACAAACTGCAAGGCAAGTGTAAAGTTTAAAATCATACCTGAAACTTCATAATATTGTGTGTATAAGTTTGTTGAGGCACATAACCATGATCTGCTGGATGTTGATGATATGATGTTTAGTAAAGCTAGAAGACAGTTACATTATGCAGATAAAAGGTACATTCTAAGACTGTCTACTTCGAATATAGGACCAAGTATTGCTTATAGAATTAGATGCTTGAGTAGTGGTGGTCATAGGCAAGTTCATGGGAACGTTGAAGATTAACGGAATTTTAGGAGAGATATGAACCTCTATATTGGTTCTAGAGATGCAAAAATGCTCATTAACAGAATGGCGAGGAGATTGGAGAACAACCCAAATTATTCTTTTGATTATAAAATAGACAAAATGAGCTGGTCCTGATATTCTGGGTGATGAGGTTGCAAAGGCAAACTATGTGGCATTTGGTGATGTCCTAGCATTTGATGCAACTTATCGAATGAACAGGTACAAATTATGTCTCTCTAGATGCTTTCAATATATATGAAAATCATTAAAGAATATGCATTTATTTAAAAGAAATGATTATAATGCAGATATAGGATGTTGTTTGTGCCATTCACTGGGGTTGATCATCACACAAGAAGTGTTACCTTCGGGGGAGCTTTGATTAAAAGGGAAAACATGGAGTCATACAGATGGATTCTAGAAGCATTTATCAAGGCTCATGGAAAACAACCTAAACTAGTCCTAACTGATCAAGATCCAGCTGTAAAGGTTGCCGTGGAGACAACCCTAACAGAATCATCACACCGGTTGTGCATGTGGCATGTAATGGACAAGCTACCTGTTAAGGTAATAAGTCAATAATTTAGCATATTTGATCTAATTTTTAGCTGTATTGTTTTTGGGTGAGAAAATGATTATGTATATGTTTTACGTGAACAGATCTCAGGGGATCTTCTGGCGAATATGGATCTGAGAAGGAGAATACATAAACTAGTTTGGAACATGTATTTGACACCTACTGAATTTGAGGAAGGATGGAATAAGATAATAGATGATTATGATTTACATGACAACAAATGGTTACATGATATGTTTGAGATAAGGGAACGATGGATTCCAGGGTTTTTTAGGGAAATTCCAATGTGTTGTTTGATGAAAACCACATCAAGGTCAGAGAGTGCAAACGCCTTTTTCAGAAGATATGCCAATCCTGAAAACACATTAATACAGTTCATGGTTAGTTTTGAGGGGGCTATGGATGATCAACGTCATAACCAACGCAAACTTGATCATGATACAAGCAACAGCACACCTTCGTTCAAGACTCAGCTTCAAATAGAACGTTTTGCTGCCAAGGTATACATACATGATGTGTTTAAGGATGTTAGAAAAGAAATTTGGAAGGGTGACACATCATGTGCAATCAAAAATTTTACAACTGAAGAGTTCCATGATCTATACACCGTTACTCAAAAAGAAAGGACTACAGGTTCAGTTAATGACTTTAAGGTAATAAAAAAATTTTAATTCTGATTTATTTATCGCATATTATTCATAATACAACTGTAACTTGTATATATTTTCACTATTAACAGGTTACTGTCAATAATGAAACTCATGAGATGGGATGCAGCTGCCTAAACTTTGACAGAATTGGGTTTGTGTGCAGACATGTTTTCTGAGTATTTAAGTATTTAGATTTCAAAGTCATACAAGATAGATATGTCCTGAGATGATGGAGAAGGGATGCACTTTCTGATATTGGGGTTAAAGTGCATGAAGGTCATAAAGGAACAAATGATGAGTTTGAGGAACTCTTCTGTAAGGCAATTAGTATAGTAGAGGATTGTGCATCAAGGCTCAGAGGTGATGTGGGTGACATGAGGATATTTGTGGAAAAACTTAAAATAATGGAACATGAAATCTTAAAAAAAGTACCAGACGAACCACTTGAGAACAACAACAAAGAGGTATTTAAGTCATTTTTTGACACATTATCCCCTGAAAAGGTTAATGTTATACCACCACAAGGAACAAGAAACAAAGGGTGTGGAACAAATAAGAGAACGATTGGACCGGGAGAGAAAGCAACTGCCAAACTTCAAAAAGCTTAAGGCATTGTAACATGTGTGATACGTATGCATATCATGATTCAAGAAACTACGATCAAAATCCAAAAAACATAACGAAAAAGGAGTCAGAGAAAAGAATGAAGCAAGGAGTCACGTCAAAGAAAGTACGCAAATTATGTTCAAGTTAACATGGAAAGGAGGATGTGTGAAAAGTCAGAAAATTGGATTTTATGAATGTGTAATATAATTTGAACATTCTTGTGATCCTTTCATAGTTTAGCAACTTTAATATGCAATTATATGAATACTATTCATGTTTCCTTCATATGTGAATGTTTACATTAGGCATATGCAATTATGTAAGGTATGTTTAATGCATATGCATTTTATTATGATTTGCATGATCAGATTAATGTCATTCTTTCAATAATGCATCCATGCATAAATTCCTTAATGCATAAAAGTAAGATGAAAAACTAAAAGGAAACGACTAAACTCCATCATCCTCCATTATCATGAAGGCCGGATAACATTATGAAATACAATAGGCTAATTAGATTTAGACAAATCTATTAAGAAAATGATAAATATTATCTTGAAATTCTGTTTACTCTAGTATATTAACCAAACCAAAAGATAAGGCACAGATGATTAAAAATAACAATCGCATAATAAGGTACACAAAGCCAAACTTAGATACAGTAAGTGTTTTACGAATACACAGATATGATTGATGACATATATCATATATACATTAGACATGGGTGCAACGTTATAGGGGTGATAATAAACCTAAATGAATTGGATGAATTATATAATAGTGGATGTGCATTATTGCTTGGTTGCATAAATATGCAGTAATGCATAAATGCATAAATTCACTAATGCATATTTGATAAAAACTAATATGACCAACTATAATTAGAAGAAAGCATTGTCCCAAACATACCCAAGCAACTAACGGACATAAGAACCAGCATTATATAAATATAAACATCAGGAGGATGTGATGAGTAAAATAAACAAAAAATAGCATAACGATATCTGCACAAAATACGGTGCCTAAATAAACAAAAATACTCTTTACGAATGAAGTGAATTTATGTTCAGTACACTAAACCCCTATTACAATTAGCCTTATGCTGCTTTCGTTTTGACGGCCTTCCAACAACAGTAGAGGTGCTCATTCCTTTTTTATTCCCAGATGTAGATAATTTTTTTACTCTTGCATTTTCCTTGAGTACCAACATTTCTTCCCAAATTCTATTGGCCGCGCGAATCACCTCCTCCCTGTGGATATTGATTTCCGATAGAAGGATCTTCGCAGCATACTTGCACCTCAGACTTTTTAGCTGGGTCATTTGCCTCCTTCCTTCATCAGCTAACACATTGACCCATTTCTTTGTATTTCCTTTAAAAGTTTCCATGTGCCTTATTAGGAAAATTCCACAATCATTAAAGTTTTTTTTGGTGCACCAAGAGAGATCCGGCTGGGAAATCTTTGCATTTCTAATTTTTATGCTCGAAGGGTGACCAACCGACTCCAAGTAGCTACCTAATATTTCACGCTTAAAAACAAAAAAGACAAGTCATAAAAGAATATATTAAGACATAAATGTAATGCACAATATTCATATAGGAGTGTGAATGCTTACATATTTGATTGGAATATGAGTCTTATCTTTAATGAGAGTACATATACTTCCATCCCGATACTCGACAATAGCTGCAATTGATCCATCAGGTAATTCAGCAGTCGAACTGCCTTGGGATATGTTGTCTAGAACAACAACAGCCAGATCCGATAGGTTGAAACAAATCAGGAAGAAATGATTAACATGATGAACTGGGAAAAATAGAAGATTAAAACCATGAAGGTTTAACTTATCTGCCTGATTGTTAAGGATCGGGAGTAGGTTAGAACGAAATATATCTAGTTTTTGTTGTTCGGACATATGGTCATCTTCCAGCATTCCTTTAGTCTAGAAGATTGACAAAAAGGAATTTATATAATAAATAAGCACAATAATTAAAAAATATAAATAATTGCTGACTAATTTCATAGATACTTACTATAACAGTCGTTGTGTAAAACATTATATGAGGAGACTCTTTAGATCTTGATTCCTCCTCGTTGTTCAAAACTGCCGCCTAAGAGTCGATAACACCATTTAAAATCCAACTATCAGTCTTCAACCCGTCCTTGGTAGCAAATAATATTGTGCTGACATGAAAATCATAGACATATATCATAAAAATTAACAGTCAACATAGAAACGTGATATTATTAATAGGACAAATGCACTTACTTTTGATCAACAGAAGCACCAAAAAGGAATTGACAAATCTTGTCTTCAACAATGTTGCTTTTGTGCTCCACATCAACTATTCGATTAACATAGGGAGATTTGAGGAGAACTGCCTTAGTGGTTTTCCTCTTGGGGCGAATCAGTGGAGTTTTCATCCTCATTTCCTGTTAGCGATCACTAAGAGGGATGTTGTCAAGATAATCTACTTCAGTCGCATCCGCAACCTCATCAAATATCTGTGTGAGGCCAAGACTAAATGGTGGGCCTTCTGTTAGAACTTGAGTTTTCTTCTTAGCACTTTTCTTCTTAATAGAATCCATTTGCTCGATTATTTTTGCAGTCACTTCAGGATCTGACCAAATTTCATCATCAAACAATGAAATCGTATCTTCCTTCTCGATATCCTTGACTTTTTCTTGAACATCTCGGTTATCCTTTCCATCTGATGGTTCAACACCCTTTTTACTGGAGTGCTCCTGGGATATTAATTCTTTTTCCTTAACCTTCACTTGATTCGCCGAATTTTCAAAATGACGAGAAACTTCTTGGGCTGTTTTAGAAATAATATTCACTGTTGGATCAGGAGCTTTAGCTTCCCTAACTACCTCTCCATTTGTTGACACAAATGTAAACATGTCTTTTATCTTCTCATGGTAACCCTCCCAATCATCAGACTCAGGGTAATTGTCTATAGCATCCAGCAGGTAACCAGCATATCTGGTTCTATAAGATTCAATCCTCTTGATCAGAGTGTCAAGTATGTACTTGTACTCCTGAGGATACAACTTATATCAACTAAAATAAGGGGTTCAACATGTGAAAAAAAAATATGCATGGATGCATTTTAATTCCGTTACATGAAATAGTTAGAGACTATATTATGAAGTAGTTGCTATCCAAACAACCATATGATAGATGGGGTAAAGTGAACATTACATAATATTCATTACATCACGCATGACTTAAAAATTGATAGAAAGTATATAATGGTTTTTTAATTTGAAAGTATAATAATCAAATTATCACAACATACTGTTATCTATTTTCAACAGAATGAAATTGTATGATCCTATGCATCTAAAAATATAATAACTTTAAATCTTAGATATATAGGAAATAAAAATAATCATTTAAAGAGTATACATTACCTTTATAGTTGTAACATGCCCTTCTTCACTAACCTCGACCAACTTGCCCCTATCAAAACCACCACCTTTGATTTCAGCTTCCTCATGAACCTTCATATTAGCCAATGTCCATCGACTGCTAGGCAACACTGTTTTGTTTTGCTTCAAACTTTCTATCTCCAACCCCTTAAGGTAAATTAGCTAATGAATGGAATTAAATTAGAATATTAAAACATTAATACAATTTATATTAAATTCAAACAAAATCTAAACAGATAAAAGGAAGATTTTACCATTAATATAGTTATAGGCCCAGTGAATGGTTTACCCTTGTTGATATCCTAATTTTTTTACACGTCTTTAACCTTTTATGAATCAATGCACACCAATCAAGATTAGTTAAATCTGAACCTAGATTTAAACTCTTTAATAACTTCAGGTTAATTAATCCAGACTTCGTGCGCTGGATCATGGTTGTGCAGAACAACATGATAAGGTCGATCTGGAATTGCCTATCAGCTGCTGAAGCTTTGAACATGTTCTCCGTGATATCTATGGTGGTAATGTTTGACCGCCCATAATGCATCAACCATTCATCAATAATGTTGACAGATGAATCGGGGCCCATAACACCATCGATTTCCTTACCACCCATGGGCATGCCAATGACTTGATGAATCCTATGAACAATGACTGGAATACTGCCATTTTGCACACGGATTGTCATGGAGCCAGGATCAAATGAATCAATGACAAAATAGGCCAGCCGTGTCGGAATCCCATCAACATTAAAATGTCGCAACCGAATTAACCCCATCTCAAATAGGCACTCCTCTTGTTGACTGTTTATGTTCATTACAGTTTGGTAGAGTGGCCTGGGGCTAGAACGAATGTGAAGGGATGGCAATTTGGTTGTTGAAACCTTTGGCTTGGGCTTCACTACGGTCTCTTTTCAGTCTTGCGCTTCTTAAATTTCTTATTATCGTCTAACAAATCAAATATATGATATAATCAGAAATAACATATAGATACATATTAGCTGGGAAAATTACACAAGTGTGTTATTTATTCTTTGTTTATGTCATGCAATAGACTGATACAGTCGTACAAACAATGCTGGTTAGAAATCTTTAGAAAAAAATATGTGCTTGGATGCACATTTTCTGTTGAAAAATCATCGTATCATGCTCAACCATACCCTTACTACACATACATTATTTCAACATTAACCTATCGAGGCATGTCCATACTACCAAACAAAACCAACCAAAGACATTCCACTTATATAATGTAATGAAAAAAACCCACTTTTGTAAGGCCCTCCTTTCCAGGGGGACCTCACAGTTGGTCATTCACAGCAAAACATCAATTTAAAGCAATCATTTACTCATATATGTATAAATATATATTGCAGCGGAAAATACTGTAATTTCAATTCATTACAACTAAATATATAAACATTGTCTTTAATCTTCAAAACTATTTAAAAGTCCTCTTAAGCTTTTCTCCATCAGGGATGCCAGTCTTCAAGTGCCAAGAAGCTTCAGTCCCATGCTTCTATCCCATAGCTCTAACTCTCACCTGTCAGCTGATATGCATACAAAAGTCAGCTTCGTTGAGTGAATTCTAGGTTTACTTTGCTAGATAACTTTTGTAAAAGGTATTAGCTTTATCAGTTGAAAATAATCATTGTCTATCAAAATATCAATACACACAGGCTATCGCTTTATCAATACTTTATCATTTCTTGTTATTTATTACTCTTCTTTATCCGTCAATTCTCCGTCACTATCGGTGCCTAGGCTCGCCTAGGACTTTACCGACACGCCAATTAAGGACTTACTGTCGTACCCGATCAGGCCATTATTGTCATGCCAATTCAGGACTTACTGACCTGCCTGTTCGAGCATACTTTATCACTTTATCACTGGTGAGGGCACAACGAATGCAACCCTCCTTTATCAATTTGCTTGCAAGGCTTTACTTTATCATTTTATCAAGGTACACGTTATGGGCCCAATAACAATTCTTTAAGTTTCACTTATATCTTTAGTTTTCGCATACACTTATCACATAATAAGAAGCAAACTCTTAGTCTAAGCATTCACATTTCATCAATCATGAAAGATAAACTAGATAACCGACCCTCCGCGGGACAGCGGGGGTTTGGGGGCGGTAGCCCCTGATAGCGGGGTTCTAGGGGCGGCAGCCCCTAGTGGGGTCCAAGGGGCAACGCCCCTGGCTGGGGCCGGGCTGCCAGGTCAGCGCGCCCGAAAATTATTTTGAACTATTTAAATGGCACATTTTACTTTACAAAATTTCTTGATAAAAGGTCTTAAAAACCGTTCTCATAAAAGTATGTATTTTAGTATGCATATCACCCCAAAACATTGAAAACGGGTAAAGGAGGGGTCTAGAACTCACCTGAACTTGTACAATAGCTTAAATTCTAAGCCTCTTAAGCTATAGCCTGAATACTCTAGCTGCACGAAAGTTAATATGCAAAAACGTCATTTTCTTCACAGTTTCGCCCACAGTTTCGCTGGTAGTTTCGCTGCCAGTTTCGCTGGCAGTTTCGCTACCAGTTTTGCTGGGCAGCACTTCTGTTAGTTTGGCTGGACAGATTCGCTGGCATGAACGCCTAACTTTCGTTGGAATTTCCTAGTTTCGCAATGTCTAAGGTCAGCCTATGTACTTAACGAAGCTATCAGCGAAACTGTAGTTTCGCTGTAGCGAAACTGTAGTTTCGCTAGGATTCTCCTAGTTTCGCTGGATAAATGCACAGTTTCGCTGGATGAATACTTAAATTCGCTGGATCGGGGCCCAGTTTCGCTGGATGAATAAAAACAAAGAACCAGCCCGTTTTTAACCCAAAATCTTAACTTTTTACGTCCAAATCCTTGGTTTACCTTCCATGAAACCAGATCTAGCCTTTATACACGTTTTCATATGTAAAAATTTGACCTTTATTTATTTCTTTGAACTTTTCAAAACCCCAAAACCCTAGAATCCGGGTTTGATCTACAGAAGGCCTTAGAGGTCGATTCTTACCTTGTTTTGTTGCTCTTTCCTTGTGTTTTGCTGCTCCAATCACCCAGCTCTCCAATCCTTCAACCCTTCAAACTCCAAATCTTGATTTTCTTCACTTTCTCTCTCTACTTTCTCTCTCTACAAATTTGGTGGCTAGGGTTGCAAGGTGATGGAATGGAACTGATTATGCATGTTTAAGGGCTGATTAGGGCCCTTAAACCCATCAAGCCTAGCCCATTAAGGATAATTTGATCCATAGCCCACTAATTTACCCCTTTATTTCTTAAATTAACCCTTAAAAGCCCATTATAATTAAATGGCTTGTTTCGAGAAATTTCGGGGCGTTACAACTTTTATCTTACAAGAACCTCTTGGGCTATAAACACATGACAAATAATACCAAATTTTACAAACAACATAAGTAGGATGCACGATATTCATTATCAAGAGAAATATTACCGATCATCGACTTCGTATAACGTAATGGGCGGGTACCGTCCAAACCAACAGGATTAGATGATATAACAGGGTCTATTTGAAAAAATATTGCAGAAACAAAACATTAAATACACGAATTAGGTAAATACACATAAACAAAATCTATGCAAACATAATATGGATGATCCAAAAAGAATTATTAAATTGAATGTTGCATGTTCAGGGGATAGAGGTGTTTCTTTTAAAGGTATGGCCATATGTAATGCTCTTAAAAATTAATGAGGATATGGAACATTATTCCACACGGATAAAAACAATATAGATATAAAAATAGTGATACCAAGATACCAACAACAAATGAATCCAAGATATATACTATAAGCCGATATAGAGTTTCAAAACAACTAAAGTAAGAATTATTGGTCACGAAGTTCGGATACGTTTAGATTGATAAAAAAAGTTACCTGTGGGAGCTGTTGTTTCTCGACTTGTATTCGGTAATACTTTCGACTTCATCCTACTTGAGGTAGTTATTGGAACAACCTCGTTTGTTTGTTGTAAGTGCACCTTCCTTTTCCCCAAAACCTCCTCGGCTGCTTTGGCAATAATGCATCAAGCACAAAGCATTAGACTTTTTCAATGATTATTGAGTGATGAAGCAGTAAGGAGAAGCATACTTACCAATCATTTTCTTTGTGTATCGCCTTGGCTGATTTGAAACAGTACAAACAATGGGATTAGATTCATTTCCTCCACCTGATATCAGTGAAATACGGTTAGAAAATACGTCGTTAATGATAAACATATTCAATCTCATTAAAATGAAATGCATATTTTAACAACATTAACCAACATATTTAGATTAGTAGAATGATTACCATGACGCTGATTAGAAAAATCAGAAATAATAATGGGTTTGGTCGGTGCACCACTCAATGAGGTAGTTAGAGAGGGAGGCTTGTGGGCTAGCCTAAGAATTTTGCGAGCTTCAGAAAGCAACAACATAACGTAAAAATATATATAGGAAAACAAAAGTCATACAAATATTGAGATGGGAAAACATCAAAATTGTACATGTGCTCATTATGGTATTCGATAGAAAAAAGACAAACTTTGGAGATATCATGATTCGTTGAGATGATGAAAACTGAAAAAAAATATTCTTTTAATTAATACATACTATTACAATGACAAAATCGATATAACGCACCGAACAAAATAAAAGATATGAAAGCATATACCATACAATATTTAACAATTGATCTTAAAAAAGATCAACTAATATAAAAGTCTAATACCGATAATAAAACAATTGTGACCTCAATCTCATAATAACTAATCCATTCCCTATAACAAAATAATTTAAATTCAACAACTTTGTCATAATGCATACATGCGTTATACACATAAAGGGCATTAAATGAAGTTGAAAACAATTGGGATGAAACAAATGGAAATTTAAAAAAAGATAACTAATTTCATATGAATGTATGAGAACGATAATAAAGCAAAAAACAAACTTGTTTTGAACTATATTATAACATATAAAGGCAACTGAACAAAACAAGCCAACAAAGAAACTATATACATAGGATTATGATTAGCATACAACCTATCAATATATGGCCATATTAATCTCAGCAAGTTATATACATGACATCAACAATCCCATAACACTTTAAACATGCCCTATACAAACATAATTTGTTAAAAAAATAGCACACTCTTAGGAAACAGTCATGGTGCTCATGGTTTGACATTCAATACACACATCAAGGGTTATTTCAGTTATAAACCAGGTAAAAAAAGGAATATCTAGCAAATAAACATAGAAATTAGTAGACTGAAATAAGGTAATTAAGCATACACTACGTATTTACCCTTCATTTCAAAGGATTTGTACCATTCTGAGAAAAATAACAATGCCATTACCCAACACATCTGGCTTTATATTAAATAATCTATTGAACCAATGTGGAAGATTTAACATCATCCTCAAATATTGAAAATTTTTCTGAAAACAAGCAGCATATTTTTGGGAGTGTAATTAAATTAATTTGGGTTTACTCATCATAATGGAATAGAATAACAATGCACAAACATCAACAATGCCATATAACTTTGAACATGCCCTATACAAACATAATTTGTTAAAAAAACAGCAAACTATAAGGAAACAGTCAAGATGCTCATGGTTTGACATTAAATACACACATCGAGGTAATTTTAGTTATGAACCGGGTAAAAATAGGGATATCTAGCAAATAAACAGAGAAATTAGTTGACTTAAATAAGGTAATTAAGCATACACTATGCATTTACCCTTCATTTCAAAGGATTTGTACCATTGAAAGCAAAATATCAATGCCATTACCCAACACACAATGCACAAATTAAAGCGACCAATATGATACTGAGGTCCAAATTTTGATATCATCATCTTATAAAAACATATTTAATCTATAAAAATCGACATACCTGTTAGAATGGAGGGTTTATGAACCAAATCAAACTCGAAATCGCAAAATCAGGGCTTCAATCTTCGTCTCTAATGTGACTGATGGGGAAGCTTTTATAGATACATAGTTGAGTTCGAGAAGATCGTAAGATGAAGATTAGAGGATGAATTTGGAGTCTTGTTGTGAAATCGAACGAAATTGTTGGGTTTATTGTAACCGAAAATCGATCGTGTGAAAGAGGATTTGGGGGTGTTCAATATTTAACATCCCTATTATACCCCTGCTACACGATTTCCGCCTCTTTTAAAACTAAATGAAATTAGAAATTTTCCCTAATTAATCTGGACCATTGATCAATAAAATCTATGGTCTATATATATATATATATATATACATACATATATATATATGAGGATGTTCAAATAAAAAATAATATTTGTCTAATAAGTGTAAGAAGAAATGAGGTGGTGACATGTGACAAAACAAAAAAAATAGGGTTAAAGGGTATTTTAGTATATTAACCATTTAATCTAATTGCATTTCTTCTTTTAAAAATGTAGTACATTTTTTGCACACTCTGTTTACCCACAAACCCTATGAACAATTAAGTCAAAATAAAATCAAAGCCAAAATGTCTCTTGTTGTCTTAAACTCTATAATTACATATAACAACTAATCCATAATTATAGATGTTAACTTGAGCGGTGGGTGTTAGTAGGTAGTGTTTTAAGACAACGATTCGATAGTTAAGGATAACGGTAATTAGAGGTAATGAATAACTACGGTGGATGACATCAGTGGTCAATGAAACTTGAATGTCATTCATTTTATCATACTTAGTTGTCACGTTGATTGTTCAAGCAAAAAACAACACATAGATTGTTGTTCTAACGAAAAACAACATAAAATGTGTTATATTAACGTAAAATAGTGAACATTAAAATAGTAAATAAAGTGTTGTTTATATGTTGTTTGATATTTTGACATAATACACCACAGAGACAACACATGAGACCTTGTTATTTTGACGTAAAACAACATAGAACATTTTACGTAAAACCGCACAAAACTGTGACTTGATGAAACAGCATAAAACTATGATGTTTTATGAAGTACAACATAATTTTATGTTGTTTTAATGAAATACAACATAAAACTATGCTGTTTGACGTAAAACAACACAAAATTATGCTGTTTTGTCACACCCCCGTTGATAGCGGAAACACGGGGAATGTGAGCTAGACGGGATCGTCATAACACATGGTATGCAATAGAGTAGCAATAAAAATAATATGATGACAAGCGTGTCATGACAACACCCGAACACAATTGGAGACTTGTGTCGTGTATAGTCAAGGTTCACGACAACATAGCCGTAAGCACAACATAAATGATCACATAAGCATTAAGGATAACTTGTAATGTAAATTTCCACAACTCAGGAACAAGTATACAAAAGACCATGTTCAAGCTTTACAAAAGTAATAATCACAAAATGCATCCTAGGGTCTCCTCTAAAAGGTAGCACTCCTAGATCTTCAATTACCTTGATCACCTGAAAAGAGATGCTCAAAACGGTCAACATAATTGTTGGTGAGCTTCGCAGGTTTTAAGTAATAACAGATGTTAAGATGTAATCAGTAAGTAAGTTTGATAAAAGTTACCGTGACTACACTTATGTGCAGGCGGTTTTACTAGTTATAAATAGCTACAGCCAAACCTAGTCATCGGTTCCCCACGGGAATTGATGGCTGTAAGGAAACATTCCCGAAGTTTTAAATAGTTTATAAAGACGTAGCAAGATCCACACAGCGCATACGTATGGTTTATAACCAAACCAATCCTTAGGTCCCAATACCGGGATTAATGGTTATACAAAAGGTTTTACATAGCATAATAAGTTCAATGTGACGTAACAAGATCCACACAGCGCATACATTTAGGTTACAACCAAACCAATCCTTAGGTCCCAATTACTGGGATTAATGGTTGTAATGGATGATCGGCATAGAAGAACCACACAGAGGAACCACACAGAAGAACCACTCAGCCGAGAGCATCCAAGGTCAAAGGCATCCAACAAGTAGTAAACATTCCATGAGTTTCACATGACGTAGCAAGATCCATATAGCGCATACGTATATGTTACAACCAAACCAGTCTTTAGGTCCCATTTCTGGAATTAATGGTTGTACTGAAAGATCCACACAGAAGAACCACATAGAAGTCCCACACAGAAGCCCCATACAGAAGTCCCACACAGCCAATACATTCATCAACAATAGCATTTACAGGTGACATCACACAATACATAGCATCAAGTAATAGCACATAGTAATGTAAGGCCACCAAGTAACATATAAGGGGTAACATAGCATAGTGTCAAGTTCTAACAATCCATGCCTCAGTCGATCGAGATCATCGCGTAGCCTGGTTTAAGCACATTCTTAGTATACCAAGGATGCTTATATATAGGGTTCCCCGTAGCGTTCCCACCACCTCCGTGATACACCTAGAACGATGCTTAAACCAGTTACGTGACATCCGTTTGTCCTTAGCATCATTCAACATGACAAACAAGGTAAGATACTTATAGAAGTAGCAACCACTTCCTCCAAGGAAGGAACGTGAAAACAAGTTAAGTGGGTGAGCATTCTTTTCCCCCAAGTTGAAAATATTTAAAAAAAAAGTTTGATAAGAGTAAAAAGGGGCCACGAAACTCATAGTATAGAAGATAGGTTCTAATGGTGGTAGATTCCAAGGGTAAGATGCTATGAACCGTCAAACACCTATTGACAGTTACTGACAAGCATTAATAATGATCATAAAGCATAAGATGATGTTTAATAGGTTCGGGAAGTTCGGTTCGATCGTGGGTAGCACACACACAAGCAGGCATACACATATCAGACCTTATGTAAGTCCAAGTAATAAGAATAGTCCCAAATGGATTGTCGGTAGTTGTAAAAGGTTAGGCTATTTTGTATGGAAATAGTTTGTGCCTGTTGATAGCGTTGACTTTAATCTTTATGGTCAAGCTATGACGCTCTTATTGATGTTACCTTATCATCATAAGACCTCCAGAAAGGGGAATTCACACGCACGCACACACATCATCAATCACACAATGATTCCATTCACACGACAAGACCAGACGCACAACTGGGCACTCCATTCACACGAATTAATTCTCAGTCGTGCGAACCATCTTCATTCGCACGATTGAACTCTCATTTGTGCGACTAAGCACTCAGTCGTACCACACAACACTCATTCGTACGATCCAACATCCATACGCACGATTCAACATCCATTCGTACGAATCAGATTCATTCGTACGACTGAACCTCCATTCGTGCGACTAAACACTTAATCGTACGATACACGCTCAATCGCATGCATTCCACCGCATAGACTCAATCGCATAGACTCAATCGCATACAACACTCAGTCGCATGACTCAGTCGTACGACTCACCCAGTCGTACAGCTCAGTCGGACGATAAACTTAGACGCATGGACTCAGTCGTACGACTCACCCAGTCGCACGTCTCAGTCGCATGACAGACCCAGTCGCCCTGTACAGCAGGTCGCGACTGCTGAAGTGCAGAGCAGCGTCCAGCTGCTCCGAGCACGAGTTTTACACCACAAAAACTTCCAGAAACATACTTCTAACATGTCTAGACAAGAAACACCCACCAGAACGCAACACACAAACCCACACGACCTCATGTGCTCGGATGAACCCGAACACCCGAAACCCTAGAAAACACAGAAGTGAAATCGAGCATGAAACGGGTCAAACGAGGTTATCTACCTGCTAGGAGTGAGTATCCACGATGATAACCAAGATTTGATGGTGAAAACGCAACAAACGGACCCGATTTCGGTGCTAGTTCGATAGAGAGTGAAGAAGATGAAGAAGAAACGATGAAGATGAAGATGATGTGAAGAATGGCTGGGAAATGGGTATTTATACCCAGCCTAGTTTGGCTATTTGTCAAGTTTAGCCCTTGCACTTTGTCCCCAAATCGCCAAACTTGTTTCGGTTGTAAATGACGTAAACACGCGCGTTATACCAATTACAAGGATGTGTTAAATGTTGTTCATATTATGTAACATAATATAGTTAGTGGTGTCGGTTGTGATATTCGTGAGTGTTTTGGATGTTATGATTGCAAATATTGATAACACCACTGAAACGGAAAGCTAATCAAACATGATGTCCTCATGAATAATCCATGAAGATGAAAAATGTATGCTCTAAAGGTAGTTAACGGGATTTTACGTTAGATGACAGACCTTGTAGTGACGGATGTCACAGTATCTCCCAGTTGAGAGAATTTCGTCCCGAAATTCAACTGGTGCTAGGTCTAAGAGCGCCATCTTCGAATAGATGTGGATACTTAAGCTTTATCTGATCTCCCCGTTCCCATGTGAATTCGGGTCCTCGCTTGGAGTTCCATCTCACTCGAACGATCGGTATTTTGCTGCGTCTCAGGCGGTTGACCTTTCGGTCCATGACCTCTATAGGTTCCTCAATGAAATGAAGCTTTTCGGCGATCTTGATTTCCTCAATCGGTACGCGTAAGGACTTGTCGGCCAAACACTTCTTGAGGTTCGACACGTGAAAAGTATCATGTACACCACTGAGTTCTTGTGGCAACCTCAAGTGGTAAGCCACCGGACCGATTCTTTCTGTAATCTCGAATGGTCCTACGTAGCGAGAGGCTAACTTCCCTTTCTTTCCAAATCGTACAATCCCTTTCCAGGGAGAGACTTTGAGTAAAACGTGATCTCCAATGTTGAATTCTAGAGGCTTCCGACGATTGTTGGCATAGCTCTTTTGGTGATCTCTAGCAGCTTTAAGTCTATCTTTGATTTGGAAGATCTTGTCAGTTATCTCTTGTATGATCTCCGGGCCCGTAAGCTGGCTCTCACCAACTTCGGCCCAACAAACTGGGGATCTACATTTCCTCCCGTATAATGTTTCAAATGGAGCGCATCCAATGCTTGTATGATAGCTGTTGTTGTAGGAGAACTCAATCAACAGTAAATGAGTGTCCCAGCTACCACCAAAATCGATTACACAAGCTCTGAGCATGTCTTCCAATGTTTGTATAGTTCGTTCACTTTGGCCATCTGTTTGTGGGTGATAGGCTGTACTCATATCTAATCGAGTGCCCATCGCTTTTTGTAGTGTTTGCCAAAATCGTGAAGTGAATCGACTGTCACGGTCGGATACGATTGACACCGGCACACCGTGCCGTGTCACGACCTCTTTAATGTACAACCTTGCCAATCTTTTCATCTTGTAATCCTCCCGGATCGGTAGGAAATGAGCGGACTTCGTCATCCGATCCACTACGACCCACATCGAGTCGTGCCCGCTACTTGTTCTAGGGAGTTTGGTAATGAAATCCATAGTTATGTTCTCCCATTTCCACTCGGGAATCTCAGGTTTCGGTAATAATCCCGATGGTTTCTGATGTTCAGCCTTAACTTTCGAGCACGTCAAGCATTGGTTTACATACATAGCAATGTCTCTCTTCATGCCTGGCCACCAGTATAGATCCTTAAGATCATGATACATCTTGTCTGCACCAGGATGAACAAAATATCGTGTCTTATGCGCTTCTTCCACGATCGGGGTACGATCATCTCTCCATTTGGGTACCTATATGCGATCCATGAAGTACTGTATGCCATCATCCTTGCAACTCATCTGTTTGTCTAACCCTCGGAACTCTTCTTCCGCAAGGTTTTCTTCCTTCAATGCTTCCCTTTGTGCAACTTGGATTCGAGCTTCCAAGTTTGTTTGAGTAGTCAATCCCAAAGCTCGAGCACGTAGTGGCTTCACGCATTCTTTACGACTTAGGGTGCCAGCCACCACATTTGCTTTCCCCCAATCAAACTTCTTGTCTTTCTGAGTCATCAAGGTTAATGGTTGGGCAATCTTTGAGAAATTCACAATGAAGCGACGACAGTATCTGGCCAATCCTAAGAATTGTCGTGTCTTTGAAGGTGTCTGGGGTGCATCCTATTTCTTCACTGCCTCAATTTTGCCGGGATCTACATGAATCCCGTTCTCGTTAACCGCATGCCCTAAAAATTTCTCTTCTCGAAGCCAAAACTGGAGAGAGTTTAGCGAAAAGTTTCTCTTTTTGTAACAAACTCAGTATGGCCCGAAGATGTACCTCGTGGTCTTCTTTCAATCGAGAGTAGACAAGTATATCATCAATGAATACGATCACGAACTTATCCAAGTATGGTTTACACACCCGATTCATCAGATCCATGAATACAGCCGGTGCGTTAGTCAGTCCGAATGGCATGACTAAGAGCTCATAATGACCATAACGAGTCCTAAACGCCGTTTTCGGTATGTCATTCCCGAAAACCCTCAATTGATGATATCCAGAACGAAGATCAATCTTGGAGAAATACGAAGCTCCTTGCAGCTGATCAAATAAGTCATCAATTCTGGGAAGAGGATATCGATTCTTCACAGTCAACTTGTTCAACTCGCGATAATCGATACACATGCGGAACGACCCATCTTTCTTTTTGACAAATAAGACCGGTGCTCCCCATGGTGAATGACTCGGTCGAATAAAACCCTCCTCCAGTAGTTCCTGTAATTGGCTAGATAACTCTTGCATTTCGGATGGCGCTAACCGGTATGGTGCTTTTGCTACCGGCGTAGCTCCAGGAACCAACTCTATACGAAATTCCACCTGTCGTGGAGGAGGTAAACCCGACAAGTCATCAGGTAATACTCCCGGAAAATCTCGTACTACAGGAATATCTACCAACTTGTTGCCTTCTTCTCTCTTTTCCACTACATGGGCCAAAAATGCGTAACACTGCTTTCGTAAGCATCATCGCGTCTTCATGTAAGTAATAAGCTTCAGAGTTCTTCCCGGTCGTTCTCCTTGAATCTTGAGTACCTCCTCGTTTGGCTTGGAGATTCGTAATACTTTCTCCCGACAACGATCCCGGCTCTGTGTTTCGACAACCAATCCATTCCCACAATCACGTCGAAGCTCCCCAACTCGAAAGGTATTAAGTCTATGTCGAAGGAATGGTTCTCCAATATCCTAGAGCACTCCCTAAAAATCTCATCTGCTTATACAACGCTACCGTTGGCAATTTCTACAGAGAAGTTAGTCTCTAGTCTACTAGGGTTCAAGGCAAACATGTGTACAAAATCAGAAGATATGAAAGTATTGTCTGTTCCAGTACCAAACAATTTGAAGGCGAAGGGGTGGTTGAGCAATTACGTACCTGTATCAACATTCAGGTCCTGACGGGCGTCATCTGTTCCGATAACGAATATACGTCCTCTGGCAGCACTTCATTGATTCCTTTGGCCTGGGTTGCCAGCTATGGCCATCACTTGCTGCTGGTTATTCCCTTGTTGACCCGGTGCCCTATTCAGTCTGGGGCACATGTTCCGGTAGTGACCAAGACCTCCACACTCATAACAAGCCCTGGCATTCCCGGCGGGGTTAGCCGCGTTGACGAGTGTCACCAGGTTCGATGCAACTCTACAATCTCTCGCTAGGTGCCCCGGGCGCCTACAGTTCGCACACGCCCGACACGGCATTGTTGGGGGTGATGAAGGTTGCACCTGTCACATTTAGGGTGTGGGCCAACATATTCTTTCTTTCCCTGAGTTACAGCCCCAAAATTTTGGGTCGTCTTGGCCTTCTTATCAAACCTTCCGGCGTTAGACCGACTCGTTTCCCCAACCTCCTTTCTCTTCTCTGTTCCTTGGTTATACAGATCATTAGTATCATTACTCATATGGAATTGATGATTCAGAAGAGTGTCGCTCACTTGAGTCACTATAGTTGGAATCAGTGCGGCTAGCTGCCGAGCGATCATAGCAGCTATATCAGGGTTTTCAGTTCTCTGGTTGTCGCCAGCTGGGGCGCCACCTGTTCTTGGTGGTCGACCCCTACCTCTGCCTTGTGGGGTCTCACCATCTTGGTTGGTACTACGTGTGACTCTTCGAGGCGGCATCTTCTAATCATAGAAAGGTGCAAACATGTAAACTTTAGTCATTTCTAAGATACACGTATGATTCCACTCATCAAGTTCCAATAACCCATGCTTCGGTCCATCAAGATCGTCACGTAGCCCAGTTTAAGTACATTCTTAGTATATCGGTGATGCTTATATATAGGGTCCCCCGCAGTGTTCCCACCGCATCCACGATATACCTTGAATGACACTTAAACCGGTTACATGACATCCTAATTTCCCTTAGCGTAATCCCCATGAACAACATAATGTAATGTGTAGAGAGTATCATCACTCCTCTACATTTCTTGAAGTCCACTTTTATTCTACGCATTCAATCAGTTCCTTAGTTACTGAAATGCTAAGTGGAGGAATGTTTCATAAGGAATAAGATCAATGTCATGATTGGAAATACCACGAAGGCTCTAAGTAGGACAGGACTTAGGTAATAGTAGGTATTAGTAATGTTACGTTACCCTTAATAAGGTCTTTCTAAAATTATGATCCTAGTACCTTAGGGTATAGAAGAGAAAACTAGTAATACTCATGATCGTTACCTCATGGTATGATTAGCCAGACTTCTCATGCACGGCGAATTGCAATTACATGTGCACCCGTAATGGTAATTTGCCTTGCATGGTCACCCTTAGCTTCACTTACCCCAAGTTAACATCATAGTATTATCCACATTCATCAAGCACAAATCAGGTAATGTCCTCATGTCTGTGAGCCAATGGTATTCCAATAGTAGTATGTAATAGCAAGTAACTCTAAGCACATAAGCACAATATGTCTGATGGTAGCTTCCTATCCTTCATACTTTCAGGATTTTAGGCATAACCATGTTAGGGTCGGATTTAGTATCCGAGATCAACGCTACGCGTGATCACCGAAGTTCCCTTCTTTTTAGGTATCTCGACCTAATGATATGATGTTGTGCGCATACAACGTAAGGTTCCAGTATAAGGGTATCCCATGGAGAAAGACTAAGAGTAATAGTGTCTTCCTCAGGATGATCAGATAGCAAGCACATATGCATAGCATTAGGTATAGTGACAAGAAACAAGCATAGAGGAACATACATGTAATATTAGATGCAAGCCAGTCCTAGCATGCATTCTACATGAAGGTTCTTAGGTTATAGTCTAGGTCAAGTGTAATTGCCTAATTCTCTATAACCAATGGCTCTGATACCAGTCTGTCACACCCCCGCTGATAGCGGAAACACGGGGAATGTGAGCTAGACGGGATCGTCATAACACATGGTATGCAATAGAGTAGCAATAATAATATGATGACAAGCGTGTCATGACGACACCCGAACACAATTGGAGACTTGTGTCGTGTATAGTCAAGGTTCACGACAGCATAGCCGTAAGCACAACATAAATGATCACATAAGCATTAAGGATAACTTGTAATGTAAATTCCCACAACTCGGGAACAAGTATACAAAAGACCATGTTCAAGCTTTACAAAAGTAATAATCACAAAATGCATCCTAGGGTCTCCTCTAAAAGGTAGCACTCCTAAATCTTCAATTACCTTGATCACTTGAAAAGAGATGCTCAAAACGGTCAACATAATTGTTGGTGAGCTTCGCAGGTTTTAAGTTATAAAACATGTTAAGATGTAATCAATAAGTAAGTTTGATAAAAGTTACTGTGACTACACTTATGTGCAGGCGGTTTTACCAGTTATAAATAGCTACAACCAAACCTAGTCATCGGTTCCCCACGGGAATTGATGGCTGTAAGGAAACATTCCGGAAGTTTTAAATAGTTTATAAAGACGTAGCAAGATCCACACAGCGCATACGTATAGTTTATAACCAAACCAATCCTTAGGTCCCAATACCGGGATTAATGGTTATACAAAAGGTTTTACATAGCATAATAAGTTCAATGTGACGTAGCAAGATCCACACAGCGCATACGTTTAGGTTACAACCAAACCAATCCTTAGGTCCCAATTACCGGGATTAATGGTTGTAATGGATGATCGGCTTAGAAGAACCACACAGAGGAACCACACAGAAGAACCACTCAGCCGAGAGCATCCAAGGTCAAAGGCATCCAACAAGTAGTAAACATTCCATGAGTTTCACATGATATAGCAAGATCCACATAGCGCATACGTATATGTTACAACCAAACCAGTCTTTAGGTCCCATTTCTGGAATTAATGGTTGTCCTGAAAGATCCACACAGAAGAACCACACAGAAGTCCGACACAGAAGCCCCACACAGAAGTCCCACACAGCCAATACATTCATCAACAATAGCATTTACAGGTGACATCACACAATACATAGCATCAAGTAATAACACATAGTAATGTAAGGCCACCAAGTAACATATAAGGGGTAACATAGCATAGTGTCAAGTTCTAACAATCCATGCCTCACTCGATCGGGATCATCGCGTAGCCTAGTTTAAGCACATTCTTAGTATACCAAGGATGCTTATATATAGGGTTCCCCGCAGTGTTCCCACCACCTCCGTGATACACCTAGAACGATGCTTAAACCAGTTACGTGACATCCGTTTGTCCTTAGCATCATTCAACATGACAAACAAGGTAAGATACTTATAGAAGTAGCAACCACTTCCTCCAAGGAAGGAACGTGAAAACAAGTTAAGTGGGTGAGCATTCTTTTCCCCCAAGTTGAAAATATTTAAAAAAAAAGTTTGATAAGAGTAAAAAGGGGCCACGAAACTCACATTATAGAAGATAGGTTCCAATAGTGGTAGATTCCAAGGGTAAGATGCTATGAACCGTCAAACACCTATTGACAGTTACTGACAAGCATTAATAATGATCATAAAGCTTAAGATGATGTTTAATAGGTTCGGGCAGTTCGGTTCGATCGTGGGTAGCACACACACAAGCATGCATACACATATCAGACCTTATGTAGGTCCAAGTACTAAGAATAGTCCCAAATGGATTGTCGGTAGTTGTAAAAGGTTAGGTTACTTTGTATGGAAATAGTTTGTGCCTGTTGATAGCGTTGACTTTAATCTTTGTGGTGAAGCTATGACGCTCTTATTGATGTTACCTTATCATCATAAGACCTCCAGAAAGGGGAATTCACACGCACACACACACATCATCAATCACACAATGATTCCATTCACACGACAAGACCAGACGCACGACTGGACACTCCAAGTTCTCAGTCGTGCGAATCATCTTCATTCGCACGATTGAACCCTCATTCGTGCGACTAAGCACTCAGTCGTACCACACAACACTCACTCGTACGATCCAACATCCATACGCATGATTCAACATCCATTCGTACGAATCAGATTCATTCGTACGACTGAACCTCCATTCGTTCGACTAAACCCTTAATCATACCATACATGCTCAATCGCATGCATTCCATCGCATAGACTCAATCGCATAGACTCAATCGCATACAACACTCAGTCGCATGACTCAGTCGTACGACTCACCCAGTCGTACAGCTCAGTCGTACGATAGACTCAGACGCATGGACTCAGTCGTACGACTCACCCAGTCGCACGTCTCAGTCACATGACAGACCCAGTCGCCCTGTACAGCAGGTCGCGACTGCTGAAGTGCAGAGCAGCGTCCAGCTGCTCCGAGCACGAGTTTTACACCACAAAAACTTCCAGAAACATACTTCTAACATGTCTAGACAAGAAACACATACCGGAACGCAACACACAAACCCACACGACCTCATGTGCTTGGATGAACCCGAACACCCGAAACCCTAGAAAACACAGAAGTGAAATCGAGCAAGAAACGGGTCAAACGAGGTTATCTACCTGCTAGGAGTGAGTATCCACGATGATAACCAAGATTTGATGGTGAAAACACGACAAACGGACCCGATTTCGGTGCTAGTTCGAGAGAGAGTGAAGAAGATGAAGAAGAAACGATGAAGATGAAGATGATGTGAAGAATGGCTGGGAAATGGGTATTTATACCCAGCCTAGTTTGGCTATTTGTCAAGTTTAGCCCTTGTACTTTGTCCCCGAATCGCCAAACTTGTTTCGGTTGTAAATGACGTAAACACGCGCGTTATACCAATTACAAGGATGTGTTAAATGTTGTTCATATTATGTAACATAATATAGTTAGTGGTGTCGGTTGTGATATTCGTGAGCGTTTTGGATGTTATGATTGCAAATATTGATAACACCACTGAAACGGAAAGCTAATCAAACATGATGTCCTCACGAATAATCCATGAAGATGAAAAATGTATGCTCTAAAGGTAGTTAACGGGATTTTACGTTAGATGACAGACCTTGTAGTGACGGATGTCACATGTTTGATGGAAAACAACACAAAACTGTGTTTTTATGAAATATAACACAAAAATGATGAAATACAGCACAAAAATGTTAAAATGCAACACAATTTTATATAATTTAATTTTTTCTATTAAAAAATATAGCAATACGATACTCAATTTAAAGAGAAAAAAATACTTGATTTTATTGTGTAATTTGTTTTAAAAAATAATCTACCATTAAAAAGTTATAAACATTTAAATAAATTATGAGAAACTCAAAAAAGTTAACAAAAGTGGTTTCATAACCAAAATACCCTTCCATCTTTTTATTTACAACATTATTATCTTAGCAATGAATTAATAAATAGAAGGCTAAGATTATTTCTTAGTCTTCTTAGGAAAAATATATTTTTTAGTGCCGTGGGCTCGAAACCCACTACCACCGGTTCAACAGTGTTTTTTTGAGCTAAAAAATTTTATTTGGGAACTTTTTTAAGCTAAAAAATATCTCAAAGAACGATGTTTTTTCGAGCTAAAAAATTTTACTTGGGAACTTTTTTAAGCTAAAAAATATCTCAAAGGGTCATGGTTTGACCAAACCGTCACCTTTTTTGAAATTTTTTTACCTAAAAAGAAATTTTCTAAGTTAAATTTTGTAGAAAAACACCTGTGAACCGGTGGTAGTGGGTTTCGTGCCTACAACACTCCTGTATTCCCTTACCGTCTTAACCAGTCGGGGCCGGAGGGTTCGCTAAAATAGAATGAAACTAAAATTTTTTATACAAAGAAATACCACAATCATCTTGGTTTGACCAAACCATGACGTTTGGGCTTTTGTCAGAAGCCCTAATTTTAGCTAGTTGTTTGAAACTCTAACCATGACGGTTTGCTCACACCGTCACGGTTTGTCCTTTTTTTGTTTGATTTAATATTATTTGTCATTATAGTTAAACGAAATTTGTAAATATTGTCATATAAAATACTTTATAATTACTATTTGCCTTCGTAGGTGGGGAGTCTTGTGATATAATTAGTATTATAATTATTATTATCATTATTATCATTACGATTTGTTCTCACCTTCACGGTTTTTTTGTTTAGTATTATTTGTCATTGTAGTTAAACGAAATTTCTACATATAGTCATATAAAATAATTTATAATTATTATTTGCCTTCGTAGGTGAGCAGGCTTGTGATATAATTAGTACTGTCGTTATTATTATCATTATTATCACTATTATCATTACTATCACTATTATCATTACTATCATTACAGTTTGGTCTCACGCTTATGTTTTTTTGGTTTAGTATTATTTGTATAATTACTATTTGTAATAATAATAATAATAATAATAATAATAATAATAGTAATAGTAATAGTAATAATAATAATAATAATAATAACAATAATAATAATTAGAAAAATAATTAGAATAATTAGAACTAATTTACTATAACAAACATAGATAAACTGCAATAAATGCAATGATACAAAAAGATGCATTAATACATACCCTATCCTGACATATTAACTGTGGGGAGTGGTTTGGGGTTGGTGCCTCTTAGAAGTTCCATTATTCTCATGTAATTGTTTATACAATCCTAGTAAATATTATGCCATTCTAGTGTTTCTCTATATGTAAATCTTAGCCAATGATAGCCCACATTGGGCATTGGGTAATCCCCTAATTGTATGCAAATAAGAGATCTTCGTTAATATAAGCAAGTGCTACAAATGGATAGGTAAACAATGGTTCTGGGCCTATTCTCATCTGGAAACATGTGTAGCTACCAAATGAAGATATAAGATGGATAACAGAACTGAATGTTTTCATAATTACTTGTCCATGGCCGGAAAAGTCAGTCAATGGGTAGCGGGTGCGGGTTGAGTCATGTCAAAACAATCTAAGCTATTATGAACAGTATCATAGTAACGAGGCAACATGTGGTTCAAATTGCCTCGCCAATACCACATGTTTCTGTCCATCTCCGACAAATTTGTCGCCTAACCCACTCCTATTCTTTTTGCTCCTTCCCACTCCCATTCTTTTTGCTCCTTCCCTAAAGCCACTATGATCTCCCGAAAACCACAGTTACGATCAGACCATACATCTTTTAAACTCAAAACGTACTGGTGAATCCATTGGGGAAGCTGATCCTTAAACTTCATAAATTTTGTCACGTCCTTTGGTTTCAAGATTAAAGGAAACCCTAGGTCAGCTCCCGTAACCAGTGAATTTGAAGCAACCTTTACCAGATTAGGATGGTTGTTGGGTATCTTAAACTAAGGGGTATAGGAGCTATGCCTCGCTAGGTCAGGCATAGTTTGTTGTGAGGAAGTATACGAGCTGTGTCTAGCATCCTCATACTGTGATGTATTGGAGTCCGCTCTTCTTTGTTGCACCTTAAGATTTGGATGACCACGTCCCTCATGACGCACCTCAGGCTCTTTAAGTTTTGACTTGCTTGAAAACAAAGAGTCATAGAATTTCTTAAACCTTTTTTTACTTGAGGATTGGGCGACAACATGACCTTTTATTTCAAGTCATCAAATTTCTTATCGTAGTCGGGTTCAGTTGTCACGACAAATGACAGCTCGAATTAAGCTTCCTCCAGTGTGGATCTACCGCATTGAGTGGAATACATATGTCTGGATTTAAATTATTAGTAAAAAATTATGCATCATGTGACAATGGTAAAAAATATATTTCAAGTATATATTACCTTCCTGGAAATATTCCTCCAAATGACAAGCATATGGCAAGCCCATGGATATGGACAACTGGTGTCCACATGAATCCTCTGACTCCTGAATAATTTTCATTTTGATCAACTTTGATTCCAGGAGGCTAATGCAAAACTAGATATCTTATAATGTAATTTTGAAAACAATTGCAATCGATGGTCTTTTTAATCTTCACACGGGACACGTCGAATGTTTTAGGAATTTCAATATCCTGGCTACGCATGAGGTCACAGACATATCCGAAAAGTGTGTGCAATGTATTATTGGTCCCTGGGAGGTAACTCTTGAAGTTGGCATGTTTCCCCTTAACCCTATAAGTTGTATATTTATCAAAGTTGAGGCGGTCGTACATCTAACAAGCAACAAATTTCTCTTTGTATGGCACCAGCCAATTATTACAAATATATTCCCATACCTCTGAAAGAAATAAATTTTTTTTAAAATGAACAAATAGATTATTAGACTAAAAGTAACTATGAAAATCTTACCATGTTTACCATCTTGATTTAACGTTTCTTCCATCTTCATGCAGTTGTAATCGTACAATGCCTCTATGGGAGATGAACACAAGACCTTCCACCAGTATGGAAGATCCTTCCACATGTCGGCTTTGAAAAGGATGTTCCACCTTCTCTTGATATTCTCCCTAAAATGCCACCTGCATAGGTTTTTAGTAGCACCCGGGAACACTGTGTCACACGTCGCTCATCAGGGCCAGTCCCAGTTTGTGATAATAACACGGGCTCCACACACCCATCGAGGATATCTCTGATCTACTCCAAGACCCATGTAAAATTGTCCTGTAATTCCCTCGATATAAATACGTATACAATAGAAAACGACTTTGACATCAATGTAACGCCAATAACCTGAACAAACAGAATATTTTAGTTGTTGGTCTTGTACATGGTGTCTATCAACATAACAAGCGGGAATGCGCGCCATATTTTGTACGAGGTAGGATGACAAAAGAAAACATCTTCTACGACCTTAGCTGCTAGATTCTTCCGTGTGTCATACACGAACTCTTTAGATTCTTGTAGGTTTTCAAGTTTTCGCATTAGTGTCTTGCCTTTTTTTTTTCCCTCAGCCCTAAACTTTGATGTTGGATTGTATATGTCCTATACAACACAAGCGCTGTCGGGAAACTGCTCCCTTACGACTTAATGGATGTGTCGTGGCCACACGTGCTGCCAGTGTAACTGCTCGACAAGATCAATTTCTTTAGCGGTCATCTTTCTAAGATGTGCGTGGCCCTCGTCGTACATAACAGGATGGTGGCTGTGCGTCTTGTTTCTCACCTCCAACATCTAACTCACTCTTTCCTATGGACTTCCCTAGGAGTTTAAAGGGGCATCCTTTCTTGATGCTCCCGGTACGCCTGCTTGTGCCAGTAAATTTAGGTTCGCCACTACGATTGCAAAAAAGTTCCACATCTTTTTTTTCATGACCGACCCCCCACAATGGCACACCCATGCTCACGTGCTCTCATTTTAGCCCAGTTCTCCAAGTGCTAACGAGAATCAAAATGCTAAAAAAGTTATAAAACTAGACATAAAAGCAATATAGAAAACAAATAATAAATAATATAAACAAAACAATGAAAACTCTTCACACTTTGTCAGATTTATAAGAAACGTAGCCTTTCTTATCCTATCCACATCCCCATCGTGCTCCATGGTGTCCATATGGTTTTCTTTGAGGTGAACCGAACCGTCACTCTCATTTGTGTCATTCCTATTAAAAGTATTCAACACATTTGTAACTTCTCATTCTGACAGGTACGAGGGATGTCCGTAATGTCCATGATCCGTCACTGTTTATGAGTGGTACGAGGCATGTCCGTAATCTGGCTCTGTTCGTGAGTGGTACGAAGCATGTCCATAATCTGGCTCTAGTTATGAGTGGTATGGGTTAGGGCATGTCCGTAATCCAACTCTGTTTGTGAGTGGTGCATGTTCGGGGCATGTCTATAAGAATGGTAAGGGGAAGTTTGTACCCTTCACCGTAACCTGGTCCAAATAATGAATTATACGCCTCTTTAACAAATTTGTTCGAGGGGTTGGTTTCCTCCTCTCCCCACGGAGGGTGACTCCTGTATATGTAATATTCCTAAAAAAGATAATGGCTAGATATTTCAAATAAGCATTTATAATAAAATAGACACTACTTCAACCTTCAAATCTTGAAGCTTCGGCTTTTCATAATGATCTCCTGAACCTGACATTGTTTTAGAATTATGTGTTTTTGGAATGATGGAGTTTTTTTCATGATGTTTTATGATGGTTTTGCTAGATGAAACTATGAAATGCAAGTTTATTGGAAAATCTGGACAAGAAACTGTCACGGTTTGGCCTAATCATAACGGTTCAAAGTGGTAGGTACCTGGGTTTCTTGGAACTTTCTCTCAACATCAAGTACCTCATACCTAATCGTCATGGTTAGGGCAAACCATGACTTTTTGTTTCATACCCGTGCCTCTTTATCAGTGTACTTTTGTCTCTTATCAGTGAACTTATTATCATCAGGCAAGACGTGACGTTTAGATCAAGCCGTGACGTGTAGGTTTCAAACCCTCACGTTTTCATCTACCGTAATGGTTAGGTCTGGTTTCTCCCAGAAAACCCTGCGGTGTCCCCAACATAGTCAAATTAATTTTCATAACATTTATGTACATAGCATTCTGATTCAACATGAGTTGCATCCATAACATGTATGCTTAAAGCAAGACTTTCTTTTGATTGTAGTATATGCAAGACTAGCATCATTGGCCATTTCTTGCAAGACTTGTTTTCATTTTTTTGTGTAGTAAGAATTGACTCTTCATGTACGAATACGTGATTCAAACATTTTCTTGAAAGAAGACAAGTCTTTATCCTTTTCTTGTCATAAGACAAGACTTAGACATTTTTTCTTTTTTGTCTGTTAGATAAGTCTATATTATATGTGCAATTGTTTTTTATAATTATAGACCCTTTCTTTTATAATTAGAAATACATACTATAACTTAGCCACATATAAGGCCCCGGTCACGGGCACCTCACAGTTGGTCATTCATCACACATGAAACATAAACATTTATTTAAAACATTGAAGTGGAAACAGTAAAATAACTTTTCGTCTCAATATAAATGCTTTTGTAAGTTAATATAACATTCGTTACAAAACATCGTTTGTTTGCATTACAATGCAAACACATTATGCAAAAGAATGTCATCCAAAATGAGTCAAGTAGCTGCCCCGTGCCATCCTCAGCAACTATTACCTGCCAACTGGAAAACACATAAAAGTTAGCGTTGTTGAGTGAGTTCTACTTTTGTAGATAAAATATTTTACTTTCAATATAACTTTTTCCTTACTTTCATACGTGGTCATGCATCATACGTACAGATAGAGAATATTACTTTTACTTTCATTAACGTTCATCGTTCATCATCATATTCATAGCACGTTTTCATTTCATGCTTTTCGTTAACATTTTTCTTATTTTCATTCTCATTCTTTCGTAACGTAGTCATTATCATTCTTTTACTTTCGTACCTGTTTACTTTCTTTCTTTCTTTATTACGTTATGTCATTCTTTTACGTTCATATGGATTGATGAACAATACCCCGAACATTGTGCACGAAGCTGATTCTGGACCTGTGGTAATTAAACCACGAACATTGTGCACGAAGCTGATCCCGTCACCTAGGGCAAGTCATCTCTCCCCTTCATACAAACCGTTTGGTCCTACCCCGAACATTGTGCACGAAGCTGATGCTGGACCTGTGGTGATTAAACCACGAACATTGTGCATGAAGCTGATCCAGTCACCTAGGGCATACCAAAGGGCCTTGTCAATCTCAAAGATTGACCCTGTGTGCATCCTTTGGGGTAGCTAACCCGCATCACAGTTGAGCTAACAACAACATGGTCGTGCACCTCCTTTAATTTGCTTGCAAGCTATTCGTTCGTTCATTACGTTTTATTTTCATCATTATTATCTTTCCTTTCATTACGTTATTCTTTACGTTCTATCATTGGTTTGTCATACTACGTAAAGTAATAACATAATATATATAATGTATTATACAATATAATATAAATACACTTAATTATTATTAAAATATAACACAACTTACATACCGTACATCATTCTTACATTTTATAAACCTAAGGCATTTCATAATCATGCTTATAATTAGGTAATCATTGCCCACAAGTCAACTTAGTCAAAAGCCTAAACTTTATGTTTTTCCTGTAATTTCAGAAAATTATTCTAAGGGTCTAGACGCATGGGCACTATTTGGGTGCTTCTGCCATGTTTAGACGTTTTGCCGCTATGCAGACGTCTGGACTTAACCTAGTCTCTTTTTCACTTAGACGCATGGGCCTGTTTAGGCACATGGGCCCTATTCAGATGTTTGGGCCTACACTTGGTCATCCTGAAAAATATTTTAGACGGTTGGGCACTATTCAGATGCATGGGCCTGACTTAGACGCATGAGCACTTAGACGGTTGGGCACTGTTCAGGCGTTTGGGCCTACTCTTAGCCATTTTTCGCTTAGACGCATGGGCCTATTTGGGTGGTTGGGCACTATTCAGGCGGTTGCACTTTTTGGGCGATTAGGCATACTTAGAAAAAAAATGATTCAAAACAGCGCCCGATGGTAGTTCTGTTACGGTTCGTGGGGATAAGGTGGGTTGTGTGCCGAAGGTCGTGTTGATGATCACAGCTGAAAAGTACATGAGACGTGGGTGTAGCGCTTACTTGGCCTACGTAAAAGATGTGGACGCGCCAGAGCCACAATTATCAGACGTGCCAGTAGTACGCGAGTTTCTTGACGTCTTTCCTGAAGACCTGACTGGTGTGCCGCCTGACCGTGAAATCGAATTTCAAATTGATTTGCTACCGGGAGCGCAGCCCGTCGCTAAGGCAGCATATCGATTGGCTCCTTCAGAGATGGTGGAATTGAGGGACCAGTTGCAAGATTTATTGGATAAGGGCTTCATCCGGCCGAGTATCTCACCATGGGGTGCTCCAGTTTTATTCGTCAAGAAGAAAGATGGTAGCATGCGGATGTGCATTGACTATCGCGAGCTCAATAAGCTGACCGTAAAGAATCGATACCCGCTACCAAGGATTGACGACTTGTTCGATCAACTTCAGGGTGTCAGCTGGTTTTCACGGATAGACATGCGGTCTGGTTACCACCAACTGAAGGTGAAAGAACAAGAAATTCCTAAAACGGCTTTCCGGACGCGTTATGGACATTACGAATTTCTCGTCATGTCCTTTGGTTTAACTAATGCGCCAGCTGCTTTTATGGACCTTATGAATCGGGTATGTCGGCCTATGTTGGATAGATCAGTAATAGTGTTCATCGATGACATTTTGATCTACTCAAAGAGTGAAGAAGAACATGCCGATCATATTCGAGAAGTGTTGGAGACACTCAGAAGCGAGAAGTTATATGCTAAGTTCTCCAAATGTGCATTTTGGCTTCGAGAAGTACAGTTTCTGGGTCATGTGGTTAATCCCGGGGGATCAGGGTGGATCCTGCGAAGGTTGAAGCGGTAATGCAATGGGAATCTCCAAAGACGCCAATCGAGATTCGCAGTTTCTTAGGTCTGGCAGGTTACTATAGGAGGTTTATCCAGGATTTCTCTAAGATAGCTTCTCCTTTGACTAAGCTGACCCGAAAGGACGTGAAGTATGAATGGGGTCCTGATCAGGAGAACGCCTTCCTAGAACTAAAAATGAGGTTAACGCAAGCCTCTGTCCTGACGCTACCTGAGGGGAACGAGGACCTGGTAGTCTAGTCGGATGCCTCATATGCAGGATTGGGTTGCGTGTTGATGCAACGAGGGAAGGTGATAGCCTATGCTTCTAGACAACTAAAAGCCCACGAGGCCAATTATCCTACACATGATTTGGAGTTGGTAGCGGTGGTGTTTGCATTGAGGATTTGGAGGCACTACCTGTATGGGGTGAAGTGCACCATCTTCACTGATCATAAAAGTCTGAAGTATTTCTTCGAACAAAAGGAACTCAACATGAGGCAGAGGAGGTGGTTGGAATTGATCAAGGACTATGACTGCGAAATTCACTATCACCCAAGCAAGGCTAATGTGGTTGCTGACGCCCTTAGCCGAAAAGGACGACCCGAACCAATTCGGGTGAGGGCTTGTCAGATAATCATGACGCCTGATGTTATGAAACTAGTGAGGGCATTTCAGGATGAAGCATTAAGAGAAGACAGAGTCAACTCTGAAAGAATGAAAGGGCAGGTTTCAGATTTGGGGGAAAACATCCTGGGTGTTAGAAGCCGATCTGGGCGGGTGTGGATCCCTCTCTATGGGGATTTGAGGGGGAAGATCATGGATGAGGCTCACAAAACCCGCTATTCCATTCATCCTGGTGCCATGAAAATGTACCAAGATCTGAAGAAAGATTACTGGTGGCCAGGAATGAAGCGAGATGTGGCTAAGTACGTAAGCAAGTGCTTGACTTGTCTGCAAGTGAAGGCAGAGCACCAAAAGCCATATGGAAAGATCCAGCCTTTGGATATCCCCGAATGGAAATGGGAACACATCACAATGGACTTCATCACGAAGCTACCTCGCACGGCGAGAGGAAGCAACTCAATCTGGGTGATTGTTGACCGTCTAACAAAGAGCGCCCATTTCCTACCAATTCGTGAGTCGTATTCATCTGAGAGATTGGCAGAGCTATTTATCAAGGAGATCGTGGCTCGTCAGGGCGTGCCAGTGTCTATCGTTTCGGATAGGGACACGCGATTTACGTCCAAGTTCTGGAAGAGGTTTCACGACTCAATGGGGACTAGACTGCATATTAGTACGGCTTACCACCCCCAAACGGATGGTCAGTCGGAAAGAACGATCCAAACGTTAGAAGACATGCTGCGAGCATGTGTAATCGATTTTGGAGGAAGTTGGGATGAGCACTTACCGTTGGCGGAATTCTCATATAATAATAGTTACCATGCCAGCATTGGTATGCCCCCTTAAGAAATGTTGTATGGTAGGAAGTGCAGAACGCCCGTGTGTTGGGGTGATATCGGGCAAAAGGAATTGGGAAGCCTCGAAGTGATTAAGGTCACAACTGAGAAGTTAGATAAAATTAAGGCATTCGTGAAAGCAACAAAGGACCGCCAGAAGTCTTATGCTGATAAGAGCCGTAGGCCGATAGAGTTTGAGGTTGGCGACAAGGTTATGCTCAAGGTATCGCCTTTGAAAGGGATCATCAGGTTTCAAAAAAGGGGGAAGTTAAGCACAAGATTTATAGGGCTATTCGTATTATCGCAAGGGTAGGGGAAGTGGCCTACAGGCTAGAATTACCCGATGATTTGAGTGGAATTCACCCTACGTTCCATGTATCTCATCTTAGGAAATGTCTAGCAGACGACGATGCATTTGTACCATTAGAGGACATTAAAGTCGACGAGCGACTGAACTATGTAGAGCAGCCGGTGGCCATCCTGGATTGGAAGGAGAAGCGCTTACGTAATAAAGTAGTTCCACTTGTACGAGTACAGTGGAGACACCGAAAAGGATCAGAATCTACGTGGGAGGCCGAGGAGGAGATGAGGAAATTTTATCCTCAATGGTTTGATGACTGACAGGTTTTGAGCACGAAACCTAAATAGGTGGGGGAGACTTGTAACACCCCGAAAAGTCAAAACGAGTCATAAAGGTTTAGGGGCTTATTAATGGGTATTTAATAGAAAAAGGAAAAAGGGTTATGGGCTAATTTAGGTTTATGGACAAGAGCTTGAGTAATTGAGGCCCATAATCAGCCCTTAACCTACCCAAAGCAGCCACCATCTTCTCCATTCCAACCCTAACAAAAAAATTCATAGAGAGAGAAAGTAGAGAGAGAAAGTGCAAGAAACTCAAGATTTGGAGCTTCTAAGGTCAAGGAATTGAAGATCTGTGTCTTTGTGCATCAAATCTCAAGGAAAGGAGCAACAAACAAGTTAAGAATCGACCTCTAAACCATTCTGTAGATCAAACCCAGATTCTAGGGTTTTGGGGTTTTGAAAAGTTCAAAGAAACACATAAAGGTCAAATTTTTATGTATGAAAACGTGTAAAAAGGTTAGATATGGCTTCATGGATGGCAAACCAAGGATTTGGACGTAAAAAGTTAGGATTTTGGGTTAAAAACGGGCTGGTTCTTAGTTTCTGTTCATCCAGCGAAACTGGGCCCCGATCCAGCGAATTTAAGTATTCATCCAGCGAAACTATTCATTTATCCAGCGAAACTAAAGGATTTCCAGCGAAACTACAGTTTCGCTACTGCGAAACTACAGTTTCGCTGATAAGTTCGCTAGTGCTTAGGTTGACCTATAGACTTAGCGAAACTAAGAAATTCCAACGAAAGTTGGGCGCCAAAGGCAGCGAATCCGCCCAGCGAATCTGCCCAGCAAAACGGCCAGCGAAAGTAGCAGCGAAACTGCCAGCGAAACTGTGGGCGAAATTATGAAGAAAATGGCGTTTTTGTGTATTAACTTTCGTGCAGCTGGAGTATTCGGACTGTAGCTTAAGTAGCTTAGGATTGAAGTTATATACCTAAGTTCAGGTGAGTTCTAGACCCCCTTATTTAAACGTTTTTCCATGTTTTTGGGGGCTATTATGCATAGTAAACATAAGGTTTTCAAGGTAAGGATTTCAAGGTGTTTTAACAAGAAAATACATTTTTCTAAAGTAAAATGTGACATTTAAATAGCTCAGAATAATTTTCAGGCGCGCTGACCTGGCAGCCCGGCCCCAGCCATAGGCGTTGCCCCTTGGACCCTACTAGGGGCTGCTGCCCCTAGGACCCCGCTGTCAAGGGCTGCCGCCCCCAAACCCCCGCTGTCCTGCGGAGGGTCGGTTACGTGTTATGATGACTAGTACTTGGTATGTTGTGTACTTAATAAGCTAAGTATTATATATATATTAAGTGAAAGATAATACTAATGAGAAGTGGAACTTAACGAATGTTACCCCCGGGCCCGTTTGATGATGAAAAGCCTTGTAAGCACTATGATAGACTTCACTTATGTGAGTTTGATGTATGATGATCTATCCGTATTCATGAGCGGGCTATGTGCCTAGCAGTGTGGATCAACTGTCGGGGGAAGCTACCATGAAGATGTGTACCGACGGGGATCGATCAACTGTCAGTGGTAGCGACCATGGATAACGTGTACCGACGGGGATTGACATTCGTTGTCAATCAACATGGAGATCTTGCTTTATGCAATCTCGCTTATGATGAAGTGAAAACATAATGAAAGAGTGAAAGATAATGAACGTGTCTAATATGATGCAAGTAATGTTTTGAAGTATGATGTATGCGTGTTCATTATATGGAGGATAAAAGCTTATATTTTCTTATTTATATAAAACTAGAAATCACTCAGCGTAGCTGACTTTTTATGCATAATAGTGGACAGGTAAGCGTTGATGCTGAGGATGGCACCACGAAGCTACTTGGGGAGATATGAATGGCATTCCTATTTATGAAGTTTTCTTTGTAATTTAAGAACAAGTGACATGTTTTGTTTACAATTAAAGGACAAATGCATGAGTACGACATGGTTTTAAGTATTTAATGAATGTTCAATTACTTCCGCTGCAGTGTTTTATTATTAAACTGATTTTTATGATATGATTAACCAACTGTGAGGTTTCCCGGGAATAGGGCCTTACAAGTTGGTATCAGAGCCAAAGTTTAAGAGAAATGGGTAAAACATTTTTCAAACCTAAACATAAACTGAGAATGGGACCAAATGATGGATGCCGACCCAAGTAGCTACGTGCCATCAGGTAAAATATTTCAAGTGAACTGGCAATACGTGGGTGTGCTATTTGTTTTATATGCGTGTAGAATTGAATACTGACATGTGTTAGGATAGTGATTGCTTGGGACAGGAGGGTAAGGTAAGTAGTTAATCACACTTGGCCACTGTAATTAAGGACTTACCATACTTGTAATAATCTAAGCAATTAACTTGAATGATCATTTCGGTGTTTAAATCTTATAGGAATTAGATATGGCGGGTAGGAAAACTAGGAAGGCTACACGTGGACGTCCTCGAGGTGGTCGTACTACTACACCACGCGTCACCCGGAGCAAAGCTAAGGCTCCCGAGACTGTTCACGAGGAGTCAGACCTCCATAGTCAACCAGAGGGTGAGGGATCAGCCACCCTCAAATCCACTGTGAAGGAGGCTATTGCCGATGAAGTATACAATGTCATGCAAGATGTCTTACCCTCGGTGGTGAATGAGGTGCTCAAAGCAGTTAAGGATGGAGAGAAAGCTGATAAGAAGGAGAAGGAAAATAAGAAGAATTCTGGAAGGTCCACTGAGAGGACGGAGGAATCTGAAGAGGAGCCATCAAACCCTAAGGTGGTAGTCCATGATAACGACAGTGAGGAGGAGGCTGAGAGAGAGATGACTAGGGGGTGCAACTATGGGGCATTTCAGTGGTGCAAGTCCCCAACCTTTGACGGTAACGGCAATGCTACTGCTGCTCATCGTTGGATCAGAGAGATGGAAGCGGTATTGGAAATTAGTGAATGCCGTGAAGATCAGAAAGTTAAGTTTGCTACTCATTCTTTTGTCGACACAGCGCTGTGCTGGTGGGACAATATTGTCCAGGCTGAAGGAAAGCGATCGATAGCCAAACTGAGGTGGTCTTAGTTGAAGGAGTTGGGGCTGGAAGGAGTATTGTCCCCATCGGGAATTAGACAAGATTGAGAAGGAGTTCTTGTATTTGGAGGCTGGGAATATGACTCATCAAGAGTATACCTCCAAGTTCAATGAACTTGCAAGACTTGTGCCAGACATGGTAACACCTGCATCTAAGAAGATCAAAAGATACATGCAGGGTTTGCCCGTGGACATCAGGAGACACATGATTGCGGCTAGACCAGGCACGTTTAGGTCTATGGTGGATTTAGCTGGAAGGTTGTACGATAAGAGAGACCCAATACCTGTGCAGAAGAAGGTGGAGAAGTGGAGTGGAAACAAGAATGGAAATGGGAAGAGGTTCGGAGGCGATAACTTCAGGGGTGGTGAGAAGAGGATGAGAGCTGAGGATCAATTAGGTAGGCAGGGAAATACAAGTGAAGGGGGTGCCTGTAGAAAATGTGGAAAACACCAATTTGGGGAGTGTAGAGTCGGGACTAGAAAGTGTTTTAAATGTGGGGGCGAGGGTCACTATGCTAGAGAGTGCAAGGCGGTGAAGTGCTACCAGTGTGGCGAGATAGGGCATGCGGAGAAGGACTGCAAGAAAGGAAAATCAGGAGGACCAGGAACGGTTAAAGCAGGAGACAAAGGGAAGGGTGACGGTTTAAAGGCAAAGGCGAGGGCGTTCAACATAACTTGGGAGGAGGCCAGGGCAGATCCAGAAGCAGTTTCAGGTATGTTTCTGGTGGATCACGAATATGCTTCGGTGCTCTTTGATTCCGATGCAAGTAGGAGTTTTGTGTCTACTGCCTTTTGTCGTTTATTGCATGATAAGAGTAGGAAGATAGACGAGCCCTTTTATGTAGAAACAGCCATTGGTAAGTCCACTAAGATAACTGAAGTGATTGAGGATTGCCTGATTGAGTTAGAAGATTGTAAGTTCCCTGCTAGGTTGCATGTTATGGCCTTAGGAGGTTTCGATGTGGTGTTAGGCATGGATTGGTTAGCTAGCTATGAAGCCAATATTATATGTAGCAAGAAAATGATTCGTCTAACAGGGCCCGATGGTAGTTCTGTTACG
This sequence comes from Flaveria linearis, assembly GCA_024085815.1. Lineage (NCBI taxonomy): Eukaryota > Viridiplantae > Streptophyta > Magnoliopsida > Asterales > Asteraceae > Flaveria > Flaveria linearis. The sequence continues at coordinate 55,127,504 of CM044009.1, forward strand.
ATTCGTGGGGATAAGGTGTGTCGTGTGCCGAAGGTCGTGTCGATGATCACAGCTGAAAAGTACATGAGACGTGGGTGTAGCGCTTACTTGGCCTACGTAAAAGATGTGGACGTGCCAGAGCCACAATTATCAGACGTGCCAGTAGTACGCGAGTTTCCTGACGTCTTTCCTGAAGACCAGACTGGTGTGCCGCCTAACCGTGAAATCGAATTTCAAATTGATTTGCTACCGGGAGCGCAGCCCGTCGCTAAGGCACCATATCGATTGGCTCCTTCAGAGATGGTGGAATTGAGGGACCAGTTGCAAGATTTATTGGATAAGGGCTTCATCCGGCCGAGTATCTCACCATGGGGTGCTCCAGTTTTATTCGTCAAGAAGAAAGATGGTAGCATGCGGATGTGCATTGACTATCGCGAGCTCAATAAGCTGACCGTAAAGAATCGATACCCGCTACCAAGGATTGACGACTTGTTCGATCAACTTCAGGGTGCCAGCTGGTTTTCAAGGATAGACCTGCGGTCTGGTTACCACCAACTGAAGGTGAAAGAACAAGATATTCCTAAAACGGCACTCCAAACGTGTTATGGACATTACAAATTTCTCGTCATGTCCTTTGGTTTAACTAACGCGCCAGCTGCTTTTATGGACCTTATGAATCGGGTATGTCGGCCTATGTTGGATAGATCAGTAATAGTGTTCATCGATGACATTTTGATCAACTCAAAGAGTGAAGAAGAACATGCCGATCATATTCGAGAAGTATTGGAGACACTCAGAAGAGAGAAGTTATATGCTAAGTTCTCCAAATGTGCATTTTGGCTTCGAGAAGTACAGTTTCTAGGTCATGTGGTTAATCCCGGGGGGATCAGGGTGGATCCTACGAAGGTTAAAGCGGTAATGCAATGGGAATCTCCAAAGATGCCAACCGAGATTCGCAGTTTCTTAGGTCTGGCAGGTTACAATAGGAGGTTTATCCAGGATTTCTCTAAGATAGCTTTTCCTTTGACTAAGCTGACCCGGAAGGACGTGAAGTATGAATGGGGTCCTGATCAGGAGAACGCCTTCCTAGAACTAAAAATGAGGTTACGCAAGCCCCTGTCCTGACGCTACCTGAGGGGAACGAGGAACTGGTAGTCTACTCGGATGCCTCATATGCAGGATTGGGTTGCGTGTTGATGCAACGAGGGAAGGTGATAGCCTATGCTTCTAGACAACTAAAAGCCTACGAGGCCAATAATCCGACACATGATTTGGAGTTGGTAGCGGTGGTGTTTGCATTGAAGATTTGGAGGCACTACCTGTATGGGGTGAAGTGCACCATCTTCACTGATCATAAAAGTCTGAAGTATTTCTTCGAACAAAAGGAACTCAACATGAGGCAGAGGAGGTGGTTGGAACTGATCAAGGACTATGACTGCGAAATTCACTATCACCCAGGCAAGGCTAATGTGGTTACTGACCCCCTTAGCCGAAAAGGACAACCCGAACCAATTCGGGTGAGGGCTTGCCAGATAATCATGACGCCTGATGTTATTAAACAAGTGAGGGCATTTCAGGATGAAGCATTAAGAGAAGACAGAGTCAACTCTGAAAGAATGAAAGGGCAGGTTTCAGATTTGGGGGAAAACACCCTGGGTGTTAGAACCCGATCTGGGCGGGTGTGGATCCATCTCTATGGGAATTTGAGGGGGAAGATCATGGATGAGGCTCACAAAACCCGCTATTCCATTCATCCTAGTGCCACGAAAATGTACTAAGATCTGAAGAAAGATTACTGGTGGCCAGGAATGAAGCGAGATGTGGCTAAGTACGTAAGCAAGTGCTTGACTTGTCTGCAAGTGAAGGCAGAGCACCAAAAGCTATATGGAAAGATCCAGCCTTTGGATATCCCCGAATGGAAATGAGAACACATCACAATGGACTTCATCACGAAGCTACCTCACACGGCGAGAGGAAGCGACGCAATCTGGGTGATTGTTGACCGTCTAACAAAGAGCGCCCATTTCCTACCAAATCGTGAGACGTATTCCTCTGAGAGATTGGCAGAGCTATTTATCAAGGAGATCGTGGCTCATCACGGCGTGCCAGTGTCTATCGTTTCGGATAGGGACACGCGATTTACGTCCAAGTTCTGGAAGAGGTTTCACGACTCAATGGGGACTAGACTGCATATTAGTACGGCTTACCACCCCCAAACGGATGGTCAGTTGGAAAGAACGATCCAAACGTTAGAAGACATGTTGCGAGCATGTGTAATCGATTTCAGAGGAAGTTGGGATGAGCACTTACCGTTGGCGGAATTCTCATATAATAATAGTTACCATGCCAGCATTGGTATGCCCCCTTACGAAATGTTGTATGGTAGGAAGTGCAGAACGCCCGTGTGTTGGGGTGATATCGGGCAAAAGGAATTGGGAAGCCTTGAAGTGATTGAGGTCACAACCGAGAAGTTTGATAAAATTAAGGCATTCATGAAAGCAACAAAAGACCGCCAGAAGTCTTATGCTGAAAAGAGGCGTAGGCCGATAGAGTTTGAGGTTGGTGATAAGGTTATGCTCAAGGTATCGCCTTTGAAAGGGATCATCAGGTTTCGAAAAAGGGGGATGTTAAGCCCAAGATTTATAGGGCCATTCCGTATTATCGCAAGGGTAGGGGAAGTGGCCTACAGGCTAGAATTACCTGATGAGTTGAGTGGAATTCACCCTACGTTCCATGTATCTCATCGTAGGAAATGTCTAGCAGATGACGATGCATTTGTACCATTAGAGGACATTGAAGTCGACGAGCGACTGAACTATGTAGAGCAGCCGGTGTCCATCCTGGATTGGAAGGAGAAGCGCTTACGTAATAAAGTAGTTCCACTTGTACGACTACAGTGGAGACACCGAAAAGGATCAGAATCTACGTGGGAGGCTGAGGAGGAGATGAGGAAATTTTATCCTCAATGGTTTGATGACTGACAGGTTTTGAGGACGAAACCTAAATAGGTGGGGGAGACTTGTAAAACCCCGAAAAGTCAAAACGGGTCATAAAGGATTAGGGGCTTATTAATGGGTATTTAATAGAAAAAGGAAAAAGGGTTATGGGCTAATTTGGGTTTATGGACAAGAGCTTGAGTAATTGAGGCCCATAATCAGCCCTTAACCTACCCAAAGCAGCCACCAACTTCTCCATTCCAACCCTAACAACAAAAATTCATAGAGAGAGAAAGTAGAGAGAGAAAGTGCAAGAAACTCAAGATTTGGAGCTTCTAAGGTCAAGGAATTGAAGATCTGGGTGTTTGTGCATCAAATCTCAAGGAAAGGAGCAACAAACAAGGTAAGAATCGACCTGTAAACCCTTCTATAGATCAAACCCGGATTCTAGGGTTTTGGGGTTTTGAAAAGTTCAAAGAAACACATAAAGGTCAAATTTTTACTTATGAAAACGAGTAAAAAGGTTAGATATGGCTTCATGGATGGTAAACCAAGGATTTGGACGTAAAAAGTTAGGATTTTGGGTTAAAAACGGGCTGGTTCTTAGATTCTGTTCATCCAGCGAAACTGGGCCCCGATCCAGTGAATTTAAGTATTCATCAAACGAAACTATTCATTTACCCAGCGAAACTATTCATTTACCCAGCGAAACTAAAGGATTTCCAGCGAAACTACAGTTTCGCTACTGCGAAACTACAGTTTCGCTGATAAGTTCGCTAGTGCTTAGGTTGACCTATAGACTTAGCGAAACTAAGAAATTCCAACGAAAGTTGGGCGCCCTAGGCAGCGAATCTGCCCAGCGAAACTGGCAGCAAAACTGCCAGCGAAACTAGCAGCGAAACTGCAGCGAAACTGTGGGCGAAATTATGAAGAAAATGACGTTTTTGTGTATTAACTTTCGTGCAGCTAGAGTATTCGGACTGTAGCTTAAGTAGCTTAGGATTGAAGTTATATAGCTAAGTTCAGGTGAGTTCTAGACCCCCTTATTTAAATGTTTTTCCACGTTTTTGGGGGCTATTATGCATAGTAAACATAAGGTTTTGAAGGTAAGGATTTCAAGGTGTTTTAACAAGAAAATACATTTTTCTAAAGTAAAATGTGACATTTAAATAGCTCAGAATAATTTTCGGGCACGCTGACCTGGCAGCCCGGCCCCAGCCATAGGCGTTGCCCCTTGGACCCTACTAGGGGCTGCTGCCCCTAGGACCCCGCTGTCAGGGGCTGCCGCCCCCGAACCCCCGCTGTCCCGCGGAGGGTCGGTTACGTGTTATGATGACTAGTACTTAGTATGTTGTGTACTTAATAAGCTAAGTATTATATATATATATTAAGTGAAAGATAATACTAATGAGAAGTGGAACTTAATGAATGTTACCCCCGGGCCCGTTTGATGATGAAAAGCCTTGCAAGCACTATGATAGACTTCACTTATGTGTGTCTGATGTATGATGATGTATCCGTATTCATGAGCGGGCTATGTGCCTAGCAGTGTGCATCAACTGTCGGGGGAAGCTACCATGAAGATGTGTACCGACGGGGATCGATCAACCGTCGGGGGTAGCGACCATGGATAACGTGTACCGACGGGGATTGACATTCGTTGTCAATCAACATGGAGATCTTGCTTTATGCAATCTCGCTTATGATGAAGTGAAAATATAATGAAAGAATGAAAGATAGTGAACGTGTTTAATATGATGCAAGTAATGTTTTGAAGTATGATGTATGCGTGTTCATTATATGGAGGATAAAAGCTTATATTTTCTTATTTATATAAAACTAGAACTCACTCAGCGGAGCTGACTTTTTATGCATAATAGTGGACAGGTAAGCATTGATGCTGACGATGGCACCACGAAGCTACTTGAGGAGATATGAATGGCATTCCTGTTTATGAAGTTTTCTTTGTAATTTAAGAACAAGTGACATGTTTTGTTTACAATTAAAGGACAAATGCATGAGTACGACATGGTTTTAAGTATTTAATGAATGTTCAATTACTTCCGTTGCAGTGTTTTATTATTAAACTGATTTTTATGCTATGATTAAGCAACTGTGAGGTTTCCAGGGAATGGGGCCTTACACTGCGCCCAGCTAGGGCTACGCGATTGGAGGGCCAATTGGCCGACTGAGGGGCGACTGGGGTTCAATCGCATGACTGAGGTTCAATCGCACGACTGGGGGTCCAGTCGCATGACAGGTCATACGATTGAGAGCCCAGTCGCATAGGTGTTCAGTCGCATAGTTGTCTAATCGCACGACTGAGAGCTCAATCGCATAGGTCCATTCGCATAGTGTCCAATCGTACAATTGATGGTCCATTCGCACGATCGGAGGTTCAGTCGCATGGGACTTCATCCATTTTGGTCTAGTCGCATGATGTTCAGTCGCATGGAGGCCATGCGACTGAAGGGTTCACATTCGCCCAGACAGGGCTGTTGTACCCGGGGACGAACATAGTTAGAGTACTGACTTTCAAGGGAAGTGCAGAGGTAAGTGTTGATGTAAAAGTTCCCGTAAGTGCATGTAAGATGGTCGTTGAGGCCTTCGAAGAGATTATGGGCATGATGATGATAGTGTTGCATGTTTATACATGATGTATGTATGTTAAGTATGATGTTGCCATGTATGATGGTGATGACTGATGACTGGTAAATGTCGATGTTCCTTGTTTCGATATGTGTTTATCTTTCCACAACTTTACGTGTTATGACTAATAAATGTAATGAAAGTGTTATGCAATGTAAAGAGAAAGATAATGAAAGAGGAACATGATGAACGAATGTATACATTAATAAATTAACGAATGAATGTAAGAAAGGATTGCAAGCAAATGTAAGGAGGTGCACACCCAATGAAGGTGTTAGCTCAACGGTGTGCGGGTTAGCTACCCCAAAGGATGCACACTGGGGTCCAATCTTTGTGATTGACCATATGTACGGGATCCTTGCCGCTTACCCTAGGTGACTGGATTAGCTTTGTGCACAATGTTCGTGATTTAACTACCACAGGTCCAGCACCAGCACTCGTGCACAACGTTTGGGGTATAGCACATGGCATTGATCCAAAATGAAAGAGAAAAGATAAGTGGTGCATGTACTTACCCTAGGTGACTGGATCAGCTTCGTGCACAATGTTCGTGATTAATTACCACAGGTCAAGCACCAGCACTAGTGCATAATGTTCGGGGTATTGTACATGTCACCGAAAGTAATGAACGTATGAATGAACGTAATGAACGTACGGACGAATGTAATGAATGTATGAATGAAAGTAAGAAACGTATGAATGAAAGAAAGAGTTTATGAATGAATGTGAATGTTAACAATGAACGGTAAATGAACGAAAGCTAATGAACGAATGATGAAGATAATAATGATATTATCTATGTGTACGTATGTTGTGTGACCGCATGTATGTAAAGAACGGTTTAACGATAGAAAAGTATGTTTTATTATAAAACTAGAACTCACTCAGCAACGCTGACTTTTTATGTGTATCCAGTTGGCAGGTAGTGTTGCTGAGGGTGGCACGAGGCGGCTACTCAGCTCTTTTGGGATGGCATCCATTTATAGAATGCTTTTGTGATCTAATACAACAATGTATTTTGTAAACTAATTGACAATGTATTATTTGGCAAAAGTATTTACAATGAAATGAGATGTCTTTTCAATGTTTCCGCTGCATGATTTTGTAATGATTATAAAATGATGTGTTTGAAGTACGATGATGACCAGCTGTGAGGTGCGTGAGAAGGGGGCCTTACAAGTTGGTATCAGAGCCAAAGTTTAAGTGAAATGGGTAAATTTTCAAAATAAACCTTAACTTAAACTGAAAATGGGACGGAAAGGGATGGGATGCCAATCTGAGTAGCTGTGTGCCATTAGGTATTTTCTTAAAGTTAACCGGTAGTATGTACGCATGTTATGTGTTTATGTGTTGCTCGTAGATTTAGATATTGATATCGTCAGGACAAGTAATGCTCGGGATGCGAAGAGTAAATTAAGTGGCTAATCATAACTGCCCACTGTAATTAGGGACTTACTATACTTGACATAAACTGATTTATTCTCTTGAATGACCGTATTGGTGTTTGAATCTTTCAGTGTGTGATAGAGGACGGTCGGTGGTAGATCATCCAAAGCCTCGCGTGGTGGGCTTGCTGCTGCATAACGACCCAAAAGAGGCAAGCCTAGAGTTAAGAAGGTGGTTCCTGAAGAACCCGAGACCCCTCATCTAGCGGGTGTAGACGAGAGCGCCAATCTGAGAGTCTCGGTAAAGGAGGTTGTAGTGGAGGATGTGCACCAGGTCATGCAGACGATCTTACCGTCTGTGGTGACTGAAGTGATAAAGGCTGTACGGGAAGGAGAACGGAAGGAGAGGGACCGGTCCTCCGGAGGACGGGAACAAATGGAGCCTGAAACGGTTCTTTCTGATGAAGAAGAGGAGGAGGAAGAAGAGCCTGTGCTGGGGGCGGCACGAGGCTGTAACTACGGGGTTTTTCAACGACGTAAGCCTCCAACTTTTGATGGTAATGGCACTGCTGCTGTTGCTCACTGGTGGGTGAGGGAAATGGAAGTTGTTCTGAATATCAGTGAGTGCCGAGAGGATCAGAAAGTGAAGTTTGCTGCCCATTCCTTCGTGGACTCGGCTCTGTGCTAGTGGCACAATATAGTCCAAGCCGAGGGTAGCAGGGCTATTGGGAGGATGAGATGGTCGAAGTTGAAGAAGTTGGTTATTGAGGAGTTTTGTCCTCACCGGGAAATGGATAAGGTCGAGAGGGAGTTCCTGCGGTTGGAGGCGGGAACGATGACACATCAGCAGTACACCACAAAGTTCAACGAGATGGCACGTCTGGTGCCGGATCAGGTGACACCTCTGTCGCGAAAGATTAAGAGGTATATTCAGGGTTTGCCAATGGATATTCGCAGGCATAGGATCTCTTCCCGACCGAGCACTTTTAGGTCGGCGGTGGACTTGGCGGGGAGGCTGTATGATGAAAGGACTGAGGTGGTGGTGACTGAAGTGAACAAGAAGGGTGGTGGTGACTGAAGTGAACAAGAAGGGTGGTGGTGATCGGAACTGGAACGGGAAAAGGTTTGGTCAGGGTGATGCCTCGACAAGTACCAAGAAGGCATGGGTAGATGATCGCCGTGTAGCCACACCGGGTACGGGATCGAGAAAGTGTGGCAGATGTGGGAAGGAGCACAGTGGCGAGTGTAGATGGGGGTTGAACGTCCGTTTCAAGTGTGGGAAGCCTGGTCATATGGCTAGAGATTGTAGGGGCGCGAGGTGCTTCAACTGTGGGGAAAGTGGTCATATGAGTAAAGACTGTAAGAAGCCAAGGGCTGAGGGTTGCAGCGTGAAGAAAACGGGGAATGAAGGACCGAGGGCAAGCGCCAGGGCATTCACGATGACGCAGGAGGAGGCTATGACAGACCCTGATGTTGTGTCCGGTACGTTTCTAGTGAATCAAACTTTAGCTTCTGTATTGTTTGATTCGGGTGCCAGTAGAAGTTTTATTTCTGCTGCTTTCTGTTCTAAACTGCCCGTTAGTAGTAGATGTGTTGAGGCGCCATTTGATGTAGAAACTGCCATAGGTAAGTCTACCAGGATTTCAGAGATGATAGAGGGTTATGATGTGGAACTAGAGGGTCGTAAATTTCCAGTTAGACCATTTGTGATGACCTTAGGTGGTTTCGACTTGGTACTTGGGATGGATTGCCTGCGGACTTCGAGGCGAATATTGTGTGTCGTAAGAAAATGATTCGGTTGATAGCGCCTGACGGAAGTTCGGTAACTGTTTACGGGGATCGGGTCACGACTATCTCAATGGCGGTGGCGGGAAAGTGCATGAGGCGTGGATGTAGTGCCTACTTGGCATATGTAAAGGATGTGGATACGCCCACACCACAACTATCTGATGTACCGGTTGTGTGTGACTTTCCAGATGTGTTTCCTGAAGACTTGTCAGGAGTGCCACCCAACCGAGAGATTGAGTTTCAGATTGATCTGATACTAGGAGCCCAACCTCTCACCAAGGCACCGTATCGATTGGCTCCGACAAAGATGAAAGAGTTGATGGAGCAGTTGCAAGAGCTGCTAGATAAGGGGTTCATTAGACCGAGTATCTCTCCTTGGGGTGTTCTGATCTTATTTGTAAAGAAAAAGGATGGTAGTATGAGGATGTGTATAGACTACCGTGAGCTGAACAAGCTGACGGTGAACAATCGGTATCCGTTACCGAGGATCGATGATTTATTTGATCAACTTCAAGGTGCCAGTTGGTTCTCACGGATAGATCTTCGATTGGGCTACCATCAGCTAACGGTGAAGGAGCAGGATATTCCTAAAACAGCTTTTCGCAGGTGCTACGGTCACTACGAGTTTCTCGTTATGTCTTTCGGTTTGACCAATGCGCCAGCTGCTTTTATGGATCTGATGAACCGAGTGTGTCGGCCGATGTTAGATAAATCAGTGATTGTGTTTATTGATTATATCCTGATTTATTCAAAGAGCGAGATAGAGCATGCCGGTCACATTCAAGAGGTGTTGGAGACGTTAAGAAAGGAGAAACTGTATGCCAAGTTCTCCAAATGCGCGTTTTGGTTGCGCGAAGTCCAATTCTTGGGTCACGTGGTGAATCCGGAGGGGATTATGGTGGATCCGGCAAATGTGGAAGCGGTGATGCAATGGAAGTCTCCAAAGACGCCATCCGAGATCTGTAGTTTCTTGGGTTTGGCGGGCTATTACAGAAGATTCATTCAAGACTTCTCAAAGATCGCTTCTCCACTAACCAAGTTGACCCGGAAAGATGTAAAGTTTGTATGGGGTCAAGCTCAAGAGAAGGCGTTCAAAGAATTGAAGACGAGATTGACCCAAGCTCTTATTCTGTCACTACTGGAAGGAAGTGAAGATCTGGTGGTTTATTCTGATGCTTCCTACTCGGGGTTGGGGTGCGTGTTAATGTAGAGGGGGAAGGTTATAGCCTACGCATCCCGACAGTTAAAGGTTCATGAGATTAACTATCCTACTCATGACTTGGAGCTAGCAGCTGGGGTCTTTGCACTGAAGATTTGGAGGCACTATCTCTATGGGACGAAGTGCACCATATTCACTGACAACAAGAGCTTGAAGTATTTCTTTGAGCAGAAAGACTTGAACATGAGGCAGAGAAGATGGTTGGAGCTCATAAAGGATTATGATTGTGAGACCCATTATCATCCAGGCAAAGCCAACGTGGTGGCGGATGCCCTTAGCCGAAAGGAGAGACCCGAGCCGATTCGGGTGAAGGCTTATCAGCTAATTATGACCTCTGACGTGATGACGCAGTTTAAGGAGTTTCAAGATGAGGCTTTGAAAGAAAATCATCTTAACTCCAAAAGAATGAGAGGTCTGGTCGCAGAGTTGGGTGAAAACACATTTGGTGTTAGAACCCGGTTTGGACGAATGTGGATTCCACGTTTTGGGGATCTACGGGTGAAGATTATGGATGAAGCTCATAAGACTCGATACTCCATTCATCCCGGTGCTACAAAGATGTATCAAGACATGAAGAAAGGTTATTGGTGGCCGGGTATGAGGCGTGACGTGATGGAGTATGTGAGTAAGTGCCTTACTTGCTTGCAAGTGAAGGCTGAACATCAGAAGCCGTATGGGAAGTCCAACCTTTGGATATACCGAAATGGAAGTGGGAGCACATCACCATGGATTTCATTACGAAGCTGCCGCGTACTACGAAAGGGTATGATGCTATATGGGTGATTCTTGACCGCTTGACGAAGAGTGCTCACTTCTTACCGATGCGTAAGACATATTCATCCGAGAGGTTGGCGGATCTTTTCATTAAGGAGATTGTAACTCGTCATGGTGTGCCGGTGTCTATTATGTCTAATCGTGACACCTGGTTTACATCCAAATTCTGGAAAAAATTCCATGATGCGATGGGGACGAGGTTACATATTAGCATGGCTTATCATCCCCAAACTGATGGTCAGTCAGAAAGAAACATTCAGACATTGGAAGACATGCTTCGGGCATGTGTGATTGATTTTGGGGGAAGTTGGGATGACCACTTACCGTTAGCCGAATTCTCATACAACAACAGCTATCATGCCAGCATTGGCATGCCATCTTATGAGATGTTATACGGTAGGAGATGCAGGACACCCGTTTGTTGGGGTGATATTGGTCATAAAGAGTTAGGGAGCGTCAAGGTGATCGAGGCTACGACTGAAAAGCTTGAAAGGATCAAGGCCTGTATGAAAGCAGCCAAAGACAGACAGAAGTCGTATGCTGATAAACGACGCAGGCCGATTGAGTTCCAGCTGGGTGACCGGGTTATGTAAAGGTCTCACCTTGGAAGGGTATCTTTCGGTTCAAAAAGCGGGGCAAGTTGAGCCCGAGATATATAGGCCATTTCCGAATCATTGCTCGAGTAGGAGAGGTGGCCTATAGATTGGAGTTACCAGATGAGTTAAGTGGAATTCACCCGACATTCCACGTATATCATCTAAGGAAGTGTTTGGCAGATGAAGATATGATTGTTCCACTGGAGGATATCGAAGTAGACTAACGGCTCAATTATGTGGAGCAACCAGTGGCAATCGTTGATCGAAAAGAGAAGAGGCCGAGAAATAAAGTGGTTCCTCTTGTGCGTGTACAGTGGAGGCACAGGAAGGGATTCGAGTCAACGTGGGAGACTGAGGAAGAAATGAGACAACATTACCCACGCTTGTTCGAGGATAATAGTTTTCAGGGACGAAACCTATATAAGGGGGTGGACTTGTAACACCCAGATATTTACTTTGTAGCCGACGAAGGAAGAAAAAGAAATAAAGTCCAAAGTCGGGGGACCAAACCCGCCAATGCATGAAAGTTGGGCAAATGGGGACATATTAAGGGAGAGGGTAGCCCATTTCCCCCTCCCCACACTCATTTCAGCTAGAGAAAAGAGAGAAGAGAGAAAGAAGAGAGGAAGAAGAGAAAAAGAAGAGAAAAGTGGTGATTCGGGCTCAAAATTCATCATGTAGCTAGTCCAAACGAAGCTCTTCATCTTCTTTTAGTTTGTGTGAGTTCTAGGACCCCTATTTTACTTGTTTTCAACTGGTTTTAGGGCTGGAAAACATAGAAACCCGTTTTTGAAAATGTGTGTGTTCGACCCATTTAGGAGTGATTGTGTGTAGTGTGTTTAGGGTGTGATTTTGGGCTTGTGTGTGCTTGAATGGTGTCATAGTATGATTTGCTAAGGATTAGAAGGGTTGATTTGGGCTTGGAATGAGCTTGGAAGGGTTTGGAGGTCGAAAATCGTGACTGCAGTTCGGGATGAATCGCAGTCTGCGCCCAGTTAGGGCTACGCGACTGGAGGGCCAATCGGCCGACTAAGGGGCAACTGGGGTTCAATCGTATGACTGAGGTTCAATCGCACAACTGGGGTCCAGTCGCATGACTGGTCATATGACTGAGAGCCCAGTCGCATAGGTGTTCAGTCCAATAGCTGTCCAATCGCATGATTGAGAGCTCAGTGGCAAAGGTCTATTCGTATAGTGTCCAATCGCACGATTGAGGGTCCATTCGCATGATTGGAGCTTCAGTCGCATGCGACTTCATATGCATTGGTCTAGTCGTATGATGTTCAGTCGCATGGAGGCCATGCGACTGAAGGGTGCGCATGCGCCCAGACAGGGCTGTTGTACCCGGGGACGAAGATAGTTAGAGTACTGACGATGCATTTGTACCATTAGAGGACATTAAAGTCGACGAGCGACTGAACTATGTAGAGCAGCCGGTGGCAATCCTGCATTGGAAGGAGAAGCGCTTACGTAATAAAGTAGTTCCACTTGTACGAGTACAGTGGAGACACCGAAAAGGATCAGAATCTACGTGGGAGGCCGAGGAGGAGATGAGGAAATTTTATCCTCAATGGTTTGATGACTGACAGGTTTTGAGGATGAAACCTAAATAGGTGGGGGAGACTTGTAACACCCCGAAAAGTCAAAACGAGTCATAAAGGATTAGGGGCTTATTAATGGGTATTTAATAGAAAAAGGAAAAAAGGTTATGGGCTAATTTGGGTTTATGGACAAGAGCTTGAGTAATTGAGGCCCATAATCAGCCCTTAACCAACCCAAAGCAGCCACCATCTTCTCCATTCCAACCCTAACAAAAAAATTTGTAGAGAGAGAAAGTAGAGAGAGAAAGTAGAGAGAGAAAGTGCAAGAAACTCAAGATTTAGAGCTTCTAAGGTCAAGGAATTGAAGATCTGTGTGTTTGTGCATCAAATCTCAAGGAAAGGAGCAACAAACAAGGTAAGAATCGACCTCTAAACCCTTCTATAGATCAAACCCAGATTCTAGGGTTTTGGGGTTTTGAAAAGTTCAAAGAAACACATAAAGGTCAAATTTTTATGTATGAAAACGTGTAAAAAGGTTAGATATGGCTTCATGGATGGTAAACCAAGGATTTGGACGTAAAAAGTTATGATTATGGGTTAAAAACGGGCTGGTTCTTAGTTTCTGTTCATCCAGCGAAACTGGGCCCCGATCCAGCGAATTTAAGTATTCATCCAGCGAAACTATTCATTTATCCAGCGAAACTAAAGGATTTCCAGCGAAACTACAGTTTCGCTACTGCGAAACTAAAGTTTCGCTGATAAGTTCGCTAGTGCTTAGGTTGACCTATAGACTTAGCGAAACTAAGAAATTCCAACGAAAGTTGGGCGCCCAAGGCAGCGAATCTGCCCAGCGAAACTGGCAGCAAAACTGCCAGCGAAAGTAGCAGCGAAACTGCCAGCGAAACTGTGGGCGAAATTATGAAGAAAATGGTGTTTTTGTGTATTAACTTTCGTGCAGCTAGAGTATTTGGACTGTAGCTTAAGTATCTTAGGATTGAAGTTATATAGCTAAGTTCAGGTGAGTTCTAGACCCCCTTATTTAAACGTTTTTCCATGTTTTTGGGGGCTATTATGCATAGTAAACATAAGGTTTTCAAGGTAAGGATTTCAAGGTGTTTTAACAAGAAAATACATTTTTCTAAAGTAAAATGTGACATTTAAATAGCTCAGAATAATTTTCAGGCGCGCTGACCTGGCAGCCTGGCCCCAGCCATAGGCGTTGCCCCTTGGACCCTACTAGGGGCTGCTGCCCCTAGGACCCCACTGTCAGGGGTTGCCGCCCCTGAACCCCCGCTGTCCTGCGGAGGGTCGGTTACATGTTATGATGACTAGTACTTGGTATGTTGTGTACTTAATAAGCTAAGTATTATATATATATTAAGTGAAAGATAATACTAATGAGAAGTGGAACTTAACGAATGTTACCCCCGGGCCTGTTTGATGATGAAAAGCCTTGCAAGCACTATGATAGACTTCACTTATGTGAGTCTGATGTATGATGATGTGTCCGTATTCATGAGCGGGCTATGTGCCTAGCAGTGTGGATCAACTGTCGGGGGAAGCTACCATGAAGATGTGTACCGACGGGGATCGATCAACTGTTGGGGGTAGCGACCATGGATAACGTGTACCGACGGGGATTGACATTCGTTGTCAATCAACATGGAGATCTTGCTTTATGCAATCTCGCTTATGATGAAGTGAAAACATAATGAAAGAGTGAAAGATAATGAACGTGTTTAATATGATGCAAGTAATGTTCTGAAGTATGATGTATGCGTGTTCATTATATGGAGGATAAAAGCTCATATTTTCTTATTTATATAAAACTAGAACTCACTCAGCGTAGCTGACTTTTTATGCATAATAGTGGACAGGTAAGCGTTGATGCTGAGGATGGCACCACGAAGCTACTTGAGGAGATATGAATGGCATTCCTGTTTATGAAGTTTTCTTTGTAATTTAAGAACAAGTGACATGTTTTGTTTACAATTAAAGGACAAATGCATGAGTACGACATGGTTTTAAGTATTTAATGAATGTTCAATTACTTCCGCTGCAGTGTTTTATTATTAAACTGATTTTATGCTATGATTAACCAACTGTGAGGTTTCCCGGGAATGGGGCCTTACAAGTTGGTATCAGAGCCAAAGTTTAAGAGAAATGGGTAAAACATTTTTCAAACCTAAACATAAACTGAGAATGGGACCAAATGAAGGATGCCGACCCAAGTAGCTACATGCCATCAGGTAAAATATTTCAAGTGAACTGGCAATACGTGGGTGTGCTATTTGTTTTATATGCGTGTAGATTTGAATACTGACATGTGTTAGGATAGTGATTGCTTGGGACAGGAGGGTAAGGTAAGTAGTTAATCACACTTGGCCACTGTAATTAAGGACTTACCATACCTGTAATGATCTAAGCAATTAACTTGAATGATCATTTCGGTGTTTAAATCTTATAGGAATTAGATATGGCGGGTAGCAAAACTGGGAAGGCTACACGTGGACGTCCTCGAGGTGGTCGTACTACTACACCACGCGTCACCCGGAGCAAAGATAAGGCTCCCGAGACTGTTCACGAGGAGTCAGACCTCCATAGTCAACCAGAGGGTGAGGGATCAGCCACCCTCAAATCCACTGTGAAGGAGGCTATTGCCAATGAAGTCTACAATGTCATGCAAGATGTCTTACCCTCGGTGGTGAATGAGGTGCTCAAAGCAGTTAAGGATGGAGAGAAAGCTGATAAGAAGGAGAAGGAAAATGAGAAGAATTCTGGAAGGTCCACTGGGAGGACGGAAGAATCTGAAGAGGAGCCATCAAACCCTAAGGTGGTAATCCATGATGACAACAGTGAGGAGGAGGCTGAGAGAGAGAAGACTAGGGGGTGCAACTATGGGGCATTTCAGAGGTGCAAGCCCCCAACCTTTGACGGTAACGGCAATGCTACTGCCGCTCATCGTTGGATCAGAGAGATGGAAGCGGTATTGGAAATTAGTGAATGCCGTGAAGATCAGAAAGTTAAGTTTGCCACTCATTCTTTTGTTGACACAGCGCTGTGCTGGTGGGACAATATTGTCCAGGCTGAAGGAAAGCGATCGATAGCCAAACTGAGGTGGTCTTAGTTGAAGGAGTTGGTGCTGGAAGAGTATTGTCCCCATCGGGAATTAGACAAGATTGAGAAGGAGTTCTTGTATTTGGAGGCTGGGAATATGACTCATCAAGAGTATACCTCCAAGTTCAATGAACTTGCAAGACTTGTGCCAGACATGGTAACACCTGCATCTAAGAAGATCAAAAGATACATGCAGGGTTTGCCCGTGGACATCAGGAGACACATGATTACGGCTAGACCAGGCACGTTTAGGTCTGTGGTGGATTTAGCTGGAAGGTTGTACGATAAGAGAGACCCAATACCTGTGCAGAAGAAGGTGGAGAAGTGGAGTGGAAACAAGAATGGAAATAGGAAGAGGTTCGGAGGCGATAACTTCAGGGGTGGAGAGAAGAGGATGAGAGCTGAGGATCAATCAGGTAGGCAGGGAAATACAGGTGAAGGGGGTGCCTGTAGAAAATGTGGAAAACGCCATTTTGGGGAGTGTAGAGTCGGGACTAGAAAGTTTTTTAAATGTGGGGACGAGGGTCACTATGCTATAGAGTGCAAGGCGGTGAAGTGCTACCAGTGTGGCGAGATAGGGCATGCGGAGAAGGACTGCAAGAAAGGAAAATCAGGAGGACCAGGAACGGTTAAAGCAGGAGACAAAGGGAAGGGTGACGGTTTAAAGGCAAAGGAGAGGGCGTTCAACATAACTTGGGAGGAGGCCAGGGCAGATCCAGAAGTAGTTTCAGGTATGTTTCTGGTGGATCACGAATATGCTTCGGTGCTCTTTGATTCCTGTGCAAGTAGGAGTTTTGTGTCTACTGCATTTTGTCGTTTATTGCATGATAAGAGTAGGAAGATAGACGAGCCTTTTTATGTAGAAACAGCCATTGGTAAGTCCACTAAGATAACTGAAGTGATTGAGGATTGCCTAATTGAGTTAGAAGATTGTAAGTTCCCTGCTAGGTTGCATGTTATGGCCTTAGGAGGTTTCGATGTGGTGTTAGGCATGGATTGGTTAGCTAGCTATGAAGCCAATATTATATGTAGCAAGAAAATGATTCGTCTAACAGCGCCCGATGGTAGTTCTGTTACGGTTCGTGGGGATAAGGTGTGCTGTGTGCCGAAGGTCGTGTCGATGATCACAGCTGAAAAGTACATGAGACGTGGGTGTAGCGCTTACTTGGCCTACGTAAAAGATGTGGACGTGCCAGAGCCACAATTATCAGACGTGCCAGTAGTACGCGAGTTTCCTGACGTCTTTCCTGAAGACCTGACTGGTGTGCCGCCTAACCGTGAAATCGAATTTTAAATTGATTTGCTACCGGGAGCGCAGCCCGTCGCTAAGGCACCATATCGATTGGCTCCTTCAGAGATGGTGGAATTGAGGGACCAGTTGCAAGATTTATTGGATAAAGGCTTCATCCGGCCGAGTATCTCACCATGGGGTGCTCCAGTTTTATTCGTCAAGAAGAAAGATGGTAGCATGCGGATGTGCATTGACTATCGCGAGCTCAATAAGCTGACCGTAAAGAATCGATACCCGCTACCAAGGATTGACGACTTGTTCGATCAACTTCAGGGTGCCAGCTGGTTTCAAGGATAGACCTGCGGTCTGGTTACCACCAACTGAAGGTGAAAGAACAAGATATTCCTAAAACGGCATTCCGAACGTGTTATGGACATTACGAATTTCTCGTCATGTCCTTTGGTTTAACTAACGCGCCAGCTGCTTTTATGGACCTTATGAATCGGGTATGTCGGCCTATGTTGGATAGATCAGTAATAGTGTTCATCGATGACATTTTGATCTACTCAAAGAGTGAAGAAGAACATGCCGATCATATTCGAGAAGTATTGGAGACACTCAGAAGAGAGAAGTGACGGGTTTGTTAGAACATAAAATCCATGTTTAACCTTTTAAACATTCTGAAAACGCAGCGGATATAAGGCTTTTAAAACGATTTTTAAAGCTGAAATTTCATGTTCTTTATGTTCATTTATTTAAGAAAAACAAACCCAAACAAAAGGATCATATATGTGAATGAAACAAGCTATGAAAAATATGTAAAAACTACATAAAATCATACAATATGACAGCCACAAAGAGCTGTCATATTACCTCCTTCCAGCAGCAAAAATCGTCCAAAAGAAAGAAGATTGGAGGTGCTTAAACGGCCAAGAACTCAAGTGTAGAGATCCTCAAGCTTTGTATACCCCAAGCCTTGATCAAACACCACTCTTGCTAGGTAGAGATACACCAAGATCAAACCAAAATTGCTTTAAAAACTCCCAAAAGAATGCTGGTCGCCGTGACTTTTTGAGAGAGAGAGAAGTGTTTGTGTTTGCATGCATAAGAGAAAATGAAAATGGCTGGTCCAAGAGTTTTTCAAGACCCCTTAATGTGAGTTATCTAATCAACTAATGTGGTCCAATAGAAAACAAGGGGGGGCGGCCAAAATGAGCTTCAAAATGGGTTTCCCCCCTTTTTTTACTAGACACATTACAATGTTGCAAATGGTCTTGTAATTTGTTCTCTTAGTATATGTATACAACTAACCAATTAATTCTATAACATATATAATGCCATTATTAATTTGTAATGTCATCTAATTAATATAAATAACATTACAAATAATATCATTGAACAAAATATCCTAATAAATTGTTCTATCTCATATGCATCTTGTTTAGAAAACCCATTTTCTAAATTGGTGTTAATATTTTATTGAATGATCATATCATCAATTAAATATTAATTGGTGTTTGCTAAGCTTGTTATTGGGTATAACCCGACTTGGATCATAACGTACTAACCACATCAATATTCTAAGTGTCTTGGGCACATAGAATCCTACAATCTCCCACTTGCCCAAGATTCATAGAAGATTGATGCAAGCAGTAAATACCGCCTAACAACGGTTTACTACCCTTAATATGCATTACTTATAGCCATTCAATAACACAATCCCTTTCAAGTACCCTACTTGAAATGATTTAGGTGAATAAATCATCTATCCTTTTGTTACAGATGTCATGTTAAATCCAAGGACACAGAATGATCATTCCTTGTTCATTTAACTTAATCAGGCCTTAGACATCTAACTCTCAACGAATAAGAGGAACAAATTCCATCTTGACTACATACGTTTCTCACAAACACCTCGTGTTATACCTGAACATATCCTTATGTACTGTCCACTATTTCAGGACAGTGAAGAATAGGCTCAAGGTATAATACTTGGTGAATATCAAAACCCAATATGTATCTCAGGTCGGAGGATACCAAATGATATTCGCCTTTACTCAAATTAACTTATGATCAATCAATAAGATTCCATGTAGTAAAATTTGAGATGCGGGTTAGTCCAATATTTGTATCCCACAAATATCTACGAACCTTGGTAGCAACCCATTGCTCTATATTCATCCTTATGAATATCAACCAATCCAAGTTCGTAATAGTATTACTCTCAAACTTGTTCCCACAAGTCTGAATGACTACGGACATTTAGAGTAAACAATTTACTAATGGATTAAACATGCTAAATTGGAACATTAATTGAAACATTATAACCAAATAATTTTATTCAAATAATAAAGAGTCCCACATATCCAAATACAAAATTTACAGATCAAATCCAATCACTAGAATATCGAAGTCCCATGGCACAAGTATGACCTTCATGCTTTGCCTTTTCGAGGAGCTTCATGAGAGGATCCGCAATGTTTTGATCCGTGTGAACTTTGCGAATACATATCTTTCCCTTTTCAACTTCATCTCGTATGTAGTTGAATCTCCGTTCAATGTGCCTAGTCTTTTGATGAGCACGGGGTTCCTTGATTTGAGCAATCGCACCCTCGTTATCACAAAAGATCTCTAGGGGGTCCTGAATGGAAGGGACAACCCCTAGATCGGCAATGAATTTCTTCAACCATGCAGCTTCTTGAGCTGCCAATGAGGCGGCGACGTATTCTGATTCTGTAGTTGATAGAGCCACCACATCCTGCTTGGAGCTCTTCCAGGAAACCGCTCCTCCATTCAGAATGAAAATGTATCCCGATTGTGACCGAGAATCATCACGATCGGTTTGGAAACTCGTATCTGTGTAACCTTTTACAACGAGTTCCTCGTCACCAGATCCATAGATTAGGAACATATCTCTTGTCCTCCTTAGGTACTTAAGTATGTTCTTAACAACCATCCAATGACTGTTTCCAAGATTCTGCTGGTAACGGCTTGTCATGCTTAAGGCGCATGACACGTCCGGTCGAGTGCATATCATTGCATACATGATGGATCCAATAGCAGATGCGTATGGGATTGCCTTCATTTTATCTTGCTCATCCGTTGAGCATGGACATTGAGTCGTACTCAACATCGTTCCTCTTTGAATAGGTACCGTACCTTTCTTAGAGTTTTCCATCTTGAACCTTTTCAAGATCTTATCAATGTATGCACTTTGATTCAAACCAATCAACCGCCTTGATCTATCCCTATAGATCTTTATTCCCAGAATATAGGCGGCTTCACCAAGATCCTTGATGGAAAAACAACTTCCAAGCCAGGTTTTTACACCTTCCAAGGTTGGAATGTCATTTCCGAATAGTAGTATGTCATCAACATACAATACTAGGAAAGTTATTGTGCTCCCACTAGCCTTTTTATACACGCAAGCCTCATCAGCGTTTTTGACGAAGCAAAATTTCTTTATCTCCTCATCAAAACGGTGATTCCAGCTTCTCGATGCTTGTTTCAATCCATAGATTGATTTCTTTAACTTGCACACTTTATTAGGATGTTTTGGATCGACAAAACCTTCAGGCTGAACCATATAGACATCTTCCTCAAGATATCCATTTAGGAAAGCAGTTTTGACATCCATTTGCCAAATCTCATAATCATAATGAGCAGCTATGGCAAACAATATCCTTATATACTTTAGCATCGCAACAGGTGAGAAGGTTTCATCATAATCAACCCCTTGAGTTTGAGTGAAACCCTTTGCTACAAGTCTAGCTTTATAAGTATCCAAGTTTCCATGCATATCGGTTTTCTTCTTGAAAACCCACTTACTTCCAACTAGCTTGGAATTAAGGGGTGGTACAACAAGTTCCCAAACTTGATTGTCATACATGGATTGCATCTCAACGTTCATGGCTTCTAGCCATTTGTCACAATCCGAATTGGACATTGCATTATGGTATGTGGTCGGTTCATCTGAATCTACCACATAGCATCCATCCATGAAAAATCCATATCTTTCAGGTGGATTACTAGTTCTACCACTTCTGCGAACGTCTTGTGTGCATTGATCAACCCTTTGATCATCCTCAACATCCTCATGTTGAGTGCTACTTTCAACCAAACGTGCATCGGGTTGTGTTTCTTGATCCTCTTCAAGATCCACTGTTCTACTGCCAGTTCCTTCCATCAGGAACTTTGCTTCTAAGAACTCACCCTTTCTGGCAACAAACACCTTTTGTTCCAGTGGATCATAGAAATAATATCCCATAGAATCTCTAGGATATCCAACAAAGATACACTTGGTGGATCGGACTTCCAATTTGTTTGGGGTGGGAGTCTTAACATAAGCCTCACATCCCCAAACTCTTAAGTATGATAGGGATGGAACTCTTCCATGCCATATCTCAAAAGGTGTCCTTCCCACCTTTTTGGTTGGGGCCATATTTAGAATACGGGCCGCGGAGAGCAAAGCGAAACCCCAAAATGATAGATGTAATGTGTTTCTAGCCATCATAGATCGGACCATATCCAATAAGGTTCGATTCCTCCTCTCAGACACACCATTATGTTATGGTGTTCCTGGTGGAGTGAGTTGTGAGACAATCCCACA
Organism: Flaveria linearis; assembly: GCA_024085815.1. Classification (NCBI taxonomy): domain Eukaryota; kingdom Viridiplantae; phylum Streptophyta; class Magnoliopsida; order Asterales; family Asteraceae; genus Flaveria; species Flaveria linearis. The sequence goes on from CM044009.1 coordinate 55,149,328, forward strand.
ACTTCTAAGATGATCTTGAAAAGCATCACTCAGGTATTCACCTCCTCTATCGGTACGGAGAATTTTAATTGACTTATCGAGTTGATTTTCTACTTCATTCTTGAAGATTTTGAACATTTCAAAAGCTTTATCCTTGTGCCTTAATAAGTACACATACCCATAGCGACTATAGTCGTCGGTAAAGGTAATGAAGTATCTTTCACCATTCCTAGTCATTGGCTTAAAAGGACCACATACATCCGAATGTATGATTCCTAATAAATCTTTCGCCCTTTCGGTAGTTCCATTAAAGGGTGCCTTAGTCATCTTACCTTGTAAACAAGATTCACAAACATCAAATGAATCATATTCATTTGTTTGTAAAAGACCATTCTTTTGAAGTGTTTGTAAACGTTTCTTGTTTATATGACCAAGACGATAATGCCAAAGATAGGTATCACTCAAGTCCAACTTGAGTTTCTTGGTGTTAGTTTGGTACAATGAACTATTTAAAGTATTTTCATGAACCAATTCATAAATACCATTAATTGGTATAGCTTTAAAATAGAACATACCATTTAAAGAAACATGAATATCATTTTCAATAAAAGATAATACATAATCATAATGTCTTAATTGAGATACAGAAATAATGTTCCTAGTCAAACTAGGAGCATATAAAACATTCTTCAAAATAACTTCCAAACCACTTGGAAGTCTTAGGATGTAGTCCCCACGAGCTTCAACTAAGACTTTAGTTCCATTGCCCATGAAGAGGCTAACATCCCCTTTCTTGAAGTCCCTACTTCTTGTGAACCCCTGCAACAAATTGCAAATATGAGTTCCACATCCGGTGTCCAATACCCATGTGTTTGAAGATGTAACATTAAGATCAATATGAATCATGTATATTGTACCTGAGGTCTGCCCAGCATCCCTCTTTGCTTTCAACTCTTAGAGATGGACAGGACAATTCCTTGCCCAATGTCGTATCTCCCCACACTTGAAGCATGGGTCATTAGTAGCAACCTTTTGCTTCTTCTCTTGTGATTTGGGTGGTACCCTTCCCACCCCTTTCCCTTTTCCCTGAACGGGTCCCTTACCCTTGGCAACCTTTGCCTTGGGTGTGGGATGAGGCCTCTTGTTGTTCCCACCTTCATTGATGGTGAGAACGGGTAAAACCCTTTTACCCATGGCCGCCTCGGCCGTTTTGAGCATTGAGTGAAGCTCACCAATGCTTTTGTCCCATGCATTCATGTTGTAGTTCAACACGAATGTCTCGAACTTCTTGGTTAGGCCATTTAGGATCAAATCCGTGGCCAACTCTTTCGAGACGGGACAATTTAGCCTCTCGAGGTGGTCAATATGACTTTACATCTTAAGTACATAAGATGAAACAGATTGGTTGTCGTCCATACGACATGCATGGAGTGCTCGAACGATTTCGAACCGCTCAACCCTTGCTTGATGTTGGAACGTTTCCTTTAGCTGGGTTATCATGTCGTAAGCTCCGTGATGTTCATACTCTTTTTGGAGATCCGGAGTCATGCTCGCTAGCATGAGACAAGACACTTGGACGGAGTCCTTAGTGTATTTCAGCCAATCGTTAAAGGCCTCCTCATCATCCTCGCTAGGTTGATCAGGGATAGGGTCGTCTAAAATATATGATCTTTTCTTGCTTGAGAACAATTCTCAAGTTTCGATACCAATCAATAAAGTTGTTATGATTTAGACGTTCCTTTTGGAGGATCGCTCGTAGTGATTGGTTTGACGCAGATGAGTTATCGTGATTTTCATTATTGGTGGCCATCTACAAAATTTAACAAAGATCAATTTTAGTATTTTCGATATTGCTAATTTTAATATTTAATGCCTTTTAAGGTCAATTTTTATATTAAAATCTAGAACCCAACATTACATTTAAATTGTGGTTAGGTGACCTTTATCCCACTATTTAAATTAATAAGGTGGTCAACGATTGACGATTGCAACCATTTGCAACTTCTAGAGGTATGGGATCGACTTTAAACATCATATGCAAAGTCGGCATGTTAATCCCATCAACACCATTTGGAAACCATATTTTAGGTGATCCATTTAACATGGTTTGCAAATCAAGTTACCCTACTTGCACACACATGTGTGTTTACCAACATAAGTGGTTAGGTGACCTTTATCCCACCAATTGTGGAATTCCCACCTTAAGTCACAAGTTCCCTCAAAATGGTTAGGTGACCTTTATTACATTAAGAGTTTCCAAATGACTTAAGTGTTGTGCAAAAGGACGGTGTTAAACTTGTTTGTTAAATGTTTAGAGGTTTCATAATTCTAGTTTAGAAAACTCTATGTACTTGTATTTGCATGCTTTCAAATACAAGGTACTTTATGGTTCTTTTAATAAAACCCATTTTATTATAAAATCATTAATCCTTTTAATAACCATTTATTAACACTTAATGACTAAGAACCATTTTATATTAGCTTGTTAAGATCATTTTTATTTAGATTGTTCATCATATCCAAATATCATACAATCATTCATAAAATCATAATCAATCAAGAATAATATAACAACCACAATGAGCATATGTGCATAACCATAGCATCTAAAGTGGTCCACACTTGTTTGCCATCACAAGTGTGGTCCATAGGTCTTTCCTAAGGGTCACAAACAATCACATGGAAAGCTTCCAAAAGCCTCCCACTTGAAACCGCATCCAAAATGCTCCATGTTTCTCTTGTGACCTTCCTTTGTGCTTCCAATGTGTATGTCTTCATATTACAAGATATAAAGTCCTAATACAAGATATCTAGTAAAATGAAAATACACCTAATCTATTTATTACAACCCAATAATAAATAAATTACATTTGAAATAAAGCACAAATAACAAATAATACAACCCAATTGAATGAATGAATACAACCATCACAAATATCCAAACAATCACAAGGTCAATGGCTAGGTTATGCACTAAAACATCCAATGATAAAATCATCAAAATATATAATGAAACCCCACTTAAAACCTTCAAATTTCAGCCAACATAAACTGAAATTTGGGTTTTAAATATTGTCCAAACAATCAACATATCAACATACATATCTTTCAAGGTTTAATCACAAGCATGTGTAATGTAACCTTGAAAGTTGGGGTTTCAACAAGACATAATATTCCAGCCCAAAAACAGCCTATAACATGTCTAATATCATCCTTTAAAACCAATTTTAAAGGACAAAACAAGCAAGTCATCCACATAACCGGCTCTTGATGCCATTGACGGGTTTGTTAGAACATAAAATCCATGTTTAACCTTTTAAACATTCTGAAAACGCAGCGGATATAAGGCTTTTAAAACGATTTTTAAAGCTGAAATTTCATGTTCTTTATGTTCATTTATTTAAGAAAAACAAACCCAAACAAAAGGATCATATATGTGAATGAAACAAGCTATGAAAAATATGTAAAAACTACATAAAATCATACAATATGACAGCCACAAAGAGCTGTCATATTACCTCCTTCCAGCAGCAAAAATCGTCCAAAAGAAAGAAGATTGGAGGTGCTTAAACGGCCAAGAACTCAAGTGTAGAGATCCTCAAGCTTTGTATACCCCAAGCCTTGATCAAACACCACTCTTGCTAGGTAGAGATACACCAAGATCAAACCAAAATTGCTTCAAAAACTCCCAAAAGAATGCTGTTGGCCGTGACTTTTTGAGAGAGAGAGAAGTGTTTGTGTTTGCATGCATAAGAGAAAATGAAAATGGCTGGTCCAAGAGTTTTTCAAGACCCCTTAATGTGAGTTATCTAATTAACTAATGTGGTCCAATAGAAAACAAGGGGGGGGGGGCAAAATGAGCTTCAAAATGGGTTTCCCCCCTTTTTTTTACTAGACACATTACAATGTTGCAAATGGTCTTGAAATTTGTTCTCTTAGTATATGTATACAACTAACCAATTAATTGTATAACATATATAATGCCATTATTAATTTGTAATGTCATCTAATTAATATAAATAACATTACAAATAATATCATTGAACAAAATATCCTAATAAATTGTTCTATCTCATATGCATCTTGTTTAGAAAACACATTTTCTAAATTGGTGTTAATATTTTATTGAATGATCATATCATCAATTAAATATTAATTGGTGTTTGCTAAGCTTGTTATTGGGTATAACCCGACTTGGATCATAACGTACTAACCACATCAATATTCTAAGTGTCTTGGGCACATAGAATCCTACAAGAAGTTATATGCTAAGTTCTCCAAATGTGCATTTTGGCTTCGAGAAGTACAGTTTCTGGGTCATGTGGTTAATCCCGGGGGATCAGGGTGGATCCTGTGAAGGTTGAAGCGGTAATGCAATGGGAATCTCCAAAGACGCCAACCGAGATTCGCAGTTTCTTAGGTCTGGCAGGTTACTATAGGAGGTTTATCCAGGATTTCTCTAAGATAACTTTTCCTTTGACTAAGCTGACCCGGAAGGACGTGAAGTATGAATGGGGTCCTGATCAGGAGAACGCCTTCCTAGAACTAAAATGAGGTTACGCAAGCCCCTGTCTTGACGCTACCTGAGGGGAACGAGGAACTGGTAGTCTACTCGGATGCCTCATATGCAGGATTGGGTTGCGTGTTGATGCAACGAGGGAAGGTGATAGCCTATGCTTCTAGACAACTAAAAGCCCATGAGGCCAATTATCCTACACATGATTTGGAGTTGGTAGCGGTGGTGTTTGCATTGAAGATTTGGAGGCACTACCTGTATGGGGTGAAGTGCACCATCTTCACTGATCATAAAAGTCTGAAGTATTTCTTCGAACAAAAGGAACTCAACATGAGGCAGAGGAGGTGGTTGGAACTGATCAAGGACTATGACTGCGAAATTCACTATCACCCAGGCAAGGCTAATGTGGTTACTGACGCCCTTAGCCGAAAAGGACAACCCGAACCAATTCGGGTGAGGGCTTGCCAGATAATCATGACGCCTGATGTTATGAAACAAGTGAGGGCATTTCAGGATGAAGCATTAAGAGAAGACAGAGTCAACTCTGAAAGAATGAAAGGGCAGGTTTCAGATTTGGGGGAAAACACCCTGAGTGTTAGAACCCGATCTGGGCAGGTGTGGATCCATCTCTATGGGGATTTGAGGGGGAAGATCATGGATGAGGCTCACAAAACCCGCTATTCCATTCATCCTAGTGCTACGAAAATGTACTAAGATTTGAAGAAAGATTACTGGTGGCCAGGAATGAAGCGAGATGTGGCTAAGTACGTAAGCAAGTGCTTGACTTGTCTGCAAGTGAAGGAAGAGCACCAAAAGCTATATGGAAAGATCCAGCCTTTGGATATCCCCGAATGGAAATGGGAACACATCACAATGGACTTCATCATGAAGCTACCTCGCACGGCGAGAGGAAGCGACGCAATCTGGGTGATTGTTGACCGTCTTACAAAGAGCACCCATTTCCTACCAAATCGTGAGACGTATTCCTCTGAGAAATTGGCAGAGCTATTTATCAAGGAGATCGTGGCTCATCACAGCGTGCCAGTGTCTATCGTTTCGGATAGGGACACGCGATTTACGTCCAAGTTCTAGAAGAGGTTTCACGACTCAATGGGGACTAGACTGCATATTAGTACGGCTTACCACCCCAAACGGATGGTCAGTTGGAAAGAACGATCCAAACGTTAGAAGACATGTTGCGAGCATGTGTAATCGATTTCGGAGGAAGTTGGGATGAGCACTTACCGTTGGCGGAATTCTCATATAATAATAGTTACCATGCCAGCATTGGTATGCCCCCTTACAAAATGTTGTATGGTAGGAAGTGCAGAACGCCCGTGTGTTAGGGTGATATCGGGCAAAAGGAATTGGGAAGCCTTGAAGTGATTGAGGTCACAACCGAGAAGTTAGATAAAATTAAGGCATTCATGAAAGCAACAAAGGACCGCCAGAAGTCTTATGCTGATAAGAGGCGTAGGCCGATAGAGTTTGAGGTTGGTGATAAGGTTATGCTCAAGGTATCGCCTTTGAAAGGGATCATCAGGTTTCGAAAAAGGGGGAAGTTAAGCCCAAGATTTATAGGGCCATTCCGTATTATCGCAAGGGTAGGGGAAGTGGCCTACAGGCTAGAATTACCTGATGAGTTGAGTGGAATTCACCCTACGTTCCATGTATCTCATCCTAGGAAATGTCTAGTAGACGACGATGCATTTGTACCATTAGAGGACATTGAAGTCGACTAGCGACTGAACTATGTAGAGCAGCCGGTGGCCATCCTGGATTGGAAGGAGAAGCGCTTATGTAATAAAGTAGTTCCACTTGTACGAGTACAGTGGAGACACCGAAAAGGATCAGAATCTACGTGGGAGGCCGAGGAGGAGATGAGGAAATTTTATCCTTAATGGTTTGATGACTGACAGGTTTTGAGGACGAAACCTAAATAGGTGGGGGAGACTTGTAAAACCCCGAAAAGTCAAAATGAGTCATAAAGGATTAGGGGCTTATTAATGGGTATTTAATAGAAAAAGGAAAAAGGGTTATGGGCTAATTTGGGTTTATGGACAAGAGCTTGAGTAATTGAGGCCCATAATCAGCCCTTAACCTACCCAAAGCAGCCACCATCTTCTCCATTCCAACCCTAACAACAAAAATTCATAGAGAGAGAAAGTAGAGAGAGAAAGTGCAAGAAACTCAAGATTTGGAGCTTCTAAGGTCAAGGAATTGAAGATCTGGGTGTTTGTGCATCAAATCTCAAGGAAAGGAGCAACAAACAAGGTAAGAATCGACCTCTAAACCTTCTATAGATCAAACCCGGATTCTAGGGTTTTGGGGTTTTGAAAAGTTCAAAGAAACACATAAAGGTCAAATTTTTACGTATGAAAACGTGTAAAAATGTTAGATATGGCTTCATGAATGGTAAACCCAAGATTTGGACGTAAAATGTTAGGATTTTGGGTTAAAAACGGGCTGGTTCTTAGTTTCTGTTCATCCAGCGAAACTGGGCCCCGATCCAGCGAATTTAAGTATTCATCCAACGAAACTATTCATTTACCCAGCGAAACTAAAGGATTTCCAGCGAAACTACAGTTTCGCTACTGCGAAACTATAGCTTCACTGATAAGTTCGCTAGTGCTTAGGTTGACCTATAGACTTAGCGAAACTAAGAAATTCCAACGAAAGTTAGGTGCCCTAGGCAGCGAATCTGCCCAGCGAAACTGGCAGCAAAACTCCCAGCGAAACTAGCAGCGAAACTGCCAGCGAAACTGTGGGCGAAATTATGATGAAAATGACGTTTTTGTGTATTAACTTTCATGCAGCTAGAGTATTCGGACTGTAGCTTAAGTAGCTTTGGATTGAAGTTATATAGCTAAGTTCAGGTGAGTTCTAGACCCCCTTATTTAAATGTTTTTCCACGTTTTTGGGGGCTATTATGCATAGTAAACATAAGGTTTTGAAGGTAAGGATTTCAAGGTGTTTTAACAAGAAAATACATTTTTCTAAAGTAAAATGTGACATTTAAATAGCTCAGAATAATTTTCAGGCGCGCTGACCTGGCAGCCCGGCCCCAGCCGTGGGCGTTGCCGCTTGGACCCTACTAAGGGCTGCTGCCCCTAGGACCCCGCTGTCAGGGGCTGCCGCCCCCGAACCCCCGCTGTCCCGCAGAGGGTCGGTTACGTGTTATGATGACTAGTACTTGGTATGTTGTGTACTTAATAAGCTAAGTATTATATATATATATTAAGTGAAAGATAATACTAATGAGAAGTGGAACTTAATGAATGTTACCCTCGGGCCCGTTTGATGATGAAAAGCCTTGCAAGCACTATGATAGACTTCACTTATGTGAGTCTGATGTATGATGATGTATCCGTATTCATGAGCGGGCTATGTGCCTAGCAGTGTGGATCAACTGTCGGGCGAAGCTACCATGAAGATGTGTACCGACGGGGATCGATCAACCGTCGGGGGTAGCGACCATGGATAACGTGTACCGACGGGGATTGACATTCGTTGTCAATCAACATGGAGATCTTGCTTTATGCAATCTCGCTTATGATGAAGTGAAAATATAATGAAAGAATGAAAGATAATGAACGTGTTTAATATGATGCAAGTAATGTTTTGAAGTATGATGTATGCGTGTTCATTATATGGAGGATAAAAGCTTATATTTTCTTATTTATATAAAACTAGAACTCACTCAGCGGAGCTGACTTTTTATGCATAATAGTGGACAGGTAAGCGTTGATGCTGACGATGGCACCACGATGCTACTTGGGGAGATATGGATGGCATTCCTGTTTATGAAGTTTTCTTTGTAATTTAAGAACAAGTGACATGTTTTGTTTACAATTAAAAGACAAATGCATGAGTACGACATGGTCTTAAGTATTTAATGAATGTTCAATTACTTCCACTGCAGTGTTTTATTATTAAACTGATTTTTATGCTATGATTAAGCAACTGTGAGGTTTCCAGGGAATGGGGCCTTACACTGCGCCCAGCTAGGGCTACGCGACTGGAGGGCCAATTGGCCGACTGAGGGGTGACTGGGGTTCAATCGCATGACTGAGGTTCAATCGCACGACTGGGGGTCCAGTCGCATGACAGGTCATACGATTAAGAGCCCAGTCGCATAGGTGTTCAGTCGCATAGTTGTCTAATCGCACGACTGAGAGCTCAATCGCATAGGTCCATTCGCATAGTGTCCAATCGTACGATTGATGGTCCATTCGCACGATCGGAGGTTCAGTCGCATGGGACTTCATCCGTATTGGTCTAGTCGCATGATGTTCAGTCGCATGGAGGCAATGCGACTGAAGGGTTCACATTCGCCCAGACAGGGTTGTTGTACCCGGGGACGAACATAGTTAGAGTACTGACTTTCAAGGGAAGTGCAGAGGTAAGTTTTGATGTAAATGTTCCCGTAAGTGCATATAAGATGGTGGTTGAGGCCTTCGAAGAGATGATGGGCATGATGATGATAGTGTTGCATGTTTATACATGATGTATGTATGTTAAGTATGATGCTGCCATGTATGATGGTGATGACTGATGACTGGTAAATGTCGATGTTCCTAGTTTCGATATGTGTTTATCTTTCCACAACTTTACGTGTTATGACCAATAAATGTAATGAAAGTGTTATGCAATGTAAAGAGAAAGATAATGAAAGAGGAACATGATGAACGAATGTATACACTAATAAATTAACAAATGAATGTAAGAAAGGATTGCAAGCAAATGTAAGGAGGTGCACACCCAATGAAGGTGTTAGCTCAACGGTGTGTGGGTTAGCTACCCCAAAGGATGCACACTAGGGTCCAATCTTTGTGATTAACCATATGTACGGGATCCTTGCCGCTTACCCTAGGTGAATGGATTAGCTTTGTGCACAATGTTCGTGATTTAACTACCACAGGTCCAGCACCAGCACTCGTGCACAACGTTCGGGGTATAGCACATGGCATTGATCCAAAATGAAAGAGAAAAGATAAGTGGTGCATGTACTTACCCTAGGTGACTGGATCAGCTTCGTGCACAATGTTCGTGATTAATTACCACAGGTCCAACACCAGCACTAGTGCACAATGTTCGGGGTATTGTACATGTCACCGAAAGTAATGAACGTATGAATGAACGTAACGAACGTCCGGACGAATGTAATGAATGTATGAATGAAAGTAAGAAACGTATGAATGAAAGAAAGAGTTTATGAATGAATGTGAATGTTAACAATGAACGGGAAATGAACGAAAGCTAATGAACGAATGATGAAGATAATAATGATATTATCTATGTGTACGTATGCTGTGTGACCGCAAGTATGTAAAGAACGGTTTAACGAAAGAAAAGTTTGTTTTATTATAAAACTAGAACTCACTCAGCAACGCTGACTTTTTATGTGTATCCAGTTGGAAGGTAGTGTTGCTGAGGATGGCACGAGGCGGCTACTCAGCTCTTTTGGGATGGCATCCATTTATAGAATGCTTTTGTGATCTAATACAACAATGTATTTTGTAAACTAACTGACAATGTATTATTTGGCAAAAGTATTTACAATGAAATGAGATGTCTTTTGAATGTTTCCGCTGCATGATTTTTGTAATGATTATAAAATGATGTGTTTGAAGTACGATGATGACCAGCTGTGAGGTGCCCGAGAAGGGGGCCTTACAAGTTGGTATCAGAGCCAAGTTTAAGTGAAATGGGTAAATTTTCAAAATAAACCTTAACTTAAACTGAAAATGGGACGGAAAGGGATGGGATGCCAATCTGAGTAGCTGTGTGCCATTAGGTATTTTCTTAAAGTTAACTGGTAGTATGTGCGCATGTTATGTGTTTATGTGTTGCTCGTAGATTTAGATACTGATATCGTCAGGACAAGTAATGCTCGGGATGCGAAGAGTAAATTAAGTGGCTAATCATAACTGCCCACTGTAATTAGGGACTTACTATACTTGACATAAACTAATTTATTCTCTTGAATGACCGTATTGGTGTTTGAATCTTTCAATGTGTGATAGAGGATGGTCGGTGGTAGATCATCCAAAGCCTCGCGTGGTGGGCTTGCTGCTGCATAACGGTCCAAAAGAGGCAAGCCTATAGTTGAGAAGGTGGTTCCTGAAGAACCCGAGACCCCTCATCTAGAGGGTGTAGACGAGAGCGCCAATCTGAGAGCCTCGGTAAAGGAGGTTGTAGTGGAGGAGGTGCACCAGGTCATGCAGACGATCTTACCGTCTGTGGTGACTGAAGTGATAAAGGCTGTACGGGAAGGAGAACGGAAGGAGAGGGACCGGTCCTCGGGAGGACGGGAACAAATGGAGCCTGAAACGGTTCCTTCTGATGAAGAAGAGGAGGAGGAAGAAGAGCCTGTGCCGGGGGCGGCACGAGGCTGTAACTACGGGGCTTTTCAACGATGTAAGCCTCCAACTTTTGATGGTAATGGCACTGCTGCTGTTGCTCACTGGTGGGTGAGGGAAATGGAAGTTGTTCTGAATATCAGTGAGTGCCGAGAGGATCAGAAATGAAGTTTGCTGCCCATTCCTACGTGGACTCGGCTCTGTGCTGGTGGCACAATATAGTCCAAGCCGAGGGTAGCAGGGCTATTGGGAGCATGAGATGGTCGAAGTTGAAGAAGTTGGTTATTGAGGAGTTTTGTCCTCACCGGGAAATGGATAAGGTCGAGAGGGAGTTCCTGCAGTTGGAGGCGGGAACGATGACACATCAGCAGTACACCACAAAGTTCAACGAGATGGCACGTCTGGTGCCGGATCAGGTGACGCCTCTGTCGCGAAAGATCAAGAGGTATATTCAGGGTTTGCCAATGGATATTCGCAGGCATAGGATCTCTTCCCGACCGAGCACTTTTAGGTCGGCGGTGGACTTGGCGGGGAGGCTGTATGATGAAAGGACTGAGGTGGTGGTGACTGAAGTAAACAAGAAGGGTGGTGGTGACTGAAGTGAACAAGAAGGGTGGTGGTGATCGGAACTGGAACGGGAAAAGGTTTGGTCAGGGTGATGCCTCGACAAGTACCAAGAAGGCACGGGTAGATGATCGCCGTGTAGCCACACCGGGTACGGGATCGAGAAAGTGTGGCAAATGTGGGAAGGAGCACAGTGGCGAGTGTAGATGGGGGTTGAACGTCCGTTTCAAGTATGGGAAGCCTGGTCATATGGCTAGAGATTGTAGGGGCGCGAGGTGCTTCAACTGTGGGGAAAGTGGTCATATGAGTAAAGACTGTAAGAAGCCAAGGGCTGAGGGTTCCAGCGTGAAGAAAACGGGGAATGAAGGACTGAGGGCAAGCGCCAGGGCATTCATGATGACGCAGGAGGAGGCTATGACAGACGCTGATGTTGTGTCCGGTACGTTTCTAGTGAATCAAACTTTAGCTTCTGTATTGTTTGATTCGGGTGCCAGTAGAAGTTTTATTTCTGCTGCTTTCTGTTCTAAACTGCCCGTTAGTAGTAGATGTGTTGAGGCGCCATTTGATGTAGAAACTGCCATAGGTAAGTCTACCAGGATTTCAGAGATGATAGAGGGTTATGATGTGGAACTAGAGGGTCGTAAATTTCCAGTTAGACCATTTGTGATGACCTTAGGTGGTTTCGACTTGGTACTTGGATGGATTGTCTGGCGGACTTCGAGGGGAATATTGTGTGTCGTAAGAAAATGATTCGGTTGATAGCGCCTGACGGAAGTTCGGTAACTGTTTACGGGGATCGGGTCACGACTATCCCGAAAGTGATCTCAATGGCGGTGGTGGGAAAGTGCATGAGTCGTGGATGTAGTGCCTACTTGGCATATGTGAAGGATGTGGATACGCCCACACCACAACTATCTGATGTACCGATTGTGTGTGACTTTCCAGATGTGTTTCCTGAAGACTTGTCAGGAGTGCCACCCAACCGAGAGATTGAGTTTCAGATTGATCTGATACCAGGAGCCCAACCTGTCACCAAGGCACCGTATCGATTGGCTCCGACAGAGATGAAAGAGTTGATGGAGTAGTTGCAAGAGCTGCTAGATAAGGGGTTCATTAGACCGAGTATCTCTCCTTGGGGTGCTCCGATCTTATTTGTAAAGAAAAAGGATGGTAGTATGAGGATGTGTATAGACTACCGTGAGCTGAACAAGCTGACAGTGAACAATCGGTATCCGTTACCGAGGATCAATGATTTATTTGATCAGCTTCAAGGTGCCAGTTGGTTCTAACGGATAGATCTTCGATTGGGCTACCATCAGCTAAAGGTGAAGGAGCAGGATATTCCTAAAACAGCTTTTCGCAGGCGCTACGGTCACTACGAGTTTCTCGTTATGTCTTTCGGTTTGACCAATGCGCCAGCTGCTTTTATGGATCTGATGAACCGAGTGTGTCGGCCGATGTTAGATAAATCAGTGATTGTGTTTATTGATTATATCCTGATTTATTCAAAGAGCGAGATAGAGCATGCCGGTCACATTCAAGAGGTGTTGGAGACGTTAAGAAAGGAGAAACTGTATGCCAAGTTCTCCAAATGCGCGTTTTGGTTGCGCGAAGTCCAATTCTTGGGTCACGTGGTGAATCCGGAGGGGATTATGGTGGATCCGGCAAATGTGGAAGCGGTTATGCAATGGAAGTCTCCAAAGACGCCATCCGAGATCCGTAGTTTCTTGGGTTTGGCGGGCTATTACAGAAGATTCATTCAAGACTTCTCAAAGATCGCTTCTCCACTAACCAAGTTGACCTGGAAAGATGTAAAGTTTGTATGGGGTCAAGCTCAAGAGAAGGCGTTCAAAGAATTGAAGACGAGATTGACCCAAGCTCCTATTCTGTCACTACCGGAAGGAAGTGAAGATTTGGTGGTTTATTCTGATGCTTCCTACTCGGGGTTGGGGTGCGTGTTAATGTAGAGGGGGAAGGTTATAGCCTACGCATCCCGACAGTTAAAGGTTCATGAGATTAAATATCCTACTCATGACTTGGAGCTAGCAGCTGTGGTCTTTGCACTGAAGATTTGGAGGCACTATCTCTATGGGACGAAGTGCACCATATTCACTGACCACAAGAGCTTGAAGTATTTCTTTGAGCAGAAAGACTTGAACATGAGGTAGAGAAGATGGTTGGAGCTCATAAAGGATTATGATTGTGAGATCCATTATCATCCAGGCAAAGCCAACGTGGTGGCGGATGCCCTTAGCCGAAAGGAGAGACCCGAGCCGATTCGGGTGAAGGCTTATCAGCTAATTATGACCTCTGACGTGATGACGCAGGTTAAGGAGTTTCAAGATGAGGCTTTGAAAGAAAATCATCTTAACTCCAAAAGAATGAGAGGTCTGGTCGCAGAGTTGGGTGAAAACACATTTGGTGTTAGAACCCGGTTTGGACGAATGTAGATTCCACGTTTTGGGGATCTACGGGTGAAGATTATGGATGAAGCTCACAAGACTCGATACTCCATTCATCCCGGTGCTACAAAGATGTATCAAGACATGAAGAAAGGTTGTTGGTGGCCGGGTATGAGGCGTGACGTGATGGAGTATGTGAGTAAGTGCCTTACTTGCTTGCAAGTGAAGGCCGAACATCAGAAGCCGTATGGGAAGATCCAACCTTTGGATATACCGAAATGGAAGTGGGAGCACATCATCATGGATTTCATTACGAAGCTGCCGCGTACTACGAAAGGGTATGATGCTATATGGGTGATTCTTGACCGCTTGACGAAGAGTGCTCACTTTTTACCGATGCGTAAGACATATTCATCCGAGAGGTTGGCGGATCTTTTCATTAAGGAGATTGTAACTCGTCATGGTGTGCCGGTGTCTATTGTGTCTAATCGTGACACCGGTTTACATCCAAATTCTGGAAAAAATTCCATGATGCGATGGGGACGAGGTTACATATTAGCATGGCTTATCATCCCCAAACTGATGGTCAGTCAGAAAGAAACATTCAGACATTGGAAGACATGCTTCGGGCATGTGTGATTGATTTTGGGGGAAGTTGGGATGACCACTTACCGTTAGCCGAATTCTCATACAACAACAGCTATCATGCCAGCATTGGCATGCCATCTTATGAGATGTTATACGGTAGGAGATGCAGGACACCCGTTTTTTGGGGTGATATTGGTCATAAAGAGTTAGGGAGCGTCAAGGTGATCGAGGCTACGACTGAAAAGCTTGAAAGGATCAAGGCCTTTATGAAGGCAGCCAAAGACAGACAGAAGTCGTATGCTGATAAACGACGCAGGCCGATTGAGTTCCAGCTGGGTGACCGGGTTATGTTAAAGGTCTCACCTTGTAAGGGTATCTTTCGGTTCAAAAAGCGGGGCAAGTTGAGCCCGAGATATATAGGCCCTTTCCGAATCATTGCTCGAGTAGGAGAGGTGGCCTATAGATTGGAGTTACCAGATGAGTTAAGTGGAATTCACCCGACATTCCACGTATATCATCTAAGGAAGTGTTTGGCAGATGAAGATATGATTGTTCCACTGGAGGATATCGAAGTAGACTAACGGCTCAATTATGTGGAGCAACCAGTGGCAATCGTTGATCGAAAAGAGAAGAGGCCGAGAAATAAAGTGGTTCCTCTTATGCATGTACAGTGGAGGCACAGGAAGGGATTCGAGTCAATGTGGGAGACTGAGGAAGAAATGAGACAACATTACCCACGCTTGTTCGAGGAATAATTGGTTTCGGGGACGAAACCTATATAAGGGGGGTGGACTTGTAACACCTAGATATTTACTTTGTAGCCGACGAAGGAAGAAAAAGAAATAAAGTCCAAAGTCGGGGGACCAAACCCGCCAATGCATGAAAGTTGGGCAAATGGGGACATATTAAGGGAGAGGGTAGCCCATTTCCCCCTCCCCACACTCATTTCAGCTAGAGAAAAGAGAGAAGAGAGAAAGAAGAGAGGAAGAAGAGAAAAAGAAGAGAAAAGTGGTGATTCAGGCGCAAAATTCATCATGTAGCTAGTCAAAATGAAGCTCTTCATCTTCTTCTAGTTTGTATGAGTTCTAGGACCCCTATTTTACTTGTTTTCAACTGGTTTTAGGGCTGGAAAACATAGAAACCCGTTTTTGAAAATGTGTGTGTTCGACCCATTTAGGAGTGATTGTGTGTAGTGTGTTTAGGGTGTGATTTTGGGCTTGTGTGTGCTTGAATGGTGTCATAGTATGATTTGCTAAGGATTAGAAGGGTTGATTTGGGCTTGGAATGAGCTTGGAAGGGTTTGGAGGTCGAAAATCGTGACTGCAGTTCGGGATGAATCGCAGTCTGCGCCCAGTTAGGGCTACGCGACTGGAGGGCCAATCGGCCGACTGATGGGCAACTGGGGTTCAATCGCATGACTGAGGTTCAATCGCACGACTGGGGTCCAGTCGCATGACTGGTCATATGACTGAGAGGCCAGTCGCATAGGTGTTCAGTCGCATAGCTGTCCAATCGCACGATTGAGAGCTCAGTGGCAAAGGTCTATTCGTATAGTGTCCAATCGCACGATTGAGGGTCCATTCGCATGATTGGAGCTTCAGTCGCATGCGACTTCATACGCATTGGTCTAGTCGCATGATGTTCAGTCGCATGGAGGCCATGCGACTGAAGGGTGCGCATTCGCCCAGACAGGGCTGTTGTACCCGGGGACGAACATAGTTAGAGTACTGACTTTCAAGGGAAGTGCAGAGGTAAGTTTTGACGTAAAAGTTCCCGTAAGTGCATGTAAGATTGTCGTTGAGGACTTAGAAGAGATGATGGGCATGATGATGATAGTTATACATGATGTATGTATGTTAAGTATGATGTTGCCATGTATGATGGTGATGACTGATGACTGGTAAATGTCGATGTTCCTTGTTTTGATATGTGTTTATCTTTCCACAACTTTACGTGCTATGACTAATAAATGTAAAGAAAGTATTATGTAATGTAAAGAGAAAGATAATGAAAGAGGAACATTATGAATGAATGTATACATTAATGAATGAACGAATGAATGTAAGAAAGGCTTGCAAGCAAATGTAAGGAGGTGCACACCCAATGAAGGTGTTAGCTCAACGGTGTGCGGGTTAGCTACCCCGAAGGATGCACACTGGGGTCCAATCTTTGTGATTGACCATATGTACGGGATCCTTACCGCTTACCCTATGTGACTGGATCAGCCTCGTGCACAATGTTCATGATTTAACTACCACAGGTCCAGCACCAGCACTCGTGCATAACGTTCGGGGTATAGCACATGGCATTGATCCAAAATGAAAGAGAAAAGATAAGTGGTGCATGTACTTACCCTAGGTGACTGGATCATCTTCGTGCATAATGTTCGTGATTAATTACCACAGGTCCAACACCAGCACCAGTGCATAATGTTCAGGGTATTGTACATGTCACCGAAATTAATGAACGTATGAATGAACGTAACGAACATACGGACGAATGTAATGAATGTATGAATGAAAGTAGGAAACGTACGAACGAAAGAAAGAGTTTATGAATGAATGTGAATGTTAACGATGAACGGCAAATGAACGAAAGCTAATGAACGAATGATGAACATAATAATGATATTATCTATGTGTACGTATGTTGTGTGACCGCATGTATGTAAAGAACGGTTTAACAAAAGAAAAGTATGTTTTATTATAGAACTAGAACTCACTCAGCAACGCTGACTTTTTATGTGTTTCCAGTTGGCAGGTAGTGTTGCTGAGGATGGCACGAGGCGGCTACTCAGCTCTTTTGGGATGGCGTCCATTTATAGAATGCTTTTGTGATGTAATACAACAATGTATTTTGTAAACTAACTGACGATGTATTATTTGGCAAAAGTATATACAATGAAATAAGATGTCTTTTGAATGTTTCCGCTGCATGATTTTTGTAATGATTATAAAATGATGTGTTTGAAGTGCGATGATGACCAGCTGTGAGGTACCTGGGAAGTGGGCCTTACACACAATAGGTCCAAAACTTATCACGTGAGAACTTTGACTTGTCACATGAGAACTTTGAATTTTGGACAAACTTGTTTCCTGCGAACAATTGACTTTTCACACGAAGGGTTGACTAATCGCATGCGATTCGTTACCAAATTTAAAAAGTTCAAGAAATTTTCAAATACAAAATTTCTAATTCTCAAATCCTGTGATTCAATATCTAATCAATTTTATTTACACTTGCCTTTCAGATGGCTCATCAAATGATTTTTAATAAAAACCAAAAGGCAGTGGCTTATCTTGGTGATGTTCCAGAGGATAAGGCCTTGTTCAGATCACTGATTGATGGACTCAATACTTCATGTATACATCATGCTATTACAGCCCGTCCTACTATTTACACTGATGTCATTGATCAGTTCTGGCTCACTTCCGCCAATGAGAGGGATGATGAGGAAGAACCATGTATATCAGCAATAATTAAGGGGAAAAGGCTTGTGATTATAGCTGAGTTGATTAAGAGTGTATTACTGTTAGAGTATCAGCCTAATGCTCTAGTGAAGATAGATGATGATATAGCTAAAGACTATTTTGTCATGATGGGATACAGTCATAGATACCCTTTATTGGAGAAGTAATTACCTCCCTTCTGGAAGTATCTATTCATGTTGTTATACACTGCTTGAGTAACGTTAAGGTCGGTATGGATAGTGTAATTACGGTATTTGGATCCTTCTGGTATCGCTCGTAGATGATCTACCATACAACATATCTAAGGCTATGTTCATGGAGATACAAAAGAATGTGATAGTTGTTGTGGTGAAGAATTTCATCATGTATCCTAGATTTATATAGATGATAGTGAATGCAGCTCATCCTAAGTTAAGAATGCCTAATTCATTGACCTATGTAGTCTTGGTAATGAAGAAAGACATATTTACTTACTTGATGGGAGCAAGGGGGAATGCTTTGGATGGAACACATTTTGCTAAACTTGGGAGAACTGTTGAAGGTTTTCAAGAAGAAGCACAACAGCATGAGGCTGAGACTTACCAGGTTCATCGAGAGGATACAAAATCAACAACTGTAACATCATCATCTATGCCTCCTACTAAGGATGTGTTAAGTACACCACCAAGGGCTCAAACTCATGATGATTTATTTGGTGATGCTAATTATTTTAACACTACTCTCGAGCCGCGACCACAATCAGAGTCTGCACCATTTTCGCCCACAAGGGTTACATTAGAGCAAAGGGTTAGCGTGTTAGAGAAAGAGGTGTTAGAGAAGACACAGATTATTGATGATATGTATAGGAGGATACAAGATAAGGATGAGAGGACCAAGAGTCTAGAGCATCAACAACAGTTCATATTTAGCTATGTCCAGATTATGGAGCAGAACTTACGTGATCTCACTTCCCGTGTCTATTTTTTGTTCATTCAACACCAAACCATGGATGTTGTAGAATCTAGTGGATAATAAACTACTGGTCTTAAACCTACCGATGATCCTATCCCGATTATAGAGCATGTTGTTGATCATGTTGATACAGAAAGGACTACAGACATTGTTAATGTTGATCAAGAACTTTCATCTACTGTTCCTATTCAAGCTACTTAGGATCGACCTATACCTTTGTGGAGCCTGAGCATGTTATGCCTATGACTAACCCAGTTGATGATGATGAAGATTTGGATATGGTGGATTCAGTTGTGAGGAGGAGGATCATTTGGATGATGATGATGATGATGATAATGAAGATGATGATAATGGTGATGATAGTGATGAAGGAGATGATAAGGATGGAGGTGATGACAAGAAAGATGATGATGATGATCAAGGGGGTGATATAGGTTCAGCTATAGGTGCTTCTGGATCATCTAGTACTAATAATGTCTCTGGACCAAGTCTTGATGATATAGTTGATTACACACCATTAGATCCTGCTACTGAAGTGGCATATGAGAAAAAATTGTACTTATTCTAGTAGAGGTTGATTGCTTAAGAAGAAGGTGATAAGTTTGGATTATTCAATGATTTAGAGGAGACCGTAGATTACACTGATGTATTTGGAAATAGTCTTAAGGACTTATTTTTTGATATTTTGACTAAAGAAGGAGAGATTGTTAGAGAGACTGGTACTAGTGAGACGACTGACAAGACAACAGATCAAACTGGACAAAGTGTTGTACGTCAGGTCGGGAACATCACTATTAAGGCTCATCCACCACCAGCTTATATACATACACTAAGACATTCCAAACCTTTCACAAGGTACGGAAACTCAGAATCGATACTTAGTTGGACGTATGATACTGAAAAGAAGTTATATGTGATAAAGAGAAGAGTTGGAGCCATAGAATACTTCCAGGACGAGCAAGACTTTCATACACTCAGAGTACCAGATTTATATACAATGGGTCATGTTCTATTTATCAACCTAAGTAACTATGCAAAGGGAAACTGGATAAGGAATTTGATAAGGAGACATAGTAAGACCAACTTCAAGGACTTTAGAACTGGCAAATATAAAGTCATTAAAGATGAGACTCGTATAGACCTAAACAAAAACAAGCCAATGATGATAAGAGTTTATAATCATCTAAGATATGTTAGCAAGATCCCTATACATGCTCTAGTGCCAGTTAACAACTTGTCTAATCTTATGTAGTGGAGTTGTAAGAAAGAGACGAATCATGCTTTGATCTATTATGTGGATAAAGACTACTGTATCACCAACCCTATGAATCTGCTTAAGTTTAGAAGAGAAGATTTGATGAGGTTGTAGGCTTGTCCAATTACAGCTGATGAATTTGTTCATTTTTTGATGGCACAGTTTGGTTGGTTGATTACGAAGGCCCTGGACGACAAGATGTATGCTTATGGGGGATAGAAGGTGGCAGATGTGGACTTCTAAAGCTTTGATTCACCAAGCGTAGGGGGAGACTGTAGGGATTGAACGTAAAGGCTCAGGAAATCAAATTAAGATGACCAAGATCAAGTCGCGTGATAACTTGCTTCTCACATAAGATCTTTGAAGTCACGCGAGAACTATACGAGAACTTCTTAGATTAGTATAAATAGTTAGTTCTTAATATAATTGAGTTGCTTTTGTCATTTCCTGATTTCATACTTATTGTAATTGATTCAAATCATAGAGCAATACAAACAATGGTATTTACTATTGTGTTCAAGTTCATTTGATGCTACTTAATCTTCTTACTGTAAGCGATTACATTCTGCATTCTCCTCATGTGACCAATTAGTTTTTATTGTTGATCCTAACAAACAGGTACCAAGTGGATTTTCAGGAACAAGAAAGATGATAGAGGGCTTGTCACCAAGAACAAGGCAAGACTGGTAGTCCAAGGCAACACTTAAGTCGAATTGATTGACTACACAAATGTCTGTGCTCATGTAGCAAGACTTGAAGTAGTAAGGATATTCCTTTCTTTTGTTGTATCCAAAGATTTCAAGGTCTACCAACTTGATGTCAAGGGTGTATTTTATATGGTGTGATAGATGAAGAAGTGTATGTCAAGCAACCACCTGCCTTTGAAGACCCAGATCATCCTGATTATGTCCATAAGCTGACAAAGCTCTCTATAAGTTGCATCAAGCTTTAAGAAAGTGGTAGGAGACATTGTTAAAGTACCTAGTTTAACATGGTTACCAAAGAGGTAGTATCGATAGCACACTCTTCATCAAAAGAAAAGTAAATGACTTGATGTGGGTTCAACTTTATGTTGATAGCATTATCTTTGGGTCAAATAATGAAAGAATTTGCAAAGAATTTGAGAGGCTAATAAAGAATAGGTTTGAAATGAGTGCCATAGGGAAACTTGATTTCTTTCTAGGAATGCAAGTGAAGCAGATTGAAAATTGCATCTTCATAAACCAATCAAAGTATGTACAAGACATACTAATCAGATTTCATCTGAATGAGTGTAACGTTGCTAAGAATACCAAAGCAAGAAACCGTTCCCTAGTACCTGATCTTGAGGGGGATTGTGTAAATCGATATACGGATTAAATATTACAATCGTATGTTGGCGTTTATCAGATCTGTAATGCGGAATCTCAAAAACCTGTTGATTATTTCAAGTGAAGATCTGTTACAAGATTTAATGTATGATGATGAATGAATGATGAACAATCAAAAACATATTCATAAATATTTCATTCATTCATATGTATGATGATGCTAGGAGATTACAACGGAGTTTGCAAGAGGTTTCTTTCTCACACACACTCAACCCTAATTGTTTCTCTCACTACACTATTATTAGTGCTTACAATACTTGCTTAGAATATAAATGACTACACTTAGTCTATTTATACTCTTTACATAAATGAACAAAATTACATTTAAGCCCTAAAGATTACACAAATATTGTTCTAAGTCTGATAAATTCTCTGTTGCTGATGCGTGCCTGCAGGGTGCTGACGTTATTCAGGATGACCGCTGATGTTGATTGTTGACTTTGACCATGTTGACCAAGTTTGACTTTGGTCAATTTTATATGTTTTGATCATATTTTTAGCATAGCTTCATCGTGTCGGTTTTGGTAATTATCATGAGATTCAACACTTAGGTTTTGGTAAGTATCATCTTCAAATAGTCCAACAATACTCCCCTAAGATGATGCTGCCAAAACCTCATGATTATCAAAACCTTGGATGTTAATTGACGTGTAGTCTTGGAGTGCAATCTTCTCCCCCTTTTTGGTAGCATCTTATTAGAAGCTTCAGAAAAAGGCAATTAGAAATGGACTTTGTTTCAGCATATAAAGACTTTGCTTTGGCACTTGATAGATGTTTCATCAGCTTGATTTTCTAGTCGTCTTTCGAAGACTTAAAGATACACCCATTTGCATACACTATGGATTGCAGAGGTAGCAATATCAAGGCAGCTTTATCTCAACTTCAAAAGTGAAGTAGAAGCATTAGATAATCTTCACACTTGACATATACTCTCCCTTAACAAAATCTATAGAGGGTGATGAACTTTTGTGTGTGGGACAATAAGAGGAGGATTCTTAGTTCTCGGCAACTGGTAGGAGAACTTTAAAGGAAGGAGGAGTGTTCACTTGACATCTTGAACTAAATGAGAAACTCAGGAATGTTATGCAATTCATCACCTGAAAAAGTCTAAATCCTCTCGTTAGAGGTATTGCGTAGAAGTTTCTATCCTAAATCAATAACACATGTAAATATGCTAAAACTGAGAAAAAAATACTACAAATGACCAAAAAAAATTTTGGAATTTTAGATTTTTCAAAATTATGATATTTACAAGCATGAATCCTTCAACTAAAATGAAATCATACTAATCCAAAATCCTTTACATTTAAGAATTTACAGTTGGAATAGACATAGACAAATAGCAAAGTTGATTGTAAGTATGTTTGTCCACTTAAATTCATGCAAGGATCTATTTTCAACACTTTATAATATTTATCATGTTTAGGTTTGATTAGATATGCTAATGAGTACCCACAATCAGAATAATGGAAGAATAACCTCCTCATGAAATGCAAGTTGACACTTTATCACAACTTGAACCAGACTACTTAGAGTATAAATTCTCATGATATGATCCACTTGGGATTTTTTTTGGATTTGATCCACATTAGGATTCTTTTAGCTTTGATCCATATTGGGATTCTTTTTTTGCCTCTTTGGCATGCATTAGCACTTTTAGTCCAAGGTCATCTAGGTCTATGCTCAGCACAACAGAAGTTGTCCTTATGTTTACTCCAGGTCTGTATTTACATACAACAAAGGAGAAATAGATGCTTTTATCAATGAGAAATTTATAAACCATTTTTGCATGGTATGTTTAGGTAACCGCACAAGCAAGCACTTGGAAAAGTCATTGCTTACCAATACCCTAATATGGTTTTGGTCCACAATGCATATTGATTTAGTTCATTATAAACATGTTTATCTTGAATCCAAGCTGAGCCTACTAACATATCAAATAGAGCCTTATCAGTCTATAATGATTTTGAAAAATAGATGCAGAAGATAGTAGATGAGTGTACTATCATTTCTCATGTAAATGCAGGAAGATTCAAAAATAATATTTTTGGACTTTTCTTGATTTTCTTATTTTTTAGGATTTTTGGTTTTGAGAAAATACAGATGTGGCACGTGTGTTATCAATTCAATAGCGATCATCAACAATTAGTCCATGTAGCATTATACTCATACTAATCAAATGGAATGAAACATTGGTTGTTTCTTGCATTGACATCATAGTTTCTATGAATGATTGATGTCCTACATTGAATCATGGTTAATTTCTGCTCCATTTGGCTTATGTAACACCCGGATAATAAAAGAGTGGTAAAATGAAGAATAAAAATGGAAATGTGCTATTTAACCCAAGTGGAGGGGTTCAATGTGTCAAAAGTACAAAATTTAAACATTCTTTTTGTACAAAAGCAACATGGCCGCCCATGCCATGTTACTTTTCACCTTTTCATTCGGATTTTTAGAGAGAGAGAGAAGAAGAGCAGAGAATCCTCAGAGGTTATAGAAGAGGAAGGGGAATTCAAAGTTTTTGGTAAGACTTCTCAGTTTTATAATGTTTAGATGTTTCTAGTCTCGATTATGTGCTTATAAATGTGTTTGTGTGTTCGGGTTGTATGTGTGTGCGTTTAAGGTGCTAGAAAACGTCTGAGAAAGCTCAAGAGAAGGGTTCAAACCCGAAAAAAACTAATGTGAGTTTCTAGACCCCGTATTTTTCTTGTTTTAATTCTTTAGGGCTGAAAATGTATGTAAAACCATTTTTACAAAGTTCAGTTTGAACACCCGTATGTATCTATGTGTGTATGATAATGTTCTTATGGTTGTTAGGTGTTAGTTTATTAAGCTTAGAACATGTAAGAAAAATGATTGGGATTGATGATATGTTAAGATTATGCTAAAAGAGGTTGCCCAATCGCCTGAATAGTTACACAGTTTATTTTGAACACCCATATGTATCTATATGTGTATGATAATGTTCTTATGGTTGTCAGGTGTTAGTTATACTTAGAATAGTGTTATTAAGCTTAGAACATGTAAGAAAAATGATTGGGATTGATGATATGTTAAGATTATGCTAAACAGGTTGCCCAACCGCCTGAATAGTGCCCAACCTCCCAAATAGTGGCCCAACCATCTAGATAGTTTCTAAGTAAGCCCAAACATCTAAACAGGGCCAACCTCCCAAATAGTGGCCCAACCATCTAGAAATGACTTAGAAAAACTAAGTGTAAGCTCATGCGTCTGAACAGTAGCCCATGCATCTGAACAGTAGCCCATGCGTCTAAGGTTTTGACTCAGATGCCTAAGTATGGACCAAATGTCCAAATAGTGCCCATACGTCTGAGATGGCCCAAACGTCCAAGTGATGAAACCGTCCAAATAGTGTCCATGCATCTGGGATGTTCCAAACGTCTAAGTGTGGAACCGTCCAAATAGTACCCATGCGCCTAAACAGGCCTCATGCGCCTACATAGTGCCCATGCGTCTAGAACACTTAGAATAACTTCTGAAATTTTGAGCAAAACAAAATCATTAGAGTTTGACCCAAGTTTTGACTTAGGGTTTTATTTGTTATTATATTTGTATTATTATAAGTTGTTCCTATGATCATAGTGATTATTATTGTGTGACTTATATGGTGTGCCTATGATCATAAATGCAAGTATTATCTTTAACATAGTGAAAGAGAAATAGCAAAGAGAAGTGGAACTTAATTAAAAGTTAACAAGTCTTGCAAGCATATAGGAGGTGCACGACCATGTTGTCGTTAGCTCAACTGTGATGCGGGTTAGCTACCTCTTATGCTTATAGGGCCAATCAATTGAGATTGGCGGACCTTTACAGCATGCCCTAGGTGTCTGGGCCGGCCTTGTATACAGTAATTCAGACCATAGACTGCAGAGGCCCAGCACTAGTTTCTCCGCACACATAGTTTAGGGTATTGCTCATTGGTCCACATAGACAGTGAAAGATAAAGTTAAAAGAGTACAAAATGAAAAGGCATATAGTAAAGAAAGAAAGCATTACCTTGTTGTATAGTTAATGTGTACTCACGTACAAGAGTAAGAGATATATTTTTACAAAAGAGTATTTTCATATATATATACATTACATAAGGTATTTTAATACTTTTAAAACTAGAACTCACTCAGCAACACTGACTTTTATACATTTTCAGTTGGCAGGTAATCGGTGCTGGGGATGGCACGAGGGTGAAGCTACTCGGCAGGGAAAGACTGACATCCATTCTTAAGTTATGATATTGTTGTTAAGCAATCTTTTGTAACTTAAACATTGTTGTATTGCTTAACAACAGTATCGTTTAATAATAGAGAATGGTTTTGCTCACATAATTCCGCTGTTTATTTAATAAAATGTATATTAATATGTTTTATGTGCAATGAATGACCAATTGTGAGGTGCCCGAGAACGGGGCCTTACAAGTTGGTATCATAGCCATAGTTTAAGTGACTTGGGTAAATTATTTTCAAAACTAAACTTAAACTGAAAATGGAACAGATGGAGGGATGTCAACCCGAGTAGCTACGTGCCATCAGGTATGTCTTTTATAAATATTAACCGGTATTATGTGCATGTGCCATTTGACTTATGTGTTCTTAGTAGATTTAGATGCTGATATAGTCAGGATAGGAAATGCTTGGGGTGTGAAGAGTAAAGTAAGTGGCTAATCACAACTGGCCATTGTAATTAGGGACTTACTATACTTGACGTAAACTGAGCTATTGCCTTGAATGACCGTGTTAGTGTTTGAATCTTATAGCGTTTAGGGAATGGCGGGACATAAATCTTCTAATGCTTCTAGAGGCAGAGGTCGGCCACGTATGACTAGGAGTAGTGCTAAGGCTCCTGAGATGGCTCATGAGAACCCTAGGTTCATGGCCGAAGTGAGGAGAATGAGAATGCCAGCCTGAACGCCTCAGCTAGCGAGGCAATTGCTCATGAAGTGCACCAGGTCATGCAGACAGTTTTACTGTCTGTGGTGACTGAAGTCATTAGGGCTGTGAGAAGCGAGGAGCAAAAGGAGAAGGAGAATAGGAAGGGATCAACAGGCAAGGGGAGCAGAGGGGAGGAGGAATGGCCAGAGCCTGAGGCTGTATTGTCTGACGAAGAGGAGGACGATGTAGTGGGGGTAACGACCAAGGGGTGCAGTTATGGGGCATTCTAAAGGTGCAAGCCCCCGACCTTCGATGGCAATGGTAATGCTGCTGCCGCTCACCCTGGGTGAGGGAGATGGAGGCAGTGTTGGAAATCAGTGAGTGTCACGAAGATCAGAAGGTGAAGTTCGCAATTCACTCTTTTGTCGACTCAGCATTGTGTTGGTGGGACAATATTATCCAAGCTGAGGGTGCTAGAGCCATCGGGAATATGCGATGGAAGGAGCTGAAGTAGCTAGTCATCGAGAAATTCTGTCCTCATAGGGAGCTTGACAGGATCGAGAGGGAGTTCCTACAACTTGAGGCGGGAACCATGACCCACCAGCAGTACACCACTAAATTTAATGAAATGGCAAGGCTGGTACCGGATCAGGTGATGCCGGTGACAAGGAAGATCAAAAGGTACATACAGGGGCCGCCGGCTGATATTCATAGACACCTGATTGCTGCTCAGCCAGGTACCATTCGATCGGTGGTGGACTTGGCGGGCAGGTTGTACGACAACCGAGAGGAGACTGTGGTGGAAGTGAAGAAGACGGGTGGTGGTGATAAAAGATGGAAAGGGAAGAGGTTTGGGCATGGTGGTTTCACCCCAAACAATAAGAGGATGAAGGTGGATGACCGTAGGGTGTCGTCAAGTTCGGGGTCGAAGAAGTGTAGCAAATGCGGAAGGGAGCATACCGGCAAGTGTAGGATGGGACTGAATGTATCCTTCAGGTGTGGCAGGCCCGGCCACATCGCTAGAGATTATAGGGTGCTGAAGTGTTATAACTGTGGAAAGGAGGGCCATGCGACGAAAGACTGCAAGACGCCGAGGGCGGAGAGTTCAGAGGCGAAGAAGAAGCCGGAGGAAGGAGGGCAGATGGCAAGTGCTAGAGCTTACACCATGACCCGGGAGGAAGCCAGAGTGGATCCCGATATCGTGTCAGGTATGTTTCTAGTAAATCAAACGTGTGCCTCTTTATTATTTGATTTTGGTGCTAGTAGGAGTTTTATTTCTACTACCTTCTATGCTAAGTTGTCCGGTAGCAGTAGAAGTATTAGTGAGCCTTTTTATGTGGAAACTGCTATTGATAAGTCCACTAGAATTACCGATATTGTAGGGGGCTACGTCATAGAACTAGAAGGTCATAGGTTTGCTGCTAAGTTACATGTGATGCCCCTAGGTGGATTTGAAGTAGTACTAGGGATGGATTGGTTAGCAGCCTATGAAGCAAACTAAGATTGCTCGGGGTTGGATAATCTATCAAATGCTGATTCAGTGTGGAGAAGATAGGTTGTTTAAGAATCGAGAATCGTATGTTGCTGGTGTCAGCTAGCAAGGGTTGCTCTTTCAAGAGGATAGATTTGTTTGATTTTTTTTAAAAGTGATGTACAGAGAAGCCACGTTTTTTATCCGTAAGAAGCTATTATATCTTGACTTCGTGACCAATCTATCGGACATAGAAGACTTAGTGTGTTTTACAGCTTGAGTCCCAGGCGGCCGAGGGTACCTTCCTAGAGGTTCTTTTTTTAATTTGAATCAGGTCTCCTCACTTATGTTTATGCTTATGATAATATATGCCGATCCCTAATCTCACAAAATGGAGACGAACCGGAATAACGTCCGATCTTGTTTCTGGATTGAGTGGAAAAGGGATATATGAAGTTCGTTCTGTTCCTCTATGCCTCTGTTAGAGGTGTTCCAGAAATGTCTGCGATCGAGTAAATAGCTCTACGAACGAATGGATTGGATCGACTTGGAAATGGAAAGATTTGTACAAGTTATACGTTTCGTCACCACTTTGTGGAAAAGCCTAGTTGCGCCAGATGGAAGTTTGGTGACGGTTTATGAAGACCGTGTTACGATGATCCCGAAGGTGATTTCGATGGCGGTGGCGGGAAAGTGCATGAGACGTGGATGTAGTGCATATCTGGCCTATGTGAAGGATGTGGACACGTCAACACCACACCTGTCCGATGTACCCTTGGCGCTTGACTTTCTGGACGTATTTCCGGAAGACTTACCAGGCATGCCACCGGATCATGAAATTGAATTCCAAATTGATTTGATACCCGGTGCACAACCCGTTGCCAAAGCACCATATCGATTAGCTCCAACTAAGATGAAGGAACTCATAAAACAATTGCAGGAGTTAATGGATAAGGGATTCATTCGACCGAGTATCTCTCCTTGGGGTGCTCCGGTCTTGTTCGTGAAGAAAAAGGATGATAGTATGCGGATGTGCATCGACTACCGAGAGCTGAACAAGTTGACGGTGAAGAATCGGTATCCATTACTGAGGATTGATGACTTGTTCGATCAGCTCTAGGGTGCCAGTTGGTTCTCGAGAATAGATCTTCGATCTGGCTACCATCAATTGAAGGTGAAGGAGCATGACATTCCTAAGACAGCTTTTCAAACGCGTTATAGACACTATGAGTTTCTTGTTATGTCTTTTGGACTAACTAATGCGCCAGCTGCCTTTACGGACTTGATGAATCGAGTATGTCGGCCAATGCTAGATAAATCAGTCATAGTATTTATTGATGATATCCTGATTTATTCTAAGAGTAAGGAAGAACATGCCGGCCACATACGCGAGGTGTTGGAGACACTTAGGAGAGAGAAGTTGTATGCCAAATTCTCCAAGTGTGCTTTTTTGTTGCACGAGGTTCAATTTTTGGGTCATGTTGTTAATGCTGAAGGAATCATGGTGGACCCGACAAAGGTTGAGGCGGTGATGCAATGAAAGTCTCCAAAGACGCCATCCGAGATTCGTAGTTTCTTGGGTTTGGCGGGCTACTATAGAAGGTTCATTCAAGACTTCTCCAAGATAGCCTCACCTTTGGCCAAGTTGACTCGCAAGGATGTGAAATTCATATGGGGTCAGGAACAGGAGTGTGCTTTTGAGGAGTTGAAGACGAGGTTAACACAAGCTCCTGTCTTAACATTACCCGAAGGGAGTGATGACTTAGTAGTGTATTCGAATGCCTCCTATCCTGGGCTAGGTTTCATGTTAATGCAACGTGGAAGGGTGATAGCCTACGCATCCCGACAGTTGAAGACCCACGAAGTCAACTACCCTACACACGATTTGGAATTAGCAGCTATGGTTTTTGCGTTGAAGATTTGGAGGCACTACCTATACGGGATGACGTGCACCATATTCAGCGACCATAAGAGCTTGAAGTACTTTTTTTTACCAAAAGGATCTCAACATGAGACAAAGGAGATGGTTAGAGCTCATCAAAGAATATGACTGCGAGATCCACTACCATCCGGGCAAGGCAAACGTGGTGGCTGATACCCTAAGCCGAAAAGAGAGACCCGAGCCGATTCAGGTGAAGACGTATCAGTTAGAGATAACCTTGGACGTGATGACTCAAGTGAAGGAATTTCAGATTGAGGTGTTGAAAGAGGATCGCCTCAACTCCGAACGAATGAGAGTCTAGTCGTAGAGCTGGGAGAAAACACCCACGGGGTTAAAACCCGCTTTGAGCGAATGTGGATCCCTCATTGTGGAGATCTATGAGGGCGGATCATGGATGAAGCCCACAAAATTCGATACTCCATTCATCCCGGTGCCACCAAGATGTATCAAGACATGAAGAAAGACTACTAGTGGCCGGGTATGAAACGTGATGTAGTGGAGTATGTGAGTAAGTGCCTTACTTGCTTACAAGTGAGGGCAGAGCATAAGAAGCCTTACGGGAAGATCCAACCGTTGGATATACCCGAGTGGAAGCAGGAGCATATCACCATGGACTTTATTACGAAGTTACCGCGTACCCCGAAAGGGTATGATGCTTTATGGGTGATAGTTGATTGTTTGATGAAGAGTGCTCATTTCCTGCCGATCCGAGAGACGTATTCGTCAGAGAGACTCACGGATCTGTTTATCAGAGAGATCGTAGCTCGTCATGGCATGCCGGTGTCTATCGTATCAGATCGTGACACTCGATTCACATCGAAGTTTTGGAAGAAATTCCACGATGCGATGGGATGAGGCTACATATCAGCACGGCTTATCATTCTCAGACTGACTGTTAGTCTAAGAGGACGATCCAGACACTCGAGGATATGCTTCAAGCGTGTGTGATCGGTTTTGGAGGAAGTTGGGATGACCATCTGCCGTTAGTAGATTTCTCGTACAACAATAGTTATCATGCCAGTATCGGCATGCCACCATACGAGATGCTATACGGTAGGAGATGCAGAACACCCGTTTGTTGGGGTGACATTGGTCAGAAAGAGTTGGGAAGTATTGAGGTGATCGAGGCTACGACAGAGAAACTAGAAAAGATCAAAGCCTTTATGAAGGCAGCTAAAGATAGACAAAAGTCATATGCTAATAAAAGACATAGACCGATGGAGTTCCAGGTGGGTGACAGGGTTATGTTGAAAGTCTCACCTTGGAAGGGCATCATTCGGTTTAGGAAGCGGGGCAAGTTGAGCCCGAGATATATAGGACCTTTTCGAATCATTGCTCGAGTAGGAGAGGTGGCCTATAGGTTGGAACTACCAGATGAGTTAAGTGGAATTCACCCGACATTCCATGTATCTCATCTACGAAAGTGTTTAGTAGATGAGGATATGATTGTACCACTGGGAGATATCAAAGTGGATGAACGGATCAACTATGTGGAGCAACCAGTGATGATCATTGAACGTAAAGAGAAAAGGCTAAGGAATAAGGTGGTTCCTCTTGTGCGTGTACAGTGGAAGCACAGGAAGGGGTCCGAATCTACGTGAGAGACTGAAGCGGAGATGAGGCAACATTACCCTCATCTGTTTGAGGAATAATAGGTTTCGGGGACAAAACCTACATAAGCGGGGTGGACTTGTAATATCCGGACAATACAAAGAGTGGTAAAATGAAGAATAAAAATGGATATGTGCCATTTAACCCAAGTGGAGGGGTTCAATGTGTCAAAAGTACAAAATTTAAACATTCTTTTCGTATGAAGGCAACATGGCCGCCCATGTCATTTTACTTTTCACCTTTTCATTTGGATTTTTAGAGAGAGAGAGAGAAAAGAGCAGAGAATCCTCGGAGGTTATAGAAGAGGAAGGGGAATTCGAATTTTTTGGTAAGAATTCTCAGTTTTATGATGTTTTATATGTTTCTAGTCTCGGTTATGAGCTTATAAATGTGTTTATGTGTTTGGGTTGTATGTGTGTGCGTTTTAGGTGCTAGAAAATGTCTGAGAAAGCTCAAGAGAAGGTTTCAAACCCAAAAACATTTAAGTTGAGTTTCTAGACCCGTATTTTTATTGTTTGAAAATGTATATAAACCATTTTTACAAAGTTCATTTTGAACACCCGTATGTATCTATGTGTGTATGATAATGTTCTTATAGTTGTTAGGTGTTAGTTATACTTAGAATAGTGTTATTAAGCTTAGAACATGTAAGAAAAATGATTGGGATTGATAATATGTTAAGACTATGCTAAACAGGTTGCTCAACCGCCTAAATAGTGCCCAACCGCCTAGAATTTGCCTTAGATAGTTTCTAACTAAGCCCAAATGTCTAAACAGGGCCCAACCACCCAAACAGTGTCCCAACCGTCCAGAAATGCCTTAGAAAAACTAAGTGTAAGCCCATGCGTCTGAACAGTAGCCCATGCGTCTGAACAGTAACCCATGCGTCTAAGGTTTTGACTCAGATGCCTAAGTATGGACCAAACGTCCAAATAGTGCCCATGCGTCAGAGATGGCCCAAACGTCCAAGTGATGAAACCGTCCAAATAGTGTCCATGCGTCTGGGTTGTTCCAACCGTCTAAGTGTTGAACCTCCCAAATAGTGCCCATGCACCTAAACAGGCCTCATGCGCCTGCATAGTGCCCATGCGTCTAGAACACTTAGAATAATTTCTTAGAATAATTTCTAAAATTTTGAGCAAAACAAATCATTAGAGTTTGACCCAAGTTTGACTTAGGGTTTTATTTGTTATTATATTTGCATTATTATAAGTTGTTCCTATTATCATAGTGATTATTATTGTGTGACTTATGTGGTGTGCCTATGATCATAAATGCTAGTATTATCTTTAACATAGTGAAAGAGAAATAGCAAAGAGAAGTGGAACTTAATTAAAAAGTTAACAAGTCTTGCAAGCATATAGGAGGTGCACGACCATGTTATCGTTAGCTCAACTGTGATGTGGGTTAGCTACCCCTTATGCTCACGGGGCCAATCAATTGAGATTGGCAGACCTTTGCCGCATGCCCTAGGTGACTGGGCCGGCCTTGTATACAATAATTCTGACCATAGACTTCAGGGGCTCATCACCAGTTTCTCCGTGCACATAGTTTACGGTATTACTCATTGGTCCACATATACAGTGAAAGATAAAGTTAAAAGAGTACAAAATGAACAAGGCATATAGTAAAGAAAGAAAACATTACCTTGTTGTATAGTTAATGTGTGCTCACGTACAAGAGTAAGAGATATATTTTACAAAAGAGTATTTTCATATATATATATACATTATATAAGGTATTTTAATACTTTTAAACTAGAACTCACTCAACACGCTGACTTTTATACATTTTCAGTTGGCAGGTAATCGTTGTTGGGGTGGCACGAGGGTGAAGCTACTCGGAAGGGAAAGACTGACATCCATTCTTAAGTCATGATATTGTTGTTAAGCAATCTTTTGTAACTTGAACATTGTTGTATTGCTTAACAACAGTATCGTTTAATAATAGAGAATGGTTTTACTCACATAGTTCCGCTGTTTATTTAATGAAATATATATTAATATGTTTTATGTGCAATGAATGATCAACTGTGAGGTGCCTGGGAACGGGGCCTTATAGCTTAGTTGCATCAAAAATATCATGAGCAGGAAGAACATTCCTGTCATGGGAAGGGATCAGCCACTGCAAACGTTTCTTGGGTTGGCAGGCCTCCATAACTGTCCCTATCATACTAGCAAATCAGTTAGATATTTTAACCCGGGCCATTACTATCCTAAGCTATCCACTAGCATCTTTATATATGACTTACTGGTATGTGTATGATTTTGCTTTATCTGATGATGTATCAGATTCACCTCCTAAAGTTGTTTCTTTCTCCAACATTGTTTTGATTTTAAACCAATTGACTCAACTTTAGCTTGTTTAACAAAAGGAGTTTGTTTGGATTTTGAATATCTTTTGGTTGGTTTAGAAAATCTATTTTGCTTTTGAAATTTTTATGGAGGTGTAGCAAAAATCTTTGTCCTTGATCTTGTTTGTTGTTTCTAGGCATGTGATCATATTCATCATAAGAATTATATTCATGATTATAATAATTTGATGGATGTGTTCTTCTATGATAGCCATTATACCGATCATTATTCCTATATCTATCATAATTATGTTATGTGTATGACCTAGGATAATGTCTTAGTGCCCAATAATCATAAATATCATAATATTTAAAATCATACCCATACCGATGTGATCAAGGAGAAGAATGGCTATGACGTCTGTTGAAGTACTCATGCCCTGATCTTGGTGAGTATGACTCTGATGGATGATAAGATCTTTGACCTCTTTTGTATTGTGATGTTGGAGAGTTATTGTATGAACACTATGAAATGGTATGATTCTCCATGTCATAATTTAAGCAGTAAGGAGTAGGTCTGGATCTTCTTCCCTGATGCTTGTATGATGAAGTAGGATTTGATTGGAACTTCATATCCTTTTATCTTGATTGTTGTTTTTGCTTTCTCTGTGAGGACATATATATCTTTCAATCTCAGTGTTTTTACACTAAGACGTGTTGTATGAATCTGAATTGCATGTCTCGTAGAGAATTATTTGTTGTTTTGGAGTTTCTAATGTAGCTTTTGAGGTTGATGGTTGGTTTTGATCAGGTGTAGAAGACTTAGTCTGACTTTTCTTCTTTCTTTAGATCTGGTTTTCTTCTTCTTGACCTATTCTTTGATTTCTTATACCTTAAGCTTCTATTTGTTTTTAACTCCATCTTAATCTTTTCCTTCAGTTTGGCCTTAGGCAATTCTGGTTCAAGAAATCCTGGTGGTTTGAATTTCTTATTGAGAACCATAGCCTTTTTTTTTGTTATCAGGCTTTGCTGCTTTTTGATTTTCATGGTTGTGTTTTATTTGAATTATTTCTTCAATGCCATGGTTAGCACATGCCAATGTTGCTTTGTTTGGTTGGTTGGTTTCTTCATCACTATCATCACTTGTAGGATCTCCATCTAGACCATCACATGAATGAAAGATTTCATTTTATGGTAATTCTGGTTTGAGGTATAACTTTGGTGCTATTTCAGGAGAAGTGATTTGAGTGATAGTTGATGGTTTGTATATTGGATGATGATCATGGAATCACTTGACTTGTCTTTGGCATTTCTATGTAGTTATCATTGTAAGGAGAAGGAACAACACGGTATGTAATTCAGCACTCTTCTTTTGATCTCTTTGTGCATTTTCTTCCAACTTGCAAGCAGTTCTCAAGTTCAACTTCTGTTGATGCATGATCTACTTGTCTTTGTTAGAGACTTAGTGAGTCTTGTTACTTGAGCTTGAAGACTAAATCTTTCTTCAAGGAGTTTGTCTACATCCTTCAAAAGAGAATTGATTTTATCTTCAAAGGCTTTATGTTGTATCTTCAATTTGCATTTGTTGCATTTTCTGTATGATTGCTTGATTTAGACGCTCAATGTAATGTTGCAAGTTATGATTGTTTTGGTTGTAAATGTAATGTTGCAAGTTATTGATTGTTTTGGTTGTACTTGCTTCTGATATTTTGGCTTCAACTTCAGCCTTTATGTTGTTAACTTCATAGAAAGTTCAGTTGCTTGTGCATTCAACTTGTGGTTTTCTTTTAGCAAGTTATCAACTTCTTCTCTAGTGAACTGATTTGATATGCATATTGTTATAATATTTCCGATACGCTTCTACTTCATCTATGCATACTGATGAGCGTAAATTGATCTTCTTGTCTTCAGGAATTTCAGGCAATGGAGGAAAGTTTGTGTTGTTGATGTTTGTGGCTTTTGCAAGCTCAGCAGCTAACTCTTCAAGTTTGATTTGTTGTTGAACCATTTTGTCTTACAAATGGTTCATCTCTTGAGCTTAACTGATGTTTTGTTGATTTAATGTCTTGATTTGTGCTTGATAATTCTTTGAGATTGTCCATCTCTGACCTGCATTTTATCAAATCATTAGACAATGGGTTGTTTGAATTTGCAAGATCACATAAATGTTGCATCAGTTCTTTCTTAATGTGACTGATGTACAACTAAATGTTTGTCATGTCAAACAATGAATAGTGTTTGATTTGCTGTTGTGTTTGATTGGTTTCGACATGGTTTGCTTTGTTTAAATTCATGAAACCTTTTCTACCTGCAACAAAAAGGAAAGCTTGATTTCTCGAAATTCGATTGTTAGTGATTGATGTTAAATTTTTCATTTTGCTTAAAATAAAATTGATTTAAAATTTTGTGCTTAAACCAAAATCAAATTTAAAATTTTTTAATCTAATCAAAAAAACGTCAAAACTCAATTTAATTAAATCAACCTAGTTAAAGAGTTAACTCTGTTCAACTACAATTTAGTTCAACCGAATTAATTTAATTTGGCTTAAATAAAAGTAAGTTAGTGTCCCGACTTAAATATATTTAAATTTGGTTTGTTTGAATGGATATATGTCGGTCAGACAAAAAAGAAGTCAAAATTAGATGTGTGCTTATATGTATCGGTCAAAATTAACAAAAGAATCCATAGTGAAATTCCCAAACACCAAACTCTTTATGCTCTCTCTCTAACTCTTGATCTCAGCTTTCTCAGTCGATCTCATGGACCGGTGAACCTCTAGCAGCAGCTGTCGGCGGAGATTGTGTGGTGATGGTGCTCTGATCGTGATTAGTGGTGGTAATCGAAGATGATGTGTTAGTCGGAGATTGCAGCTGATGGTGGTTTTAAGTCTGAATCACCACAATTGAAAATTTATAATGATGATTGATGGTCGATGGTTATGGTTGCAGTTGGTTTGTATTGATATTGACAGTAAGGTTGGTTCACAGCCCCTTTTCCTCTTGTTTGTCCGCTGTGGTAACAGCTGCACAGACTATGTTTGGTCTTTACTTGTCCGCTGTGGACAAGTTGTGTAATTGATGAATCGTCCGCTGTGGACGTAGATTTACATTTCATCTATCCATGTTTGATTCAACTCCGTTGTGGACTTGATATGTATGTCCGCGGTGGACTTGTTTATGTCTGATTCAATCGTCTGCTCTGGACTAAGTGTGTTCAATATATGATGCGAAGTTGCATGTCTGCTGTGGATGGGAACAGGTGTGTTATGATGAATCAACGTCCGCTATAGACTTTATTCGAGGTAACTTCCACTGTTGACCTGTTTGTGTGGTTAATGTCAGCTGTGGAATGTTTGGATAGAAAGTGTGTGTTCTTAATTAGTCCGTTGTATGGAGCTGTTATCCATTGTGGTGTGCACTGCGGGCCTGATGTTAGTTATACGTCCATTGTGAATATTAATACATCTGCTGTGAAATGTTTTGTTCATCAGTTATGAATTAGTTGTTCATCAGCTATGAACACTAACAATTTGATGTTTGTCAGCTGTGGACCTTGTGCATTAGCTATGGATGTAACGCATCAGCTATGAACATTTGATTACAAATAGTATGAAGATTTTCAGCGATAGAATTAGATCATCATATGTGGAATTAGTACATCAGCTGTGGATGATAGAATACTTAGTTAAAAATTCAATTTCAATTGTACTTTGTATATTCTTTATAAATATGATTATTAAATGGAATTCACTTGCAAATTCACAAATTAGTGTTTGATTGATTCTTGAATGATTGTATGATGAACAAATGAATGAAAATTTGAATTAATTCATAAGATTTGAACTTCAATTGATGTGAAAACTTGCATATCCTCATGAAATAACAAATCTAAGCTAATGGTCACTTGATTTCATCAAAAACAACAACAATTTGCTCATCAAACTTGTGGTTCAAATTTTTGAGAAATTTGAAGAACAAGGAGCCAAGGCTCTGATGCCAACAGTGTAAATCGATATACGGATCGAATATTGCAATCAAATTGTTGCCGTTTATCAGATCTGTGATGTAAAATATCATAGACCCGTTGATGATTTCATGTGAAGATCTATTACAAGATTTAATGTATGATGATGAATGAATGATGAACAATCAAGAGCACATTTTCATAAATATTTCATTCATTCATATGTATGATGATGGTAGGAGATTACAACAGAGTGTGCAAGAGATTTCTCTCACACACATACTCAACCCTAATTGTTTCTCTCACTAGACTATTGTTAGTGGTTACAATACTTGCTTGGAGTATAAATGACTACACTTAGTCTATTTATACTCTTTACATAAATGAAAAAAGTTACATTTAATCCCTAAATATTACACAAATATTGTTCTAAGTCTGACAAATTCTCTGTTACTGATGCGTGACTATCGGGTGCTGACATCATTTGGGACGACCACTGATGTTGACTGTAGACGTTGACCACGGTTGAACAAGTTTGACTTTGGTCAATTTTCTTCGTTTTGATCATATTTTCAGCATAGCTTCATCGTGTCGGTTTTCGTAATCATCATGAGATTCAGCACTTAGGTTTTGGTAAGTATCATCTTCAAATAGTCCAAAGGTTTTGGTAAGTATCATCTTCAAATAGTCCAACAGGGAGTGTGTTGATTAACATCTTTACAAGGCCATGATTGGATCTCTTATGTACCTAATAGGCATTAGGCCTAATATCATGTTTGCCAAATATATGTGCAAGATATCAAACCAATATTAAGATGTCACACCTAGTTACTGTCAAGAGGATTTTTAGATATCTCAAAGGGGCTCCTAAACTAGGAATTTGGTATCCAAAGAATTCTGACTTCAATCTCTATGGTCATACGGATAGTGACTATGGTGGTTGCAATATGACTGCAAAGTTTACATTAGGGGATGTCAACTCCTTAGTGGAAGGATCGTCTCCTTGTAACTGCCAGAAGTCTCCTATGTATCTACATCAGACTGCTAAAGCAATTATGTATCTACATCAACTGCTAAAGTTGAATACATGCTTCTTCAAACTGTTATGATCAAGTGCTTTAGATTTAGAATCAGATGCTAGATTATGGATTCAACTTCAAGAAGACTCCTATCAACATACACAACAATAGTGCTAACTCTATTACATAGAATCTAGTGCAGCACTCAAAGACAAAGCACATCAACATCAGGTATCATTTAATCAGAGATAATTATGAAGAGAGTTTGATAAAACAAGTCAAAGTTAACACAAATAAACAATATGTTGATCTGTTCACGAAAGCTTTTGATAAACAAAGATTTAAATATCTCTTATCAGCTATTGAGATGATAACTTTAAGTAAATTTTCTTAAATTAATTTCAATTTTGTTTTTAAACATATGTGTCTTTAATGTTGTCTAATTTATTACTTACATAAGCCCTATTTATCTTTGAAGAAATATTTTAAAGCATATATTCTTTAGAATTTCAACAAGTATGAACATATTTTCTTTTGGAAGGCATTACGTTGACCTCAGAATAAAATTATGTGTTCAAACTGATAACTACTTACTATAGAATTTAGCCTCGGAAGAAATTTTAATACATCTTCCAAAGCTTAAATTTGCTTCTAAATAATTATATGTTTTGAAGAATAATTTTCTTTTGAAAACAATTAAGTCTTGAAAGTTATATTCTCTTCTTGAACAAAACTTATGAAGTCTAAAATATTTCGAAACAAAATCTGTCTTGAAAGCAAAATTAGTCTAAGCACATTTTCTTATGAAGCAATGCTTAAAAAACTAAGGAATATCTTTCAAAGTCAATTTTTCTTTAGAAGCTTTCTTTAAAATTCCGAAGGCAAATTACATTTGGAAAAATTTCAACTTCTAAAATAACTACCTTTTGGGTAGTTTTTCAGAGGTGGGACCGACATCTGGGTTTCAAAGTTTATCTCTCGCAAAAACTTTGTCTCATATCCAAGCATATAAATAGTCTTCACAACTGTTCCCCCTCTTTCTTCTTCCTTTTCATCTACAATCTTCTAGCCCTAAATAACCCACAAACCCTTGTTGTTCTTCCACTCTCTCTCACAAAAAGCTTTAGAAAATGGACAACCCTGAACCCTAAAACCAGTCGCCCTTTGTCGTATAAACTTCTGCAACTTCTTTTCCCGCTCTTCATACCTCACCGCTCTAACCACAGACCCTCCACTTTATGAAGATCAACTACTAGAATTCTGGAGGACCTGCCAAGAGATCATCGTATATGGTGAGAAGGCACCACCTGTATTAGTGTATAGGAACATGGTGTTCATCACTTTAGCCACCATAAATCAACATCTAAAGCTAGATGATGAATAATATGAATTTTCCTTCTCTCAAGGGCAGTTGACAGCTCATTCCAGCTGATGGGCTATAAAGGTGAATATTCAATCAAGACCTTCATGAAAGGGAAGATGTCCTCTCAATGGAAGTACCTTCTTTATAATGTAGTCCACTCCCTATCTAACAAACATGGAAGATAGTATCAAGTACTTGAATACCTTTCCTACATAGCCTATGATATGGTCAAGGGGATCAAGTTTAGGTATTCAAAATTCGTTTAAATGAATTTACTTGCTAACTTAGATTTCTAAGATTATTACATGTTCCCTAGATATGTCCAGCACATTCTTAACTAGGAACTAGGCTCACAGTTGAGAGGAACAGGCAATGTTCTTAAATCAGGACAAATGAACCCTGACATCTTTAAGATAATGATGAAAACCACAGTTGGTTTTTCTGGGGTAGAAACATCCCTTGTCCTAAAAATGTTAGAGTTCCCTGCATAAGGTGACAACTTGGCAGTCCTAGCCAATGTTGAACCCATACCTTGTTCATCTTCACCATCCTTACAGCCACAAATAACCATCACTTACCAAAGAAAATACAAACAGACGCTGCTCAATCTATAGATTGAGCAGGCCCTATATACTCACCTATGCAGGAGGAACTGGAACCAAGAGCTCCCACATTCCCTGAGGAGCAGACCACTCAGTTCCTTCCATGATTACTCTTGTGGTTCGTCATGCTCAACCTAGTGAGCTTATTACCCCAGCCTCAAACCTTCATCCTGAGTCTAAAACTCATATGAACAACCTTAATTGAAAACTACCATCCTAAGGCTTCGGACCATAACCAACCAATCCCCAACAAAGAGTTCTATGATGATGAGGATAAGGGATTTAGTGAGTACCATAAGTCTCTTTTCTCCTCCCCTACTCAAGGAGAGATGAGTACTCCTACTACTCCTATATCTAGCCCACATCATACACCCATGACTAAGGTGGACCTCTCTAAACAAATTCAAGAGCTCCATATGGAAGAGGCTTTCACTTCTATATGTGATTACATCTTTAAGACCTCAACCATGGCACTCTAGCTCATTGACACTTCTTATGAAGCTGACATTGAGCAAGGGAAATCTAGAGACCAAGAAACAATGTCTGGTGGTGAGGGAGATGACTTTGGTCATGTACTCTCATCCCCCCATGATTCCTCTAATGAAGATGAGGGAGTATTAAACAAAAGGTGCAAAAACTGACACAAACATGCACTTATCTGGTCTCTAAGGTTAGTCTCCTGAAATCTCAGGTGGATACCTTATAAAGGCCAGTCCTTAATTAATAACTTAAGATCACCGATATCAAGGGAAAGTTAGCTGAGAGGTTTGCGAAGAATGCTCAACTAGGTCCACAAGTACCTGTGGATGTGGTGGACCTAACCTCTTGCTCACCTGTGCAAGTAGGTGATGCTAACAAATAGAGGGAGAAAGTCACCATAACTATAGAAATTGGGGCCATTGCCTAGA